>OX421487.1:3891680-5091680 GCA_949126895.1 Eilema caniola
GGTCAGCTGCAATTGCCAGTCGTTAAATTTAAAATTTACCCACAATTTCATTATTTTACTAAGATGTCTAACAAGTAAGGGTCATAATCGTTTGCTACAAGGTTTTATCAAACTTATTATCACATGTGATATGAATGGTATTAATTAGAAGCAATTCTACTAATATTATCAATATGAAAGTTTCTGAAGATGTTTCATCTTATCAGCCGCACATAGTCCACTGTTGACCAAAGACCTCTAGGACTTCAAACGACCGATCTAAAGCATCCAGTGCTTCCAGGTGACCTTGATGAGGTCGTCCTTTTACCACGTTAACGCGTACGCCGTCGCCTCTTTAGCATTTTTTTGCTCCATCGGCTATCGCGCTATGTGTCCCGCCCACTGCCACTTCAACGAGCTTATCCGCTGGGCTACGTCGGTTACTTTTGTTCTCCTGCGCATATCTTCATTTGTGACGCCGTCACGTAGGAAGATACCGAGCACAGCCCTCTTCATAGCGCGTTTAGCGACTTTGATCTTTTAAATGAGACCTAAGGGACCACGTTTCAGATCCGTAAGTCATCTGAAGATGTTCGGATGTTTGTTACTCAATCACGCTCTAATGGCTGATCGGATCTGGCAAAAGTTTGGTACAGGTATAGATTATGGCTACTTTTTATCCCAGGCATAGGTTCCAGTTCCACACATGCTCGTGATTTCACGCAGGTGGAATCACGAGCATTATATATGTGAGACAGTGGCGATACTGTTATTTTCCGTTAATGTTTCTCAGTTAGTCGGATGGTGATTAGCCTGACTTTTGGCCATATCTCTGGTTCTATTCCACCGACTGCGATCGAAATGTAGGGTTCTAAGTTCTAATAAAAAAACTGACTACCGAGCTTGAGCTCCGGAGACCTTTCTGCCTTCTGCCCCTCTGGACAAGTGGCAATTCATTGGTCTGCGTTTGATAGAATAGAAAGACGAATGTATGGGATTTGACGTATTTGACAGTCGTTAACGCATGTCATAAACGTCAAATCCTATACATTCGTTTAGTTCGTTCAAAATACGAATTGCCACTTGTCTAGAGGGGCTGGACCCCGTACGTCCCATTTGATTGAGTAGTAACACCGTAAATATAGTTTGTTACTGGAATGTGATGTAATCAACTGGTATGTTACTTCTTAGTTTTTAACAAGTTTATTTTTATCATATTTAATTTACCCATATATCGGGGTAAATTTCTACGGCTGCTACACTAAAATGCAATTTCCGATGCATCTATCTCTTTTAATTTAGCGCAGCGGCACACCATTGGTCTAAACGCACTAACTTTCTGGAACTTTCATTACGTTCTGGAAGCTGATTGGATGATTGTATTGAGTGAGCGAAGTTCCTAGAATATCATTTGTTTACTATTAAAACAGCGGCAAAACGTCGCGAAATCACTAATTCAGTCTTACAAAGAGTATGTAAACCTTGCAGTCTTATTTGAAACACGAAACTTAACGGTGGTTTAAAGTTCTGTGCAAACCGGAGGAGCTTTGTACGACATTTTAGTAAATACCTACAAGTTATAATACAAAAGTGAAGATGCCAGCTATCGGAATCGATCTTGGAACGACTTACTCTTGTGTCGGCGTGTGGCAGCATGGGAACGTGGAGATCATCGCCAACGACCAAGGGAACCGCACAACACCATCGTATGTTGCATTCACGGACACGGAGCGACTTATCGGCGATGCGGCCAAGAACCAGGTGGCGTTGAACCCTCAGAACACCGTGTTCGACGCTAAACGACTCATCGGAAGGAAGTTCGACGACCACAAGATACAGCAAGACATGCAGCATTGGCCGTTCAAAGTGATCAGTGATGGCGGGAAGCCCAAGATTCAAGTTGAGTTCAAGGGCGAGACGAAACGCTTCGCGCCAGAAGAGATCAGCAGCATGGTTCTGACGAAAATGAAAGAGACGGCGGAGGCGTTTCTGGGCACGAACGTTCGAGACGCAGTCATCACAGTGCCCGCTTACTTCAACGACTCGCAACGTCAAGCTACTAAAGACGCGGGCGCCATCGCCGGGCTCAATGTGCTGAGGATCATCAACGAGCCCACTGCGGCCGCGCTAGCTTACGGCCTCGACAAGAACCTCAAAGGTGAACGGAATGTGCTGATCTTTGACCTGGGAGGAGGCACATTCGACGTCTCCATACTAACAATCGACGAGGGCTCGCTGTTTGAAGTAAAGGCGACAGCTGGAGACACACACCTCGGCGGTGAAGACTTCGACAACAGATTAGTAAACCATCTTGCAGAGGAGTTCAAAAGGAAGTACCGCAAGGATCTGAGAAAGAATCCTCGAGCGTTGAGGCGACTGCGCACTGCAGCCGAACGCGCTAAGCGCACTCTGTCCTCTAGTACGGAAGCGACCATTGAGATCGACGCGTTGTATGAAGGTATCGACTACTACACGAGGGTGTCTCGAGCACGCTTCGAAGAGCTGTGTTCAGATTTGTTCCGTTCCACATTGGAACCTGTCGAAAAAGCTCTCCGAGACGCGAAAATGGACAAAAGTGCTATACACGATGTCGTCTTAGTGGGAGGCTCAACACGTATACCTAAAGTTCAGAACTTGCTCCAGAACTATTTCTCTGGCAAGAAGCTGAACTTGTCCATCAATCCTGATGAAGCAGTGGCGTATGGAGCAGCAGTACAAGCGGCGATTTTAAGTGGAGAACAGCATTCGAAGATCCAGGACGTTTTACTGGTCGATGTCGCTCCATTGTCCCTCGGCATCGAAACCGCCGGAGGAGTCATGACGAAAATCATCGAACGCAACGCCAAGATACCTTGCAAGCAGTCGCAGACGTTCACCACTTACTCCGACAACCAGCCTGCAGTAACCATTCAAGTTTATGAAGGTGAAAGAGCCATGACTAAGGACAACAATAGACTGGGAACGTTCGACCTGACTGGTATACCTCCAGCGCCTCGCGGTGTGCCCAAAATCGACGTGACGTTCGACTTAGACGCAAATGGTATACTCAACGTGTCAGCCAAGGAGAACAGCACGGGCCGCAGCAAGAACATCGTCATCAAGAATGACAAAGGGCGCTTGTCACAGGCGGAGATAGATCGCATGCTTGCTGAAGCGGAGAGGTATAAAGAGGAGGATGAGAAGCAGAGACAGAAGGTGGCAGCGAGGAACCAGCTAGAGTCATACGTGTTCAGCGTCAAGCAAGCGTTGGATGAGGCTGGTGAGAAGCTGTCGCAACAAGTCAAGGATACAGGTCGGAATGCTTGTGATGAGGCTCTTAAGTGGCTGGACAGAAACATGCTTGCGGATAAGGAAGAGTACGAACACAAGCTGAAGGAGTTGCAAAGGATCTGCTCGCCGCTTATGAGTAAAATGCATGGAGCTAGCAATGGTACAGGCGGTGGAATGCCTGGCGGAATGCCTGGAGGAATGCCTGGTGGCATGCCTGGCTACGGAGGAATGCCTGGTGAGAAACCTGGTTATGGAGGCTACCAAAGTAATGATGGACCGACTATTGAAGAAGTAGATTGATACTGTTTTGGATTTATTCTTTCAGCCTGTTTTATATTTTTGGAAACTTTGAAGACTGATCACTTAATTTTTAATTTTAAAGCATTAATGTTGTTGCTATGTTCCTATAGTTTGTATTTAGTGTTACAAGTTGTAGGTATGTACACTTGATGATCTCTGTAACAGTAAAATAAATTATAAATATTTTAAAAAAAAATTAGTACGTTGTTTTATTTTATTAGATTTATAATATTAAACCGTGCCGTAGGTATTTAGTCAGCATTTAAAGTTAACTTTATTAATCAAATTTTTATTCGACAATGGTTTTGCTTCAACAGAAACGAAGCCTTGTTAGGATAGAAGTCTAATAGTAGTTTATGATACTGTTGCATAATAAGGGTTCTTATAACACAAGTGTGTTTTAAAAAAACGAGCCGTAGGCGAGTTTTTTTATATTATCACACGAGTGTTATAAGACCAAGTTATGTACAGTGTCATACACTACTTTATCTACCGTCATACTATAATACATAAACTATTTTATTTTACAAACAAAACCAAACTTTGTTTAATATAAATGTAAAAAAAAAGTTGACGCCAAGACAAGGCCGCAAACATCGATTGCGCAGGCGCGTTTCTTTTTTTCTTCTTGCGAATTAGCCGTTTTTTTTTAAAGTAGAGGTTCAGTCCAGATGGGGATTGTATAGGTGTATCGTTATGATTAAAATAGTTATTTATGATACGAGTGTGGTAAGTTGGTCATTACACTCGAGGTGATATTGCACAGCCCGAGCCGAAGGCGAGGGCTGCAAGGAAACCGAGAGTGTAATGACCATACCTCACGTGTGTCATGCAAAGTTTTTCGACACACTTACGAGTAAAAAAAGAAATTTTATATTTAATGATGGTCACATAAACTGCCATGTACTTATCCCTGGATTTTGGAGGCAAAAGGCTATCACTATCATTCCGTGCCTCACTTAATATTTCCGGCGGCGTCAAATCAACGTAACTGTCTTCTTCTACACTAGACATTGACATTTTAAACTTGTTGATCAATTATTCGTACTAATAAACAATGCTCACAGCACAGACGGAAAATTTGTTGAAAACGCCGCGCTAATATTTTTATTTTCAGCGCGCGGCGTGTTATCTATGCGCGCGCAGATTGGAGCGTAGGCACGAGCAATTACGCTAAACAGCCAAAACGCAAAATGTAAAAAATCTAATTTTTATGTATTTATAAATTTGTTTCACGTTGAATTATTAATTAAAGTAAATAAGCTGTTGAAAATTTATCATATTCAAGGTGGTACACTACTTTTTTTTTTTAAATAGTGTTATTTTTAGTCTTACGTTGAAACGAAACGTTTCTAAGTCAAAACTTTTGCCGAGATTTAAAAATAAAACTATAACCCAGTTAAGTTAAGAGCAAATAGAATGCATATATAATATCTTTCAGCGAGGTACCAACTTAATTTGATGGAATATAAAATAAAACACTAGTGCGATCAAGAAAAAAAAAGCACAAGTGTTTAATAGCATAGTTTATGAGTGTAAAAGCCATGTGATAAACACCACTTTATGAGTAAGGGTGTCGAAAAGTTATTTGATGATATAGGTGTCCATACAAGACCTGTATCGTAATAAAACTTTTTTTTTGGCTTGTGCGTAATGTTTGTCATAAGAGTTTTGATTTCAATTTTATAATCTTTGTATTATAGTATCAGAGTAGATAAATATCTAAATGTCGCCGCCAACGAGCTTAATTAACGGTTCAATTAACTGCCTAGAGTGGTAACTAAACGGCGCCGGTCATTTAGCAGGTTGAATGATGTTTAAGCCAGTCAATTAGACAGCTAAGAAAATGAGTCATTTCTGCATGATTATGAAAAAGTGTGTGTGAACTTATATAGACACATTAGAAGTTATACTTCTTTTGAAAGATTAAAATGTTGCTAACTTCAGGGTGTTGGTTTTATGGTGACGGTGTGGGTGTGCGCGCGCAAGTTTTACTCTTCCCTAACGCGCAAAAACCACGAATGCTTAATGCGGAAGCTACGCACCGCTCCCGCATTAGCCTTCTAACCTAACCTACCCAAGTCGGATTGCGCCGCTATCACAATAAACCTATCACTAATTTTCTGTGAATACACATCAATTTACCCCCTTGGAGATTTACTGGCGTGAGTATATGTATGGGGTGATGCGCTATCTTACGAATGGCCAAAACATTAGACAGCCAGTTTATTAAATTTTGTAATAAATGTTACCTACGGCTGAATGTCATTCAAGCCGTTAATTGAAAGGCGCCGTTTAGTTACCAGCCTCAGGCAAGTAATTTATCGGCTGAATAAGCTAGTTGGCGGCGACCGGCGACATATATAGGTACGATAAAGGCATAGTTCTTACCTGTCTTCTCATAATTACTATCATATTGTGTGTCTGTCCGTTTAGAGTCGCCAGATTCCCGCTGAGTCTTGGTGTAGTCGATGCCCTTAGAGTCTTTACCGCCCACACTGATTTGATTTGTTTCAGAAGACTGGTGTCTAGATTCACTTTCTTCTTTTCTATTATGCTGAGAATCTTTGACCCTGCCATCTGTAAGGTGTGACAACACTACATAGTACCTATATAAAACAAAGTCGCTTTCTCTGTCCCTATATCCCTTTGTATGCTTAAATCCTTAAAACTACGGCGGCCTGACTTGTACACAGATTGATAAATAGTTACTGTACTGTACTGTTACTGTGGTGTATTGTACTGTTACAGTACTGTACTAAAAATGATTGCGAGCAGGCGCATGCGGCCTCTGCCTTCAAGTGATTATGCCATGATCTTTTACCCCCGTAGGTAAGATTCAAAATGGTTTGTAATATTTTGCTTCAAAAAGCTGCTGCTCCTTCATGTGCTCTTTATAGTACATACTTCATAGCTCAGAATGTAATGACTTTATGTCATACGTCCATAGGTCACAGTAACAACTTTCCACCAGGTGGGCCGTGTGCTTGTCTGCCACATAAGTGGTATAAAAAGGTCATCGCAATACAAGCAGTTAACTTCCATTGCTAACATTGATAGAATAGGCGCTTGTGAATAATATACTTTCGCTCACCTACTTGTTTACTTGTTATTTAAATAAAAGTAATCTATTTGTAGGTTCATAATATATATGACGCAGCAAGCTAGCTTAATCAGCTTTTTAATTAACTGCCTGCTCTCTTTACTAAACGGCGCCTTTCAATTAGCGGCCTAACTGATGTTCAGCCAGTTGATTCAAGATGTATTTTATGAGTTTTGTTGATTATGATGTGTTTTATGATTAAACTACTAATCAGGTTTAAAACGCTGACTACTGGGTGTTTTACCCTAATCATATCTTTTATTAGTTTCAACTGTCCCGTAATAATATCAAGTAAAAAACGGCCAAAAATCACATTTGTAGTAGGAACACTATCAAACGTTTATTTTATTTAAATTTCACTATATATAAAGGGAATATAGTTACTTGACTAAAAATGCTGTGAATATTACAAACGTCTACCTACCAGTTTTCGTTATTAATACTATAAGAATTATTATTATCTGTGTTTATAAACAGATTTCATTCCGTCCCATGGAACTTAATATCGAGCACAAAAAATACGTTTGTTGTATGAGAGCACCCATACTATGTACATTATAAGGTATTGGTCAGACATAAAATCTGCTCTAAGTATAATATGTTTGATTGTACCTAATAATGATTTGGTTAGAATTGGAGATATAACCAAAAGTCTTTAGAACCGAAAGTCCTCCAATTGTATTGGAGTTGGAGGATAATATTAATTACATCATATAATTTATTTTCTGGGATTTTCAGGGCTCAAACCCCGCCTCGACCGATTCAAACTTTTCCTATTTTAAATTATACATATGATTTAAAATTAAATTAAAAAAAAAGTGTTTACACTAAAATAATAAAAATACCTGCCTAATAAAATACAAACAAAGTTTTTTTTTATTATTAATTCTTTCACAGCGCAAAACCTATTGTAAACAATTATTTCATTACTGTTATGTAAAAGGTAGAACAATCGGGAACCACAAGTCCCTCACATTGATTTCTGAACGCCCAAGGTCAGTCAGCTGTTACTGTTTGTAAACAATTGTACATCTGTCTCACTCTGTCACGTACTTATCGACCAACTAGTGACGTTTCCCGAGCTTTCTCATACGTTCGCGGAAATTGCCAGATGTCAATGTAAAATTCCCCCATAAATTATTTCTACTAAGTAAGGGAACAAACAAGTTTGGGACACGAATGTAGTAATTTTAGTAAATCAATTGGTATCACTTACTAGTATGTATAATCTTTATGGGGGGCTCTCTAATACATAATATTTTTTACATTATTTTAAATAAAAAAAACATTAATTAAAAACAAGCTTTAATAGAATAAAGAATTTAAAAAAACTAAATACTGACCTCTAAATTTTTATTTTCATTTTATACCGTCCTAGTATTTTCTAGTTTGGCGCTCTATTGAAGGGCTTTTTATTTTTTAAATAATATTTTTCATCTAACTTTTAAACTCTCGCGTTCATGATATATAATTTAAAAAACGGGAATTAACTCGATCATGGTATAGGTACTTACATACCTTGTGTACCTGACGTTTCGACCAGGTTACACCGGCCGTGGTCACAGGCTAAGGTATGTAAGTACCTTTACCATGATCGCGTTAATTCCAGTTTTCTAAATTATATATTTTTCATCTTTCATATTTTTTAATCAATTCATAACCTGTAATTCAATTGATACCCTATTTGTATTGTATACTTCTACATATGCTAATCTTATACAATTACCCTTGAATCAGGGTAATTTTCTACAACTGCCACACTAAAATGCGATATTAAATGTATCTATCTCTTTCTTTCAGGAACACCGATACGCTATTGGTCAAAGCGCGCTGACGCTCCAGAAACTTCTACTGAATCTAGAAGCTGATTGGATGATTCCAGAGAGGGCACGAAATTTCTCGAACCCTATTCGTGTAGTATAAAAGCAGCAGCAAGACGGCGGGAGTTCATTCAAGTTTTAAACACGATACTGAATAGACGTGCGAAGTTCGGTGCAAACCGGAGGCGTTTTACTCGAAGTTTTAACAATACTAGTGATTATACGAAGAAATATAGTGAAGATGCCAGCTATCGGAATCGATCTTGGAACGACTTACTCTTGTGTCGGCGTGTGGCAGCATGGGAACGTGGAGATCATCGCCAACGACCAAGGGAACCGCACAACACCATCGTATGTGGCATTCACGGACACGGAGCGACTCATCGGCGATGCGGCCAAGAACCAGGTGGCGTTGAACCCTCAGAATACCGTGTTCGACGCTAAACGACTCATCGGAAGGAAGTTCGACGACCAAAAGATACAGCAAGACATGCAGCACTGGCCGTTTAAAGTGATCAGTGATGGCGGGAAGCCGAAGATTCAAGTAGAGTTCAAGGGCGAGACGAAACGCTTCGCGCCAGAAGAGATCAGCAGCATGGTTCTGACGAAAATGAAAGAGACGGCGGAGGCGTACCTGGGCACGAACGTACGAGACGCAGTCATCACAGTGCCCGCTTACTTCAACGACTCGCAACGTCAAGCTACTAAAGACGCGGGCGCCATCGCCGGGCTCAATGTGCTGAGGATCATCAACGAGCCCACTGCGGCCGCGCTAGCTTACGGCCTCGACAAGAACCTCAAAGGTGAACGGAATGTGCTGATCTTTGACCTGGGAGGAGGCACATTCGACGTCTCCATACTAACAATTGACGAGGGCTCGCTGTTTGAAGTAAAGGCGACAGCTGGAGACACACACCTCGGCGGTGAAGACTTCGACAACAGATTAGTAAACCATCTTTCAGAGGAGTTCAAGAGGAAATACCGCAAGGATCTGAGAACGAATCCTCGAGCGTTGAGGCGACTGCGCACTGCAGCCGAACGCGCTAAGCGAACTCTGTCCTCAAGTACGGAAGCGACCATTGAGATCGACGCGTTGTATGAAGGTATCGACTACTACACGAGGGTGTCTCGAGCGCGCTTCGAAGAGCTATGTTCAGATTTGTTCCGCTCCACATTGGAACCTGTCGAAAAAGCTCTCCGAGACGCGAAAATGGACAAAAGTTCTATACACGATGTCGTCCTAGTGGGAGGCTCAACACGTATACCTAAAGTTCAGAATATGCTGCAGAACTTCTTCTCCGGCAAGAAGCTGAATTTATCCATCAATCCTGATGAAGCAGTGGCGTATGGAGCAGCAGTACAAGCGGCTATCTTGAGTGGAGAACAGCATTCGAAGATCCAGGACGTTTTACTGGTCGATGTCGCTCCATTGTCCCTCGGCATCGAAACCGCCGGAGGAGTCATGACGAAAATCATCGAACGCAACGCCAAGATACCTTGCAAGCAGTCGCAGACGTTCACCACTTACTCCGACAACCAGCCTGCAGTCACCATTCAAGTTTATGAAGGTGAAAGAGCCATGACTAAGGACAACAACAGACTGGGAACGTTCGACCTGACTGGTATACCTCCAGCGCCTCGCGGTGTGCCTAAAATCGACGTGACGTTCGACTTGGACGCGAATGGTATACTCAACGTGTCAGCCAAGGAGAACAGCACGGGCCGCAGCAAGAACATCGTCATCAAGAATGACAAAGGGCGCTTGTCACAGGCGGAGATAGATCGCATGCTTGCTGAAGCAGAGAGGTATAAAGAGGAGGATGAGAAGCAGAGGCAGAAGGTGGCAGCGAGGAACCAGCTAGAGTCTTATGTGTTCAGCGTCAAGCAAGCGTTGGATGAGGCTGGTGAGAAGCTGTCACAACAAGATAAGGATGAAGGCAGGAACGCTTGTGATGATGCTCTTAAGTGGCTCGATAACAACACGCTGGCAGACCAAGAAGAGTACGAACACAAGCTGAAGGAGTTGCAGAGGATCTGCTCGCCGCTTATGAGTAAAATGCACGGAGCCGGCAATGGATCGTCAGGTCACAGTAATGGAGGAATGCCTGACGGAATGAGGGGCTCTGGAGGAATGCCTGGAGGCTACGCTGGTGGTATGCCAGGTGGAATGCCTGGAGGCTACGCTGGTGGTATGCCAGGTGGAATGCCTGGAGGCTACGCTGGTGGTATGCCAGGTTGTGGAGGAATGCCCGGTGGCATGCCAGGTTATGGAGGTCACCAAAGAAACGAAGGACCTACTATTGAAGAAGTATATTAAGAAGTTAATATACTCTAAATCTTAAGTTCCTGTGATAAGATATTTAAAGACTGATATGTTACAAGTATTAATTTATTTTGTACAAAGTTAGAGTTTAAGTATAGATTTATTTGCGCTGGTCGTGATCATTTTGTGGAAAACAAAAATAAAAATGGACATTTAAAATGAAATAAATTGTTTTATTTTACATACCACTCATAACAATGGCAGAGGATGAATATTGTCAAAAATAATAAAAATAAGTTCTTATATTAAAACCAACAATCCCGTGAAGTATTTTTTTTTATATATATTAAAACACACTTTACCAGTTCCACACAATTATATTTAATTTTGTCACTGTATAATGCTAATATTTGATTTATACTAATACGACATGTTTCGATTAACTCATCTTCAGGTAAACATATTTATTTTGAATGAGGGTACTTATTAAAACTTCATGCTCTTGTTCAATTGAAGTGACCAAAGATATAAAGAAAAAGGCACTGGGTGTGCCTTAGTGACTACTTGAAATTATATGCTTACGTTTTAATAAATTTGAATGATTTGAATAACACAATTTTTAAATATGAGATTAGATGTCAAAATATTAAATTAAATGTCGAAACTTAGTTAAATATGTCAAAATTAAGGTGAATTGGTCAAATTGTACAAAATAATTCAATAATGGTAAGGGAGATAAATCTTTTTGTTCATTCAATATACCATTTAAATATGAGATTAGATGTCAAAATATTAAATTAAATGTCGAAAATTAGTTAAATATGTCAAAATTAAGGTGAATTGGTTAAAATTGTACAAAATAATTCAATAATGGTGAGGGAGATAAATCTTTTTGTTCATTCAATATACTATTAGGTTGCCTGTGCTTTAGTTTATTTACTTCCAGTGCCTCCAATGCATCCAGTTTCCTACCTTTACCACACGTGTGTAATATCTTGACATTATGCTTGGGGTCAAATTGATGGTTCTCGCTTATCAAGTGATCTGCAAACGTAGAATTGGATTTACTTCCTTT
This sequence comes from Eilema caniola, assembly GCA_949126895.1. Classification (NCBI taxonomy): domain Eukaryota; kingdom Metazoa; phylum Arthropoda; class Insecta; order Lepidoptera; family Erebidae; genus Eilema; species Eilema caniola. The sequence goes on from OX421487.1 coordinate 3,903,491, forward strand.
CCAGCTTCTTATGTGTTCTTTAATTCTGTAGTCAAAACGTCTTCCTGTTTGTCCTATGTAGATCTTGTTGCAACTATCACATGTAAGGCTGTACACTCCACTTTTTTCTCTTGCTTTAGTTTTACTTTTATTATTGCAAATAAGGTTTTTTAGTGAGTGTGTCGTATAAAAGGCCGTCCTCCTTTTCTTGTTATCTATGATTCTGCGGATTTTTTCGGATTTGGCACCTATATAGGGAACTTTAACCCATGTGATTGGTTCTTTGTCTTTCTGTTGTTCTGCATATACTTGTTTAGTGACAGTTTTCTTTTGTTTTTTCCTCAATATATTGTGTATTAATTTTTCAGTGTAACCGTTATTGACTGCTATTTCTATAATTGTTTTAAGCTCCTTCTCAAAATCACATTGATCCATTGGGATGTTCAGTAGTCGTTGAATGAATGCATGAAATGCTGCATGTTTGTGTGTTTCTGGATGACGGGACGAAGCATGTATGGTATTGTCACTGTATGTGTCTTTCCTGTATATTTTGAATTTATGTTTATTTGTGGTTATATCAACTGTCACATCTAGAAAGTTTAGCGATTTTCCTCCTACCTCCATGGTAAACTGTATATTACTATTCAAACTGTTAATAAATACTAAAAATTCATCTAGTGTTGTTTCATCTCCCTTCCACAGACATATTACATCATCCACGTATCTATGCCAATATCCTATACTTGTTTTGAATTGGCTTCTTAATATTCGTTTTTCTAAGTTGTCCATGTATAAATCCGCACACAAGGGTGACAGAGGGCTTCCCATTGCCAAACCATCATTTTGTTGGTAAAATACACCATTGAACTCGAAATAATTCTGACGAAGGCAAGTCTCAAACACTGCCTGTATATCTATGATTTTTTGTGGTTCTATGTTTGAGGTACAGAGGTTCTCGCTGATTATGTCTAGACATTCTCGGACAGGTATACTGGGAAACAAGTTCTTCACATCAAATGAGACCAAAATGTCACTTGGTGCTACTGGCACATTAATGATGTTATCAACTAAGTTTTTGCTGTTTTTAATTGTATGTTGTGGGAGAAACTGTAATTCCGTATTGTAAATTTTATTCGTTTCTTTAGCGAGTTTGTATGCTGGAGCACCTGTATAGGATACCACTGGTCTGATAGGAACATCTACTTTATGCAATTTGTAATAACCATGTAGTCTAGGTGGTCTAGGATTCATTTCCGATAAGTAATATGATTTTGGTCCTGTAATTATACTTTCGCAAGATGAGATAATATCTTTTACCTCCTTCTGATACTTATCAGTAGGGTCCTTCTTTAATATTTCGAATTGGTCTGCCTTTAAAAATTCATTTTATACCGTCCTAGTATTTTCTAGTTTGGCGCTCTATTGAAGGGCTTTTTATTTTTTAAATAATATTTTTCATCTAACTTTTAAACTTTCGCGTTCATGATATATAATTTAAAAAACGGGAATTAACTCGATCATGGTATAGGTACTTACATACCTTGTGTACCTGACGTTTCGACCAGGTTACACCGGCCGTGGTCACAGGCTAAGGTATGTAAGTACCTTTACCATGATCGCGTTAATTCCAGTTTTCTAAATTATATATTTTTCATCTTTCATATTTTTTAATCAATTCATAACCTGTAATTCAATTGATACCCTATTTGTATTGTATACTTCTACATATGCTAATCTTATACAATTACCCTTGAATCAGGGTAATTTTCTACAACTGCCACACTAAAATGCGATATTAAATGTATCTATCTCTTTCTTTCAGGAACACCGATACGCTATTGGTCAAAGCGCGCTGACGCTCCAGAAACTTCTACTGAATCTAGAAGCTGATTGGATGATTCCAGAGAGGGCACGAAATTTCTCGAACCCTATTCGTGTAGTATAAAAGCAGCAGCAAGACGGCGGGAGTTCATTCAAGTTTTAAACACGATACTGAATAGACGTGCGAAGTTCGGTGCAAACCGGAGGCGTTTTACTCGAAGTTTTAACAATACTAGTGATTATACGAAGAAATATAGTGAAGATGCCAGCTATCGGAATCGATCTTGGAACGACTTACTCTTGTGTCGGCGTGTGGCAGCATGGGAACGTGGAGATCATCGCCAACGACCAAGGGAACCGCACAACACCATCGTATGTGGCATTCACGGACACGGAGCGACTCATCGGCGATGCGGCCAAGAACCAGGTGGCGTTGAACCCTCAGAATACCGTGTTCGACGCTAAACGACTCATCGGAAGGAAGTTCGACGACCAAAAGATACAGCAAGACATGCAGCACTGGCCGTTTAAAGTGATCAGTGATGGCGGGAAGCCGAAGATTCAAGTAGAGTTCAAGGGCGAGACGAAACGCTTCGCGCCAGAAGAGATCAGCAGCATGGTTCTGACGAAAATGAAAGAGACGGCGGAGGCGTACCTGGGCACGAACGTACGAGACGCAGTCATCACAGTGCCCGCTTACTTCAACGACTCGCAACGTCAAGCTACTAAAGACGCGGGCGCCATCGCCGGGCTCAATGTGCTGAGGATCATCAACGAGCCCACTGCGGCCGCGCTAGCTTACGGCCTCGACAAGAACCTCAAAGGTGAACGGAATGTGCTGATCTTTGACCTGGGAGGAGGCACATTCGACGTCTCCATACTAACAATTGACGAGGGCTCGCTGTTTGAAGTAAAGGCGACAGCTGGAGACACACACCTCGGCGGTGAAGACTTCGACAACAGATTAGTAAACCATCTTTCAGAGGAGTTCAAGAGGAAATACCGCAAGGATCTGAGAACGAATCCTCGAGCGTTGAGGCGACTGCGCACTGCAGCCGAACGCGCTAAGCGAACTCTGTCCTCAAGTACGGAAGCGACCATTGAGATCGACGCGTTGTATGAAGGTATCGACTACTACACGAGGGTGTCTCGAGCGCGCTTCGAAGAGCTATGTTCAGATTTGTTCCGCTCCACATTGGAACCTGTCGAAAAAGCTCTCCGAGACGCGAAAATGGACAAAAGTTCTATACACGATGTCGTCCTAGTGGGAGGCTCAACACGTATACCTAAAGTTCAGAATATGCTGCAGAACTTCTTCTCCGGCAAGAAGCTGAATTTATCCATCAATCCTGATGAAGCAGTGGCGTATGGAGCAGCAGTACAAGCGGCTATCTTGAGTGGAGAACAGCATTCGAAGATCCAGGACGTTTTACTGGTCGATGTCGCTCCATTGTCCCTCGGCATCGAAACCGCCGGAGGAGTCATGACGAAAATCATCGAACGCAACGCCAAGATACCTTGCAAGCAGTCGCAGACGTTCACCACTTACTCCGACAACCAGCCTGCAGTCACCATTCAAGTTTATGAAGGTGAAAGAGCCATGACTAAGGACAACAACAGACTGGGAACGTTCGACCTGACTGGTATACCTCCAGCGCCTCGCGGTGTGCCTAAAATCGACGTGACGTTCGACTTGGACGCGAATGGTATACTCAACGTGTCAGCCAAGGAGAACAGCACGGGCCGCAGCAAGAACATCGTCATCAAGAATGACAAAGGGCGCTTGTCACAGGCGGAGATAGATCGCATGCTTGCTGAAGCAGAGAGGTATAAAGAGGAGGATGAGAAGCAGAGGCAGAAGGTGGCAGCGAGGAACCAGCTAGAGTCTTATGTGTTCAGCGTCAAGCAAGCGTTGGATGAGGCTGGTGAGAAGCTGTCACAACAAGATAAGGATGAAGGCAGGAACGCTTGTGATGATGCTCTTAAGTGGCTCGATAACAACACGCTGGCAGACCAAGAAGAGTACGAACACAAGCTGAAGGAGTTGCAGAGGATCTGCTCGCCGCTTATGAGTAAAATGCACGGAGCCGGCAATGGATCGTCAGGTCACAGTAATGGAGGAATGCCTGACGGAATGAGGGGCTCTGGAGGAATGCCTGGAGGCTACGCTGGTGGTATGCCAGGTGGAATGCCTGGAGGCTACGCTGGTGGTATGCCAGGTGGAATGCCTGGAGGCTACGCTGGTGGTATGCCAGGTTGTGGAGGAATGCCCGGTGGCATGCCAGGTTATGGAGGTCACCAAAGAAACGAAGGACCTACTATTGAAGAAGTATATTAAGAAGTTAATATACTCTAAATCTTAAGTTCCTGTGATAAGATATTTAAAGACTGATATGTTACAAGTATTAATTTATTTTGTACAAAGTTAGAGTTTAAGTATAGATTTATTTGCGCTGGTCGTGATCATTTTGTGGAAAACAAAAATAAAAATGGACATTTAAAATGAAATAAATTTTTTACGTGCGGGAAATCCCCACGGATACCCGCCCTTCGGAGCCGGAGGGGTAGGTTATGTCGGACTCGAACCGACTAAACCGCACGCCGTCTGTGGGTCGTGGTGCTAGGCCAAAGGTGAGGTTGTCTTGCGACATATCCCTCGCACCCCGGCTGACCCAGGGCCATCCCTTTCGGTCTGGCCCTCCTCGGGAGGTGGGGACCACGCCGTCCCCGACTCAACCCCGGTGTGGGGAGGCGCGCATCGTCCTACGATGCGCGCCGCCGCCGTGGCCTGCTTCTGCTAGGGTGACGGGTGGCTCCACCCGTCACCCTCAGGCCCGCGCTCATGGGGGGCGGAGGTCTGTAAGCGCCCTCCGACGCCCGAGCCGCCTTCGGGCGCGAGCAGCGATGTCAGCGAGTCTTTCTCGCTCACCGCGCCGCGCCCGCTCTGCTGTCTCCTTCGCGAGCATGACCTGCTCGTAGAAAGAGGCGCTGGCCGCCCACGCATCCGCGCAGCGGACCATCGCCGCGAGCAGGGTGGAGAGCGTGAGCACTCTCACCCCCAGGGCCTGCACAAGCTCCCGCCTCGGCGTCTCAAACGCCGGGCACTCGGTGAGCGTGTGCAGCCCCGAGTCCACGCTCGCGTCGCAGTGATGGCACTCGGGCGTTGGCTCAATACCCATCAGATGCATGCTTTGGCCGCTAAGCTACCAGACCTCGCCTGAACTAAGCTAAATTTTCCTTTTATATAATTTTTCTTTGAGGCGACAGTTTTTAGGCGGAGTAGTCAAAAATCAAAGTTTAAAACTGATTGAAAATCAATAATTGGTTCCAGTAGTTCATAAGAATATCGGTAGATGCTCCACTAACGCCACAAGGCAAATATAAGGGAGAGGTCTGGTAGTTTAGTGGTCAAAACATTGCCCCTATAAGGCAAAGATCGCAGGTTCATGCCTCGCATAGAGCGATTCAATTTTTTCCTATTTTAATCAATCTGAATATTTTGCATGTACAATGCTTCAAAAATTAATTCACAATGCATTTTACAGTGACAACCGTAATTCTTATTGTCGTCATTTCATGGATTCGTTGGTTTAATAAATTGTCAAACTTAAACATATTCTCTACCATCTCTGCAAAGGGAAGCCAGCAGGAATCGGGTTATAGGTTCTCCTTGTCGCTGGCTCACACTGCTGTCATGCCATCAAATTTGTGAACTGAGGTTTGGCGACCGGGACTTATGTAAGATAATGCTGATTTGTTTTGTGTGATCATGGCGGTTATAGCAGTGCCGAAATGTTGGAAACTTGGCAAAATAAATAAAGAAGGTAGTTACCTAAATATTCGTTAAATAAAAATATTTTTGCTTCTTCAGAAACTGACAAAAGGTGTTGTATACGTCCTGCCACAGTAACAACTTTCCATCAGGTGGACCGTGTGCTTGTCTGCCACATAAGTGGTATAAAAAATGTCATCGCAATACAAGCAGTTAACTTCCATTGCTAACACTGATAGAATAGGCGCTTGTGAATAAGATACTTTCGCTCGCCAACTTCTTTACTGGTCATTTTAGAGCAATATATTTGTATTTACATATTTACATATTCATCAATCGACCATTAAAAATTCAAGAATTGCTACAAAACTGTTAATATTTGTTACATTTTTTCTTTAAGTATCGAAGAAAGGGAATTTTCAAGCAGGTCCAGGTGCTCTCCAATCCGGCGCGGCTGGGCTTCATAAAGCTCGTGAAGTTTGGAAGTACGTAAGCCAAGATCAATTAGCATATTGCAGTAAATTGCTAGACACAGGCCTCTCGCAAAGTGCACCATAGCACAGTATATCCCAGCAAATAATCACTACATAGTATAAAACAAAGTCGCTTTTACTGTCCCTATGTCCCTTTGTATGCTTAAATCTTTAAAACTACGCAACGAATTTAGATGCTGTTTTTTTAATAGATAGAGTGATTCAAGAGCAAGTAGAAATATAGTAGAGGGTGCAGCGGGAACGGGATCCGACACCACGCGGGCGAAAAAGTATTGGCGGTACGAAGTTCGCCGGGTCAGCTAGTGTATTATAAACTGTAGATGCGTTGTCCGGACTCTAAAATGGCGACAAAAAAAAGTTGATTTTGGTCATTATTTTATGGTGCAATCAGCGACACGACAGTGCGTAACGGAAAAATATACATCCACAATAACATACCTATTCGTAATAATTATTTTATTATTTATTATAAAATCATATATTATCTTAATATATATAAATCTCGTGTCACAATGTTTGTCCTCAATGGACTCCTAAACCACTTAACCGATTATAATAAAATTCGCACACCATGTGCAGTTCGATCCAACTTGAGAGATAGGATAGTTTAAATCTCAAATTATAGTCCGACTAGCTGTTGCCCGCGGCTCCGCCCGCGTGGATGTCGGTTATCGTGTAGAGTTGATCCGACGCTATTGAGCATTAAATTCGCCTCTCTACTCAACTTTGTCCTCGACTATGTACTCACCTCTGTTCTCGACTTTCTACTCGCCTCTATATTCGACTCTCCACTCGACTTTCTACTCGCCTCTGTATTTGAATTTATACTTGACCCTGTACTGACTTCTCTGTTACCCTCTCTACTCGACTTTGTACTTTTCTCTATACTCGCCTTTCCACTTGCCTCTCTACTTGCCCATCCATTCGATTTTCTTTTCACCTGTCTACTTGACTCTCCACACATGCCTATCTACTCGCACCTCTACTCAAATCTCTATTTGATCTCTACTCGCTACTACATTCACCTTTCCACTCGCCTCCCTATTCGCCTTTACAGCATACTATTTGATTCTATACTCGCCTCTCCACTGGCTCTCTAGTCGCATATCTACTCGCCCCTGTAGTCGACTCTACTCGACTTCCAATCTTTACACGCCTATTCACTCGTCCCTATAACAATCTCTACTCGCCTCTCCACTCGCTTCTATATTTGGTTCGCTACTCGACTATATCCGTTCCGAAGCTCTAATCCACCTTTGTACTATATTTCATGAGGACATCTTGAAAGAAATTATTACTATTTATGCCATATTCACCCCCTTTTTTGTGCCATTGAAAAATTAGAAACTTTAATCCCAAGGCCCTATTCCGATCCCCCCCTCCCCCTTCTATCCCTTTTTTCGCGATAAGGGGTAGCCTATGTCCATTTTCGTGCTCTAATCCATCTCTGTACCAAATTTCACCAGGATATCATCAAAAATGACAAACTTTCATATTTACTATCTAGTCCTTATCCCCCCCCCCCCCCTTTACCACATTATTCACAATCAAAGGTAACATATGACCGTTACCAAGCTCTAATTAATCCCTGTACCAAAATTTCATCATCTTCAAAACTGTTAAACTTTAATCCCTTTTTTCCCCCCCCATCCTCCCCCTATGCCTCCATTTTCGCATCAATAGGTAACCTATGTTCTGTCCCAAGCTTCAATGCCTATGTTCGTTCCCAAGCTCTAAACTATCGTTGTACCAAATTTCATCAGGAAATCTTCAAAAATGACAAACTTTCATCCCAAGGCCTTAGTCCCCCCTTCTCTTTTTGTGATTAAAGGTAGTCTGTGTCCGTTCCCAAGCTCCAAACTATCTCTGCACCAAATTTCATCAGGAAATCTTCTAAAACGATAAACTTTTATCCCAAGGCCCTGGTACCCCCCTTCTTCCCCCCTTTTCGCGATAAAAGGTAGCTCATGTTCGTTCCCAAGCTCTAAACTATCTCTGTACCAAATTTCATCAAGAAATCTTCAAAAATGACAAACTTACATACCAAGGCCCTAGTCCGCCCCCCTTCTACCCCCCTTTTCGCGATAAAAGGTAGCCTATATCTGTTTCCAAGCTCTAAACTATCTCTGTACCAAATTTCATCAAGAAATCTTCAAAAATGACATACTTTTCTCCCAAGGCCCTAGTCCGCCCCCCTTTTACCCCCCTTTTCGCAATAAAAGGTAGTCTATGTCCGTTCCCAAGCTCTAAACTATCTCTGTACCAAACTGCATCGGGAAATCTTCTAAAACGATAAACTTTTATCCCAAGGCCCTGGTCCCCCTCTACTGCCCCCCTTTTTGTGATAAAAGGTAGTCTATGTCCGTTCTCAAGCTCTAAACTATCTCTGTACCAAATTTCATCAGGAAATCTTCTAAAACGATAAACTTTTATCCCAAGGCCCTGGTCCCCCCCCCCCTTCTTCCCCCCTTTTCGCGATAGAAGGTAGCTTATGTTCGTTTCCAAGCTCTAAACTATCTCTGTACCAAATTTCATCAAGAAATCTTCAAATGTGACAAACTTTCATACCAAGGCCCTAGTCCGCCCCCCTTCTACATCCCTTTTCGCGATAAAAGGTAGCCTACTTTCGTTTCCAAGCTATAAACTATCTCTGTACCAAATGTCATCACGAAATCTTCAATAATGACAAACTTTCCTACCAAGGCCCTAGTCCCCCCCCTTCCACCCCCCTTTTCGCGATAAAAGTTAGCCTATGTCCGTTCCTAAGCTCTAATCTACCTCTGTACCAAATTTCATTATGATATCTTCAGAAATGACAAACTTTCGTAAAAACTTTCATCCCATATTTCCCCCCCTTAAACCCCCTTTCTCGTGATAAAAGGTAGCCTATGTCCGTTCTCAAGCTCTAATATACCTCTGTTCCAAATTTCATCAAGATCGGTTCAGCGGTTTAGGCGTGAAAGCGTAACATACAGACAGACAGACAGACAGACAGACAGAGTTACTTTCGCAGTTATAATATTAGTATGGATTCGCGATAACCGACATCCACGCGGGCGGAGCCGCGGGCGACAGCTAGTAGGTGTATAAAAAATTCGTGTCACGATGTAGGTATATTCGCGATAAACTCCGAAACTATTGAAAGGATTTTGATAAAATTTTATAACCATTTATAATGTGGACCAACTTAAAAGATAGGATAGCTAACATCTCAATTTATAGTCGCAATCCAAATTCCACGCGGGCGGAGCCGCGGGCAACAGCTATAGTAATATGATTCATATGAATTAATAATATTTATGTATTGCTAGTAAGTAGCTATAATGTTTAAGCGCCATTTTTGAAAGCCGCCATTTTCCTGCATGACGTGTCTCTAGTTAAATCATTGATCCCAGCTACCATAACCATCTATTATTTATTTTTTTAATCATAATGTACCTATCTAGTATCTAGTAGTTATCGCATTCCCGGGCAAAATAGATAAGATACTTAGAAATGTATCTGAGTAGGTAGCTACCTTATTTTTCAAGCTTTAATAGTTACACACATTTACGTTATACAGTTTCTACGCAGTTTTTTGACTGTCTTTTGAGTATAATACGGGGTGTTACGGCGGAGGAGGAGCTCAAATCCAACAATCATTAATTACATCAAACCTCAGTGCATTAAACTAATATCCGCGCCAGGGCAGGAACTCGTTTCTCGCGCGACTTAGGGTCAAGATATATGGCGGTAACTGGTAAAAGGTAGACGTAATAACGGTGTTTAGCAGTCCTAAATCGTATTAATTTTATTTTATTTAAGTTTCGGGTAGTAGAAGTTCCTCACATTGATTTCTGAACGCATATAGGTCAGCTGCAATTGCCAGTCGTTAAATTTAAAATTCACCCACAATTTCATTATTTTACTAAGGTTTCTAACAAGTAAGGGCCATAATCGTTTACTACAACGGTGTATCAGTTGATAGATTTATCAAACTTATTATCACATGTGATGTAAATGGTATTAATTAAATCCTACTAATATTATTACTATAAATATGAAAGTTTCTGAAGATGTTTCATCATATCAGCCGCACATAGTCCACTGTTGACCATAGGCCTCTAGGACTTCCAACGACCGATCTAAAGCATCCAGCGCTTCCAGGTGACCTTGATGAGGTCCTCCTTCTATCTGGCCGTTGGGCGTCCTACACCACGTTTACCCGTACGCGGTCGTCATTTTAAGAACTTTTTTGCTCCATCGGCCATCTGTTCTGCGCGCTATGTGACCCGCCCACTGCCACTTCAACGAGCTAAACCGCTGGGCTACGTCGGTTACTTTTGTTCTCCTGCGGATATCATCATTTGTGACGCCATCACGTAAGGAGATACCGAGCACAGCCCTCTTCATAGCGCGTTGAGCGACTTTGAGCTTTTAAATGAGACCTCCGGACCACGTTTCAGATCCGTAAGTCATCTGAAGATGTTTGGATGTTTGTTATTCAATCACGCTCTAATGGCTGATCGGATCTGGCTAAAATAAGGTACTGGTATAGATTATGGTCTAGAATAACACATAGGCTACTTTTTATCCCAAGTATAGGTTCCAGCTCCACACATGCTCGTAATTTCACGCAGGTGGAATCACAAGCATTATATATGTGAGACTTCTGCCCCTCTGGAGAAGTGGCAATTCATTGGTCGGCGTTTGATAGAATAGAAAGACCAGTGTATGGAATTTGACGTATTTGACAATCGTTAACGCATGTCATAAACGTCAAATCCTAAACATTCGTTTAGTTCGTTCAAACAACGAATTGCCACTTGTCTAGAGGGGCTGGACCCCGTACGTGCCATTTGATTGAGTAGTAACACCGTAAATATAGTTTGTTACTGGAATGTGATGTGATGGGTCTTTAGTCGTTTCGGACCGTGAGCGGTTCGGACCGCGGTGTGAATTGCCCAAGAGCTCTTCTTCAATGAGTCCTTTCGCACCGCGGTTCGAATCGCCCAAGAACTTTTGGTAATGGGTAGATTCGGACCACAGTATACACATTATTTCATTTTGGATAGGTGAAGTCGGACAGAAAAGACATGCAGTTTTATTGTAAATTCCTTACAGCACAACCAGGCACAAAATAACAAAAAATAATTTATCAATTACATTTGTCATAAGCCCGCTACATAAAATATTGGTGCTATTGCACTGTACATTTTTTTACTGGTAACCTATTGAAATATCGAATTTCTGTTACCCGAATCTTAAAACCCCGAAAACGGTTGGTAGAACTTATAAAAGACAGATGTAATGAATGACAACTTTCTATAATTCCGTTTTTAATTTCCCAGATGAATCAATTTCCAGGTGCACTAAAACCAAATTTTCAAATAGTATTTTTTTGTTTCCCATATTGTCATAATCCAGATTCTCAGAATATTTTTTTTGTTTCCCATCGTACCATTTTCCAAATAAACTATTAACAAATTTTCATAATCTTTTTATTTGGTTCCCATACAATCGTGTTCCAGCTAAACTATATACAGGTACAGTTATACTCACTAAATTTGTACGATTCATTTATTAGGTACAGTAAGTAATTTAGAAATTTACTTTAATTTTTTAATTTCACTTAAATTTTCTTTTATTTTTATATGTTTCTGCAGTTTTTTCTCCTTTTGTATATACTTTTTCACTTGTGGTTCACCTAGTATTATTTTTTCTATATCAGATTCTATTATAATCGCTTAATTCTTCGAAATTAATTATCGTTAACACCCCGACTCAGTGCAATCCGAATCGTTATTTTTTTTAAACTACCCAGAATTAGGAGCCCCGCAAAGCGGGGCATCGTCGAGCTTAGTTAGTAGCGCCATATGAGGTTTAGTTTTAGGTTTAAAAATCTGGATATTGTTTGTGTGAATATCAATCAACTACATTTCAAAAATTTGTGTCTTAAATATTCGGGTTTCGTGTATATGGATTACGGTCATGTGGATTTTGTGTATTTAGATTTCGTGTGTCTGGAACTCCTTCATCTGGATTATAAAACGTCGTACAAATGAATGGGCAAATGAAATTCGGAGTTGCGATTATATGGCAAAATTCGGAGTTGCGATTATATGGCAAATAAAACTTCGAAATTTGAAAAAAAACGGGATTATGAAAAAATGGCCAAACGTTTTCGGGATTATGATATTTGGAATATTAAAATTCGGGATTAAGATAGGTAACCTTTTTTACTTACTAAATATATTGATTAACTTAAAATATAGTAAACAATGTTAAATAGATGCAAAAAGGTGATGGTATGCACACGCAAGTACATTCTAAGAATTTCTTTAATAGCCTTAATTTTTTCCGGATCCGGCTTCATTCGATTTTTATCAAACACATGCCCTAAATACTTAACTTCCTCCACAAAAAATCTACGTTTTTCTTTTTTGAATTTTAAATTGATTTCTCTCGATCTTTTAAGTAAACTTTTTAACCTCTGATCGTGAATTTCCTTCTAAGAACCCCATACAATTATGTCGTCAATATAACTCTCTACTCCTTCGAAGTCTTTCAGAAGTTGTCATATTTTAGCATGAAACACTTCAGAAGCACAGGTTACCCCAAAACAAAACCTTAGGAATTGGAATCTGCCGAATGGAGTAGCGAATGTGCACAGGTCTGCACTCTCATCATCCAGCTGTATCCAGCTAGCTCCGCTACAGTGGGCAGTTGGAAGTGCGCGCGCTGTACCGCGCGGTTCAATTCACGTGAATCTAAACACACTCGAATACCATTACTCTTTTTTGTAACTAATACTAACGGATGTACCCAACGAGTGGGGTGACTGACCTCCCTGATGTCCCCATTCTGTTCCATGGCATTCAATTCACTTTTTAAACTGTCGCGTAACCCGAGAGGAACTTTGTGAGCACAAATAACAAGTGGAACCGATTTAACGATTACTATATTATGATATTACCCTGGCAGACACCCTAAGCCTTTAAATAGATCACTGTAATCTGAAATCTGAATAGATCTAAGACGTTTAACGAGCTCCATAGTCTCACACGATTCAAAGCCCTCTGTGCCAATCAGGTTCACCAACAAACTAGACTGCACACTCGCCGCCTCCTTGTCTACACCTAACGCCTTCACAAACAATTGAAATTGCTGTTTCCACTTTTCCATACCTCGGTACGGCCAGCCGGTCCTACGGCGCTGTCCAAACCTAATTCCGCGGGTGGTCGGGCGTGCTCCATTGCAATCACAAATATTGCGAATGAAAATGCTAATTATGACAATATTAAACCGAATACCGTTGTCACCATGTTGTAAATTCAATGGAACCACCAAGCACCGGACCACAACTGACATTTATTCAAAGACAACCTCGTTGTCGTTAGATAATTATAATTATCACAACATTATGTAAATCCTAATCTGTGATAACATGTTGATCAAACTGTGATTTTAAACCATTACCGTCTTACTATAAAAATATAACTAATATTACACTTGTTATACACTTGATATGCACATACCACTTTTCTCATCGTCTGTACAAATAAATCATTAGACATTATTTCTATGAGTTTAAATCAGGATCTACAATATGAGTATTAAGTACTTTCGCTCAATGCTCCGAATCGACCCATTCCAAAAGATACCTTGGGCTATTCGCACCGCTCCAACCACTGCGGTGTGAATGGTCCTATTCAGAAATAGTTCTTGGGCGATTCGAACCGCGGTTCGAAAATGCGTGGTGCGAAACGACTAAAGACCCGATGTGGGCTATCAACTGGTATGTTACTTCTTTGTTTTTGATAAATTTATTTTTATCATATTTAATTTACCCATACATCGGGGTAAATTTCTACGGCTGCAACACTAAAATGCAATTTCCGATGCAGCTATCTCTTTTTAACTTAGTGCAGCTGCACACCATTGGTCTAAACGCGCTAATTTTCTGGAACTTTCATTACGTTCTGGAAACTGATTGGATGATTGTAGTGAGTGAGCGAAGTTTCTAGAATATCATTTGTTTACTATTAAAACAGCGGCAAAACGTCGTGAAATCACTAATTCAGTCTTATTTGAAACACGAAACTTAACGGTGGTTCGAAGTTCTGTGCAAACCGGAGGAGTTTTATACGACATTTTAGTAAATACCTACAAGTTATAATACGAAAGTGAAGATGCCAGCTATCGGAATCGATCTGGGAACGACTTACTCTTGTGTCGGCGTGTGGCAGCATGGGAACGTGGAGATCATCGCCAACGACCAAGGGAACCGCACAACACCATCGTATGTGGCATTCACGGACACGGAGCGACTTATCGGCGATGCGGCCAAGAACCAGGTGGCGTTGAACCCTCAGAACACCGTGTTTGACGCTAAACGACTCATCGGAAGGAAGTTCGACGACCACAAGATACAGCAAGACATGCAGCATTGGCCGTTCAAAGTGATCAGTGATGGCGGGAAGCCGAAGATTCAAGTCGAGTTCAAGGGCGAGACGAAACGCTTCGCGCCAGAAGAGATCAGCAGCATGGTTCTGACGAAAATGAAAGAGACGGCGGAGGCGTACCTGGGCACGAACGTTCAAGACGCAGTCATCACAGTGCCCGCTTACTTCAACGACTCACAACGTCAAGCTACTAAAGACGCGGGCGCCATCGCCGGGCTCAATGTGCTGAGGATCATCAACGAGCCCACTGCGGCCGCGCTAGCTTACGGCCTCGACAAGAACCTCAAAGGTGAACGGAATGTGCTGATCTTTGACCTGGGAGGAGGCACATTCGACGTCTCCATACTAACTATTGATGAGGGAGAGATGTTTGAAGTAAGGGCTACAGCTGGAGACACACACCTCGGCGGTGAAGACTTCGACAGCAGATTAGTGAACCATCTTGCTGAAGATTTCAAGAGGAAGCACCACAAGGATATGACGACTAATCCTCGAGCGTTGAGGCGACTGCGCACTGCAGCCGAACGCGCTAAGCGAACTCTGTCCTCCAGTACGGAAACTACTATTGAGATCGACGCGTTGTATGAAGGTATTGACTACTACGCGAAGGTATCTCGAGCACGCTTCGAAGAGCTATGTTCAGATTTGTTCCGCTCCACATTGGAACCTGTTGAAAAAGCCCTCAGAGACGCGAAAATGCACAAAAGTGCTATACACGATGTCGTTTTAGTGGGAGGTTCAACACGTATACCTAAAGTTCAGACCTTGCTGCAGAACTACTTCTCCGGCAAAAAGCTGAATTTATCCATCAATCCTGATGAAGCAGTGGCGTATGGAGCAGCAGTACAGGCAGCTATCTTAGGTGGGGTAGAGGATTCGAAGATTGCTGATGTTTTACTGGTCGATGTCACTCCACTGTCCCTTGGCATCGAAGTTGTCGGAGGAGTCATGACGAAAGTAATCGAGCGCAACACCAAGATACCTTGCAAGAAGACGCAGATGTTCACCACATTCACGGACAACCAGCCTGCAGTCACCATTCAAGTTTACGAAGGTGAAAGATCCATGACTAGGGACAACAATAAACTGGGAAAGTTCGACCTGACTGGTATACCTCCAGCACCTCGTAGTGTGCCTAAAATCGATGTAACATTCGACTTGGATGCAAATGGTATACTCAGCGTATCTGCCAGGGATAACGCCACCGGCCACAGAGAAAATATCGTAATTAGGAATGACAGAGGGCGATTGTCACAGGCGGAGATAGATCGCATGCTTGCTGATGCGGAGAAATATCGAGAGGAGGATGAGAAGCAAAGGCAGAAGGTGGAAGCTAGGAACAAGCTAGAGGATTACGTGTTCAACGTCAAGCAAGCGTTGGATGAGGCTGGTGAGAAGCTGTCGCAACAAGACAAGGATACAGGTAGACGCGCTTGTCATGATGTTCTGAGGTGGCTTGAAAGTAATACGCTGGTAGACAAAGAACAGTATGAAGACAAGCTTAAGGAGGTGGAGGCGATCTGCATGCCCCTTATGACTAAAATGCACGGAGCCGGCAGTAGAACTTCTAGTGGTCATGGTGGTGGAATGCGGGGCTCTGGCGGAATGCCTGGAAGGATGAACGAGGGTATGCCTCGAGGCAATCTAGGTGGCATGCCTGGAGGTTTCGCTGGCGGAATACCTGGAGACTACCCAGGTAGAATGCCTGGTTCGCCAGAAAATATGAATGGCAATAGAAACTACGGTGGTAGTCCTACTATCGAAGAGGTGGACTAATCAGTCAAACAGTGATATTTCGTTTTCTTTGAAATCTAGTCAATGTTTGTCATTTTGAATTGAATTATAGATTTATTGTGTTAAAATCAGAGGAAAATAAGTTCTACGCTGGTGTCGCAATGGAAATGTCAAATTAAACCAACTTTTGTTAGGTATCGTTGTTTTTGAATATTATAACCAATGGCATCATTATTTTGTGATTTTCATAGTTTTCTTACTAATACGGTTGTAGGATTTTATGAATTCAATTTCTATAATGTCAGACATTTAAAAAGTGTTATAATTGTAATAAATATATAAAAACTGTGATTTAATCATTTAAGACTGATTTTTAATGCTAGCTGATTTAAAATTGTATAAATTATTGTTTTTTAGGTGTTTTGTAGGTATTTTCATATTTGTAATGAAAGATAAAAATAAAATACTATCCTTTTTATTAGTTTTTATATAATTTACATGTGGGTACTAACAAAAATTTAGAACAAGTTTATCCCACAAAGATTGGTTCTTTTTTACCGAGATAGCTCGCAGAATAAGCAAGCTGAAGTGGCAATGGGCTGGCCACGTCTGTCGAAGGACCGATGGCCGTTGGAGCAGACGAGTCCTAGAGTGGAGACCACAAGAAGGCAAACGAAGGGTAGGACGCCCTCTAGCCAGATGGACCGATGACCTGAAAAAGGTGGCTGGGACGGACTGGATGCGGAAGGCGGAGGATCGTACGAAATGGCGCGCATTGGGAGAGGCCTATGTCCAGCAGCAGTGGACTGCAGTGGGCTAATTGATTGATTGATTGGCTTAAAAAAATATGGAAACCAACATTTTTGAGGTCTAAAGCCATAGGAGGGTTATGTCGGACTCGAACCGACTAAACCGCACGCCGTCTGGGGGTCGTAGTGCTAGACCCAAGGTGAGGTTGTATCGCGACATACAATAACCATACTTCAGGTTCCAAAATACAAACCACCTTAATTTATTAGGATAGAGCGGCCATACGCAGTGTTCACCTTCGTGTCGCACGTAGCGACTTTTTCACTGGTAATAAAAACACGACAAGAAAAAAGAAATACCTTTATTTTTCAAAATTAGCTGTCCATTTTTATTCTACAGTTGGAAATAGCACAATATGGCATATTCACTGTATTTTTAACGATGTTATTACAAGCTAGTCTCAACAGTACCGAATAAGTGTTTGAAAATTCCTGTCTAATTGGACAGGAATTAACTAAAAAAAGGCCACGCGTTTCCCGCTGACGTGGCCGTTCTATTCTAATATAATTTCTGTGATGCAAACTTTGAACGCATCCAAGAAATTACTGGGACGTTGATGATGGTTTTATAACAAAATAAAAGTCACAAAAAATAAAACGGACTGCTCTTTATTATGTCAATAATATTTTTATTACAAATTTTATAATTATTATGCCACATTAAAATTCAATCTTTACACTGTTCTAACTAGTTACATCTAGCATTTACATTTTTTCGTTGCTTGAAATTTATTGGACATTTTGACTTCTATTGCAAGGACGTTTTGACTTCTATTGAGTGGACATTTTGACTTGGAATTGAAAAAATATGACGGGATTTTTTCTTAATTTATTTATATTTATATCAGTAACATATACGTAACAATTTAGTCTAGAATTTTAGGTATTTATTTATATTACTGAAATATGTATATATATAGTCCAGAAATACTAGACTAGCTTGATGTTTTTTACTAATTTCGTGAGATTTTTTACTAATTTCGTGATTAATAAGAACATATTTTAGGTAGATTTCTACCGCAGAAATACCCATTGTATTTTTTTAATTTCAATTAACAGAATCAACAATAGGTAATAAAATGTATGTATAGGTAATGTTATTATACTGTTATAAAATAATAAAAAGAAAGCAATCTGTTTGTTGTAGTTGTAATTATTGTCAGGAACTACATATTCCGTATGCTTCTATTACCCACATTTAATTTTAACAATCGGACATTTTGACTTCGATCTGACTTTGAATAAAGAAAATTACAAAAATACTTCGGTTTTTAAAAATGCCCCCTCGTCGCGACCATTCGACTTTACAATATTTCGATTCTATAGGCTAGATAGCGGTCAAACGGGGGTCAATTAACAATAAAAGAATATAAAAGTAATGGCATACTCGCAGTGAGGGAGCATCATATGGCAACGCTCTTGACGGAAACTCTGCAGCGGAAATTCCGCGTCGGAACGCCT
This sequence comes from Eilema caniola, assembly GCA_949126895.1. Taxonomy (NCBI): domain Eukaryota; kingdom Metazoa; phylum Arthropoda; class Insecta; order Lepidoptera; family Erebidae; genus Eilema; species Eilema caniola. Next base: position 3,922,005 of record OX421487.1, read on the forward strand.
ATACAATATTATAAAAAGGAAAGATTAGTTACTTTATACTCTTTCAACTCTGAATCTAACTAATCTTTCACTATTAGAAAGCTATTTTATTCAGAAATAAAATAAGCCACTATTTATCCGGATATTTGCACGGAAGCCGGATTTACGTATGTAAAACCGTTAGGCGATGCCAGTTGCGTATAAAGAAATAACGAACAGTCATAGCGGAAGTTCATCGGCTGTTCCGTCACGGAAAACTCGTTACGGTAATTCCTTCAAGTAACATAGGTCTAAGGAAAACAATATTTAAATTGAACGTTATAAATATTATCTGCTTAGATATATTTTAATAAATTAGTAAGACATTTTTGGTGAAAAATTATAACATATTTTTAATTAAGTATTTTTTTTTTTAAATAAAACCTTTAGCGCTGGGCATTTTTGATATATAAAGAAATAAACAATTGAACTGGCGGCACTGTTACAGTTTTTTTGACACCTTTGTAGTTATCAAACAATTTACTAGGTGGCGCTATTCTTAAGTTCATAGTATACTGCCATCTAGTAGAGAGTTTGAGAACTACAGCATATACAGTTTCTGGTAGAAGGCGGTTTTGCAAATGTGTTATATTCAAATTTTCACTATTTTCCGGAACCCCGGAGTTTCTTTTTAAATATTCTAAATATCGCGTTTCAAAATACCAACTCAATTTTAATTTATTTATTTAAGTATCACTTCTTCTTACATTTTAGTTTCCGCCTTAACCTTCTAGCCTAACCACGGTGAATGTTCTGAAGAGCTATTCCAATTAGTCCCACCCTCCCCCTTCCTATACAGGACGACACGTGCAGGACTTAGATGTCACCCCTATACGGTGCAGAACATTCCTTCAAGAACCAAGCGGTTCGGTGACTCTTTCCTTTGTCGCACCATTAAGACCTGGAATTCCTTGCCAGCTCACGTGTTTCCCTCTTCCTACAGTCCCGGGTCCTTTAAGCGGGGCGTGAAAAAGCATCTGATGAGGCCGTCAAGCTGAGTGCCACCATTGTTAACATGGCACGTGTATATAATGGTGGCCCTCTTTCTTGAGACTTTACCTTCAGCTTACCATCAGGCGAGGTAAAGTCAAATTGACGTGTCCTATTTATAAAAAAAAAAAAAAAAAAAAAACCTATCATAGTCGGACTCATATTAGATGCCTAGCTCGGATAGGTTTTTTTTACGAATCTTTTATTCACGGGCCAAACCAGGACTCAGACCGCTAGTAATATGTATTTATCTAATATTATAAAACTCTCGTTTCACAATGTTTGTCTGCAAAATTCTCGGAAATGACTTGAGTTATTCTTATGAAAAAAAATTGTGCATTTTTTAAATATTTTTACCACTGACGTGGCAGTCAAGCACACGACCCACCTGATAGAAAGTGGTTACCGTGGCCTATGGATGTATGCAACACCAGGGGCGCCACACTCGCGCTGCCGACCCTGTAGAAACCTTGTTATGCATTTCTTTTGAATTTGTAACCTCTGAGAATCGATCCTAAACTATTCTTTTCCCGGGAATAGGCTCCCATGGGTAGCGGGATGAGTACTTCACGCGGGCGTAACCGCGGGTGACTATAGTCGACTATTTTTAATTAGCCGAAGTAAATTGACAGCAGCTAATGTAACTTTGTGAAATAATGATACTATATTCAATGTAATAGTGATGCATTCATTTCTCGTTCACTCATAGCGCAGCAGCGCTTACCTTCAATTTTCATGACTTTCTTGATAGAATCAAAGAAGTATCAACGAATAAATTTATTTGTCATAATCATTCACTTTGTTACAACACAATTTTTATTTCAGTAAATGTCAGCTTACTTGATCTAATCAAAAAATCAACTATAGCTGCCACTGCATTTACATAATATATATAAATTTTCATGACTATTCTCAATTAATTCGAGTAGGTATTTTGAAATTAATACTTTTTTTGACGTCATATTCTTTAAACAAAAGCCATTTTGATTTGCTTTCTTTTTTAAATTCAAGCAACGTAATGACTAGGTCGTACAATCTTATACAGACTAAAAATTAAAAAAAAGATTTTTTTACAGTAACCGAATTTTGATTTCGCGGGAAAAATAGTGATAGTTCGGGTAAGATCATCTTTTTCCGGTTTTGTATAGTGCGCTCTCTGTCACACGTCGGTCTGACAGTTTGATATCTATATAGAGTGGTTCATACCAATATAAAACATTCTCTTGGACTTGTTACATAATATGACCTAGCTCCAAACTAAGCAAAACTTGTCATATGGGATCTAGGATGCTGATAACATGCTTCAATATATTTACAACAGAGATAACGCTACAAAAACGAAGTTGGTCGATTTCACCCGAACTCTGACTCTTATGGCGTGATCAATAATCGGATATTGTACAATATTTTTATTGTGCAATAAAATGACACTTAATATCGCTTAGATGTAAGATTTAGATTATTTATCATAAGGTTGCGTTTTTACAGACGCGTAGATGAGCGTAGCGGAGTGAAGATGAGCTGAGCTAAATAGATACGAAGGATAATTGTATCAGCTGTGCAATTCTCTAAGCATACAGCGTCGAGCACAGCTCTGCAACAGCCTTGATAGAGATTGTCATTGGTCGATCTCGAGTGACGTCACCCAGTCTGACCAATAACAGTCTTCATCGACGCTGTATGCTTAGATAATTGAAAAGTTGTAGTTCCAGAACGTTCATGCAGGCTCAAGTAATTATCACAAGAGGGTATGCCGTGGGCTTTCTTCTCGAACTTAGGAGGTCAGATGGCAGTCCCTCACCGAAAAGACGACATACCAATTTAAAAAGAACAAACTCTAGAGGCAACCGGGAAATGTAAATATATTTACTCGCTTGATCTGCATTGACTTTAATTGGCTTTTTAGGATGTATTTTTTTTTTTGTACCATATTTTTCTTTTTAATTCGTCATCAACATCATCAGCTCATTATTTACATCATCAATAAATAAAATTATAATCATACAAATGAAGACATGGCTTAAAGGTCTTGTAACCAAGTTTTTTTTTTGGCTTGGTTAGAAGCAATGTCTTCATTTATTTGTATCTTTATTTGTTGATGCTAATTGCTGCCTCAGTATAGTTGTAGGGACTTTTTTTTTTACTTGCGGGAAATCCCCACTGATACACCCCCCCCCCTCCCCTCTTCGGAGCCGAAGGGGGAGGTTATGTCGGACTCGAAACGACTAAACCGCACGGCGTCTGTGGGTCGATGTGCTAGGCCGAAGGTGAGGTTGTCTCGTGACATATCCCTCGCCAGGGCTATTCCTTTCAGTTGTAGGGACTTTACTAAAAGCCTCCTAGGGAGATTTGGAACGAACACGAAAAGTTACAATTCACTGTAATATGCCACTTTTCTACACCTGTGTGAGTTGCAAACTCGAATTCGCAACAATTTCAGAAAATAAAATAACACCACAATGCTCCATTTCCAGCTTTCAAGCCAAAACTCTGTTTCTACCAAACAATCACTCTAGTAGTTTTACATAAGATTAACACAGAATAACTACATAAATAAAAAATCTTACATCTGAGCGTATATAACATTATTTCGATGCATTAGGTCTATAATTATTTCCATTAATATCTAAGGTTAATACGCACCATTTTTTAAAATATACCGATTTCTACCATTTTGGTAGAAATTTTGACAGGTTCTCAGTGGAATATATTATTGCTGTAAACATTTCTGTGAGTATAATCTTTATGAGATTTTGTTAGTGTTTGGAAAATATCTTTTTTCACTAGCCCTAAAAATTATCTAAGAGTTTTATTCGTTCCAACAATTTAATATCAAGAGATTCTTACCTAATACTGTCAGTGTTATTCGTGCCAACAATTTTATTTTTTATTTTTTATGTAGGACACGTCAATTTGACTTCACCTCGCCCGATGGTATGGTGTTATTCGTTCCAACAATTTAATAATCAAGAGATTCTTACCTAATACTGTCAACATTGTGATAATGATTTTCTTAAAAAAACTTCCAAATGATACCAAAAAATAATACAGTTACCTACATCCTAAAAATAATCACATTTCACAAATATCCGTCTGAAAATCTGTTAGCAATTGATGCCATATCATATTTCTGTAAATTTAATCAAACGAGATTTAATTAGTGTTTAGAAAATATTTGCCTCATTTGCTCACTAGACTTAAAAACAATTCATGAGTGTTATTCGCACTAACAATTTAATAATTAAGAGATTCTTACCTAATACTGTCAAAATTTTGATAATGATTTTCTTAAAAAACTTCTAAACTGTACAAAAAATAATACAGTAACCTGCATCTTAAAAATAATCACATTTCACTAATATCTCTCTGACAATTCGTTAGCAATTAATGGCTATTTAATTTCGTAACATTTGAAATGATTATAGCATTAATATAAATGTTTAAAGAATAATATCGCTTAAAAACGATTTATCTGCCCGCTAGGATATCAGTCATCAAAGCCTAGGTGCTTTCCCAAGCTCTTGTGTACCGTTGTACCTAATTTCATCGAAATCGGGTCAGTAGCCTCGGTGAAAGCATAACAGAAAGTTTATTTCGCGTTTATAAAATTAAGTATAGATTAAATAACCTTATCTGTCAAAATTTCTACCAAATCACATTCCCAAAAAAAATCACAACATTACCATATAACAAAATTAGGATGAGTGCACAAATTTCCACTATTTTAAAGCATTACTTTCAATTTTTGTTATACAAACGATAATTTGGTACTCTCATCCTATAAACTATTATATATTACAAAAAATATATATAAGTTTACTGATTTAATATAATAAGTACATTAATTTGCAGTGTTGCAACATTAAAAAAAAACTGCTACTATGGTAGCTTTTTGTGTCAATATTTGGTTTGGGATATTCAAAATTAATACTATTCTAAAATACTATAAATATTTCTTTCAATGTTGTCAGTTTATAAAAAAACATATTTTGCGAGATAAAAAAAAAATACTAAGCCTTGACATGACATTTCAAAGCTTAATAATTTTTGTAACAAAAATCAGCTAAAACATTACGGGTACATAGAAGTCACATTTTTAGTACATATTTACATATTTCAGATTGAAGTATTAGTGAAAAACAAAGTGAATGAAATAATACAAAGAGCCTTTGGTCGTGTACACGGAATATCAAATCAGAAGTGCTACAAAGCTGTACAGATGTTCAGCAGCATCGCGATTGGCTACTGACATTTACTTTTACGCTTGTTCTCTGTTGATGTAATCCATGACCTCACTGTTTCGTATAACTTGATTTGTCATTGTAAGAGTTTGGCAACATCAGTGGCTTAGGTTAATTCGCCTCCCTTATTCGCCACGTCGCGTTGGACAAATCGTAAGGGTTTGTAACAGACTTGAATAGACGAAGGTTCTCATGTCGACCTTTGTTTTTTTGCGTTTAATTAACGTTTTTATTCTTGTTTTGTTTTAAAGGGGATACTTCAAGAGTGATCCTATGTCCAAGGAGTCAGTATCTGATCATGGGATAAGTAAATTTGTAAATTCAGTTATTTTTCACTTTTCAGTGCCTCTTCATTGTTTTTTGTAGTTTGACTTTTTTATTAATTACTTATACCCGATTTTTTTGCAAATTACATGGAACTCCGATTATGCTAATTTTCTATCATAGCAACACCATTATAGTCCATTTCGTACAGTACTTAATTAAACGTAAACAATCTTGATGTGCGTTTTTAATATGTTTTATTTAAAAACTCAGTTTATTAATATTTTTCTGTTTAGAAACTCACTTTAAAGGCTAAAAACCGTAATTCGTTTTTGTTTGTAGGTAACAGTATAAAAATGTTTAGTTAAACTCGTCAGGATTTGGTTGACATGCCACTAAATAAGTTTAAAATAGAAGTTAAAAGTTTTTAATGAAAAAAGGATATTACAAAGTAGACGAATACCTCAATCTTTTTGCTAGCTCGCACAATATAAATCTGTTTAAAAAAACATATTGTTTTAAAAAAGAAACGATAATATTGTTAATTGAGTTTCTTGCTGGTATCTTCTCAGTAGAACCAACTTACCAAACCAGAGAAAGAATCATTTTCAAATGATTTATTTACTTTATTTAATATTATATTAATAATTTCTTGACATGACTGTAAAACATTGACGTTCATATGTGCTTTTTATGTGCCTTAACTGAATAAACGAAATTGATTCTTTGATTCTGAGTAAGCTAGCCTAGTTTATTTGTTTAATTTGGCTGGCAGATAATACTCCCGGTAGAGTAGAATTTTGGCCACCCCTTCTCCTCCCATGTGGTGCCGTACAAGGCAACTAAGGGATAGGGCTAATTAACTTTAACATCAGACAGATATGTACAGCCCAGACTCAGCCTCAGATGTATGGCTCGAGTCAACAATAGTGCCAGGAATACGGCAATAAGCTTACCCCCTATTACGTGGGACCGAATACAGATTGGTGAAATGTGGGTGTTAATTTCACCTCTGTCTAACCCTCCAGGGATAAAGGCGTGATTCTTTATAATGTATGTATGTATGTATGAGTTTTAATAAAAAGTCGCTACAAGATTGTTTGCCTTTAGTTAATTACTTACCGAATGGAGAACTGCTCAGTGTTATTTGCACAGCGTAGAACAAGTCTTAAAGGTTGTATCTTATTTGATATTCCGCGATATCGACATCTATCACTGTTTTAAATGAAAAATTACTACTTATTTAAATTTACATTCAAAAATATTAAATATTACTTTGTGCTGTTCAAAAACATTACTTTAAAACTTCTTTGAGAACGATACGGGATGTTTTTTTTTATCTATAAATTAAAAAAATAAGTTTTATGCTTTGTGTTTATGTACAGTCCGCGTCAGAAATATCTGAACTATCTGTCGTCGAAGTAGTGGTCATTCGAAGAAGTGACTTGTCTAAGTATTGTCTGTCGAATAATCCTCTGTCCAAGTTGTGGTAATTCGAAGGAGTGTGTTGTCTAATAAAAATTGTCTGTCGAAGCAATTACTAGTCGATCTATGTGTTTTCGAAGTGCGCTACATGTCGAAGTATTTTACTGTCTAACCATTTAAGCCATTTAAGTTTTACGGTTGCACTGTAAAAGTCTAAAATTAAATGACAATCTTGCAGAGGGAATGAAAAATGTTATAATTTTTTTTTGCATTTTGGACTTTAATACTCGGATATAAAGTCTAAAATTAATTGACATTTTCTGCAATATCAGCGGCATGACAGTGGTTTTGTTATGTCATGAAATTAGCAGAATCGGTTGCCTGTTTTGCACATCAACGACAATTTAGCATTTAGTATACCACTTACGACCCCACCTGATGAAAAGTGGTTACCGTGGCCTATGGACGTGTGTAACACCAGGGGAGTCACACTCGTGCTGCCGACTCTGTAAACACAGAGAGTTTCTGTGCCGTCAGTGTAGAAGACAGTGCTGGACAAGCCTTTTTTTGTTAAAAAAAATATATATAGCCAAGCACTATTACTTGTGTTAGGGCTGGGTTTACGTCGGTAGTGTAGTGGCGAGGCTTCGAGCCCGGGACCTGTCGATCGTAAGGCCGACTCTTTAACCACTAACCTACCGACATTGAGATGTTGGTCGAGGCTCTTCACTTGGAAATTATTTAGAATTCAATCAAAAAAAAAAAATTGAATCGGTTCAGGGAGGATTCGAACCCAAGATCTTTTCTCTTACAGGGAGAATGCTACGACCACAGAGCCACCTTCTTCTTCTTCTTCAACCGAACTGTCTTTGGGATGACATATTTGGTAGGCATGAGCTGCGAGTAAAATATTTAAATGTGCACAATAAAACTTATCTTCTTATTAATTTGTTGATTTATATCTTGTCTAAACCCAAACACACCCCACTACCTTCATACACACAAAAGCAAATTGACGACGATTCTTTTCAGGTTTGTTGGTCAATTAGTCTTTATGTAATAGAACGCGCGAGCGAGCGGACGTCTTGTTCTATACGATACGTCAGCGCTAGTCCACACACAGAGCATACTCGGATTTATCACGCGACTAATCGACCCCAAGGTTCACATACATGTTCACGGAACAATCGACGTTTTTTTACGTAGATAAAGGTAACGTGTGGGGCGCGTTTTTCTAGATAAGCTCTAACATCCCGTATCGATATTCGTGGTATAAAAGCATGTAGGAATGTCTTAAAAAGCTGTTGTACTTCACAGATAATATATATTACTTCGCGGTTGTCGCCCGACTTTAGTCATATTCGCACATAATTCTCGGTCTCTGAAATAAAAGAAAAAAAAACTCATAAATAGAAAAAAAATAGCAGCAGAAAGAGAAAAGGCGCTAACACGAAGTGATCCTAAGGGTTCTTCAATTGGGAATAGAAGAAGGTACAGAAACAATAAGGCGTCAATTACACGGTGAGTTTCTCGCACGTTGCGGTTTGCTAATCGTATCAAAATTTTTACACACTAAAATCTCGCCTACGATTATGTCGTACGAGATTCGCTTGTGACATATCACTTTAAGACACACGTCGTTGCTTTACAATTCTTTTTAAACGGACTCTATCAATTGCGAGGAAATTCTCGTCAAGCCTGGACAAGCGAGCGGCAATTGTTTCTGCGAATGTTTAGACGCGGCATCTTTTTTTATATATTCGAGGCGAGAAACTGTCCTCGTCTGAAGGAGCCTTAATATGACAATACGTGCCTCAGTCCAGTTGGTAGCGATCAAGATGTAGAGAGCTGTCTTACTTGGTAATATCTGATTAGTGCATCGTTTCCACAGCCAAACTTATACCATCCCGTTTTAGAATTCCCACTTGTACCATACCTTTTATTAATCCCACTTCTATAGTTCCATTTTAGTATTCCCACTTGTACCATGCAGTTTTATTAATCCCACTTGTACCATCTCGTTTTACCATGCTCGTTTGTACCATCCCATTTTACCGCATACCCAATGAAGTTTGTACCATTATTTAACTTACCTAATATCACCCCATCCGCCATTTCCTTTAACAAGTTTTTTATTGTGCTTCGCCCCGCCTGTTGTGACGGTAGCTGTGACTCTAGATGGGTACATGTATGGTTTGGCGTTTTTTAATAATTTTTGTACTTTCGATATCACTGTAGAGGCGTTACAGTTGGATTTTTTGTGGTGGAAGCCGCTGGAAAGAGTAAATTAGATTATTATTTCAGACTTAAATATTTGTAATGAATGTGAGACGGACACAAAACACAATATAATAGTTTCTAAATTCGATTTTTGATCTATTCAGCCCGTGAATTGTTGTATGTAACAGTTTGCAAGCCTCATTTGCAAGCCTGTAATTCTGCTGATTGACGAACAAGGTTCTGGAGCAGGATTTTATCTCAGGGTTAGGGTGTCAGACAGCAGTTGCTCCCATTGAAGTCTAAATAAACCAAATTGTGGGAAATAAGACTAAAAGAACGGACTCTGAGTTTCAAATTATCGTTGTGATAATGATGAGTAGTTTAATTGAATTAGCAATTTACTTAGATATCCTAATATTAGTGCACTTACCACTCGCCTATGTGAAAAACTCTCGGTCCTTTGCATACAATTACTTTAAATTTCTCCCTCCCAGGCATATTTTGTGAAAGGTACAACAGGGAATAGTCCCAATTGTAATCGTCATATTCACAGAATTTCTCCTTCAAATCCATTATTCTATTCCAAACTGTCCTATTGAAGGCAAAACCCATATTATGCATGCTTGAATGCCATGGTGTAATTTCAACCTGAAAACGTTAAAAATAAACATTAATAAAACCTATGGTAGAATTTTAAATTTTTTACTTGCAACACTACGAACTATTTTTTAAGTAGGCAATAATTTAGCATAGGTGTCAAAATAAAGAGGGAACAACAGATTAAAAATTCAACTGTCTCTAATCCAATTTAAACTACATTTTTAACTAAATACGACAATTCTAAAATTACTTAAATAATTATCTATACAAATATTTACAATTTTGTTATCTATAGCCAGACCAGTTTCTTTTTATTGTTAAAGTATCAAACTTAGATTTAGTGAAAGCTAAATACCGTCTGATTATTTTTGATGACATCATCAGGGTTTTGAAATTTTTGTAATCTCATAAAAACTTAAACACTACTAAAGTATTTTAAAAACGAGGATTTCAGAATTGTGCTCCAGTTCGAAAAACGGTAGGTGAGACGGTTATTTAACGTACACTAAACCACTAAACCTGTGACGTCATGATAGACAACACATAAATATATTGCAACACTGAAACATTTTTAGTGTTAGCTGACTAATACCCGGGGTTATATTATTGCAGTCCAGTTATCTAGCGAATCATCAATCAAGTCCAGTGCTGACTGAATTGCAGTGCTGGATGGACTGGAATCACTCACAGGAATAAACACATTCCAATGATGGTTCCCATTACTTTTTCTCATTGGACTGGAATGCCACTGGAATAACGTACATAGTTTAATTGTTATTTTTATACCTGGCCAGGCTATAGGCTGTATTTATTTAAAACTAAGGCATGCTTATTAGATCGAACAAGGCTATTTACAATATATTTACAAATTTTGCTAATAGAAACAATTATACTATTTAGAAATTAGTCAATACAAACTAGCTAACAACACTAGATTTTTTTAAACATATTCCCATCTTTTAATATCAAAATGTTATTTAATTTTAGACTTCACTATTATGCTGTTAAAGTCTTAAACCAAATGGCATCTTGTTTAGTGATTGAAAAAATGTAATGAACTCTTTTTATTTAATTTTAGACGAAGTCTATATAAAGAAAGTCTAAGGCCAATATTCTAGAATGCGACTCAGCTGTCTCGTAATTTATCTAAGGAAAAAATGTATAGACAATCTGCCAGTCAACCTGTCAAATTTGTCAATATGTATACAATCTTTTCCCTCGTAAATCGAGGTTCAGCTTAGTGGCATTCTAGAAAACGGGCCTAAAATTTAATGGCATTTTTTGCAGTGTCAGTGGTTGACAATTAACAGAATCAGTGAACAGTTAGCAACAATAAGAATACTCTCTGTCACGAGGAAACACATAAAAACATATAGCTAGTAAAAATACAGTCAGTTTCAGATTGATCTTGACGAACAAAATACTCAAAATGACCTTAATGCTTTGGTTAAATATATATATATATATATATATATATATATATATATATATATATATATATATATATATGTATATAGGACACGACAATTTCACTTCACATCGCCTGATGGTAAACTGAAGGAAATGTCTCCGGAAAGAGGGCCATCATTACATACACGTACCATGTTAACAATGGTGACACTCAGCTTGACGGCCTCACGTGCCCCCCCCCCCCCCCCCCATGGAGAAGGAAACTTAAATAATCCACAACATTTTACACAACGCTATCTAGATCCATGATAAGCAGTTAACTAGCTTGTGTTATGGTATAGATACCATAACACAAGCTAGTTAACTGCTTATCATGGATGCGGATAAACATACTCAGATACTTTATTTTTGTAAATACATACATATTATACATACAAACACCCAGACCAATGCAAATATACATATTCATGCATACAAATATTTGCACTGTGCGGGGATCGAACCCGTGCCTCCTGCACAGCGGCCGCGTTCACTACCGCTACGCCACGGAGGCTGTCCTTAATCATATTCTGTCCTCCGTTCCCCCGCCGGACACAATCCCCCTGCCCGGCTGCACTTGCTGACCCCTTTTTTTTACGTGCGGGAAGTCCCCACGGATACCCACCCCTCCGGAGCCGGAGGTGGAGGTTATGTCGGACTCGAACCGACTAAACCGCACGCCGTCTCTGGGTCGTAGTGCTAGGCCGAAGGTGAGGTTATCATGCGACATATCCCTTGCACCTCGGCTGACCCAGGGCCATCCCTCTCGGTCTGGCCCACCTCGGGAGAGTTCTTTGAATTTGGAACGAAGAGCGCGCCGGCAATTATGTATGAAACGTTGTGCTGTTTGAATTTAGAACTCTTTCATCTATCGTACACATTGCGTTCTCGTGGCTGTATAGCCAGCCACTGATGCAATTACCTTTCCGGACAAACTGTAAAAAAAAAGAATGGCGGTAAAGCGGAGTTCGTTGTCATTTTGTTAATAAAATAATTAAAATGAGTTCCGATGATTCTGAAAGTGAAAATGAAATGAACATTGACTGCACTCGACCAGATTTAAGATCGGAAGCTAAATTAGCAATGAAAAACCCGCTTCCAGCAAAATCAAAAGACAGATATATGACAGTATATGAAAATATAATATTAATTAAATTTATTACATATGTAAAAGGCCTTTTTTTATTTCCTTGCATTCTTTAAGAAAAGCACTATATATATGCCTCGGCAGAAATGGCAATTGCCTGTCTCGTATCATTGAAGTCCTCGCCTGCGGCTCGGTGTTCACACTCATACTCGTCCTGCAATTGCCTATTTCGCTGCCTTTGCAATAATGTACTATTAAATCAATAAAACAGTTTGATTTGCTCTTAATATCTCGGCACTAAGATCATTTTGAGATGTTGTAGTCAAGATCGGTCTGACCTTGACATTTATAATACGATTCTATCGCATCTGAATATTGTACAATGTATATCATCTATTGGTACTTATACTGAATCAAGTTGCCAAAAAATACTGTACCACACGCGACTCCATTACCCTATTCTTTAGAAACGGCAGCAGATATGCAATCTATGCGCAGAAAAAAAAAGGAAAAAATTAACAAAAAATGTTAAAACCAGTATCAACGCTCCCTGAAATGTATCGATTATTTACACGCTGCACCATCGTGTATCGATATGTTGTTTCAATATGAAAAATATTTTTTTTTTGTCAAAAATTTTTGACCTTTTTTTTTTCCTTTCGATTTTTCTATTATCTTCATGATTTACGTAGCGTCATATAATGTAGCATACCGTTAAGTAGCGTATTCAAAAACATCATCTATTTGGGTATCACAATGTATCTTGTCACATGATGTTTTTTTTTGCAATCAATGCAATGATAGATGCCGTAATGTACCACAGATTTTTTTATACCGGGTGTAAAGGGAACGCTCCCGAAGCCTAAAAGCCCCTAGTAGTACTCCGGGTACATTACATACGGGCATTTTTTTTTTTTGGATTTATTGACAAAAATATTTTTTCTTCTTCCTCTTCATTAGCATTATTCATTCTCAATCGTATTAGTAAAGCTCAATAAAACGGCACTTTCATAAAAAGACATCACTACAAAAAAAGCGCGCGCTTTGCGCTATTTGATTTTTTCTGTAGTGATGTTTTTTTTATTAAATTGTCGTTTCATTGAGCTTTCCTAATACGGCGGAGAATAAATAATGCTAATTAAACCGTTATTTTTAATGAAAACAAATAATTTTTGATTTCACCAAATCGAAAAAAGAATTATGCCAATATGATGAACCCGGAGTACTACCAGGGGGCCTTGGGCTTCGGGAGCGATCTCCTTACACCCGGTATAATATTTATAATTGATTAATGGCACTTGGTGGAATTCCTATCATTGTAAACCTTTGAGGATGTCGTAAAGCGTAACTATATACTGAGGAAAAAGTACAATTGTATTCTCAAAATGTGTATCACAGAATTACTGTAATTATTCTAGTAATTCTGTGATACACATTTCCAATTATTAAGTTACTACATTCGTGTTCTAGTATTGCTTCCACTTTTGTATTTTTGAAACAAACAGAATGAAGTAAATCACAAAAAAAATCTAGAACTACCGTCCGCATGTAAGATTTGCATTTTATTGCGACACATGAAAAAAAAAAACTTTATGCGTATAAACAAATTCGACACTACTAATAAAAGATGGACTTTTTGTATTTATATAGAAATAATTTATTTATATTTGAAATATTACAAAAACATAAATTAATTTATTTAAAAAAAAAAATCTTTGAGACCCCCAGAAAAAGGTTCTATATTTTATAATATTTTCTCTGAGCTACGAAATATCAAAATAATTTACTACAATCTTAAGAAAAATATAATTATATTTCTATAAGAAAACTGATTAAAATGCAAAAATACAAAATATTATATAAAAATTCTTGCGTATTCCATATACAAGCATGCTAAAAAACATGCTAATATGAATTAGCGCGCTTATTATAGCGTGCTTCTCAAACATACCCGCAGTCCTACCATAAAACATCATAGGTTCAAATGTGGGCAAATGTGTTTGTGTGTATCCCGAAAACCGATCCGACGACGTTATTTGACACTTCGGTTTGGCGTAAACTCTACCATTAAAATACCGAATTCGCTTAAGATGTTTCATAGTAGCACCCTGTTATTAAATTTAAACTACTGTACAAAAATTGTAAATTGGATGTAATATTTACAACTCTTGAGTATTTTACAGTGCAATATATTGTTAACATATTACATAGTATATTAGCACTGTGAGTGTTGGAAAAGCTATTGAGTTCTTAGCAGGGAGGTCCTGGGTCATGCCCATATTAAAAAAAAAAAAAACTCCAGACTAGTAATCTATCCTGTAACTCATTCCAGCCGTTCGTTTAGCTAATAGTTAAGTGACAACGATTTTTCTATTAGTACGAGTGGGATGCAATTGGTTCCCCCCTGACAAGAAACTGCATATATTCAACATAAATAGGTCCCCTTATTTCCACAAATAAAAAAAAACAAACACCACTAAAAATAGCATGCTAATTAATTGAGCGAATTCCATGCTAATATTAAAAATAGCATGCTAATAACGTTAATAGCATGCTAATTTACAAATAGAAAGCTAAGCTATTAATTTAGAGATATAATTCGAAAATATATAAAAGGCCAGTAATATTTTCAATGAAAATCAGATTTTATGACACAGCATTACGTTCCAAATTAGCTTGTATAGTGGCAAAGGGTGAGAATTTACAAAAGGGAAGCCGGTGGGAAATCTTACCTCTGATAGAACGACTATAGTTACATATAGGTATTAAACTTCAGTTACTAAATTTTCGATTCTAAAGTTTGAGACACTTAATTTCAGATTCCAAATTTCAAATTCCGCATTTCAGATAAGTACAGAATTTTTGATACAGTATTATAGATACTGAAGAATTTCAAACACTAAATTTCAGATTCCAGATAATAGATACTGAATTTCAAATGCCGCATTTCAAATAGGTACAGAATTTTCAATACTGAAGAATTTCCGAATCTGAATTTCGAATTTCTGATAAATACGGTTTTCGATAATGCCTTATGTAAAACCACAGCTTCCCTTTTTTGGGCAAGTCGGCTATAGGGGCCACTAGCCACTGGCGTATATACACTCCAGCACTTAGCACTATTACAACCTTTTGAGTGTGAGTATACAGGTTCGGATACAACTGGAAATTCCAGCTCTGAGGTTCGTTCTTCCTTCTTTGTTCGCTCACGGCTCGCACTTGTTGGATGTAGTTTAGATTCTGATGTTTCTTCCGCTGTTAATTTAGTGACAATTAAAGGTTTTGTACGCACTGCGGTATTTTTTCCGCATGCGGAAATTGTTTAAAAATAAATTGGGATTTTTTGTAGTTTAATCGTTAAAAAAGGAATGCTATAGTAGTGATAGTTGCTGTGTGATTATCAGTTTGATTCTCAAGTTCAATAAAACGCTTTGGGAAAAAAAATAGTGGGAGTGTTAAATTAGAGTGGCAATATGAAAAACGTCTTGTAATATTAAAAATATGCCTGGCGAAATATGGGTATGCATAAATCAATTTATGCCCGGAATGAAGACATAAATTATTTAAAAAAAAACATATTTATGCAAAAAAGAATTTACATAATAAAAAATAATAACATATACCTATTGGTTAACATATATAAAGCAGTATAGTTTTCTGTAGTGATGAAAATAAAAAGTACTTATATAATGTGAAAGTGCGTACGTACGTCTCAAAAAAATATTTGTTAAAAATTAGTTACATTCTGCATTTTTTTTTGCAAAAAGTATTGTAAATAATTAAAGTGCATTTGTGTTTTAGAATAATGAATGACGTTAGATATGCAACCGCAGTGCGTGTTAGGCCTTGGAAACGAATATGAATGTAAAAATTGATCAATTTGATTGAAGTTCACTGAAGTAACATTGATGGTGAAAATAGACCAATTTCTATTTACTAATATGTCACTTAAGACAGTTTTCTTTTAACACATCAATGTAACTTTAGTACAATTAGAATTAAAATGCTGCAAAATAATATTAAAATGTTGTAAAATTCTATACAAAACGATTAATATCCTAAAAAAAATGTTGTGCGGATTTTTCGTACCCGTGGAAGAAATTATCAAAACAGATGTCGTAAAGAAATTCATAGTGCGGTTCAGTAGCGGCGGAAAAAAGAACGCGTGTCTTATGAAAATAAAATAAAAATAACCAAAATAATATATTTTAACTTGTTTAAATATTTAAGTATAATTTTTCCACTTCAATAGGCTTTAATTAACTTAATTAAATTATATATGTTTGTATGCACGTGACGAAATTTTGGAACACGTAAAACTTGATTTTTTTTAATAGAAATTTGTTTTCTTAAAAATCAAAAAAAAAATATTAGAAGCAAAAAATAATTGCTTAGAAAAGACCAAAGTAAAAGTATCAGGTGCTCGAAAATTAATTTAATTAAAGATTATTATTTTTAAAATTCAGCTGCAAGATTTGACACGAAAATACATACGTATATATACACACATACATACAGCCACATATACATACACACACAAAGATCCCGGCATATATCTTGACCCCAATTCGCATGGAAACGAGTCCTTAGCACGCGCCTATCAGTTTGATATAATCTTAGAGAGGTGGGTTTAAGTTCGTCCATCGCCGTAGCCCTCCGGCCACCGACCCCTATAACTAGCTGGACTGGCTATTCCATAGAAAATGACAGCTTACTTTTTGTGTCGACTTGAAGCGCCACCGTGAGTGTACTGAGAACTAATTAGTTTGCAAATGGACGTTGCTTTTTTTTATTTATGCACTAGCGATCCGCCCCGTCTTCGCACGGGTGGTAAAAACTTTCCCGTGGAAATCCAATATAGCCTATGATACTCAGGGTGAAAGTAGCTTTCCAATGGTGAAATAATTTTTGAAATCGCCACAGTAGTTTTTGAGTTTATTCATTACAAACATACAAGTCACTCCTTTTTATAACAGTAGTGTAGATTTACCATAAAAAGAAAATTTAAAATGGCCATATTGTTAATTTGATACATAAGATCAATCGTTTATATTAAATTATCGATACCAAAACAATTGTCGTCCATCATTAGTATTAGTTCCAAGTACATTCACTACTGCGTGCCGCAACTATCAGCGCCAATATGGCGATTTTCAATTGGACACAATTTATGAGTCCACCAGTCCAGCGAGTACTATTACAGGTCAGTCACTCCGGGGTGTGTTTGCTATCAAGACACTCAAAAAATCGTATAATTTGCGTATAGAACACATTTTATGATGTGACTGAGATCAAAATTTTCTTCAGCCTAGGGTCAATCCCAGTCCAGTCTGGGGTCCGGTTCTTCCAGTCTAAGTCTCAATCCACACTGAAATAATAGCGGCCGGCAGCGGCCGATAGCGGCCGAAAGCGGTCAGATTTTGTTACTAGAAAATATTTGCGAGCAGACTCGTGCGATCTCTCTTTCGCCTTCAAATGAATGATTTTTTTCTCCCGTAGATAACATTTAAAATGGTTTGTAATATTTTGTATCAAAATTTTTTTTTATTAAAAATAAAAAGCCCGACTGATGCTGAAAAGACCGCAACAAGCTTTATAGCAGGCGGTACCCATTAATTTTTAACTGGTTTGAGATTTGCAAATGGGTACCGCCTGCTATAAAGCTTGTTTCGATGTTTTCAGCATCAGCCGGATTTTTTATTTTTAATAATTTATTTTATTTTATACTTTTCAGTCATGAAATAAAGGTATATTACTGTAATCGACTTTTAATTTCATTCATTTTACAACCCTCCCCCCCGCACCCCACTCTATAAATTTGAGTGTTTTTTATTTTGATATACCCAGTGTCACTTTCACAGTAAATACGAATCTAACGACACCTCTCAAGCTAAAATCCATCGAGCCGTTCACTCTTCACACCTCACACCTCACATACTCTCGAAAAACATAACCCTCCTTCTAGCACAGTCCGGTAAAAAACCGCTGCTCTTGAACCTAACTGCGGGTTCGGCTGGGATCAAGATGTACGCCGTTAAACACACAGACATACACAAGTCATACAAAAGTGTACACATACCTTATCGCTGGTGACATGGTACTGATAAGTCTTAAGATATGTCCCAAGAGAAAGCATCTCACAGTTAGGACAGCTTTTGTCCATAGTGACCTTCAGTAGGGACATCATATGAAGGAAATCTTCAGCCACATAGTGGTCTTCTTCTAGAAAGAGCACCATGCCTGAAAATATATTTATTATTTATATATTCACCTCAACACTAACATTACAGGATATTCTCCTAATCCGATAGGGTTCTCTTTTTTACGTGCGGGAAATCCCCACGGATAATCCCTTCGAAGTCGAAGGGGGAGGTTATGTCTGACTCGAACCGACTAAAACCGCACGCCGTTTCAGGTCCTCGGTTTCGTTTCGAGACATAAAAAGACCTCCTCAGTCCTGTCCCGATCGAACGGTTCTCCCCCACGGCGTCACAGGTCTTCAGATGCCGGGGTGCGAATGACCCTAGCCTATCACGCTTTAAGATGCTCCCATTTTGCCCCCGGAATAGGGGACAAGCGTCCACCACTGCACCGTCAGGGGTAAAAGGGTAAGAAGTAGTGTTTGGCCCTTACCTGTGTGCCCGTTAGTGCACGCCAGTTGGTTGAAGATCCTGTTTGCCTTCCACCACCAGTGGTGCTTCGTCTGGGTGTATTTAGCTTCTCGATAATGACCGTGTAGATCTGGATGTTGGGCGTTGTTGCATTGGAGTTCTACTGCCCTAGAAAGGAAAATTTAAGAATTTATTTGTTGCCACTTTCAAGAACGGAGGAGGGGGAGGGGGGGATTTACAGACTGAATTTAGACAGTAAAATACTTCGACATGTAGCGAACTTCGATTCGACATGTAGCGAACCACGAAGGCTAAGGCAGGGGCTCCGCTCCGCTTCGCTCCCGCCTTAGCCTTCTAACCTAACCTATCTAGTCGGGGTGCTCTGAGTCGGGGTGTTAACCATAATGAAGTAATTTGAGGCATAAAACCACAGAAAAAAATAACAGTTACAATTAATCGAAAGACTACAAAAAAAAATCTGTCGAAGTAGTGGTCATTCGAAGATGTGTCTTGTCTAGGTATTGTCTGACGAATAATCGTCTGTCGAAGCAGGGCAATTCGAAGGTGTGTGTTGTCCAATAATTGTCTGTCGATCTATGTGTTTTCGAAGTTCGCTAAATGTCGAAGTATTGTACTGTCTAAATTCAGTCCGTAACTGGGGGAGGGGGAAGGAAATCGATTTTGTATCAGCCATCTTAGTTCCTGGTGGTGTAGAATAAGGCCAAACCATCTCTTCCTTGGAGCGTCGTAGAAGCGACTAAAGGATAGGGCTGTTCTACTACCTAACTACGCATGGCCACAGCTGCCATCACGGCTCCTTCAATAATAGTAGTTTATGCAACTGTCATATAAGAAAAGGTAAAAACACGAGTCTGAGGGGCATGGGTACCGATACTAAGAGAATATCTTTAGTAATACTCAAAAACGAATAGATGGCACTAGTAGACTCATTTATATAAATAAAAAAGTTGAAACGCTTATTTGTTGACTTAGAATCACGTAAATTATTTCAGAACTTTAAATACATGATAAAGTAAGCATGTAAGCATAAAAAAACTCGTTGGTAATGTAATAAATAAAGATTTTGTGACAATCGTGCTATTTTTGTTTGTGCCATCTAGCGGCATAGTGCATTATGTCTGTCACTTTTACAATTACTGCAGAATTTGGCAGAATCAATATAGATTAGAATACTTATATGTAGTTTTATTCAGTCATGGTCAATAATATTTGACTAACTTTAATAAAAATTATAAAAAGTTTGCCAAAACAATGTCGCCATCTAGTTATAACTCCTGAACTAAAAAGCTGCCTGCCTGCTTTTCGAAGTTACCAGAGTAACCATTTTTTGTTCCTGACTGTGCATCTGTATAAGAAATATATTATATTATCTGTGGTAGGGGGCTATAACCACAGAACAGAAAAAAACTGCTAGAAGTGTGATAGGACAGATTTTATAGCGGAACCAATGTCGCCAAACTCACACATACAACCAGATACGTTAATACGTCGCACTACTAGCAAACAATTGTTTTTTAGGTTGGTCGTATGTCTTTAACACCAAATTAATCTAAAGTACACTGCTATACGAAAACACACCTTATTGATTCGCAGTAGAGATTACTTTAATATAGGGATTTACAACGTTTCGCATCTGAATTAAACGTGCTACGGGTTACGAAAAAGTTCAACGAATTCTCAATAGATGTCAGATCATTCTAAGAAAGCTATTTAACACTTAAAAACTTAAGGATACGGTTGACATTACTTTGAAGGTCGAAATTTTACGCTCTTGCATACCTCCGTATATGAATGACACGCGTGGCACACCTACTTCACACTTCCATGGCTTTAACGGTTCAGAATATCCTTAAATAACTTACTGTTCAATCTTAGCATCCCTGGGACAGTCATTCGGGTCCATTCCCGGGAACTCATTCGGGTGTGTTTGTATTGAGTACGGGTAGAATATCTGCATCACCTGGAATATTATTAATAAATATATTAAGCAACAATCTCTATGGCGTAGCGTCACTACCGGTACGAGGACCCTACGTAGGAGGCGCGAGTTCTACGCAATCGTACACGGTGGTACCCACCCGGCAGAAATTTGTAACAAAATCGATTTGGGAGTGGCCTATGTCCAG
Organism: Eilema caniola; assembly: GCA_949126895.1. Classification (NCBI taxonomy): domain Eukaryota; kingdom Metazoa; phylum Arthropoda; class Insecta; order Lepidoptera; family Erebidae; genus Eilema; species Eilema caniola. The sequence goes on from OX421487.1 coordinate 3,943,057, forward strand.
CAGCTGCAATAGGCTAATTGATTGATAGATATATATTATTTGAGTCAGTGAATATATAGAAGAGCCTAGGTTCTTGAAGACTTCCATAAAGTCTTGGGCCTCTAGGCGAAATAACAATCTATTAGCGACAAGGCCAGTGGAAACATGTGAGATTATAATTAATGTATGGGATTAATAAAATCATTATGTGCCTACAAAAATATAACATTTTTTAGCAAAGGTACTGTCAATGTATTAATCCACAATAATGTAATGAAAATGTTTTTGGTGGGATTTCATTTATTTTTGTAAGTTGGTTAAAAAAATTACGTACGTATTTTTTATAAGAAATATTCCAATTAATTTTGACTTATGTAGCACAAACTGTAGTGCATGTCTCCACCTCCTATTCCCAGGGGATAGGTTAGGTTAAGTTTTGTAATTTTTTTGTTGTCTGTGTAGTAATATTAGCTTACATACCAAATTGCAGCTTTCTAGGATTTCAAGAAGTTCCCTAACAATTTTGATGATCAGTAAGTAATGAGTCAGTGACGAAATTAAGGACATTAATACAATCTAAAGTATAATAGCTACGACATTCAAACTTTACACGTTTAATGATTGTACCGATGGCATTCTATCTTGAAAATTTTAACTATTTAGCATCATTCAAAGCAAAGTTATGAGAGTTCAAAAAAACGACGAAGCGTTTCGAGAAAAGGTAGGTAGTGCCCTTGCGCTTCGCTTGGCTCGTCTTGGCGGGGGCACCGCCGTGTTCCCAGATCGGTCTAGGCGGGGTTTGAACCAGCGATCTTTGCCTAACAGGGGCAATGCTTTGACCACTAATCTACCGGACCTCGCTCGAACCAATTAAAATTTCTCCTTCTTTCTTCTGCTACCATTACACCTTCCATCTCACTTACGGACTGAATTTAGACAGTACAATACTTTGACATGTAGCGAACTTCGAAAACACATAGATCGACAAGTCATTGCTTCGACAGACAATTATTAGACAACACACCTTCGAACTACCACTACTTCCACAGACGATTATTCGACAGACAATACTTAGACAAGACACATCTTCGAATGACCACTACTTCGACAGATTTTTTTTGTAGTCTTTCGTTGAATTGTAAGTTGTAACTGTTTTTTGAAGTGAAAACTTCTTTAGCGGCGTTGGATGGGTGTAAAATGTTAAGGAAGCGTCAGGATTAGTTGACCTTTGTACCGTAACCGACGACTGACGTCATACAAGATTAGGTACAGACTATATATTTTGCAAGTTACGTTAGATAGCGTTGTAGCTTAAACGGTAAGCACTTCGACTGTAAGTCCTTATAGTTTCAGATAGTATCGGGTTCAAACACCCTGGCCTTCTGAAACTTTTTGTGATTATTTTTTCTTTTTGTAATTTATTACTTTTTATGATTATTTTTTCTTTGTGTAATTTATTACTTTTTGTGATTATTTTTTCTTTTCATAATTTATTAATTTCTTCTGACAGAAAATTAGCAGAAAATAAGTGATAGCACAGAACAGCGCTAATCTATGATTAGCGCTATATTATAGGTATGGTATGGTATGTTCTTTTTTATCTTTTTCTATGTATATAACGAAGAAAGAAAAAAAAAATGTTTTCACTTCTGCCGGCACTCCCAGAGTGCAACCCTTCTTTTTTTCTTTGGTTTTTGTGCTTCAAATTACTTCATTTATGGTTAACACCCATTAGAAGGCAAAGGCGGGAGCGAAGCGGAGCGGAGCTCCCGCTTTAGAATTCGTGGTTTTTTTTTAAACCACTCAGTAATAGGAGAATGATAAAAAAAAGACGGGTTGCACTCTGAGAGTGCCGGCAGAAGTGAAAACATTTTCTTTCTTTCTTTCTTCGTTATATGCATAGAAACAGATAAAAAGAACATACCATACCATACCTATAATATAGCGCCAATCATAGAACCTATCACTAATTTCCTGCTAATTTTCTGTCAGAAGAAATTCATAAATTACAAACATAAAAAATAATCACAAAAAGTAATATATTACAAAAAGAAAAAGTAATCACAAAAACTGTCAGAACCCGGTTTGAACCCGGTACTATCTGAAACCATAAGGACTTAAAGTCGACTACGATGCCATTTATCGTAACTTGCAAAATAGACAGTCTATAGCTTATGTTGTATGACGTCAGTCGTCGGTTACGGTCCAAAGGTCAAGCGATCCTGACTCGACTTTAAGAATTTTCACCCATCCAACGCCGCTAAAGAAGTTTTCACTTCAAAAATCTGTCGAAGTAGTGGTCATTCGAAGATGTGTCTTGTCTAAGTATTGTCTGTCAAATAATTGTCTGTCGAAGTTGTGGTAATTCGAATGTGTCTGTTGTCTAATAATTGTCTTTCGAAGCAATGACTTGTCGATCTATGTGTTTTCGAAGTTCGCTACATGTTGAAGTATAGTACTGTCGAAATTCAGTCCGTAACACCTACCATCTCTCTCTTACCTTAGTAAAATCGATGGTCTTCACTAAATTATTGATCTCCTCGTCATAGTAATCGTGTGAGAACACCAGAAGAGTCCTGTCTATGTCTCGCGCCTGCGCGAGTGACACGATAAGGTGGCGGAGATAGGTTAGTCGAGTGTGCACCTGGAAGGAAAAAAAAAGGATTTTAATCGATCAAGATCGAAAAAAGTGAAATGCACAGAACGGGACCTGAACCCGCAATCAGTTACTTACAGGAGGAATACTCTGACCACTGAGCTACCGAGCCACATCTTGAGCATTGTAAAACTTATAATAATAAAGCTGATAGTTTGTTTGTTTGGTTGAACGCGCTAATCTCAGGAACTACTTGTTCAAATTAGAAATTGCGGTAAGTGAATTTCGGACTCGCCCATGAAGGGTTCCGTAGCAGCAGGCAACATAATATAAAATTTCTTGTAGTTATAATTTTGATCGAAGTTTTAACAATATGTACGGGATGCGATTAATGACGTATTAAAAATAAAATACTTACAAGTACTATATCGCTTTCAAACCAATTTTCGGTGGAAGTTTACATGGTAATGTAGATCCTATATTTTTTTAGTTTACCATTCTCTTATTTTAGGAGTTACAGGGTAGGGACAAGATTCAACAGCATACCTAGTTCTTAAGTTTCGGATAAAAGTGGCTGTGTCATACGGACAGACATACAGACAGACATGACGAATTTTGTAAATTTTCACCGTTCGCCCCTGCTAAATATCATCACGCTACTCCTCAAGGGAGTGCAGCTAGATGATATTATGGCTTATTTTAAGAATTTTTCTATTTTAGGAACTAAAAATGATGAAATATCATGGTTTCATTTTAGTTAGACAATATTTTATTATATTATTCAAAAAGACTAAGTATTGTTGAGAATCTAGCAGTCTATTTTGTGATTTACATCTACTTTCCCAACATGTGCGTTGTAATAATATCACTAATAAACCTATTTATGAAGTAAAAAATATTGCTGACGAAATTCTGTTCTGTAAGACGAAACCTCTAGCAACTTAAACTTCAACTTCTACAAAACAACCTCTGCAGTAAGTCGCCACAATTTCGTGAATGTCAAGAAAATTATTAATGGCGAGACGACAATATCAAGTGCACCAGATTCACGTTAAATTTATTTCCGTGTGTCCGCCTCCCACGAGATTCAGGTGGACGATAGACATGTGGTTAAAACCTCAAGCAATTGACACCTTAAACCTCACAACTTTAAAAACACAATCTGTCAGTGTAATCTAAAATGACAGATTGATCTAATGATTATCGATTATAAGTTTATTTTTACGTGTTAATTATTTGATATAACATTTTATTGTAAAAGATTTTATTATGGAGGACGAACACGAAGAAGCACCGCCTCCACAGGTGTTATATTTTATTTACTAGTTAATGCCCGGGGCTCCGCCCAAGTGAGGCTGTCTTTCAGCTTGGGACATATTTCTTGAATCTAAAATGTGCTCAATACACGCAGTATACGTTTCTTGGGCTTGTCGTGCTACGGCGGTTGACAAGCTCAAATACACCAAGCATAGATTATTACAAGACAATCTGCGCGCGCCAAGGCGCGTATTTAAATTTTGTTCAATAGGACGGTAGAGCTAGTCCATGAACTAAAAGTCGCGCAGCGGGTTATGGAGCGAGCTATGCTTGGAGTTTCTCTGAAGGATAGAATTCGAAACGAGGTCATCCGACAAAGAACCAAAGTAACCGACATAGCTCGCAAAATAAGCAAGCTGAAGTGGCAATGGGCTGGCCACGTCTGTCGAAGGACCGATGGCCGTTGGAGCAGACGAGTCCTAGAGTGGAGACCGCGAGAAGGCAAACGAAGGGTATGACGCTCCCTGACCAGATGGACCGAAGACCTGAAAAAGGTGGCTGGGACGGACTGGATGCGGAAGGCGGAGGATCGTACGAAATGGCGCACATTGGGAGAGGCCTATGTCCAGCAGTGGACTGCAGTGGGCTAATTGATTGATTGATTGTTCAATAGGAGACAGCAGTGCTTTTTTATACATGTCGCCGCCAACTAGTTTAATCAGCTGTCCAATTAAGTGCCTAGGCAGTTGTAAACGGCGCCATTCAATTAACGGCCTGAATGATATTCAGAAAACTCGTTAATTACATCATTTAATAACCTGCCTGGCTAATGCTTAGGCCAATCGTAAGATGGGGCACTACCTCGAAATAAAACAGAAAATTACATACATGCATACATATACTTAAACCTGTAAATCCCTGAGGGGGTAGACAGAGTTTTTTTTTTTATAACCATGCAGAAATAAGTCATTTTTCTGTTTAATTAAATGTCTAGGCAATTAGTTAAACGTCGTCGATCCAATCTATTTGCCTAGCCGTTTAATTAAATGCCTGAATACCATTCAGGCCGTTAATTGAATGGCGGCGTTTAGTTAACTGCCTAGGCAGTTAATTGAACGTCTGATTAAGCTAGTTGGCGGTGACATATACATATAGGACACGTCAAAACGACTTCACCTCGTCTGATGGTAAGCTGAAGGCAAATTCTCAGGAAAGAGGGTCACCATTACATACACGTACCATTTAACAATGGTGGCACTCGGCTTGACGGCCTCATTAAAAGAGGATTGTCGGCGAAGCACCGTGTGACACCAACCGGTCCCACTAGTGCTGCGACCACAATCCTCCCTGCACGGCTATGCACTTGCTGACCCCTGAACCCAATCCAACCGAGATTGGATTACAATGGAGGGTTGGGTTTGACGCAGAATGTGCATTTCGCAAAATGTGCAATCGACAAAAAACGAGTATTTCGCATTTGGCACACTTCTCAAAATGGGCACTTCGCAGAATGGGCACTTCGCAGAATGGGCAATTCGCAGAATGTGCAGTGCGCAAAATGAGCACTTTTGAAATATTATACGGATAATATAAAGTGGTTTGGGTTTTTTTTCATAATGGTGCCAGACGAGGGAGTGTAATCTTAAAATATTAATAGGCACTTCGTAATTTTAAGTAAGTATTTAAGTAGTTTAGTTGACGGCTGTAATTACTTTATGATGATGATGAGTGAAAAATATACACCTTTATTTATGTTTGTACATAAATCAAAAAAAGGACAGTCGACATTGGGATATGCATATACGTAACAGTTTGTTTAAAAATGTATTCAGTATAAGGCACGCGTCCTTCAATCACATACGGGTTTGTCACGCAAACTGTTCTTACAAAGCTATTTTTTTTTCATTCCACTCGCGGCCCACTTTATGGTAAGTGGTTACCGTGGCCCATGAACGTGTGCAACACCAGTGGATTCACACTTGTGCTGCGGACCCTGTAAGCCTTTGTTGGACATAGCTACCCGGCCACCCCATAACTTTGGATATTTTCTATTCACAGCCCCAACAACATCAAGAAGTAAAGATCCCTTTGAAGAAACCCCCGGAGGTAAAGTTCCCTAAAAGGGTCAAGTCGATCATCATACCGGAGAGGGTGCCAGTATATATAACTCCTGATAAGATTACTTGTATTGAATGCCCCTGCTTTCCGAAAGAGTCACCTTGGAGGAGACACCCGTAAGATTATTTTTACCCGACTGCGCCAGTAGGAGGGTTATATTTTTCGGGCGTATGTATGTTTAATTGTTTGACGCGCTCTGCAGCCCGAACGGGTCGATCAATTTTAGCTTGAGAGGTGTCGTTAGATTCGTATTTACTGTGAGAGTGACACTGGGTAAGTATATTAAAATAAAAATAGAAAAAAAAAATGGCAAATTTTGGTAAAAAAAAATATCACTCAAATTTATCGAGTGGGGTATCAAAATGATGGAAATTAAAAGACGATTACAAAAATATATATTTCATATCTAAATAAATAAATAAATAAATATTCCACAACATTTCACACAACGCTATCTAGACCCATGGTAAGCATAGCTTAACTAGCTTGTGTTATGGAATCTAGAATGCGGATAAACATAATTAGATACGTTCTTTTTTTTTATGTAAATACATACATATTATACATAGAAACACCCAGACCAATGCAAATATACATATTCATGCATACAAATATTTGCACTGAGCGGGAATCGAACCCGCGCCTCCTGCGTAGCGGCCGCATTCACTACCGCTACACCACGGAGGCTGTCAAAGTATTTAAAATAAATTATTAAAAATAAAAAACTCGACTGATTCTGAAGAGATTGAAACAAGCTTTGATGGGTACCGCCTGCTATAAAGCTTGTTTTATCTTTTCAACATCAGTCGGGTTTTTATTTTTAATAATTTATTTTTTTACCCTAAATAATCACCATACCTACAACATGAACACATGTACGCCAGGCTACGTGGGTAACAATAGATGACTGGCAATGGAGCCCCCGCCGGATCCAGGTACAAGAAGTAGGCCTAAGAAATCCTGGGTAACACCGTGGGTGCAAATTGTCTGTAGTGACTATATGGACACTGGACAGACAAAATGGCGGACGCTGAGCTCCGAGGACATCTTGGCATCGCATACAATCAGGATACGTTTTAATGAAGATGAACAATCACTATAGAGACACTCGCAGGAGGACGATGCGCATCCCCCCCCCCCCATACCGGGGTTGAGTCGGGGACCACGTGGTCCCCCCTCCCGAGGAGGGCCAGACTGAGAGGAATGGCGCTAGGTCAGCCGGGGTGCGAGGGATGTCTCGAGACAACCTCACCTTCGGGATATGTTGGGATTTCCCGCAAGTAAAAAAAAAAAATAGTGACTCGCCGCGTGCGTGCGACTGAAAATCATAGTTGGCCAGTTGGCGAAATATGGGTGGATAATAGACCTGTGCCAGCTTCCTGGATTTAACAGGCGTGAATAAATATATATGTATGCATGTTATTACATTGATACATTATAAAGCACCCAGTACAAAAAGAAAACCTTCTAACTGTAAAAATTTCAAATTTATTTGTCGGCGCTTCGTCTTTATTGGCCGCTCCTATTGCCGGCAAACGGTCACTTTCCAGGGCTGTATGTTGACTTTCTCTTAGTCAACTTCTTCGACACCAAAGAGTAACAATATCTAATCTCTTCTGTTCTCTTCTCTGCTAGAAAACTACAAGCGTGCCAGCAGAGTCCGCTGACACTATACGAGTATGCAGCAAAAGTGATAGACCGGATGAATTTCCCTGAAGCCTTGTATTGGTCAGAGGAAGAAGTGGCACAGTGGATGGACGAGGTTGTTGGATTGCCAGAGTATAAAGTAAGATTTTTTAGACGGACACCATCCATTCCTACATTAGTACCGGTCGTGTCCGATGCTTTAATATGATGTTTTTGAAGTGAAAACTTCTTTAGCGGCGTTGGATGGGTAAAAAGTGTTAAACTCGCGTCAGGATCGTTTGACCTTTGAACCGTAACCGACGACTGACGTCATACAACATTAGCTACAGACTGTCTATTTTGTAAGATACCATAAATAGCTTCGGAGCTTAGCAGTTTTCACTTTTCTCACACACACAAAGTTATCACTTCTGCCGGCACTCCCAGAGTGCAACCCGTCTTTTATATATATATATATATATAAGTATACAAATGTGGTGGCAGACAGGGAAATCTTTTTTTTTTCTTTCTTCGTTATATACAGAGAAAAAGATAAAAATAACATACCATACCATACCTATAATATAGCGCCAATCAAAGAACCTATCACTAATTTTCGGTCAGAAGAAATTAATGGTAACCTATTGAAATATCGAATTTCTGTTACCCGAATCTTAAAACCCCGAAAACGGTTGGTAGAACTTTTAAAAGACAGATGTAATGAATGACAACTTTCTATAATTCCGTTTTTCATTTCCCAGATGAATCAATTTCCAGGTGCACTAAAACCAAATTTTCAAATAGTATTTTTGAAGTGAAAACTTCTTTAGCGGCGTTGGATGGGTGTAAAATGTTAAGGAAGCGTCAGGATTAGTTGACCTTTGCACCGTAACCAACGACTGACGTCATACAAGATTAGGTAAAGACTATGTATTTTGCAATTTACTATGGATAACGTCGTAGCTTAAACGGTAAGCACGTCGACTGTAAGTCCTTATAGTTTCAGATAGTATCGGGTTCAAACCACCGGGCCTTCAGGGATTTTTTGTGATTGTTTGTGATTACTTTTTCTTTTTGTAATTTATTACTTTATATGATAATTTTTTCTTTTTGTAATTTATTATTTTTTGTGATTATTTTTTCTTTTTATAATTTATTAATTTCTTCTGACAGAAAATTAGCAGAAAATAAGTGATAGGTTCTATGAATAGCGCTATATAATAGGTATGGTATGTTTTTTTAATCTTTTTCTATGTATATAACGAAGAAAGAAAAAAAGAAAATGTTTTCACTTCTGCCGGCACTCCCAGAGTGCAACCCGTCTTTTTTTTTTGTTTCCCATATTGTCATAATCCAAATATAGTTATACCAGATTCTCAGAATATTTTTTTTTGTTTCCCATCGTACCATTTTCCAAATAAACTATTACCAAATTTTCATAATCTTTTTATTTGGTTCCCATACAAATCGTGTTCCAGCTAAACTATATACAGGTATATTAAAAATCAGTAAATTTATACGATTCATTTAGGGTGTGTAACGGTTGATATAATAACAAAAATCTAACGTTCACTTAAGACATAATTTCACTTAATATAATGAGATGTAGCTACCTCCTTTTTCTAAATAATTTTAATAAACAAACAAATTTATGTTGCCAGATGACTAAAATGGTATTCTCTCGTTTTCCATAAATTACATTAATTTCCATAAAATAAATAAATTATTGTTGTCATGCATGCATGAACAGTTTTGTATGCAGGTATAATCAATGAATCAGGAAAGCGAGCTCGTCAACACTGCGTACCACGCCCGACCCGACTCGCCGTGGTACTTGTCTGCCCTACACTAGAGTGTTATTTAAGAACCGGAGGCGCGGAGGGAGGGCAGTCCTCGCCCGCAGTAACGAAGCTCGGGCGCCCGGGCGTGCTGGAGCGGCTGAGGCTGGTCGCCGTAGGCGACCAGCAAGCCGAAGCTGCGGAAGCGAGCATGGGTGCCCGAACTTTGTTACGCAAGGGCGGAAGGACTGCACTTCCCGCAGCGCCGGAGAAGAGCAACACTAATGCTTGCCTGCTTGCCTGCATGCTTGCCTGCTTGCCTGTATGCTTGCCTGCATGCTTGCCTGCTTGCCTGCATGCTTGCCTGCTTGCCTGCATGCTTGCCTGCATGCTTGCCGGCTTGCCTGCATGCTTGCCTGCTTGCCTGCATGCATGCTTGTTTGCTTACATGCATACATATATTTTTTAAGGCAACATGTGTTTTGTTCAGTAGGTCTCCAGTTGTAGTTAGTAGACGCCATATGAGGTTTAGTTTTAGGTTTGAAAATCTGGATATTGTTTGTCTGGATATCAATTAACTGGATATCAATTAATTTCATTTCAAAAATTTGTGTTTTAAAAATTGGGCTTTCGTGCATATTGGATTACGGTCATCTGGATTTTGTGCATTTAGATTTCGTGTGTCTGCAACTCGTTCGTCTGGATTACAAAACGTCGTACAAATGAATAAATGGGCAAATGAAATTCGGAGTTGCGATTATATGGCAAATAAAACTTCGGAATTTTAAAAACCGGGATTACGAAAAATTTGCCAAACGTTTTCTGGATTATGATATTTGGAATATTAAAATTCGGGATTAAGATAGGTAACCGAAATTAATGAATTACAAAAAGAAAAAATAATCACAAAAAGTGTCAGAAGCCCAGGTTCGAACCCGGTACTATCTGAAACCATAAGGACTTACAGTCGAAGCGCTTACCGCTAAGCTACGAAGCTTCTTAGCGTACCTAACAAAATAAACAATCTGTAGCTAATGTTGTATGACGTCAGTCCTCGGTTACGGTTCAAAGGTCAAGTGATCCTGACGGGAGTTTAACACTTTTTACTCATCCAACGCCGCTAAAGAAGTTTTCACTTAAAAACCTATTTTCCTAAGTATGTGTCGTTTATTTCAGGAAACCCTTATAGCTAACCATATAAATGGGAGAAGACTTCTGTGGTTAGAGAATATGACACTACCTTTCATTGGTATAACGCGTCTTGAGCATATGAAGGTAGGTGAAAAGGAATGTATTATTTGATACAGATTTAAACTAGCTGTTGCCCGCGGCTACGCCCACTTATCGCGTAGTGTTCCCCAGTTCTAATGCACCTATTTACCAAATTTCATCAGGATATCTTCAAAAATTACAAACTATCATCCCCTATCCCCCCCCCCCCCTTTCGCCCCTTCTTTCGCGATATAAGGGAGCCGATGTCCGTTCCTAAGCTTTATCCATCACCAAGAATCAGCCTTTCAAGCGCGTAATTTTATTGTATTCAAAAAATTGGTGGCATCCTGCTCGAACGCCAACACGCTTGCACGATGCACAGCGCCGTGGCTTAGCAACATAAATAACTACACTGTCACTTCTCTGTATATGCCGGCCGGATTTGCTGACATTAATGATCACTGCTCCGCTCCCTTAAGTAGTAGCGTGATGATATATAGCTTAAGTGTTATTCTGATGTATAAGTTACATTATTGTAAAGTTTCATTCAAATCCATTGCGTAGTTTTTACGTGAAAGAGTAATAAACATCCATCCATACTCACAAAAACAGAGTTTGTTGAGAACACGGAGGACAGAATATGATTAAGTAGCGGAGATGCCATAGTCAAATTTCTCTTAAGAAAAACGCGTGACCAAATGCGGGTGGGAAGGGAGACGCGGGGGGCATGACGTTATACCTCGTCCCCGTCTCCATCTAGTCTGTCATAGCGAAACCGAACAGAAACAGACCTTGTCATTTTTGTTATATAGTTTGACTATTCGCCACTAAGCGCTACACAGAATTCTAAAATAATCTATAATTAGGTAAATAATTTTTAAAAATAAGGCGACATCTTTCCGATTGTGGCAAAATCATTAAGGGGGCTAAATGATTTGGCCTTATACCGACAGATGGCTCAATTTTTTTACTTTCATTTTCAATTTCAGCAAAATATGCCATTTAATAAATAAAATAACATTTTTGAAATTGCTAATGAACTCGGGCGAGATTGTTGTGATGAAATTTTCATAAAATGAATTGAGTTATTATTACAACTAGTATACACATAAGACAAAGTTACTTATTTCTTCTCTACGCCAGATGGTTCTGTAACGACATTTTTTTCAAAAAAAATAAAATTTAAATATAGTGGACTTACTGATGAAATGTTATACCCTTAAAATGTTTAAATTGTTTATCTATATACTTTGTGCATCCTTGTACTGCACACTACATTCTTAAACCAGGTTAAAGCTATTTTTATCGTTGAACTTCTGACCAAAAATGACAACCGAACGCAAGGACGTTTCACTAGAACTAGATGGTGACGTCACAGGCCAATTGAGTCGTTTTGACATATGAAAGGCTCGCGACTCGATTGCCTTGCAACATCTCCGCTATCATTTCCTTCTCCATGGTTGAGAAATACAAATTTGTTTATTTTTTTTATTTTTTTATTTATTTATTTCAATATAAAGTTTACATTTAATTTGTGTACTAGTAGTGTAACAACAACCAGAAAAATTTGTTCGTACACTACTAGGTTTGTCGCTTAGTCATTGTGTTCGAATATAATACTTACATACATTTTACATACATCATTAAGTGTATTGAAGCAAGCCATTACAATCCGCAGAACAAAATGTCTCATGTCGGTAAGATGTAATACTTAACAGCTTTTTTTTTGTTCTGCGGCGAGAATAAAACAATTTTTTTTTCCGCGGGTAGTTTGACAATTTTTTTATAATAACTATACATTGTAGTCTTTTTATGGTAAAAACCGGTTGGTAATAGCTTAATGTTGAGCCGCATACAGGATGTGTCATTCGGTACAGAATTAAAATATTTTTATGTTAAGTATTTTTTTAATGCATTTTAGAAATTATTATTATTGTTCGATCTACACTAGAAATTACACTGTATACTTGTTAATTTTATAAATTAAATGTTAAATGGAATTAAATGTTAATTATGAGATGTTAATGTTAGGATGTCACTGTTCAAATGTTATTGATGGGAATGTTAGAGGAATGCACCCGGTCGCGACGGTAACCAAAAGTACACTATCACGTCGTCTGTGGGTCGTAGTGCTAGGCCGAAGGTGAGGTTGTCTCGCGACATAACCCTTGCACCCCGGCTGACCCCGGGTTTCGATACCAGGTAAGGGTGCCAGGATAATGTGACATAGGATGCTCGCGGGGTCTATTGTTCACAGCACTACCAGTATTTTTATTTTCAGACGATAGTGACACAAATACACAAGCTATACTCTACCGATTTTGTCAAGTTCTCAAGAAGCATTGGTTTGCCGCCAAGGAAACCTTTAACTCATTGTACATGGTTCAAATCCCGGACTGGGCCTACATGGGGCATTAGACAGAATTGGTCCAGGTGGGTTCAAAATTATCCGTCATATTTTTTTTTTATACAACATATGTGGCAGACATGGACACGGCCCACCTGGGGAGTCACACTCGTGCTGCCGACCCTGTAAACACATGAGAGTTTTATGCCGTCAGTGTAGAAGACTGGTATTTTCACTGACAGCACAAAAACTCTGCAGTGAGCTCTGGCTACCCTACTCACCGCCGGGAACACAACACGAGGTTATTATGGCCGCGGTATTCTGTAGGGCGGAGGTACTTCCCCAGTCGGACTGGTCACTTGGACGGAAATACCTTCGTGTTTTAATGATGATTATAAATAATGCATTATAAACTGGAGAGTAACTTTCTGTCTGTCTCTGTAAACCCAATACTCAATACATTTATTGCGTTCCATAATGTGATACATATAGATGTCATATAGATGTCACTTTTCACGCATAAACTACTGAATCGATTTTTATGTGATTTAGCACAGAGTTAGATTAAATCATGGGAAAGGACATAGGCATTTTTCGCGGTAACCAACGTTCGCAAGCAACAGCAAGTTTAAGACAAATAAATCTTGGATTTCAGATGTGACGTGCTCCGTTGGATGAAGATTCTAGACCCTGAACCAGTGAGAATGAATCATTGGGACTTGGTATGGTACGTTTTATTGATATTGTGGGCATCTCAATATCTTAGAATATAACTAGCTGAACAGGCATAAGTTTTTTAGTTGCTGTTCCAAATGGGGGTTGGTAGTAGAAACTTTATAAAACAGGTGGCAGACAAGCATACGGCTCACCTGATGGAAAGTGGTTACCGTGGCCTATGGACGTGTGCAACACCAAATTCACACTCGTGCTGCCGACAACGTAAACAAAGAGAGTTTCTGTGCCGTCAGTGTAGAAGACAAAGTAGGAATAGCCTTTGGTCTTTCCACTGATAGCACCAAAAATTCTCCAATGAGCTCTAGCTACCCTACACGCCGCCGGGAAGACAACGCGAGGTTATTATGGCCGCGGTATTCTGTAGGGAAATACCGTCGTGTTCTACCTCCTTAAGCTTAAGTTGTATGTATTTACCATGTAAAATCAAAATAAATATAAAAAGAAATTGTGGTGGGCATCTCATATAACTTAGGGATTTAAAATATAGTTTAGGATCGATTCTCAGAGCTGCCAAATATGTACAATATTTTAGTTTTTTATGGCTGGTAGGCCCGTGTGTGGCCTCAATCTCACCTGTTGGTATGTGACGAGACTTGTTATCCCACTCCTAATATTAGTCGCCAAGTAATTATTTTTAGTACCCCGTCTATGATTTCTTTGAGCCTTTTTAATAAGTTATGCTGCCAGAAAGAAGCAGCCGTTTTTTCCTATTTTTATATATAAAACTCACTTTACAAGTTCCACACAATTATATTTAGTTTTATCACTGTATAACACTAATATTTAATTTATAACATTTAATTTATGTATTTAATTTACGACATGTTTCGATTAACTCATCTTCAGGTAAACCTCAGGTAAACATCAAAATAAATATGTTGTGTGGAACTTGTAAAGTGAGTTTTATATATGAAAATAGTAAAATGAAGTTCCATCAACAAATTCAATCAACTACAGCCGTTTTTTAGTTTATATGCATCCTTGCATTTCGAAGCTCACCTAATATAATAATTGTCGCCAAAATATTTAATCGCTGCCAACTAATTATTTTCGTAATCAAATAGGTGTCGCCCTTTAATTTAGTAGTCGCCTCGAAAATTATTTGCCACTAGCTTTTGGACTCTGCCCGCATGGATCGTTATGAATTGTAAGCTATGTGTTATTGTAAAGTTTTCATTAAAATCCATTCAGTAGTTTTTACGTGAAAGAGTAATAAACATACATACATCCATTTATCCATACTTGCTAACTTTCGCGTTCTTTTTTATGCCACTTAGGTGGCAGACAAGCACACGGCCCACCTGATGGGAAGTGGTTACCGTGGCCTATGGACGTTTGCAACACCAGGGGCATCACAATCGTGCTACCGACCCTGTAGATACCTTCTAATACCCTTCTTGAAGAACCCCATATTGTAGTCGCTTGGGAAAACCACGGCAGGAAGTTCATTCCACAACCTGAGCGTGCGTGGGATGAAGTTCCTTTCAAAACGTACGGTGCGCACTATTTCCGGTCGCAGTGTGTGAGGATGAATTCCCTGCCTATATTTGGCGTTTATATAATTTAGCCTAGTGGTATGGGTAATGGACTGCAGAGACGAGGTCTCGGGTTCGATCCCAGGTTTTCAATGGCACACACCAATGACTTTTCGATGCTTTTCGAAGTTATGTGTGTATTTATCGCAGGTTTATAAGTGCCCAGTTAATGGCAATAGGCTCGCCACCTATTACATTGGGACCTAAACATAAACCGGCGAAATGTGGGTGCTAGCACCTCTGCCTACCCCTTCGGGGATAAAGGCGTGAGTTTATGTATAATTTGTAGGATTTTATAATAGTATAGATAGTTTTAGCGATAAAGAAATTCATTATGAATCTGTCACAACCAAATGAACTGTGAAAACGGTTTTTTCGTAAAGGCTAATTTACACCTAACGAAATTCTACTACCTGTAAGCAGACATATGTCCGTTTGATCTAAATCCACCTTAACAAAATTTTGAAGTAATTTTATAATTGTTATTACTAGAATTTGCCCCCTCTTCATTGACATCGCGATCGTTATTGACATTTTGGAGTTTGAGATTAAATCGAGACTGAATATTGAATGGATTTCTACAAGAAGAATAGGCTTTGTGGCCTTGTAAAAGCTGTAAGTGGTGTGTAAACAACATAACAAGGCTGTTCGTATACCTACAAGTAAAATATTGACTCAGCTGTGTTTTGATATCGGCCACTTGAAGTTATTGCGCTGATGTTTCAAGGTGGAAAAATTAATCAAGTGTCTATAATGAAGTTATGTGGAGATTTTTAAATAAGTAAATAAGGTGTGATGTCATGCATGGCGTGCTAATCACTACGTAGTATAAACAAAGTCGCTTTCTCTGTCCGTATATCCCTTTATATGCTTAAATGTTTAAAACTACGCAACGGATTTTGATGCGGTTTTTATGGAATAGATAGAGTGATTTAAGAGGAAGGTATATGTATAGATAGATTATACTTTATTGTACACCATAAAATTTACAGTAGAGACAAGTAGGTAGCATATATACATTGAATGTACAAAGGGCGGCCTCTTAGGATGGACAGTAATGTAATAAAACAAAATTATGGTGTACTTTTCATATTTAAACTAGATATAAGGTGTTCTAAAACAAAAAGAAAGAAAGAGCGAGCAAAGTAGGTACAAATAAAGTAGAAAATAAATATACCGCTATAACGCATTATAAATATATAAATATATATAGCACATAAATAGACATGGGTATAAAATAAATAGTTGGTACATACTAGTATGAAGGTCTAATATTCGGTGAACTTATAAATAGTGAGCTATATAGGTGTGTACACGATGTTAATTAGTGGTCCTTTACTATACTTTTAAAGTTATTAAGGGTTTTCGCCCGCCTGATGTTCAGTGGCAGTGCATTCCATAAGCGCATAGTCTCGCCAGTGAATGACTTGTCTACAAAGTCAGTGGAATGCATTGGCATTTTCAGCCTAAATTTATAATACATGTTTGATATAGTAGAGGGTGCAGCGGGAACGAAGATTTGCATGCTGTAGTCTACGGCTAAACATGCTGTGCTTGTACATATTGTAAGATCCATGTTACCATTTTTAAAGGCAAATAAATTATTCTTATTCTTATTCTTATAACGGGATGTGACGCCACGCGGGCGGTAAAATATTGGCGGTACGAAGTTCGCCGGGTCAGCTAGTGTCGAATATTTTTAATAGCGGTTTGAGTGCAACAAAACAGTACCGCAAGCACGAACAATTATCGTCATCGTTTCGTAAATGTACTAAGGGAATGGATGGCAATGGGGATGCCGCCTGCGCTTTTATCCCTACAGAGGGCGCCTCGTAATGGCCAATGTTAGCTGTCATCTACGTAGATTTCATTGTTTGTCTCTTCAAATCTGACAGCTACGAGTTTGTTATTGTCACAGAAAAGCGCCAACAAAACCACTGCGGCGCCACAGACACTGTCACCAATGCCATTTAACTTTAGACTTTACTTGTATAGTTTTAAAGTCTAAAATTAAATGACAATCTTGCAGAGTGAATGAAAAATGTTATAAACTCTTTTTTAACTTTAACACTCAGCAATAAAGTCTCAAATTTAACAACATTTTGTGCAATGCCAGCGGTGTGACAGTGGTTTTTGAATCGGGCGCCAGATGGTTATTGTTGTTTGGTCATATGCTGCTGCCATCTACAATTAGTTTTGCGTCGGCATCCCTATTGGCCGCCTGCCTACACTGTGAACCTGTGTGTATGTGAAGCCAGCCAATCGCAATGCTCCGTTCTCTCAATATCTACGTTCACGATAGTTGTTCACGCTAGGAGTACAGTATTAGAAGAACAATTCCCTTCGTCCATGTTGGTAACTAGATTTACCTAACCAGTTACGAGGGAAGATTTTTTTTTCGCTGTTTTGTAACTAGTTGTGAAAGGAGAATTATTTTTCCATTTTCGTAACTTTTTGTAACTAGTTGTGGTAGCAGAATTTATTTTCCATATTTGTAACTAGTTGTGGATGGTCACAATCAGTTCCGATCTACCTAATAAAAAACCGCATCAAAATCACGCGTCTACATGCGTTACGCAACAAAAAGACAAGACTTCCATAAATCTCGAATATTAAGAATATCTCGGAATACATTAAAGAAAGCACTTAATTTTCTTTTTTTTTATATACCACTTAGGTGGCAGAAACTCACACGGACCAGCTGATGGAATGTGGTTACCGTCCCCTATGGACGTGTACCGTCAATGTAGCAGATTAAGGACAAGCCTTTGGTCTTCCCATTGACAGCACAAAACTCTCCAGTGAGCTATGGCTATCCCACCCACCGCCAGGGACACAACACGTGGTTAATATGACCGCAATATTCTGTAAGGCGGAAAGTATTTTGTATTAGTACAAATGTTCGCTCCTTCCAGGTATGTGAAGCCGGATTTCCCTAAGACAATGTTTGCGAGGATCCCACCAGCTGCGCCGCGCGAAAAAATACCACATTATGTGCCTACCGTAGACATTTGTACTGAGTATCAGGTATTAACATACTTTTATCTAGAAATGAATGAATGAATGAGTGAATGGCGGAATGAGGGAATGAGTGAATGAGTGATTGATTGAATGAATGATTTTTTATGGAAATTGTAAACCGAAATTATTGAAATTACTAATATATTCCCTCTAACCTCTCTAACTGAGCTAAATTGCTTGTGCTAAGAGTGGGTTCACGTCGGTACTGTAATGGCCAGGAATTGAACTCGGGACCTCACGGCCGACTTAACCACTAAGCTACCGACACTTTTAAGAATGAAGCTTTTATTCAAGTCTACGTTTCCATCTGACTAGCAGAGGGCACATTGGAGATCATTTGGAGAGCATGCAAAGTACGGACCGGTCACTGGGGGACCGGTTACAGCTACGGTCGCCTAATACCCTTTCAACCATATCGGCGGTGCGATGACCTCCTTCCCGGGGCAAGATGGGAACACCGTCATTCCCATACCGAAGGGGACCATCCTAAAACCAGCCCAAGTCCCATATAACTGCCTCCGATGGCGGACGGGGGTGGTATTTGTAGGGATATCCACACGAAAAAAGGGTACTTCGTCTTTACTGAACCACCTGGGCCCTGATTCTGCTATTATTTTTTCATAGCAAAACCACTGCGGTAACACAGACACTGTAACAATGCCATTTAACTTTAGACTTTATTCGCATACAGTTAAAGTCTAAAATTTAATGACTTTTTTACAATGTCAGAGGTATGACAGTGGTGTTGTTATGTCAAAAAATTAGTATAATCGGGGGCCTGATCCGTGTGGTGTCAAGGCAAAGAATACAAGAATCACCGCCCCATCTCATCCGAAGGGTGTCATAAGAGGCGACTTACGGAACAATACGCAGACGATATCACTGCGAGAGAAGGAACACTGGAAATGAAGACGACCAACGTGGAAATAATAGGCCAAGGCCTCCCAACATTGGGAGAGGCCTGTGTCCAGCATTGGACTGTGCTAGGTTAAGTGAATAATTGATTGGTTGCTTCTACATTTACAGGTACCCAGAAAATACAAAATCCTCAACAAGGAAGAAGAACAATACATCTGGGATGAACCAAGGGTGGTTACCAAATCTAGAAAGGTTCAAACACTGTCACCCACTCAAATGAAAGCTTCCAGAACAAGGCCGAAAGGTACCTATTTAAAAGAAAAACCACCGAGTCCTAAAGTTGACACGATAACTATCAAGGTGCAGAAACCGGAAAAAGTCGAAGCTTCTAAGGCAAAGAAGAAAGAATCTAGATTGGTGCCAAAGAAGATACGTCTTGAAGGCCTTGCTGGTAAAGACTTGATACTTGCTAGAAGACTTATGCCGAAACAGAAGTTCATGAAAGCGTAATGCGAGTGACTAGAGCAAAATATATCTATAAGGCTATTCGGATATGCTGCAAGTGACTAAAACCCTGAAGTTGGGTAGCATCCGACTTTGGCCGTGCAGTTGCATGCGACTGGTGTCTAAAATCGACCGTCTAAAAGACATTTCCGCTAGGCCGCAAGTTACTACAGCCCCAAGGTTGGATAGCTTACGACTTTGGTCATGTAGCGATCAGCATGTGTCTGGTGGGTCTAAAATGGACCGTCTAAGCCTAAACTATCAGTTGCAAGACCTTTCTCAAAAGGAAACATCCTCGTTTGTAGCTGGCTACGATCAAGGACGAAAAATAGTTAACAAAGGAAAAATCTTTTTTCGAAGTGGAAGCGCTAGATTTATCATCTGTATTAATCCCCAGAAATATTAATCAGTGCTACATTTTTGACGTTGGATTTTAAGGCTAAATGGTATAAGTTATCTGCCAGTGGGGATTTTTTGTTTAGAACCATAATTCATACAGTCGTTTCATTCATATATCGATATTGATAAATGTTTTGATTCTATGTGGCAGTTTACGTAGATGATGTCCTTATCTTCACAACTTCGTTTGACACCGATTAGGCGCGGTATATACAGAAGAGACGTGGCGTGGACGTATGACGTGACGGACAATTTAAGTAATACAATATGAACCTTGTGTAGTGCGCAATAACGTCGTTTTTGTCTTAGAGGAGAATTGCGTACGCGCCTCCAGGCGACGTCCCGCCACTCACGTGACGCGCCATTACATCGAGTGGCGCGCGCCACGTCATGACGTTATTGCACAGTCGATAAGGTTTATACTGTGTTGCTTAAATTATCCGCTACCGCCAAACGTCCCCGCCACGTCTCTTCTGTATTAACCGCACCTTATATTATACGGTCCACAACGGTTAAGGCTGCCTTTCCAGCTACGTTGTTATGGATGCGTTTGATATCCATCAATCATATTCCTTACATACATACCATAGCACTGGTGGAAGCTTTGTTTTTTATATAGAAAGGTGCGTGCTATGGATGTGTGCTTTGTATGGGAAATAGATTCAAATTTTAAATATTTGTAGGATATTTCAAAGCACATCTTAGTCACTTAGCTACACAGCTTAGCTTTTATATGTCCGAAGTATAGCTACAAGCACATACCTACATCGCCGGTGGAAAAGCACCCTTAAGTTCAGAATGTACAATTCCCAAAATATCCAGACGGTGCGTCCATATTCTAAAATGTCCAAATTACAGAAGACTCTTTGGGATTACATTCTGGGATTTGGACATTTTGGGATACGGGCATTTTGAGATATGGACATTTTGCACCCTCTGGAAATTTTGGGAGACATTCTGAACCTGAACTCCCACAAGGTACTTGCTGTCTACTTTTAGTATTTAGTTATTTATTTTTATGTGTTTATTTTTTTATTTAGGATATCAGATTTATCTCAGCATGTTTTGAGATGGTATTTCTTAGTTATTTTGCTTTTTGTTTGTACTTAGAATTTAAGTTTATGATAAATAAATTATTACCTATATAACATTCATTTCTTTTTATCCATGCATAACAATTTTGTCTATCTGTCTGTTTGTTCCGGCTAATCGCTGAAATGGCTGGACCGGTTTTGATGGTACTTTTATTGGCGGGTAGATTATGTACTGAGGAGTAACTAAGGCTATTTTAATCACGACACGCGGGCGGAGCCACGGGCAACAGCTAGTATTAGATATTAAAACGATCTAAAACTGAACATTGAGGGTCCGGAAAGTTCCATGTGTCCGCCACCCACGAGATTCAGGTGGACGATCAGGACGTGTAGTTAGATTTTAGGGGCTGTGCTTATAGAATTGCACGGCAGTAAACTCAATGCACCGCCACCCTGGGTCTTCATTTGCGTGGAACTGATGGTGAGATTGTCCTATTCCAACTTAATACTAAATTTAGATAACAGATGGCAGCACTACAGCACTTACCTGAATCGCGATAATGACAGTGTCGTTCGTCACTGGACCGAATATATCCTCATTATATATAGTTTGTGCGTCGTTGTACCTCTGGATAGAACGTCGGATTTCAGTTAGATTCTTCGCGATAACTTTCTCGGTTGAGTTAGCTGAAATTTAGAAAAAAAAAAGAAATGCACTTTAATTAATACAGTCAAAAGGAAAAGAAGAATAACAAATAATAGTAGTTTATGATACTGTTGCATAATAAGGGTTCTTATAACACGAGTGTGTTTTAAAAAAACGAGCCGTAGGCGAGTTTTTTTATAGTATCACACGAGTGTTATAAGACCAAGTTATGTACAGTGTCATACACTACTTTATCTACTCTCATACTATAATACATAAACTAATTTATTTTACAAACCAAACCAAACTTTGTTTAATTTAAATGTATAGAACAAAAAAAAAAAAATGTTCGCGCCAAGGCGCAAACTCACTCGATTGCGCATGCGTGTTTCTTTTTTTTTCCCGAATCGGCGGATTCTTTTTTTAAAGTAGAGGTTTAGTCCAGATGGAGGTTGTATAGGTGTATCGTTATGATTAAAAAGTTATTTTATGGTATAGGTGTCCATACAAGACCTGTATCGTAATAAAACTTTTTTGTCTCCCCTACGATGGGGAGACAACGGAACATACTTTTAAAATTATATTTGAGTACTCATGTCTCCCCTCGTAAATGTCTAGCGTTACATTAAAACAGTAAAACAAAAATAAATATTCCACAACATTTCACACAACGCTATCTAGATCCATGGTAAGCATAGCTTAACTAGCTTGTGTTATGGAATCTAGAATGCGGATAAACATACTTAGATACATTTTTTTTTGTAAATACGTACATATTATACATAGAAAAACCCAGACCAATGCAAATATAAATGTTAATGCATACAAATATTTGCACTGAGCGGGAATCGAACCCGCGCCACCTGCGCAGCAGCCGCCTTCACTACCGCTACGCCACGGAGGCTGTACATGTCAAGTCTTAAACTTGACTTTAAAAGATAACATGTGTCTTTAACTCACGCATAATAAATATTTCATTAATACCTATTTATTTACATGTAGTCAGTATGTACAAACATGATAGAATTGTGACAGGGGAGACATGAGTACTCAAAATATAATTTTACATAAAAGGAAGTTCAAATATCTACCCAGCCTAGTGGAGACAACAGGACTGAAGAAATCCTGATGTCTCTCCTAGGGGAATATCAGGGGAAACACGAGACCAAAACCGGCATGACAATGGTTGACAATTAGCAGAATCCAGAGGATGCAGGTCTTCGCCACGCCTTTTCTATTTAAGGGTGTTCAAATGACTATGATCTTTTTCCCCCGTAGATAAGATTCCAAATGGCTTGTAATATTTTGTCTCTAAAGGCCGCTATAAGCCGCTGTTCTTTCAGTGGAGATTAACTATTAGGCTGAAGAGGGTAGTATAACAAACAAGTTCTATTTGAAAAAACCTTTTTAAAAACAATCTTTTTTTTTTTTTTTCTTGCATTGTCTTCCGAACTGAACGTGCATACCAAATTTCAGCTCAATCGGTTGAGGGCAAGTGCCTTAAAATTGAGTTGTAAGATTCCACCCGAACAAACATACATTGCAAGTTAAATAAAAGCTTGTAAAAATCAGCTTTAACAGGTAAAATTGGTTACTCACCTGTGGTATTCTTAGGATGAACAGTGAGGTACTTGTGTAATTCAGGCGGCACTAACGCGAGGACTTGTTCCGAAGTTTCATTCGCATTCATCAGCTCTTCTGGAAACAATAGATACCGTTATTGGCATAGAAATTATTCCAAATTTGACGTCATAAAAGTGAAACGTCACGTCATATCCTCGAGCAAAGTTGCTTCTTCGTCACAGCCCTAAAAAGTCGAACAAATGGTCTAACTGCAGTGTTTCGATATCGCCTTTGAGTTGTGGAGGACAGATGGCAGTCGCTTCACGGAAAAATATCGAAGTTCAGCCAAATCCGCAGTTAGACTGGTAAAGCAGACCCCAGACTCCAAATTGAAAGATTCAGATGCGATTGGAATTAACGTTTAGCATGAAGAAGATCAGGCCCCCGATTCTACTAATTTTATGACATAACAACACCACTGTCATACCGCTGACATTGCATAAAATGTCATTAAATTTTGGACTTTAAGTCTTAGGTTTAAAGTCCAAAATGAAAAAAGAAAGGATTTTTAACATTTTTCATTCACTCTACAAAATTGTCATTCAATTTTAGACTTTAACAACATACTATTAAAGTCTAAAGTTAAATAGGATTTGTTATGGTGTTTGTGGAACCGCAGTGGTTTTGCTATGAAAAAAATTTAGCAGAATCAGGGCCCAGGGTTCATATATTGATAACATAATTTTTATTATAAAGTAGAATTTGGGCCACCCCTTCTCTTCCCATGTGGTGTCGTACAAGGCGACTAAGGGATAGGGCTGATTAACTTTAACATCAGACTGATACGTACAGCCCAGACTCAGCCTCAGATGCACGGCTCGAGTCAACAATAGTGCCCGGAATACGGCAATAAGCTCACCCCCTGTTACGTGGGACCAAATACAGATTGGTGCAATGAAATGTGGGTGTTAATTCACCTCTGCCTAAAAAAAAGGCGTGATTATATGTATGTATGTATGTATGTATGTATGTATGTATGTATGTATGTATGTATGTATGTATGTAATTTTCTTTTTTACCTAATAGGGGGCGAGCACATTGCCGCCGTCAAACGGGCACTTTCTGATAGGTTGTATGTTTATTGTCGGATGGAGTAAAGCCTTATCCCTTAGTTGCCTTTTAAGGCACCCACGGCAAGAGGTGAAGGGGCGACATTCTTCTCCCATCGGAAAGTGTATATATGTGTACATTCAGCATCATTAAAATGTCACTAACAAAAGTACTCAAAATAATCCAAATACCAAAATTCCAATTTTATATTGGTTATTAGAGTACTCAAATAGTTGTAAGTATCCAGAGTGGTCCAACTATCTTAACAATCGGTCTTCCAGTATTATATCAGTTAGTGGTGTTTTCATATTCATATACACAATCACGCCGGTCGATGGTATCCAGTCAAGCATAATTTCAAAAAATCTAGACATTGTCATTTGTATCCCTTTCTTACTTGTAAAGCCATTCCTTTCACACAATGGCGGGATGATAAGGATAAAGGATGGGTGTATGAGTAAGAAAAGGAAACAACATTTGTCAATTGACAATGTTTTTTATATTTTTTTATAGTTGACAATTGCATAAGCCATGAACTATCAACTTTCATTAGTGAGAAAAGTATGAATGTCTAGATTTTTTGAAATTATTCTTGACTGGATACCATAAACCAGTGTGATTTTGTATATGATATGAGTACTCTACTAACTTAGATAATACTGGAAGACCGATTGTTAAGATAGTTTGATCACTCTGGATACTTACAACTTTTTGAGTACACTAATAACCAATATAAAATTGGGATTTTGGTTTTTGGATTATTTTGAGTACTTTTGTTTGCGACATATTAATTATGTTGACTGTACAGTCACAAAGGATATACGGTTGCACATTTTCATATAAAGTTGTACAAAAGGCGCGGTTTATACAGAAGAGACGTGGCGGGGACATTTGGCGGTGACGGACTATTTAAGTAACTCAATATAAACCTTATGTAGTGTACAATAACGTCAAAGACGTAACGCGCGCTACAAGATGCGATGGCGCGTCACTTTAGGCGCGGTTTATACAAAAGAGACGTGGCAGGGACTTATGACGCGTCGGACAAATTTAAGTAACGCAATATAAACCTTATTTGGTGAATAATAACGTCGTTTTTGTCTTAGATGAGAATAGCGTCCGCGCCTCCAGCCCCTCTAGACAAGTGGCAATTCGCTAACCGATGTTTGATGGAATAGAATGACGAATGTATGGGATTTGACGTATTTGACATGCGTTCACGACTGTCATAAACGTCAAATCCCATATATTCGTCATTCTATTCCACCGAACGCCAGCTAGCGAATTGCCACTTGTCTAGAGGGGCAGGCGACGTCCCGCCAGTAAGGTGACGCGCCATTGCATCTAAAAGCACGCGTTACGACATTCACGTTAGTATACACTACATAAGGTTTATAATAGGTTACTTAAATTGTTCCCTACTGCGCCTTTCGTACAACTTTATATGAAAAGGTGCAACCGTATATCCTTTGTCGACTATACACTTTCCGATGGGAGAAGAATGTCGCCCCTTTACCTCTTCCCGTGGGTGCCGTAATAGGCAATTAAGGGATAGGGCTGTACTCCATCCGGCTGTAAACATACAACCTAAACCCAAATGCAAGAAATGCAATTCTCCTCTAAGACAAAAACGACTTTATTGCACACTTCATAAGATTTATATTGTGTTACTCAAATTATCTACTAATTCATACGTCCCCGCCACGTCTCTTCTGTATAAACCGCGCCTTAAGGTGCAACCTTATCACCTTTGCCGACTGCACATTATAGTTACTGGTATATTATCTAGACCCCAGTCACTTCATAAAATATACTCTTTATGCGCAGTAGGTACACGCTATTGGAACATCTTTTGAGGATTTCTTGCTGGTAATTTTTGGTAGGACGTAGGACACAACGGTATTTCCGTCTAACTGAGCAGTCCGACTAGGGAAGTACCTCCGTCCTAGAGAATGCCGCGGCCATAATAACCTCGTGTTGTGCTCCCGGCTCACCGCCGGATTGCGGCGGGTAGCCAGAGCTTACTAGAGAGTTTTTGTGCGGTCAGAGGGAAGACCAAAGGCTATTCTGCTTTGTCTTCTACACTGACGGCACCACTCATCACCCCGCCGTACAAGGATGACTGAGCACTCACAGTCGTCCTCAAGCCCACCTTCGAGTGAAGGGCCCGCCGCAATCAGGCGTAAAGGCTCTGCCGGTTTTCCAGACCCCCTCCAAGAAAGGCGATGCGGGAGTGCCGCTGGGTCGTTTAGTGGGTATACCGGGAATCTGTTCCCGGGCAGTCCCACATATCCCTCTCGTCCCCCGACGGGAGGGAATGCGTAACGCATTTTTCTTAGCGAGAAAAAAAAGGAGTGAGTTCACGTCGGTAGTATAATGGCCAGGATTCGAACTCAAAACCTCTCGATCATAAAGCAGACTGTTTAACCACTAAGCTACCGATGCTATTGTTACTTAACAAATAGCTAATTTAAAAACAATAATTTCTTAATTGGAGCATGGGAATTATGTCAAGTTCATACTACAAAGTAAATGAAACATGAACGGTAGCTTCGTACAACATTTTTTTTAATTTAAACTCGTCCATTATATTACTAGTTGTCACCTAGTGCGAGATCGAGAGAGATGGCCCTGGGTCAGCCGGGTGCGAGGGATATGCTCGATAGCTACCTCACCTTCGGCCTAGCTCTGCGACCCACAGACGGGCGTGCGGTTTAGTCGGTTCGAGTCCGACATAACCCCCCCCCCCTCCCTCCACCTCCGGCGTGGGTGGTATCCGTGAGGATTTTCTTGGACCTAAGTCGCGAGACAAGACAGGCCCTATCGCGCGCGGATTGATGTAATGTTTTCTATGCTTGGTAACCCTCTTCTAAACAGCATTTAAACAGTAACGTAATAGATTTGTTGATCTTTGATTCCGTGGATGTCTCGAAGTGGTACAATATTTAATTTACTATATATTAGTCATGAAATTTCGAATGTATTGGTAAGCTAACCGTACATTATATTTATTCTTATTTAGTTTATACATTCACTTATGTCAAAACAGTTGTTTTACCAAAATTTTTGAAGTGAAAACTTCTTTAGCGGCGTTGGATGGGTGTAAAATATTAAGGAAGCGTCAGGATTAGTTGACCTTTGAACCGTAACCGACGACTGACGTCATACAAGATTAGGTACAGACTATGTATTTTGCAATTTACATTAGATATCGTCGTAGCTTAAACGGTAAGCACGTCGACTGTAAGTCCTTATAGTTTCAGATAGTATCGGGTTCAAACCACCTGGCCTTCAGGGATTTTTGTGATTGTTTTTTCTTATTTATAATTTATTACTTTTTATGATATTTTTTTCTTTCTGTAATTTATTATTTTTTGTGATTATTTTTTCTTTTTATAATTTATTAATTTCTTCTGACAGAAAATTAGCAGAAAATAAGTGATAGGTTCTATGATTAGCGCTATATTATAGGTATGGTATGGATGTTCTTTTTTATCTTTTTCTATGTATATAACGAAGAAAGAAAAAAGAAAATGTTTTCACTTCTGCCGGCACTCCCAGAGTGCAACCCGTCTTTTTTTTTAATGTATTACACAGGCGACACTAGTCTACAGAATAATTTTAGTTATTGTTGTTACGCATAATATTAGTCTATTTATAAGCATTTATGTGCAACGTATTTGTTTTATATTTTTAATAAAGAAATTTTAAAAGTAAGGTGAAGTATGCTTGTTGAATTTGAGCTCATCCACCGACGTAGAACCACGTGCTATCCTTGAAATACATCCAAGAAACGTCTACTCCTCGCATAGAGCACATTTTACGTCCAACATATACCTACAGAGCGTATTTTTGAAACGGGGCAGTAGTATCTAGCAACAATACTAGATGGCGACACTTTGTATGTGGGAACGTCCCTGTTACATCTAGCGACATCTAGCGTGAGATACTTATACTACATAATAACGTGTTACCGAGGAGGGCCAAACCGAGAGGAATGGCCCTGGGTCAGCCGGGGTGCAGGAGATATCTCGTGAGATAACCTCACTTTCGGTCTAGTACAACGACCCAGACGGCGTGCGGTTTAGTCGGTTCGAGTCCGACATAACCTCCCCCTCCGGCTCCAGTGGGGGGGGGGGTTATACGGGGGCAGCACGTACAAAAACTACATATTAAGCTCAACATAGGATTTAATGACTAGTTTAGCTATGTGATTGGAATGATTATTTAATGTGTATTTTGTGGCAATTTGGCTGTTAGTCTCCTAAATGAAAATATATAAAATATATTTCCAGCAGTAGACTGCAATAATTCTGGTGGGGTAAAATTAGTGGGACCACACGTAAAACATCATTGATTTATAGTTCATAATCATTTCGTAACCGTAAACAATAGTCTGTAACTTATATTATTATATAACATTATATTAAAAACTATAAATAACACAATTTATGTATAAACAGTAGTAATTAAACAACACAATACCCAATAAAAAAATAACTTATTAACCAAAACATATACAGACAAAATCACGGACACACAGACAGGATATTCAATGGAAGCACTGCCGTAGTGTACAGAGGGCTTG
This sequence comes from Eilema caniola, assembly GCA_949126895.1. Lineage (NCBI taxonomy): Eukaryota > Metazoa > Arthropoda > Insecta > Lepidoptera > Erebidae > Eilema > Eilema caniola. The sequence continues at coordinate 3,971,963 of OX421487.1, forward strand.
TTCTTAGCTAGAAAGAGAGATAGACACCATAAATAGCTCCATCTCTTTTTCTCACTATAACACGACCTCCTAATGCGTCATGGTAAGCTTACAGTTCTTGAAACTTACTATGACGGATTAAACGTTTGCGTTCCGAGTGAGAAAGATGGAGCAATATACCTTTATAACTCTATCTCTTTCTCACTCAACTGTATAGATATTCACGTAAAACACATAAAACAGTCACTTTTTTGTACCAGAATTGCTATAATCAAGGTATGCGAAGCCAGGAACGTAATTCCGGATTTCCAAACCGGAAAAATCCAGAATTCAAGCGAAGGTACCATTGGCAGAGGAAGACGACGTTAAGCAAAGGAGAAACCCGATCTCCATACAAATAACATACAAATAAAGATTTGAAGCTGATTCAATACCGAATAACATATATTAAAGCACCTAAGAAATGTTTCTTAATCAGTAAAAATCAAATTAGTAAAGTCCTATGAGACTGTTTACCTACTGTATTTTGATAAGGTCACCCACTGTAATCAGGTGAAATTAATAATATTTTTTTTGTGGAATAACTCTAAATTGTCAAATTCTCAGAGCAAATACAGAAAAATGCGGTCTAAAAAACTGTGCACTGTGATTCCAATGACTTAGACTGATGTCATCACAGAAGTGGCCTTACTTAGTGTATTGTCCCACATTCGTCCTGTACACAGATTTTAGTGTTATGTTTCCAAATAAAATTCTACTCGACGCTAGATGGCGATACTTTGTATTGGAGTACGTCCCTGTTACATTTAGTGACATCTAGCGTGAGACTATACATATAGTATAGTACTAAGTAGTACCATGAGTAGTTTTGTTAATTACCGGTAGATAGAAAATAAATAAATATGCATGATCTAACCTCTCTTCATCACACCCTCACCCCGCAATATCACGCGTTTTTTTCACAGCAAAATCTAAACAACTGCCTGTATTTGCTCTGTAGTCGGATTTGTCAGGCCCACATTTGGGGGTCTTGTTTATTATAAAAATAATTATATATACATAATATTACCTATATTTGTATTAGCACATTGAGCACCGCATTTAGGCTTAACGAACACGGACCAAATAAAAAAAAAGTTCTACCACCTTGATATGGCAATACTAAAAGCGAAGAAATGTCTTTACTGACTTGGTATGGCAATATTAAGTGAGAATCACTATTTACTGTGCTTTCATCTGAAAAAAAAAAAAAACAAAACTACATAATAAAAATGAAAAATGTAAGCAACGAGTTAGAAAAGAAGAAGTGAGAGTCATGGTACAAAAGATTCCAAGTATTAATGAAAAGGGCCTCAGTAGCAGAGGTAGGGCTACGAAAGAATGGATGTAAATTGTGTGATAAATAATATGGCAAGGAGAGGAGTTAGTGAGGAGATGACGTATCCTCAGTCATAAATGCAGGCGAAGAATGACACGAATACAATAGTGGTCTAACTGCTCTATTATACTAGTTGGATTACGAGCCAATACTTGGAGTCGTAGTCCAACTGTTTCAGTTCCAACCCCAAATAATGAAACATAGAAACATTTTAGATTACTTGTTAGTACATAGAATAAAACATAACCAAATTAGAAATAGGTAACTTAAAGTTAATAAACAAAAATCAAATACCAGATCGCGTTATAAAACCTGAAAAGAAAAAAATAAGTCTAAAATTCAAGAATTTTGTAAAGCTATTAATTAATACCGTGGCCTATGGACGTGTGCAACACCAGGGGTAGAACTGATATGGCGTGCGATTTAAGTCGGTTCGGGTCCGAAATCACCAAGGGAATTGCCGCACGAAAACAAAAGGTTATTAAATCTTCAAGAACTCTAACATGAGTTTACATCAAATAGTATTTTACTGCGACAAAACGTCTGTAAAACGTCTGTCATAAAGTGCAGGGCCAGATTTAGAGCGATTTGGGAAAAAAAGTATTTAAAATTTCGACAAGTAAACTACATACCTACTACATTATAATCTTTTTGCCGCTGTATTGCCTTTACCGACAGATTATAGGTATTTCTTAAATATCGAAAAATATCATCTATATTTTTGGGAATGAAAGTATTCATCGTCATCGAAAACCAATCAAAAAGAAGAAATTTGCTAATAAATATCGATATTTACACGAAAAACTTTATCTACTATTTAATCAACTGCTATCGTTCAAATTTCATTATATAGCTGTAATTTTATTTAAAGAATAGTATAAAAAATAAAAAGCACATTTCATTATTTAGACAACGTGTAGAATGTCGTAGAATGACATTTATTATCTAGAATACATGTAAAACAAATGCTTATATGTATTTCGAATAAACATCGGTATTTTGTTATCGCCAACATTTACAATGTTTCTTTCTTATCATATCATTCATTAGTAAATTAACAGGAAAACAGTTAAAAATATACATTTAATGGATGGATCGCCACCTATTACATTGGGACCTAAACATAAACCGGCGAAATGTGGGTGCTAGCAACTCTGCCTACCCCTTCGGGGATAAAGGCGTGAGTTTATGTTATGTTATGTTATGTTAATAAGTACTAGAGATGGGCCGAGTACTCGGTTGCTACTCGGTACTCGGCGTACTCGGCGGGTTTTTTGATACTCGTACTCGGCCGAATAACTCGGTTTAAAGGCCGAGTATACTCGGTTTAGATAAAGCAATATATTTAGGTTGTTGACGTTAACGCAAATGGCTCACGATTTTCCGATATTTCCAGCATGTTGGCTTCTGCTATTGTGTTTTTATTTTATTGTTTTGTGTTCCTTCTCTTTTTCTATTTTTTCGATTTTTGTAAATTTAATATCTTTCTATTTATTATTAATGTCGCATGTCCTCCACATAGGAGCCAGTTGAAAACCAGTGTCAGGTACTTGTGCCTGATACCATGCTGAACTGGCTCCTTTTTTGGTGTAGCGCGAAGAACAATTGTGCCTGATTAACTTGTTTGCGTGTGTTAGTACATAATTAATTGTGTAATCGGTGCTGCACTAAAATAAAAGGTTTTACTTTCTTTCTTCTTTCTTCTTCTTTGAAAGTTTAATTTTCCAAACCTTTAAACTCTTTTGTGTGTTTTATTTTAAAATGGCTTAACATTGCTGTCGTAGAAGCCTTCCGTCAAACACCACTACGTGAAATCAGCGAATTGCATAAGGTGCATTTCACTTTCGTTTTATCTTCTTCAATTTCGTCGTAAAACGGCCAAATTCGGAATCTTTTACGTGCAGTCATCACAGTCAATTGTTAATTAACAAACTTTTTCAATTATTTATCTACTATGACGTGCAACGTGACGTCAAAGAGTATATAATAGGTTGACGTATTTGTTCGTAAACTAGCAAGCGACTGATAGATGAAAGGCGGGGCCCGCCCCGCCTTTCGTGAGGGGTGTATCAACGCGAGCCGGCCGCTCGTGCCGCACGAACCTGTTTGTACTGGTTTACGCGCCCGAAAGTTTACGCGCCGAAGTTACTCGGCCGAGTACTCGGTTGGAAAAAAATTGAACCGAGTGAAACTCGGTACTCGTTACTCGGCAAAAGTGCTACTCGGCGCATCTCTAATAAGTACTAAAAAAATCTTCAGTATTGATTCACTCTTTTAGTATACCGGGTGTAAGGGGAACGCTCCCGAAGCCGAAGGCCCCTGGTAGTACTCCGGGTACACTACATATTGGCATATTTTTTTTTCGTTTAGGTTAATAAACATTTTTTTTCTTTACATTTGCTTTATTTATTCTCCATCGTATTAGTACAGCTCAATGAAACGGTAACAAAAAAGCACGCGCTTGGCGTCATTTGCTTTTTTCTGTAGTGATGTTTATTAATGAAATTGTCGTTTAATTGAGCTTTCCTATTACGATGGAGAATAAATAATGCTAATCAAACGGTAATACGAAATTTTTTTTTTTTTCACAAAATGGAAAAAATGTAGTGTACCCGGAGTACTACCAGGGGCCTTCGGCTTCAGGAGCGTTTCCCTTACACCCGGCATGTATATGCCAGTGACAAGTAATTTAATATATAAAATATCATCATTCGTTGGGCCTTTATCCAACCCAGTCGGAGTCGGCTTTTCAGTCTAACTGTGATGCTACTGAACTTCGATATTTTCCGTGAAGCGACTGCCATTTGACCTCCACAAGCAATCGGCGATATCGAAGTTCTGCAATTGGATTAGTCGGATTTTCGGCTCCAACTACCTGTAACGACTGCCATAGATGTTCGTTTGACAATCAGGTCCAATGGTTTACCGTACTCTCCAAGGCACGACCAATCAATCAATCAATCAATTTAGCCCACTGCAGTCCACTGCTAGACATAGGCCTCTCCCAATGTACGCAATTCCGTACGATCCTTCGCCTTCCGCATCCAGTCCATCCCAGCCACCTTTTTCAGGTCATCGGTCCATCTGGCTAGCAATCCAAGACCTACGCAAATAGTTATATTCATGCCTACAAATATTTGCGCCGAGCGGGAATCGACTGCCGCCACGTCACAGGTGGAAAATGTATGTTTTTGTCAGCAAATTTATATTTGTCATCTAATTTTAGTACTCAAAATAGTAAGATCTGCCGCCATATACATGGATTTTTTTCGTAGTATGCTACACCACGCGTCCCAACATAGATAAATAGATATAGGTTAAAAAATTAGGTTACTTGTGATATTGTAGAAAAATAGGGGATCCCCTCATTGACAATAACAAATTTTAGCGCCAGATCAAACACTGTTTATTATGATGACAGATAATCTTTTTTTACTCGTCTTGGCGGGCGACTGCCTTGGCAATACGGCGGTGCCCCCGCCAAGACCCCGTATTTAAGATTACCCACTTATATATTAGAATAAAGAACATAAATGTGCAAAACAAAAATAGAAAATAAAATGTTGTTTCAATATTAGGTATATTGAAAAATTAGACACGAAGGTAAAAAAAAGAATATCCAAAAAAAAAACATACGCTTCATGAAATTTTGTATTAATAATAATCCTTGCAAATCTATGCGTAGTAGCCAACTAGATTTTATTAAATCTGGAAAATACAATAACGGTATCAAATACAAAAAAAACAGAGTTTTCTTCATTGGCTTGAAAAGGGCGATTTTTTTTTTATAAAGAATATTAGCAACCGAAATTATCGAAATTACTAATATTCCCTCTAACCCCCCTCCAACTAAGCTAAATTGCTTATGCTAGGAGTGGATTCACGTCGGTAGTGTAATGGCCAGGATTCGAACACGGGACCTCTCGATCGTAAGACCGACTCCTTAACCACTAAGCTACGCGACGATTTGAAAAATAACCTCTTGGTTAATACTCTACTTATAATACATACACTTTGCACGAAAATATACCTACGCATTGTAGCTGTACGAAAGCGTGCTCGCGCAAAGAAGTCAAATTCGACCGGGCGAAAAAATGCTCATTCGGTTTGTAAATATTAATTTAATATCAATCTTTTTATGGACAAAGGACCAAATAATATGAAACAACGCGTTACTGCTTTAGCATCATGCTACTTACGTATTTTCAGCCTTGTCTTAATGAAAGAAGATAGATTTTTAATTAATTTACGGTTTAAATACCTACTATTTTATACTAAGTGTTCAAGCATTTATCCGCCAGATCTGAAATGACAAGACGGCTTATGCTGTCCGTATTGGCCGCTGAGAATATCAAAATTTCTTAAATCTAGCCCGGTAAATAACACTTCTTAGCCAGTTGGGTAAAATTACTAAAAATACACCTACCTCCATCCCTGTACATCCCTCCACTGGACGCCGTGAGCATAATTTGCAACCACAGACAAAACAGCCCGAGTATAACCACAACTCTAGCCACCGACGCATATTTTAATCGTGGCATTTCGTATTATCGCTCAATAGATGGCGCCACTTGCATCTTACTTAGCAGTTAGCCTGGCGGCCGACAGATGGCGTGCATCGTCACTGCTCAGCTCATTTTTCTGGGAGATCTGTGAAAAAAAAAGAAAACAGAAAGTTAGAAAAAACACAAGCTGTCTTGGTAAAAGTGGAAGAAGAAAACGTCGAAGATGAGTGTCGCCGGTCGCCCCATCATAGTACCTACTCATACACACACCGGCAGAATTAAGGGAACACAAAAAAAGGAAAGTATAAAATAGTTAGCTTTATTTTTAAACAAATAATAATTAAATCGATTAAGATAGGAAAAAGTGAATCGCTCAGGTGGGACTCGAACCCACGATCTTTCCCTCGAATAACAATGTTTAAAAATGATTGCAACATCATTCATTGTTTCTGATATTTCGTATGAATGTCGGTAGATGACTCCCACCGTCGGCCTAAGACAGTAGTATAGGAGAATTTAGATAGCTTCAGGTGTGGATCGGTGGCTCAGTGGTCAGAGCATTCCCCCTGTAAGGGAAAGAATGTGGGTTCGAGTCCCAACTGAGCGATTCACTTTTTCCTATCTTAATCGATTTGAAAAGTTAGCATAGTAAATCTATCAAAATTTCATTCAAATAATAATTAAACATGAAACAACAACAACATATTTAATAATGAGTGTTTCCCACTCGTTAAGGTTTCCATCCGTCTGGGCATGCTGCGAATGATGTTGTCAATGATTTCTTGGAGCAACCTTTGCCATTCTTTAATTAATGTGTTTCGCAGCACGCCCACATTGTTAGCAGGTGGCATTCTTGATTTGACACTCCTCTTTAGCAAGTCCCAAACGTGTTCAATCGGATTCATATCCGGGGACCGTGTTGGCCACTCCATCACCGTAACACCAACATGGTTTAGATATGCCTGTACTGAGAGAGCACTGTGAGCCCGAGCATTATCCTGCATTAAAACGAAGTCGTTACCAATAAATGGGGCAAATGGCACAACATGTTCCACTAAAATCTCCCTGATATACCGATCAGCAGTCAGATTTGTGCCGTCGACTACCACTAACTCCGCGCGAGCTCCTAAACATGTCCCTCCCCAGACCATAATTTTGTGTTGCGCTAATTCTGCCGGTGTGTGTATTATAAATTTGAAAGCAACTCTGTTCGTTTGTCTGTCCGAACGCTATGCTTTCACGCCTAAACCGCTGAACCGATTTTGATAAAATTTGGTAAAGGGTTAGATTAGACGTGGAATTATTAAAAAAATAAAGACGGGTTGCACTCTGGGAGTGCCGGCAGAAGTGAAAACATTTTCTTTTTTTCTTTCTTCGTTATATACCTACATAGAAAAAGATAAAAAAGAACATACCATACCATACCTATAATATAGCGCTAATCATAGAACCTATCACTTATTTTCTGCTAATTTTCTGTCAGAAGAAATTAATTAATTATGAAAAGAAAAAATAAACACAAATAGCAATAAATTACAGAAAGAAAAAATAATCATAAAAAGTAATAAATTACAAAAAGAAAAAATAATCACAAAAAGTTTCAGAAGGCCAGGTGGTTTGAACCCGATACTATCTGAAACTATAAGGACTTACAGTCGAAGTGCTTACCGTTTAAGCTACGACTCGATCTATGGTAACTTGCAAAATAGATAGTCTTTACCTAATCTTGTATCATGTATGACGTCAGTCGTCGGTTACGGTGCAAAGGTCAACTAATCCTGACGCTTTCTTAACATTTTACACCCATCCAACGCCGCTAAAGAAGTTTTCACTTCAATAAAAAGCCCGACTGATGCTGAGAAGATCGAAACAAGCAGCAGGCCGCACCCATTAATTTTCATCTGGTTTGAGATTTGCAAATCATCATCAAAATCAAATCAGTCGGGTTTTTTATTTTTAATAACTTATTTTATCCTTTTTAGTTATGACATATATATTTTTGTAATCATCTTCTGATTTCCTTCATTTTAATACCCCATTCGATAAATATGAGTGAAAAAATTTTTTTACCACATACATTTTAGCGTCAAAAAACCAACATATAGCTTTTGTTCAAATTGTATGTATCCAAAAATACTTGGGCAATAAATACCTTTCATTTGAGACATGAATCATTGAAATCCGTACGGTGGTTCAGAAGATAATGAGGTTATAAAAAATATTACAAACATATATACAAGATACGCGCGAAAAACATAACCCTTCTTGTCAGTTGGTAAAAAGTACATATGCTATTTTTGGTCGCGGTAACCAACATCCACGCGAGCGGAGCCGCGAGCAAAAGCTAGTTTTAGCTTTATTAGTATTTTTACCCGACCGCCAAGGTAGGAATGGCCCTGGGTCAGCCGGGGTGCGAGGGATATGTCGCGAGACAACCTCACCTTCGGCCTAGCACAACGACCCATAGACGACGTGCGGTTTAGTCGGTTCGAGTCCGACATAACCTCCCCCTCCGGCTGGGGATTTCCCGCAGATAATAAACAAAAAAAAGGTTATGTTTTCAGTTTATTTTACAAGCTAATGGCATTAAGGAATTTAGTCAAACTTTGGTCTAGATTTAGATTTTCTCAGTTTTAAAACTGGCAAACCCCTCATCCACTCACGTCTTAATGTGATTATTTTGAGCATTTACATTACAAATTTTATTAATATTTAAAACGTGTAAATTACACACATAATTAAACAAAAAATTGTCGCTTGTTTATTCACGTTTTAACAAAGTAAATGAATTAAACGTATAGTATTTACAAATTTACATTGCAAAACTAAGCAATCATAAAACGGAGTAATAAAAAATACAAATGAAATGCAAAGGACAATAAAATTTATGAAACGTACCGTAACACGTACTTACGTAACGTTCATAACATAAACATAACATAACATAAACTCACGCCTATATCCCCGAAGGAATAGAGCAGAGGTGCTAGCACCCACATTTCGCCAGTTTATGTTTAAGTCATTCGTACTTTTCTTACTAATTCAAGTTGATAGTTCATGGCGTATGTAAACAAAAGACATTGTCAATTGATACATTTTGTATCTTTTTTTTACTCATATACGCATCTCTTATCCTTATCATCCCGCCATTGTGTGAAAGGGATGGCTATACAAGTAAGAAAGGGATACAAAATGCGATTAAATGACAATATCTAGATTTTTTGAAATTATGCTTGACTGGATACCATGGACCGAAGTGATTGTGTATATGAATATGAATACTCTACTAACTGACATAATTCTGGAAGACCGATTGTTAAGATAGTTTGACCACACTGGACACTTACAACTATTTGAGTACTCTAATAACCAATATAAAATTGGAATTTTGGTATTTGGATTATTTTGAGTACTTTTGTTAGCGACATTTTTATGATGCTGACTGTACTTTGTCAGATTTAATTTGATTCTATTTAATTTAATATTCAAATTAGTTATTATTAAAGAGTGTCAATGTTCAAGACACGTCTTGGACATTTAGCCTCGTGAGCTTCGTAGATCAGTTGAACAGAGCATTCAAGTCACGGTCGCAGGTTCAAATCTCGTCTTGAGCATTAATTCGCAATCTTAATCGATATAAAAGTTATATAGCATATCAAATGCTTTAAAATTTCATAACGGGAGGGATGGAGTTATGAGTGTGTATAACTCCTAGAATTATTTTTTAAGGTTTTGAAATTTCATCTAAAAATATGGGATAACTGGTAGCACGGCAGTGCCACCGCCAAGTCGAGCAAAAATACTTGTGAGATTATATATTGTGTTTTCATGCGATTGCCGAGTCAATATATGTCTTTAAAACGTTAAAGATTTTTTATTTATATTGATACGGTAACAATAAGATGTTGTTAGTTTAGATAATTACGTAGCAACTTAAGACAGAAGGTCCCTTAAGTAGGGACTGAATAAATTAAAAACCGACTTGGTATTACATGGTTTTCACAACTTTTTACAGAAGAACTGATTTGCGAGCTTGGTATTTTTGAAAGTACTGTTGTTTTTATGGGATTATTGTTATTGTAAGACAATCGCCAGTATTAATTCTGTGAACATTAAACCTTACGAGCAATATTTTAGTTCCTTTTTTGGTACACAACAAAAAAAATCTTTAACGTTTTAAAGACATATGTCTTTAAAACGTTAAAGATTTTTTATTTATATTGATACGGTAACAATAAGATGTTGTTAGTTTAGATAATTACGTAGCAACTTAAGACAGAAGGTCCCTTAAGTAGGGACTGAATAAATTAAAAACCGACTTGGTATTACATGGTTTTCACAACTTTTTACAGAAGAACTGATTTGCGAGCTTGGTATTTTTGAAAGTACTGTTGTTTTTATGGGATTATTGTTATTGTAAGACAATCGCCAGTATTAATTCTGTGAACATTAAACCTTACGAGCAATATTTTAGTTCCTTTTTTGGTACACAACAACTTGTGAAGAATCTTTCCTTGTTGTTTCAGCCAAAAATCATCAAGACCCGTTGCAAACTTACTTTGACTTGGCCTTGCACATATTCCTACAGTCCCGGGTCTTTTAAGAACCAAGCGGTTCGATGACTCTTTCCTTTGTCGCACCAATAAGACCTGGAACTCCTTGCCAGCTCCCGTGTTTCCTTCTTCCTACAGTCCCGGGTCCTTTAAGCGGGGTGTGAAAAAGCATCTGATGGGGCCGACAAGCTGAGTTCCACCATTGTTAACATGGTACGTGTATGTAATGATGACCTTCTTTCCGAAGACTTTGCCTTCAGCTTACCATCAGGTGAGGTGATATCAAATTGAGGTGTACTATTAAAAAAGTACTTAAGCAAGCCTTTTCAAAAACAAGTAATAAATTAGCATAGATATAATTTTAGGACAATGTTTTCAAGATAACCATGTAAATACAAGGAGAGAATAAATAAATGTAAATGTATCATGTAATAAAATATATATAAAATGGGTGGATAGGTAGACTTAAAGTAGATCTAAGTATATAAAAATAATAGTATATATGTACCTATATACAAATATATGAGCGAACGCCTACAAGCTGCCCCAGCCGTTTGGCGATTTATAGCCGCAGTATTCTGTAGGGTGGTACTTTGTAAGAAAACATCTGCGACGAAACCCAATGATAACACGTCTTTCTAAAAAAAAAGAATTTAATAAGTGAAAGTAAACGGTTATGTACTATCAAATATTTCAACATATCGTGTCACTCACTGGTTAGATAGTTGACGTAACGTGGTATGCGTGTACGCATGTTTATGACGCAATGTAGCGATGGTAACTTGGTGGTTAAGAGCCAAACTTACTACTTACTTGTAAGAGGTAGGACATGACGGAATTTCCGTCCAATTGAGCAGTGCGACTGGGGAAGTAACTTCGCCCTACAGAATACCGCGGCCATAATAACCTCGTGTTGTGTTTCCGACGGCGATTGGCTTTTGACAAATTTTTGTTCTGACAGCGTGTCACGGGTAGATTTTGACGTAAAAAAGATATATTTGCGTTGGATTATTTTAAAGATTATTGTTTAGTGTTTATTTATACAGTTAATTGATGGCACTTAATGGAATTTATTTTTCCACATATTGAAAACACACTTATACTGTTTACACAGTATTTATTATTGAAGCTGACCGGTTTCACCATACGGCATTCTCAAATGTTTACATTGATGGAACAATAAAAAAATTTACCATCATCATCAAACCAGCCACACATAGTCCACTGCTGAACATAACCCTCCCCCATAGACTTCCTAAACGACCGATGTAAATCAGCTCGCATCCAGCGCTTCCCGACGACCTTGATGAGGTGGTCCTTCCACGTGGCCGTGGGCGCGACACATAGCGCGAAGAATTGATGAGCAATGGAGCAAAAAAGTTCTGGAAAGGCGACCGCGTACGGGCAAGTAAGAAAAAATACGCGCATATAATTACTGATTAAAGGTGACACGGTGTTTCGCAATATGCCACGGGGCGGCGTCTAGTTACTAGTATTCTTGCTAACCCATTCCAGCTAATCTAAATTACTTGTGTTAGGAGTGGATACACGTCGATTTTCAAACCCGAGACTTCTCGATTTTTTATTTGTACCACTGATGTGGCAGGCGAGCACACGGCCCACTTGATGGAAAGTGGTCACAGTGGCCTATTAACGTGTGCAACACCAGGAGAGTCACACTCGTGCTGTCAACCCTGTAAACACAGAGAGTTTCTGTGCGTGGAAGACAAAGCAGGATTGCCTTTGTTTTTCCCAGTGACAGCACAAAAACTCTCCAGTGAGCTCTGGCTACCCTACTCACCGCCGGGAACACATCACGAGGTTATTATGGCCGCGGTATTCTGTACAGCGGAGGTACTTCCGCAGTCGGACAGCTCAATTGGGACGTGAATACCGTAGTGTCCTACCTCCTTTAGATTTGCAGAACGCATTCTTAAATCTTTTTGGTGGTGGTACGTCGAGAACAGAGGTGTCCATCAACTAATCATAGGCTCGTGTTGCCAATTACAGGGTTCTTTGGTTGACATCCATTTATTGGTTGGTCCGTAAGTGCACATGCGGCAAATTCCTTCAAGACCATTGCCGGTCTGTAGTCTGTGGTGTATTTTACTTCAACAGGAACCTTTCTTTTAATGTGTGGGTCATCCCGACGGATAACCCCCCAAACTTCAGAGCTGGAGGCGGAGGTTATGTCGGACTCGAACCTACTAAACCGCAAGCCGTCTATGGCCTACTTCTGGTAGGGTGACAGGCCCTCTGAGGCTACACCCACCCTCAGGCCCGCGCTCATGGGTACAGAGGTCGTTCTGCACCCTCCGACGCCCGGGCAGCGATGTTCGCGAGTCTGTCTAGCTCATCGCGGCGGCTCCAGGAACTAACACAGCACTGTAATACACAGTATACATATAATTACACGTTCGCTTATCCCTTCAGATCCAGAGGCTTGAAGTTCACATCTGGTCGAACTCAATCAAAGAATCAAAGAATCAATTTCGTTTATTCAGTTTAGGCACATAAAGAGCACATATGAACGTCAAAATTTTACAGTCATGTCAATAAATTACTAATATAATATTAAATAAAGTAAATAAATCATTTGAAAATGATTCTTTCGCTGGTCCGGTAAGTTGGTTCTACTGAGAAGAGACCAGCAACTCTAAAATTCAGTTTTCAGTATTGAGGATGAAATTCTTTGATGGCAAACATGTTTGTTTGTTTATTAGTTTACTTATTGTTGTAAATTCTTAGGTGGAAGTCGAGGGTGTTTCCGTTGCATTGAATCTGTGGCGTGGTAGAACGATCGACTGCTACACAGGTGCGGGTTCGATTCCCGATCAGTGCAAATATTTATATGCATGAATATGTATATTATAAGTCTTCAGGCTTTCACGGCCGGCGTTGCATGTAGAATATACTGCTTCCGTGCTGTTTGGCTGTGGTCTATGTGAAACTTGCGTTCCAGACGTTTCGTCGATCACTGCGGTCGACATCTTCAGTGGCGCAGGTCCGGGCGACGACGAGTTCGGAGACCTTGCCTCGTCGGCGGCTGAGTTGCGACTGATGCGAAGTCTTGAATCGCTGGCGTATTTATAGGCGCGGTCGGAGGGGGGAATCGACTCACTCGATTCTGATTGGTCGAGAGCTGTGGCACCGACGTACTCGATCGACGAGGCAAGGTCTCTGAACTTGTCGTCGCCCGGACCTGCGCCATTGAAGATGTCGACCGTAGTGATCGACGAAACGTCTGGAACGCAAGTTTCACATAGACCACGGCCAAACAGCCCGGAAGCAGTATATTCTACAAATTATGTATATTTGTTGACTTATAGCCCTTGGTTTTTACGGGGGCGACTGCTATCACCCACCTACCCCGAGAGGAGAATCTATCACAGAGCATCGTTTTTCCACACATTATTTTTTACTTATCTCAATAAAAATTAAAAATCCGACTGATGCTGAAAAGATCGAAATAAGTTTGAATTATTTTTATACAATTGAGGTGGCAGACAAGCGCACGTGGCACCTGATGGAAAGTTGTTACCGTGGCCTATGGACGAGTGCAACACTAGGAGAGTCACACTTGTGTGCCGACCCTGTAAACACAAAGAGTTTCTGTGCCGTCAGTGTAGAAGATTTGATATCCTCATAAGCAATTGAGCACGTTTGTTTGCCGTGGTACCATTAGACAGTGCTATTGATGGTACTGTGGCAATTTTGATTTTCTGTAGTTCCTGTTAAACATGGTACCAGCACCGTAAATGAAAATTTCGTAGTACCTACCACTAATGAAAACTTGGCAAAAAAAAAGACGGGTTGCACTCCGGGAGTGCCGGCAGAAGTGAAAAACTTTTTCTTTCTTTCTTTCTTCGTTATATACAGAGAAAAAGATAAAAAGAACATACCATACCATACCTATAATATAGCGCCAATCATAGAACCTATCACAAATTTTCTGTCAGAAGAAACTAATGAATTAAAAAAAAAATATCACAAAAATTAATAAGTTAAAAAATAAAAAAAGACGGGTTGCACTCTGGGAGTGCCGGCAGAAGTGAAAACATTTTCTTTTTTTCTTTCTTCGTTATATACATAGAAAAAGATAAAAAAGAACATACCATACCATACCTATAATATAGCGCTAATCATAGTAATAATAAATTATAAAAAGAAAAAATAATCACAAAAAATAATAAATTACAGAATGAAAAAATTATCATAAAAAGTAATAAATTACAAAAAGAAAAAATAATCACCAAAAGTAATAAATTATAATAAGAAAAAACAATCACAAAAAATCCTTGAAGGCCAGGTGGTTTGAACCCGATACTATCTGAAACTATAAGGACTTGCAGTCGACGTGTTTACCGTTTAAGCTACGACGATATCTAATGTAAGTTGCAAAATACATAGTCTGTACCTAATCTTGTATGACGTCAGTTGTCGGTTACGGTTTAAAGGTCAACTAATCCTGACGCTTCCTTAACATTTTACACCCATCCAACGCCGCTAAAGAAGTTTTCACTTCAAAAATAATCACAAAAAGTGTCAGAAGCCGAGTTTCGAACCCGTTACTATCTGAAACCATAACGTCTTACAGTCGAAGCGAAGCGAAGCTACGAAGCTTCTTAGCGTACCTAACAAAATAAACAATCTGTAGCTAATGTTGTCTAACGTCAAGCGTCGGTTACGGTTCAAAGTTCAAGTGATCCTGACGCGAGTTTAACACTTTTTACCCATCCAACGCCGCTAAAGAAGTTTTCACTTCAAAAAAATTGCCACAGTACCATCAATACTACTGTTTAATTGTACCACGGCAAACAAACCCTTGAGCACACTTCAGGTTCAAGATATATGTCCTAAGGTATACCTGCGCATGATTGTACGTTATTACGCTCGTTAGACATAATATGGCCTTCTGCACTTAAGTATTTATACTGTGATCGTAAAACTCCACACGACAATCATGAGAGTCGCAAACTGCATACAACCAAAGTTTTACCTGATATTACGAGTACTAAGTAGGTATATAATTCATACATACTTATATGTATGGTATATACATCATTGGCTGAATACCGCGGCCATAATAACCTCGTGTTGTGTTCTTGGCGGTGAAAAGCAACGACTTCTGCTTTATAAGGCACAAATTCGGCCCCACATGGAGTACTGCTGTCACCTTTTTGCAGGAGCGCCTGCATACCAGCTTGACCCCTTCGACTCATTGCAAAGACGGGCGTTGAGGCTTGTCGACAATCCCATACTCACAGGCGATATGGATCCTCTCAGCCTCAGAAGAGACTTTGCCTTGCTGTGTGTGTTCTACCGCCTATACAATGGTTTGTGCTCAGATGAATTGTTTGACATGATGCCCACCGCTGCATTCTATCATCGCACCACTCGCCATAGGCAGGGAATTCATCCTCACACAATGCGACCGGAAATGGTGCGCACCGTGCGTTTTGAAAGGAACTTCATCCCACGCACGCTCAGGTTGTGTGTGGAATGAACTTCCTGCCGTGGTTTCCCCAAGCGACTACAATATGGGGTTCTTCAAGAAGGGTATTAGAAGGTATCTACAGGATCGGTAGCACGATTGTGATGCCCCTGGTGTTGCAAACGTCCAGCGGCCACGGTAACCACTTCCCATCATGTGGGCCGTGTGCTTGTCTGCCACCTAAGTGGTATAAAAAAAGACGGGTTGCACTCCGGGAGTGCCGGCAGAAGTGAAAACTTTATTCTTTCTTTCTTCGTTATATACAAGAACATACGAGAAAAAGACAAAAAGAACATACCATACCATACTACAACTACATACAATCATAGAACCTACCACAAATTTTCTGACAGAAGATATTAATGAATTACAAAAAGAAAAAATAATCACAGAAAGTAGGTAATAAATTACAAAAAGAAAAGAAATCACAAAAAGTGTCAGAAGCCCAGGTTCGAACCCGGTACTATCTGAAACCATAAGGACTTACAGTCGAAGCGCTTACGGATCAGCTACGAAGCTTCATGACGTACCTGCCAAAATAAACAATCTTTTGCTAATGTTGTATGACGTCAGTCGTCGGTTACGGTTCAAAGGTCAAGCGATCCTGACGCGAGTTTAATACTTTTTACCCATCCAACGCCGCTAAAGAAGTTTTCACTTCAAAAAAAAGCTCACTGGAGAGTTTTTGTGGAAGACCAAAGGCTATTCCTGCTTTGTCTTCTACACTGACGGCACAGAAGCTCTGTGTTTACAGGGTCGGCAGCACGTGTGTAACTCCTCTGTAACCAATGCCGATCTACCAGCGCTTATTGGCGCCGGTTTTACTAAAATAAATTACTAATATTCCCTCTAACCCCTTCAACTAAGCTAAATTGATTTTGCTAAGAGTGGGATCACGTCGGTATTGTAATGGTCAGGATTCGAACGCGGGACCTCTCGATCGCAAAGGCGACTCTTATAGTATAGTAAACATGCGCGCCCCCCATACCAGGGGTAAGTCGGGGACCGCGTGGCCACCCCTTCCGAGGGCCAGACCGAGAGGAATGGCCCGGGTCAGCCGGGGTGTGAGGGATATGTCGCAAGACAACCTCACCTTCGGTCTAGCACAACGACCCACAGACGGCGTGCGGTTTAGTCGGTTCGAGTCCGACATCCCCCTCCGGCTCCGGAGGGGGATGTCGGACTCGAACCCGGCTCTGTGGGGATTTCCCGCATGTATAAAAAAAGTATACATGCGCGAACTATCCACCAGTATACTGACAGTTATTCAAGATGTTTGCCGGCATCTTTTGTCTGTATCTGTATTATATAAACCTATTAACCACTGCTGGACATAGGTCTCTCCCAGTGTTGGCCGGCTCAGGCCTACTGTGTCCACGCTGGCCAGACGGGTTGGTACAGGGTATTATTTCGAGTGTTCCTTCTCTCGCAGTGATATCGTCTGCGTATTGTTCCGTTAGTCGCCTCTTTCGACACCCTTCGGACGAGATGGGGTGGTGATACTTATATTCTTTTTCTTTCATCTCACGAATTACGTAGGTAGATTGATAAACCTACTAGCTTTTGCTCGCGGGTTCGCCTGCGTGGATGTCAGTTATCGCGACCAAACATAACCTATATCCTTTCTCAAGGTCTAATCTACCCCTATATCAAATTTCATCAAAATCTGTTCAAGGGTTTAGGCGTGAAACTTTCACATTTATTATTTTAGTATGGATAACACCTTAAAATATTATATAAACTTAAAAAAACAGCGTCACTGCACCAAAGTCGACATTACGGTTCGGTGACCGCGCGCGTAAAATTAAACATTATGACGTCACTTTTATAATTACTATAACGGTAAAATATAAATTATCAACTATTATATCACATTAGAGCTAGCTTTCTGTGATATGTATTATAATAACTGTAATATGTTTTTTATTTCAAAAAAAAAATATCTAGATTTGAGGCGAGCACAAGTCGAGCACTGGTCTGCCGTGTTGTTAGCTCCCGTTAGAGTAAAATAGTTTTTTTTTTGCATAGAACACGTAAATTTGACTTCACCTAGCCTGATGGTAAGCTGCAGACAAAGTCTCAGGGAAGAGGATCACCATTACATACACGTACCATGTTAACAATGGTGGCCCTTAGCTTGACGGCCTCACCAAAAGAGGATTGTCGTCTGCGCACCGCGTGACACTCACCGGTCCCACTAGTGCTGCGACCACAATCCCCGCTGCCCGGCTATGCACTTGCTGACCCTTGAACGCATTCGTGCACGGTGGGATCCACCCAGCCGAAATTTAAGCCGGGCCGAGGTTGTCATGCGGCATATCCCTCGCACCCCGGCTGACCAGGGCCATCCCTCTCGGTCTGGCCCGCTTTGGGAGGGGGGACCACGCGGTCCCCGACTCGCCCCCGGTGTGGGATGGCGCGCATCGTTCTACGATGCGCGCCGCCGCCGTGGCCTGCTTCTGCTAGGGTGACGGGCGGCTCCACCTGTCACCCTCAGGCCCGCGCTTAAGAGGGGCGGAGGTCGGTCTGCGCCCTCCGACGCCCGAGCCGCCTTCAAGCGCGAATTGGCTCACACAACATTTTTGATTTTTTGAAGTGAAAACTTCTTTAGCGGCGTTGGATGGGTGTAAAATGTTAAGGAAGCGTCAGGATTAGTTGACCTTTGAACCGTAACCGACGACTGACGTCATACAAGATTAGGTACAGACTATGTATTTTGCAAGTTACCATAGATGTCGTCGTAGCTTAAACGGTAAGCACGTCGACTGTAAGTCCTTATAGTTTCAGATAGTATCGGGTTCAAACCACCTGGCCATCAGGGATTTTTTGTGATTGTTTTTTCTTATTATAATTTATTACTTTTGGTGATTATTTTTTCTTTTTGTAATTTTATTACTTTTTATGATAATTTTTTCTTTTTGTAATTTATTATTTTATGTGATTATTTTTTCTTTTTATAATTTATTAATTTCTTCTGACAGAAAATTAGTAGAAAATAAGTGATAGGTTCTATGATTAGCGCTATATTATAGGTATGGTATGGTATGTTCTTTTTTATCTTTTTCTATGTATATAACGAAGAAAGAAAAAAAGAAAATGTTTTCACTTCTGCCGGCACTCCCAGAGTGCAACACGTCTTTTTTTTTATCTACAGGTACTTTCCGATACCAAGTAAACCCCCAACCTCTGAGAGTTCATTTAGTTACACTTTATATATGTTGAAGTGTGACTACCTATAAACTGGTAATCATAAACTCCATATCGCTTTGTTGTTTATGGCAACATATACTGTTTAATATCCGCCTCTGTTATCTAACCATGATATAAACATAATAACTTATGTGTTGCACTTGTTATTGCATATTTAAGTGCCGGCAAACTTCTTGAACAAAACAAAATTGTGTTTTAAAACTAAAACCCGACTACCAAACAAGATTATAATATCATGGATACAGGGAGGCATTTTCCTAAAGGTCGAGTAGGCCCGGGCCTTGGGCGGCAAAATTTGGTCGTGTTTGTTTTTTAAGTAGTTGCTAAGATTTTTTGCAGATTTTAATTTTTTTATTTAAACCCCTATAATCTACTCCCTGATTCATAATTACAAAACTGTCTGTTATGCTTCCACATGATGCTGCGACGGCAATACTTTTTTGATGGAGCCGTCAAGCTGAGTGCCACTATTGTTAACATGATACGTGAATGGTGACCCTGTGCCGGCAGAAGTGAAAACTTTTTCTGTCTTTCTTTCTTCGTTATATACAGAGAAAAAGATAAAAAGAACATATCATACCATACCATATCTATAATATAGCGCCAATCTTGGAACCTATCACTAATTTTCTGTCAGAAGAAATTAATGAATTACAAAAAGAAAAAATAATCACAAAAAGTGTCAGAAAAGCCCAGGTTCGAACCCGGTACTATCTGAAACCATAAGAACTTACAATTTAAGTTAAGCTACGAAGCATCAAAGCATACCTAACAAAATAAACAATCTGTAGCTAATGTTGTATGACGTCAGTCGTCGGTTACGGTTCAAAGGTCAAGTGATTATATAACACTTGAGTTTAACACTCACTCACTTACGGTAGCATAGTCATTGAAGTCAATTTAAAAAAATTGACTTCAATGTACATCGAAACTACATCGATAGGTCCAGTACATGGGTTGCAGTAAGTACAGTAACTGTGGCGTAGCGGCAGTGAACGCGTCCGCTACGCAGAAGGCGCGGGTTCGATCTACGCTCAATGCAAATATTTGTATGCATGAATATGGGTACTGGTCTAGTCGTGCCTAGGAAAGCACGTTTAGACGTCGGTCCCAGTTATCATACGAACATGTATGGCAGTCCCTATGGGTACTTGAAACCTTAAAAACTCCAAGAGCCGCGTGGTTTCCGGCAGAAGTAGAATTTGGGCCACCCCTTCTCTTCCCATGGGGTGTCGTACAAGGCGACTAAGGAATAGGGCTGATTAACTTTAAAATCAGACAGATATGTACAGCCCAGACTCAGCCTCAGATGCATGGCACGAGTCAACAATAGTGCCCAGAATACGGCAATAGGCTCAACCCCTATTACGTGGGACTAGAGATGGATGGGACTCGAGTTCTTTAAGTCCTAATTTAGGGACTGAACTCATTTTGGTACAGCTCGCAAGACTCCGACTAAAATGATTCATGAGTTCTGAGTCTTGAGTCCTTTCGTTGAGTCCTAATGTAAAAAGACTCGACTCATAGAACTTATTATGGAACTCAAGCTCTTCAAAGTCATATTGTGAGGACTCGCAAGTCTTGTCAGTGAGTTAAAGGCTCTCTTTTACGAGTTCAGTCTTCAAAATTCGAGTCTAGACCTTAAATTAGGCTAAAGAACTCGATTTCCGTCCATCGATCACTACGTGGGACCGAATACAGATAGGTGAAATGGGTGTTAATTCACCTCTGCCTAACCCTCCGGGGATGAAGGTGTGGGTGAATTCTACGCTAGTACATACATATTATTATACACAGTAACAGTAAGTACATGTTCGTACACCAAGCTCACCTACTAAACCAGATTTCCAAGTATATTTTCAACCACATATGGTACTACCACAGTATAACGAGAACAAGCTTGAGTCGTTAGACTGCGGTACTACTTACTAGAAAACCGGTTTACAGTATAAATATGTAATGATAGAAATAAATGATAAATAATTTAGATCTTAAAGCTACCGGCATATTTCTTGACGCCCTGGGGCCCGTTTCATAAAACTACAATTTACAAATTACAAGTACAATTCGATGTACACTGCGTAGTTAATTAGTAATATATTATAAAACCTTTTTAAATGACCAATTACCTACGCAATGTAGATCGAATTTTATTTGTAATTTGTAAATTGTAGTTTTATGGAACGGGCCCCTGGTCACGTCACAAAATGTACTCTTTATGCGCATTATGCAGCAATTCTCAGGGATATCCACCGCTGGAGCCAAGGGAGAACCTACCCAAACAGGAGTTACTGGGCGTATGGTAAGCCTACGGCATGGGTACCGATACTAAGAAAATATCTTTAGTAACACAATAAAATGAATAGATGGCACTAGTAGACACATTTCAGAAAATGAAAAACTTAAAACCGCTTATTTCCTGACTTAGAATCATGTTAATCATTCTAATATACCTAAATTAATTCTGCCAAATTCTGCAGTAAATTGTAAAAGTTACAGACATAAAGCCTTATGCCGCTAGATAGCACTAAATAAATAGCACAATTGTCACGGAGTCTTTATTTATTACACTACCAACGAGTTTTATATGCTTATATGCTTACTTTATCATGTGTTTAAGTTCTGAAATAATTTACGTGATTCTAAGTCAGCAAATAAGCGTTTTAACTTTTTTATTTCTTTAAATGAGTATACTAGTGCCATCTATTTATTTTTGAATATTACTAAAGATATTTTTTTAGTATCGGTACCCCATGGCAATACTTAGATACTATGCTCTCCGACACATTATATTTATGTATCAGTCGTAAGGTCACAATTGTGACAGTGTCATTATTATGCAAACTCCTCGCAACAATTTTTCCTCGCACTCATCATAATGACATTGGTGATTACAAAAACCTCCGTCTAGATAACAATGACTACTGAAACTATTACGTTAGAAGGTAGTTGACAAGTCAAGGATTTTGTGGGCTCATACAGAGAAATTAAAACAGAAAATGTAATTTTTAGCTTATTCTTCTTGAGTTTGAAAATGTGAAACTAGACTACTTTTATTATTAGGTATTTCTTCTGTGACCTTCTGTAGTAACAATAAACATTCATATCCATTCTAAAATAAGTTAATTTTAATACTAAAACCTTTTTAAAAACAATCTTTTTTTTTTATTTTTATTTTTTCTTGCATTGTCATCCGAACTGAACGTGCATACCAAATTTCAGCTCAATCGGTTGAGGGCAAGTGCCTTAAAATTGAGTTGTAAGATTCCACCCGAACAAACATACATTGCAAGTTAAATAAAAGCTTGTAATAAAAAAACAAAAATCTTCGACTTTGCCGGTTATGACAGCTGTTGGCGGCGGCTCCGCCTGCGTGAATGTCGGTTATCGCGACCATACATAGCCTATGTCCGTTCTCAAGATCTAATCTATCTCTTTTTTATACTACTGAGGTGGCAGACAAGCACACGATCCACCTGATGGACAGTGGTTACCGTGGCCTATGGACTCCTACTGCCGTCCCTGTAAACACAGTTTCTGTGCCGTCAGCGTAGAAGACAAAGCAAGACAAACCTTTGGTTTTCCCACTGACAGCACAAATACTCTCCAGTGAGCTCTGGCTACCATACTCACCGTCGGGAACACAACAGGAGGTATTCTGTAGGGCGGAGGTACTTCCCCAGTCGGACTCGCCATTGGATGAAAATACCGTCGTGTCGAATCTTAACATACAGACAGTCAGGCAGGCAGACAAACAGAGTTACTTTCGCATTTTAATATTAGTATGGATGGTGACGAAACGTCGACACTGACGGTGGGGTTAGAACTGCCAGTGGGGATGACATAGCTCGTAGAACAAGCAAGCCGAAGTGGCAGTGGACGGCCACGTCTGTCGAAGGACCCATGAAGCAAACGGGTCCTAGAGTGGAGACCGCAAGAAGGCAAACGGAACATGGGACGCCTCCTAGGCCTGAAGAAGTTGGCTGGCTTGCACTGGATGCGGAAGGCGGAGGATCGATAGTAATAGCACATTAGAACGGCCATACGTAGTGTTCACCTTCATGTCGCGCGTGTTGACTTTTTCACTGTAAATAAATACTCACGAGAGATAAGAAATAGGTACGTTTATATTTCAAATTTAGCTCTCCATTTTTATTCAACATTTGGAAATAGCACAATATGACATATTTACGGCATTTTTAACGATGTTATTACAAACTAGTCTTTACAGTACCGGGAAAGCATAGACGGAATTTCTACACTGACGACACAGAAACTCTCTGTGTTTACAGAGTCGGCAGCGCGAGTGTGACTCCCCTGGTGTTGCTCACGTCCATAGGCCACGGTAACCACTTACCATCAGGTGGGCCGTGTGCTAGTGTGCCACCTCAGTCGTATGAAAAAAAAAAGACGGGATGCACTCCGGGAGTAGCGGCATAACTGAAAACTTTTTCTTTCTTTCTTTCTTCGTAATATACAGAGAAAAAGATAAAAAGAACATACCATACCGTACCT
The DNA here is from genome assembly GCA_949126895.1 of Eilema caniola. Lineage (NCBI taxonomy): Eukaryota > Metazoa > Arthropoda > Insecta > Lepidoptera > Erebidae > Eilema > Eilema caniola. Next base: position 3,995,597 of record OX421487.1, read on the forward strand.
ATAATATAGCGCCAATCATTGAACCTATCACTAATTTTCTGTCAGAAGAAATGAATGAATTACAAAAAGAAAAATAATCACAAAAATTAATAAATTACAAAAAGAAAAAATAATCATAAAAAGTGTCAGAAGCCCAGGTTCCAACCCGGTACTATCTGAAACCATAAGGACTTACAGTCGAAGCGATTACCGCTAAGCTACGAATCTTCTTACCGTACCTAACAAAATAAACAATCTGTAGCTAATGTTGTATGACGTCAGTCGTCGGTTACGGTTCAAAGGTCAAGCGATCCTGACGCTTAACACTTTTTACCCACCCAACACCGCTAAAGAAGTTTTCACTTCAAAAAAGCGTTCGATAGTTCCTGTCTCATAGGACACGAATTGCCTTCAAAGTTACCACGCGTTTATCGCTCACATGGCTGTTCTATCCTTACATATTTTTGTGGGAGAGGTCTATGTCCAGCAATGGACTGCATGAGGCTACTTGATTGATCCATCATGATATTATAAACTAGCTAATTTAAGGCCATATTAAGGCCAAATTGTGTAGCAGAGCATATTATAACATTTCAGACTATTTGAGTGATAAAAATGCTTGGGATTAAGTAGCTCTAAGTCAACACAAGAAAATGATTGTACATACATGACGACGTTTTTTTTAAAAAAAGGATTCCCACTGAGTTTTTTGGCAGTGTTTCTCAGTAGTTGCCATGTCACGCACTGCACGGTAGGGGAAAAAATAATGACGATTCCAAACAAATTTAATATTTTTATGGAATAAATGATTTTTTGATTTTGATTTTGATTTTGAATACCCATAGCTCCGCCCTCGTCCATTTCGACTATCGCAACCTCTGTCGATCTGTCTCTCTCTCTCCCTCATAGCGTTAATTCCAGTCGCATTCAAAGATTTCAACTTGGAGACTGGGGTCCGCTTTACCAATCTAAATTCAGATTTAGCTGGACTTCGATATTTTCCGTGAACCCAAAGGCGATATCGAAGCATTGCAGTTAGACCAGTTGTTGTACTTTTTAGGGCTCCAACTACCCGTAACGACTGCTATAGATGTTCGTATGGCAACCGGAACCGACGGTTTAATGTGCTCTCTGAGGCACGACAAGACCTATGCAAGTATATTCATGCATACACCGGCTCCTGCGTAGCGGCCGCGTTCTCTACCGCTACGCCATAGAGGCTATCATCACCGGCTCTAATCAACTGCATTCTTCTAAAGTGACTGTGTCATAGTAAGTGTATGAATGATTTCCAATCTTGCTGGTCCGCGTTCGAATCCAACCAGAAATTTAAATTTAAGTCTTCAGGCTTTCACGGCCGGCGTTGCATGTAGAATATACTGCTTCCGAGCTCTTTGGCCGTCGTCGATATGAAACTTGCGTTCCAGACGTTTCGTCGATCACTGCGGTCGACATTTTTGGAGCTCCAAAAAGATTGGTACCCAGCACTGAGAGCCACTCGGTATCACAGTGCAAACAACCAATCAGGATCGAGTACGTCCGCGCCACAGCGCTCGACCAATCAGAATCGAGTGAGTTGATTCCCCGCTCCAACCGTGCCTATAAATACAGCCCGTGATTCAAGACTCGCATCAGTCGCAACTCAGCCGCCGGCGAGGCAAGGTCTCCGAAGTTGTCGTCGCCCGGCCCCGCGCCACTGAAGATGTCGACCGCAGTGATCGACGAAACGTCTGGAACGCAAGTTTCATATCGACCACGGCCAAACAGCCCGGAAGCAGTATATTCTACAGAAATTTAAATTATTTGGGACATCCTTCCGAAGGGTTAACCCGGGGCTACCAACCGTAGGCTGTTAGCCGTTAGTTAACCGTAGGGCGGTACGTGAGGGTTTTTTAGTCGGTAGGAGTCCGGCATAGCACCAATGAAAGATTTTACTTCACATTAAAAAAAATGCATTCTTCTTCTCTCTCTAAACTAACTTTTCTGACTTAAGTAGGGCCTTTATACACACTATGCTGTCGATGATGATAGTGAATTTCTGTGCCAAAGTAGTGGAAATATTTTTTCAACACACTTGCTGATATAGTGGCTCTAATTTCACCGCAATTAGGCAAATAAATAACACCTATAATCAAACTGTGGCCTTTTGATTGTTATAATTAACAAGTGAGTTATACATTCTTTTTTGAAATTTTATTGATTCCGTTGGATTTTTCTTTAAAAAAAAGTTTTGATATAAAAAAAGGTCGCGTTCAATAGTAAAAATTAATTAACATACTTATTAGTTGATCATTTCACGCAACTTCGTATTTAAACAGATAATTTCAACTTGTATGTGTTTAATAAACAAAACTTTTACTCAATTAACTGATAACTTTTGTTTTCTCAGTAATAACTTACAATTTCACATTTAGTCCGCGACCAAAAGTAACCTCTTTTATCTATGGTCGATCGATAGGAAAAGAAATATCCCGTTATTGCGAAAAAAAATAACCGAATACCATTTTAACTATAATGTACCGTATTTCGTGCGAATAAATTATCATTCATTCATTCATTCATTCATTCACTTTTCAATGAAAAAATTTCTGCAAGTACAAGTTATAAAGAAAATTATTTATATTGTACAACATCCGATATATGATGTGATTGATGTGAAACCCTTAACATTATGAAATTTTCACTACTTGAAAACTGCAAGCGTAAATATCTATTTTAGTATTATTTTATTCATAACAATGTTGTAAAACATCGTATGATACACTCGTATATTGATGATAACCGTCCTCGGCTTTCATAAGACCCTCACCCAACGGCTCAGGTCTCAATAGCGCATCAGCGGTAATCACCAACTTTACACACTTGTACCATAATGTACTATAATCAATAAGTGGTTATTATCTGATAGCCTGATTTCATTACGCTATTATGAATCTAGATTATAATGTTACGAGTAGCGGTGGGCGAGTACGAGTGATTGTCACAATCGAGATAATTTCGAGTACTTGTACTAATAAGTATTGATAGTTCGATTATGAAATTAATTTTCAAGATACACACACCGGCAGAATTAGCGGAACACAAAGTAGCCTAGTAGTGTGGGTAATGGACTGCTGAGACGAGGCCTCGGGTTCGATCCCAGGTATAACCATGGCACACACCAATGACTTTTCGATGCTTTTCGAAGTTATGTGTGTATTTATCGCAGGTTTATAAGTGCCCAGTTAATGGCAATAGGCTCGCCACCTATTACATTGGGACCTTAACATAAACTGGCGAAATGTGGGTACTAGCACCTCTGCCTACCAAAAAATTTTGCTCTAGGGAGGGATATGTTTAGGAGCTCGCACGGAGTTAGTGGTAGTCGACGGCGGCAATCTGACTGCTGGTCGGTATATCAGGGATATTTTAGAGGAACATGTTGTGCTATTTGCCCCAATTATTGGTAACAACTTTATTTTAATGCAGGATAATGCTCGGGCTCACAGTGCTCGCTCAGTACAGGCATATCTAAACCATGTTGGTGTTACGGTGATGGAGTGGCCAGCACGGTCCCCGGATATGAATCCGATTGTCACGTTTGGGACTTGCTAAAGCAGAACAAGCCTTTGGTCTTTCTACTGACCGCACAAAACCTCTCCAGTGAGCTCTGGCTACCCTACTCACCTCCGGGAACACAACACGAGGTTATTATGGTAGCCGTATTCCGTAGGGCGGAGGTACTTCCCCAGTCGGACTGCTCATTTGGACGGAAATACCGTCGTGTCCTACCCCCTTTAGGTAAGTTAATTGTATTTCAGATTGCATTCTTAAATGATAATTCAATATAAGATTAAAATAATAATAAAATAAATAAAAAAAAAAATTAATAAATTAGTAATAATAATTATTATTATAGTAATTTTTAAAGTTGTTTGTTATTCTCTCTAATTTCAATTTATACTGTACTAGCTGTCGCCCGCGGCTCCGCCCGCGTGGATTTCGGTTATCGCGAATCGGACTATAATTTGAGATTTAAACTATCCTATCTCTCAAGTTGGATCGAACTGCACATGGTGTGCGAATTTTATTATAATCGGTTAAGTGGTTTAGGAGTCCATTGAGGACAAACATTGTGACACGAGATTTATATGTACATATATATTGTAAGATGTACAATTAGAATTTTCTTGACGTAAATATTGTCTCAATTAATTTCAAACTTCTTTACTTTTTTTTAATTCTATTCTGTTTTCGATTTTTTAATGACATGTTTGTTTTATTATATTATAATGACATTGCGACAATTGGCTAAGTAGCTACTGAATTAATTTGTATGCCCAAGTGGCAAAACATAGTGAGCCTAATACTTTCTAAGATCTCTGTGTACCTATGTTTCACAAATAAAGACATTCGTCACTTTAAATAATAGCGTAAGTGTTGAAAATCCGGCGACCTTGTACTACTGCTGAGTGCCTAGTACTACTACTCAAGATATCTTCTCACATAATCGAGATATCATAAGATATACTTATATTTTTTCTAGTGATATCAAGAGTCTATCTCGAAATCACTAGAAAAAACGAGCGGTGATCGTTACGATTAAATAACTCTGCATAAACTAACGAATAATAGTACATTGTGTTTTTTTTTATTATATTTCATCATTGTATTGTTGATATGCCTACTGAGTTGTGTGTTTAATAAATGTATTTTCTTTCTTTCTTTCTTTCTTTCTTTCTTTCTTTCATTACTGCCGCGGCCACCAATTGTAGTGTTGCCGGACGATCGTGAAGTATGCGGGCCGAGGCGCAGCCGAGGCACGCATTACGGAGTCCGGCAACGCTCAGTTGTGGCCAAGGCTTGTATAGTGCTTTTCTCAAACAATGCGCGGAAATTAAAACTAAGTAGTATCTAGGCAGAATTTTTTAGTTACCTACTTTTCAAAATCAATGACGAACAACGACAGTAATTTTTCACGCGGCGAAATGTTCATTGGTTTTTATTTTTCTTAATAGTCAGCATTCTATTTGCAAGCCAGTTCTATATTTAAATAATGCCTTGGACAAGTTACCTCCTTGGTTGCCATGGTTCGGAGTACAAGATGGTTCCATTTTCAAATTACACGACAGATATGAGTTTACATAGTAATTTATTTGGCCACTAAAACACGACAGATATGGATTTTCATACAACTTTTGCTGGCCGCTGCTCGCATGTACAGCAATTTCGATTTATCTCGAAGAAGGTTGTTAAAATAATGTTCACATTTCCAAGCATGTTTGAGAAAAAGTATTTTTTGTATGACGTAAAGGATCTTCAAGAAACTGCTGACTGCATTGTGCTGCACCGATAATTACGTACGAAAAAAAAACAAGCTGAAAAAAAGACGGGTTTCTTATCTTCGTTATATACAGAGAAAAAGATAAAAAGAACACACAATATTTTTATATAAAACATTAAACAATTTTAATATTGATATGCGTCACTATAAGATGCTGTTAATTATTACGTAACAACTTAATGCTTCGAGTACGGAGATTCCAGACACAATTGATTTTCAATTGTTATGGACCACGATCGTGGTCTTAGAGACTGGACGTATTAAGACAGAATGTCGCTTAAGTAGAGACTGAATAAATTAATAACCGACTTGGTATTACATGGATCTCACAACTTTTTACCGCAGAACAACTGAGTTGCGAGACTTGGTTTTTTTGACAAGTATTGTTTTTGATGGGATATTATTTAGCTGAAATATATTTCGATACCAAAGATATACCACTATAGCGTGCATAAATATTTAGATTACAAGTGTGTGCATTGCCTGGTTAAATATTAATCCCACCAAAAACATTTTCATGTAAGAATGTTGCCGAGACGAGTTTACGTAGCTTACCCTGTGAAAAAGTTATCAGATCTTGTATGAAGCCAAGCTCTAAAGACTGCACGCTCTAAACCTACAAGCTGTATACTACACCTTAGGTTTGTACAGGGTAATCTACGTGAACGAAATTAAGGGTTTTGAGACATTAATAAAATCTAAAGTATAATAGCTACGACATTCAAACTTTGTATGTTTAATGATTGTACCGATGGCATACTATCTTGATATTCTTTAATTATTTAGCATCATCCAAAGCAAAGTTATGAGAGTTCAAAAAAACGACGAAGCGTTACGGGAAAAGGTAAGTAGTGCCCTTACGCTTCGCTTGCATCGTCTTGGCGGGGGCACTGCCGTTCCCCCAGATACCTATTATTCGTTGTGACATTACTGCTTGAAATGCTTGAAATGGCGAGCTGTGCGACGATAGAATGTAGGTGTGGATCGTGTAGTTTGTTATGGCGATAGATAGTTAATTATCATATCATTATTATTTCATAATATTTAATCAATAGTGTCTATTATATGGATGTTTTGAGTTCCTGATTATTTAAACAGACAGCCCTTATGGCGTGGCGATAATAAATTATTTGTAATCATGAATATGTCTGTCTATGTGCATTAGTCTGGGTAGTTGGAGCCCTCAAAATTCCGAATAGTTTAAATTTCGGCCGAGTGGGTACCACCGTGCACGATTGCTAAAAGCCCTCTATAGTAATCCAATCTCGGTTGGATTGTGTTCAGGGGTCAGCAAGTGCATAGCCGGGCAGGGGATTGTGGTCGCAGCGCCAGTGGGACCGGTGGGCGCCACGCGGTACGCAGACAACAATCGTCTTTTGGTGAGCGTCAAGCTGAGTGCCACCATTGTTAACATGAAACGTGTATATAATGGTGACCCTCTTTCCTGAGGCTTTGCCTTCAGCTTATCATCAGGTGAGGTGAAGTCAAATTGACAAGTCCTAAATATAAAATAAAATAAAAATCGATATCACCAATTGGTTATGAAGGATGCAGTCGCTCCACGGAATAGATCTAAGTTCAGCCGCGTCGGAGTTCGTTCGTTCTAGAAAAACCGACTCCGGACTCCGAGACATGGAAAAAAAAAAGACGGGTTGCACTCTGGGAGTGCCGGCAGAAGTGAAAACATTTTCTTTCTTTCTTTCTTCGTTATTTACATAGAAAAAGATAAAATGAACATACCATACCACACCATACCATACCATACCTATAATATAGCGCCAATCATAGAGCCTATCACTAATTTTCTGCTAATTTTCTGTCAGAAGAAATTAATTCATTACAAAAAGAAAAAATAATCACAAAAAGTAATAAATTACAAAAATAAAAAATAATCACAAAAAGTAATAAATTACAAAAAGAAAAAATAATCACAAAAAGTGTCAGAAGGCCAGGTTTGAACCCGGTACTATATGAAATCATAAGGACTTATAGTCGACTACGATGCTATTTATGATATCTTGCAAAATAGATAGCCTATAGCTAATGTTGTATGACGTCAGTCGTCGGTTACGGTGCAAAGGTCAACTAATCCTGACGCGCGTTTAACATTTTTAACCCATCCAACGCCGCTAAAGAAGCTTTCACTTCAAAAATAATTAATAGATTTTGAATGTTATCTCATCAATTCAAAAAATCAATTTCGGTTTTGTACGAGGTTTGACAGGAGGTAGGACTCGACAGTATTTCCGTCCAATTGAGCAGTCCGACTGGGGAAGTACCTCCGCCCTACAGAATACCGCGGCCATAATAACCTCGTGTTGTGTTCCCGGCGGTGAGTAGGGTAGCCAGAGCTCACTGGAGAGTTTTGTGCTGTCAGTGGGAAGACCAAAGGCTATTCCTGCTTTGTCTTCTACACTGACGGCACAGAAACTCTCTGTGTTTACAGGGTCGACGGCGCGAGTGTGACTCCCCTGGTGTTGCACAGGGCCATAGTCCACGGTAACCACTTTCCATCAGGTGGACCGTGTGCTAGTCTGCCACCTCAGTGGTACAAAAAAAGGCAATTTCGTTTATTCAGTTTAGGCACATAAACAACACATATAAACGTCAAAATTTTAAAATTACATCAAGGAATCCATACTAATAATTACGGAGGCGATAGCAACTCTGTCTGTCTGTATGTTACGCTTCCACGCCTAAACCACTGAATCAATTTTGATTAAATTTCGTACAGGGGTAGATTAGACCTTGAGAAAGGACATAGGCTATGTTTGGTCGCGACAACCGACATCCACGCGGGCGGAGCCGCGGGCAAAAGCTATTAATAAATAAAGTAAATTAATCCTTTAAAAAAGATTCTTTCGCTGGTTCGGAAAGTTGAAGATCCAGACCAGCTCAGTGAACAAGATTATCGTTTTTTGGCGATGGATGGGTAAAAAGTGTTAAACTCGCGTCAGGATCGCCTGACCTTTGGACTGTAACCGACGACTGATGTCATACAACATTAGCAACCGATTGTTTGTTTTGTTAGGCACACTGTAGGCAAACAGGTAGATTTGACGAAACGCCGTGACTGCCGGGCACCCCTATCCGTTACAGGATAAATAGGGGAAATGGGTGAAATGGCCCACACCGAAGGGCAGATCACCCGTCCGGAAACGGCGTCCCCTGCTGGCAGTAAGTAAGTAAGTAAGGCACACTGTGAAGCTTCGTAGCTTAGCGGTAAGCGCTTCGACTGTAAGGCGTTATGATTTCAGATAATACCGGGTTCGAACCTGGGCTTCTGACACTCCTTGTGATATTTTTTCTTTTTGTAATTTATAACTTCTTGTGATTATTGTATCTTTTTGTAATTTAATAATTTCTTCTGACAGAAAATTTGCAGAAAATTAATGATTGGCGCTATATTATAGGTATGGTATGGTATGGTATGCTCTTTTTATCTTTTCCTCTGTATATAACGAAGAAAGAAAGAAATAGTAGATTGTTCAACAAGGGACTAAAGCAAGCCATAATGACACGAGATGTTTTTTTAGCCACCCGAGCGAAGCGAGGGTGGCTAATAGTTCGAGTGTCATTATGGTTGTTTAGTCCCACGTTAAACACTCTACTTTTCACTTTGAATGCGAGGAAAAAAAGCGACGTTTTATACAAAATTATAATATTAAAAAAAAAAGAAATAGGCAAATATCTTTTTCAACCTAAATATATTAATTTATCATATCGATAACAGGGTAAAGCCTCCGTGGCGTGGCGGTAGTGAACGCGGTCGCTACGCAGGAGTCGCGGGTTCGATCCCCGCTCAGTGCAAATATTTGTATGCATGGATATGGGTATTTGCATTGGTCTGGGTGTTTCTATGTATAAAATGTATGCATTTACAAAAAAAAAAATCTAAGTATGTTCATCCGTATTCTAGATTCCATAATACAAGGTAGTAAAGCTATGCTTACTATGGATCTAGATAGCATTGTGTGAAATGTTGTGGAATATTTATTTATTTATAATAACAAAGTTTCTAATTGGTGATTACAACGCAAGCTTATTACGAATAATCTATTCAAAATTCAAATTGCAAAGAAATTTGTCCCGCGGTTTTTTGAAGTGAAAACTTCTTTAGCGGCGTTGGATGGGTTAAAAATATTAAACGCGCGTCAGGATTAGTTAACCTTTGAACCGTAACCGACGACTGACGTCATACAACATTACAACAGCTACAGATTGTTCATTTTCTTAGTTGCGTCAAGAAGCTTCTCGGCTGAGCGGATAGCGCTTCGACTGTAAGTCCATATGGTTTCAGATAGTACCGGGTTCGGAACTAGGCTTCTGAGATTTTTGTGAATATTTTTTTCTTTTTGTAATTTACTACGGTTTTTTGTAATTTATAAATGTTTGGGGGTATTTTTTTCTTTTTGTAATTTATTGCTTTTTGTGATTATTTTTTCTTTTTGTAATTCATTAATTTCTTCTGACAGAAAATTAGTGATAGGTTTTATGATTGGCGCTTTATTTTAGGTATGATATGGCATGGTGTGTTCTTTTTATCTTTTTCTCTGTATATAACGAAGAAAGAAAGAAAGAAAAAGTTTTCACTTCTGCCGGCACTCCCGGAGTGCAACCCGTCTTTTTTTTGTTGTTAAGTGACGTACGGTTTGTTTATATGCTTGCATTTATATTTAGCCAACAGATTCAAGCTTGAAAAGTAATTTAAAACTAATTGGAAATGGATAATAAAATGAACTTATCCTTAATACTTACACAATAATTAATTAAATTAATATCATTAATCGTGGTTCACGAAATTAAATGGGATTTTTTGATTTTTTAAATGTCATTTTGAGGTTATTTCTATACACAATCACTAAAAAGGTGATAATCCTCCCATTCACAAACACCGTGATTGGCTGTTTAGGAGTTATCAAAGTAAATTAAAAAAACATTACTTTAGTCCCTAGAGATTAATAAGGAACTTTAGTCCCGATATGCAGGGACTAAAGTAACATTTTAAGAGCATGAGAAGTGAAAAAGTTTTCACTTCTGCCGGCACTCCCAGAGTGCAACCCGTCTATTATTTAATGTGGTTTCTATGGACATCTATGGGGCAAGAAGTTCATAGTCATTTCAAGGTATACAAGAGTTGGAGTTTTTGTAGGTATTGTTAGTGGAAAGACCTACTAAGGCTTTTCCTGCTTTATCTTCTACGCAGAAACTTTCTGTTCTGGCAGGGTCGGCAGCGTGATTGTGACTCCCCTGGTGTTGCACACGTCCATAGGCCACGGTAACCACTTTCCATCAGGTGGGCCGTGTGCTTATCTGCCACCTGCGTGTTATACAAAAAAACGTCGCCGACGTCGAGCGGATGTACGAATCTTCTAGCAACTATTTCTCGTAACAAATTCTAGCTGCTGTAGGTCGCTGCTGTTATGGTACGAATTGACTCTAAAGGTACTAAACGTTCACAGGCCACGGTAACCGCTTGCCATCAGGGCCGTATAGTACAATGATTCTAATTTCAGCCGCTTATTACCGGTCACAAAAGCAAATAATTCTATACAATTATTAGGCTTGACTTGACCAACCGTAACGTAACTATGCGCGTTAGAAGACATCAATTTGGCTTCACCTCGCCTGATGGTAAGCTAAAGGCAAAGTCTCCGGAAAGAGGGTCACCATTACAAACACGTACCATGTTACCAATGGTGGGATTCAGCTTGACGGCCTCATCAGAGTCTTTTTCACGCACAATTTAAGGAAACACGTGAGCTGGCAAGGAGTTCCAGGTCTTATTGGTGCGACAAAGGAAAGATTCACCGAACCGCATGGTTCTTGTATGAATATTCTTCACCGTATGCGGGCGACATCTAAGCCCTGCACGTAGGGGAATTCGGTGAAATGGCCCACACCGAACTGCAGATCACCCGTCCGGTCGCGGCGTCCCCTGCTGGCAGTAAGTAAGCCCTGCACGTGTTCTGTCTACACTGGGTTTTCAAGGTGGGAGGTTTCACGGGCGCGGACGTTTGTGGTTTATAATGGTAACTTACCAGTACAAATCTTGAACTCAAGTCGCGATAGAAACGAGGCTCTGACGCGCGAAGATTGGTTTGATATAATCTATTTTTGGTGGATATGAGCTCCTCCACACTGTAGTACCCCTAGTTATCCTCAAGACACCCAAAAAACGCGTACGGCTTAAACCTATTAAAATTCGCCGTCACGTTACGAGTGCGTTTGGTACTCAATTTCATTCAGAATATTGTCGCTTGCCACGAGTGGTTAGACGCGTTTGTGACTCATTGTCAAGCAGAATTATACTCCTGAATATTCCTGAACGGACATAATTCTAATTGACCAACATTAACGTTTGTGAACGGAAACGTGTTGAAAAGCATAATTTGTGTCATCGAATGCATTCTATGGTTAAACTAGACAAGCTGTTGGAACTAAAATTACATACATACAGACATATAATCACGCCTTTATCCCCGGAGGGTTAGGTAGAGGTGAATTAACACCCACATTTTACCAATCTGTATTCGGTCCCACGTAATAGGAGGTAGGCCTATTGTCGTATTCCGGTATTATGTTGACTCAAGCCATGCTGTACATATCTGTCTGATGTTGAAGTTAATCAGCCCTATCCCTTAGTCGCCTTGTACGACACCACATGGGAAGAGAAGGGGTGGCCCAAATTCTACTCTGCCGGGAACCACGCGAACTAAAATTATGTCACGGATTCTGGGTGAGGCGGGAACGAATTTTGTACATTCCCGACTGCGTCAGCGAGAGTTATGTATTATGCACGTTTGTATCTAGTTTTTTGTTTTCTCCTCTACAGGCGTAACGACCTGACGGATTTCGAGACATGGGGTATCAAATGAAAGGTTTATTTGGGACTAAAAACGTTTTTTATATTACGAAGAAAGAAAGAAAGAGTTTTCACTTCTGCCGGCACTCCCGGAGTGCAACCCGTCTTTTTTTTATTGGCAAGAGTTTACCCCGAAGTTGGTTCCATATAAATTTGAAACTAAAATCCACCCCTAAGGGTAGGAAACAGGGGATGATTGATTATTCCCTCAGATTGCAAGGTACAAACGCATAACTTCTTACAGAGTAGTCTGATATTCATAATTCTTTTTGAAGTGAAAACTTCTTTAGCGGCGTTGGATGGGTGTAAAATGTTAAGGAAGCGTCAGGATTAGTTGACCTTTGAACCGTAACCGACGACTGACGTCATACAAGATTAGGTACAGACTATCTATTTTGCATTTACGATAGATAGCGTCGTAGCTTAAACGGTAAGCACTTCGACTGTAAGTCCTTATAGTTTCAGATAGTATCGGGTTCAAACCACCTGGCCTTCAGGGATTTTTTGTGATTTTTTTTTCTTATTATAATTTATTACTTTTGGTCATTATTTTTTCTTTTTGTAATTTATTAATTTCTTCTGACAAAAAATTCGCAGAAAATTAGTGATAGGTTCTATGATTGACGCTATACTATAGGTATGGTATGGTATAATATGTTTTTCTTTTTATCTTTTTCTATGTATATAACGAAGAAAGAAAGAAAGAAAAAGTTTTCACTTCTGTCGGCACTCCCAGAGTGCAACCCGTCTTTTTTTTATTGAAATTAGTATACTCCAAAGTTGGTCAAAAAGTTTTATGTATTATAGAACTGGCGCTCGTGGCCAGGCGCGCTCAATGATCGGTGAACGCTTAGTGGTTAGGGTACCTAGGCGCGGTTGTCATTGGATGGGTGGCATGGCGGTAGTGAACGCGGCCGCTACGCAGGAGGCGCGGGTTCGATCCCCGCTCAGTGCAAATATTTGTATGCATGAAGATGTATTGATATATGATTCTATGTATTATATGTATGTATTTACAAAAAAAACGTAACTAAGTATGTTTATCCGCATTCTAGATTCCATAACACAAGCTAGTTAAGCTATGCTTACCATGTGCTTGTGTGAAATGATGTGAAAAAAAAAAGACGGGTTGCACTCTGGGAGTGCCGGCAGAAGTGAAAACATTTTCTTTTTTTCTTTTTTTCTTCACCAAAAGTAATAAATTATAATAAGAAAAAACAATCACAAAAAATCCCTGAAGGCCAGGTGGTTTGAACCCGATACTATCTGAAACTATAAGGACTTACAGTCGAAGTGCTTACCGTTTAAGCTACGACGCTATCTATCGTAACTTGCTAAATAGATAGTCTGTACCTAACCTTGTATGACGTCAGTCGTCGGTTACGGTTCAAAGGTCAACTAATCCTGACGCTTCCTTAACATTTTACACCCATCCACCGCCGCTAAAGAAGTTTTCACTTCAAAAACACCCAGACCAATGCAAATACCCATATTCATGCATACAAATATTTGCACTGAGCGGGGATCGAACCCGCGCCTCCTGCGTAGCGGCCGCGTTCACTACCGCCACGCTACAGACGCTGTCACTTTTATAAGAGTATGTACACAAGATCAATGCGGGCGAAACCGCTAGGCGATGTTAGTATAATATAAATAGTTTAATTAGTTCCCAGTGGAGTATAATAGGGCTACTCCATCTCCTCCCGTGGGTGTCGTAGAAGGAGACTAAGGAATAGGGCAGTTCTCTATCCGACAGTGAACATACAGCATATGACTATGCCCGTTTGACGGTGATAGGTACTACGTAGGACAAAAAATCATAATTGGTGACATGTGGGTGTTAATACACACTCTGTCTACCCCTTTAAGGATTTATAGGCGTGAGTATATGTTATGTATGTATGCACAACACGATATAAACACAAAATGCATAAAACTAATATTGCATAGTTTATTTGAACAAGAAATAGCCAGTATTAGTGCCCTATATAGACGAAAAATTAGTCCGCGGCGGACAAACTTCACCATCTTAGCGTTATTCCCGGATATATTCGAGGGTTTCACATAAGAACCCAGGGTCCTGGACCTGGGTTGTCTCCAAGGTAAAGGAGTCGGCCATAAGATCGAAAGGTCCCGGCAAGACCACCCGGTCCTAGCACAAACAATTTAGATTAGCTGAAGGGGTTAGAGGGAATATTAGTTATTTCGATTCTAATCTATTATTTAAAAATAAGTCGGGTTTTCCTTTCTGACGCTATAACTCAAGAACGCACGAACCGATTTCCACGGTTTTGCATTCGTTGGAAAGGTCTCGGGCTCCATGAGGTTTATAGCAAAGAAAATGCAAGAAAAATTTCAACAGAAAAGCGGGAAAGCGATAATCGACATCCACGCGGGCGGAGCCGCGGGCAACAGCTAGTATTCTTTAAAAAAAACCCACACGCGAGGTGGCCATCTCGAAAACAGAGATGACCATAGATCAGCTAGAGTGCGAGGGTAATGTCTTACGAGCCACGGCATCTGATGAGCCGAGACGGTGTGCAGTTTTATTGCCGACATGACTGCCCCCAAGGTCAAGGAAACCTCAGGGATAAACCTGAGGTATCCCCCACGAAAATCGTACGACCTCAAAATTTGGACCCTATCACAAAAACACCCGTACAACCCTCATTTTAGGACTTGTATGAAGATAAGGTCCAAAAGTTGACGGTGCCATACGGTACGTACGCAAATCGTAGATAATCCTACAAATATTTATAAACGCGAATGTTTGTGAGAGTATGGATGTTTGTTACCCTTTCACGTAAAAACTACTCAATGGATTTGAATGAAACTTTACAATAATATAGCTTATATATCAGAATAACACATAGGCTATATATCATCATACTACTACTCAAGGGAGCGGAGCAGTGATCACTAATGTAAAAATAGTCGAGGACAAAGTTGAGCATAGATGAATTAAATGCTCAATAGCGTCGGCAACACTAAGCAATAACCGAAATTCACGCGGGCGGAGCCGCGGGCAACAGCTAGTTAAAAATAATAATCCCGACTGATGCTGAAAAGATACAAACAAGTTTGATAGCAGGCGGTATTACATTTATATATATTTGTAATTCCCTTTTTTCATTTTGATAACCAACTGAATAAGTTTAGGTGAAAATATTTTTTGACTACATACATTTTGGCCCCTAAAATCTAAAATAATAGCTTTTGTTCACGTTTTAAGTACCCAAAAACCATTGGGAGAAGAATACCTTTCATTAAAGATATTAATCAATGAAATCCATACAGTGGTTCAGAAGATATGAGGTAATAAAGAATATTACAAACATACATACATTTTACTTCCAACTAATATTTTAAACGAGAAATTTTGTAAGTATGGATAAATGGATCGATGTTTGTTACTCTTTCTCGTAAGAACTACTGAATGGATTTTAATGAAACTGTACAATAATATAGCTTACACATCAGAATAACAAATAGGCTACAATTTATAAAACGATAACCGATATTATGCCCTTAGCAGACGGGTAAACAAGGGTACACTTACTGTTCTTTGATTTGGTTATACAGCTTTATCGGAAACAACTGCAGTTTGGTTTCCAACTACCAAAGAGAAGTTGCGCCAGAACCTTGACCATTAATCAGTATGTATGGAGTTAGATCTGCTTAAGAGAAAGAAAAAAGCGGCCAAGTGCGAGTCGGACTCGCCCACGAAGTGTTCCGTACCAGAAAAAAGGCTAAAATACATGAAAAAGGGCTAAATATCACGTTTTTTGTATGGAAGCCCCCCTTAATTATTATTATTATTTTGTTTTCGGTATTTTTTGTAGCGACAAAAGAAATACACAATCTGTGAAAATTTCAACTGTCTAGCTATTACATACATACATACATACATACATACATAGGTATAATCACGCCTTTATCCCGGAGGGCTAGGCAGAGGTGAATTAACACCCACATTTCACCAATCTGTATTCGGTCCCACGTAATAGGGGGTGAGCCTATTGCCGTCTTCCGGGCACTATTGTTGACTCGAGCATGCATCTGAGGCTGAGTCTGGGCTGTACATATCTGTCTGATGTTGAAGTTAATCAGCCCTATCCCTTAGTCGCCTTGTACGACACCACATGGGAAGAGAAGGGGTGGCCCAAATTCTAATCTGCCAGGAACAAACGGTTCTTGAGATACAGCCTGGTGACGGACGGACGGACGGACAGCGAAGTTTTAGTAATAGGGTCCCGTTTTTACCCTTTGGGTACGGAACCCAAAAAATGATAGTATCTAATTATGTTACTTCAATTCACAGTCAACAATCGTCTTTCAATTAATATTCGATTTGCTGGCTACAATAAATCATTCGTTTGATTATACGCTAATCAGACATGCTATCATCGCATAACCTTGCAATTGCAATATGCACAGCACATTTTGCCCGCGGCTCCGCCCGCGTGGATGTCGGTTATCGCGACCAAACATAGCCTTTGTCCTTTCTCAAGGTCTAATCTACCACTATTCCAAATTTCATCGAAATTGGTTCAGTAGTTTAGGCGTGAAAGACGGAAAAACAGACAACACACACATACACGTTTCCATTTATAATACTGTTATGGATTAGTTTTCAAAGTGAAAGTTTGTAAAGATGTTTAAAAGTCTTGTTGCAGAAAATATTAATAAAAGGAATAAGATGTTCAACTGTGTTCACCGTTTTATTTGAAGTGAAGCTGACAAGACAAACAACTGAAAACTTCTTTAGCGGCGTTGGATGGGTAAAAAGTGTTTAACTCGCGTCAGGATCACTTGACCTTTGAACCGTAACCGACGACTGACGTCATACAACATTAGCTACAGATTGTTTATTTTGTTTGGTATTCTAAGAAGCTTCGTAGCTTAGCGGTAAGCGCTTCAACTGTAAGTGTTTATGTTTTCAGATAGTACCGGGTTCGAACTTAGGCTTCTGACACTTTTTGTGATTATTTTTTCTTTTTGTAATTTATAAATTTCTTCTGAAAGAAAATTAACAGAAAATTAGTGATAGGTTCTATGATTGGCGCTAATTTATAGATATTCTTTTATCTTTTTCTCTGTTAATAACGAAGAAAGAAAGAAAGCAGAAGTTTTCACTTCTGCCGGCACTCCCGGAGTGCAACCCGTCTTTTTTTTAATAGATAGAGTGATTCAAGAGGAAGGTTTATATGTATAATACATGTTTAATATAGTAGAGGGTGCAGCGGGAGTGGGATTTAACGCCACGCGGGCGGAAAAATATTGGCGGTACGAAGTTCGCCGGGTCAGCTAGCAAATTAATAATATCAATACCTTTTTAACCTAACTATACCTAACTATACATTTTTAAATTTAGTTTTTGTACCATTCATGAAAGCGTACATGTTCCTGTATGACTTATCAACAGGTTATAATACACAATTGAATAATATATAATCTATAATGTAGACAGTCAAATAAAAATGGAGGCACGAGCTCTTGTTTTTAACAAGCTTTTATTTAACTGGCAATGTATGTATGTATGTACATTATTATGTATTTATGTATGGGTCAAATCTTGAATCTGAATTTTAAAGCAGTTCTCCGGAGCCGGAGGGGTGGGTTATGTCGGACTCGAACCGACTAAACCGCACGCCGTCTGTGGGTCGTGGTGCTAGGCCGAAGGTGAGGTTGTCTTGCGACATATCCCTCGCACCCCGGCTGACCCAGGGCCATCCCTTTCGGTCTGGCCCTCCTCGGGAGGTGGGGACCACGCCGTCCCCGACTCAACCCCGGTGTGGGGAGGCGCGCATCGTCCTACGATGCGCGCCGCCGCCGTGGCCTGCTTCTGCTAGGGTGACGGGTGGCTCCACCCGTCACCCTCAGGCCCGCGCTCATGGGGGGCGGAGGTCTGTAAGCGCCCTCCGACGCCCGAGCCGCCTTCGGGCGCGAGCAGCGATGTCAGCGAGTCTCTCTCGCTCACCGCGCCGCGCCCGCTCTGCTGTCTCCTTCGCGAGCATGACCTGCTCGCAGAAAGAGGCGCTGGCCGCCCACGCATCCGCGCAGCGGACCATCGCCGCGAGCAGGGTGGAGAGCGTGAGCACTCTCACCCCCAGGGCCTGCACAAGCTCCCGCCTCGGCGTCTCAAACGCCGGACACTCGGTGAGCGTGTGCAGCCCCGAGTCCACGCTCGCGTCGCAGTGATGGCACTCGGGCGTTGGCTCAATACCCATCAGATGCAGATACCGCCCGAAGTAACCGTGCCCGGCTATCATCTGCGTCTGACGGTACGAGAGGCTCCCGTGTGGCCTCTCTAGCCACTCCCCCATGATGGGTCTTACCGCCGCAATCACGGCGTGCCCTGCGCGTGGTTGCCCAAGTCGTCGCTCCCACTCGGCCACCATGACCTGGTGGAGCCGGGATTTCTCGGCCCGAATGTCCTCGGGCTCGGGATCGAATCCCCGCTCCCGCGCCTCCTTTCGGAACTGGTATAGTGCCGAAAGGGCCCTCGCTTCCAGGATCCACGGTGGCGATCCGGCCAGGAGACTCGCCGCTTCGAAGGATATCGTGCGGTATCCCCTGATGGCCCTGGAGGCCATCGTCCTCTGCGCCGTACGGAGCAGAGGCAGGAATCTGGCCCCCAGGGTGTCCGCCCACACGGGGCACCCATATAGGGCCATGGACCGCACGACACCCGCGTAGAGTCTCCTGCAGGAGGCCCCTGGGCCCTTCAAGTTGGGCAACAGCCGACTCAGGGCATTCGCCGTGGTGACCAACTTGGGGCGCAGGCTTCGGAGATGTTGTCCGAAGTCCCATCGACCGTCAAGCACGAGCCCCAGGTATTTCAGCTGGGGCTTGATGTCGATGGGAGTGCCTCCCACTGTAAGGCTGGCTCCCGGGCCTGGCCTGCGCCGAGGACCATGAAAGAACATGGCCTCGGACTTGTGCAGAGCCACCTCGAGACCCAGCCGCCGGATCCGCTCGACGACTTGGCCAACCGCGGTCGTGGCCCTCAGGGTTGCCTCGCGGTGCGTAGCCCCGCTCACCGTCACCAGCGTGTCGTCCGCATAACACGTGACGGTGGCACCGTACGCGAAGTCACCGCGAAGCACCCAGTCGTAACCGATGTTCCACAGTAACGGCCCCAGGACCGATCCCTGTGGAACACCGCACGACATCTCACGCCTACCGACTCCGGTCGAACTCGGGTAGACGACGGCTCTCTCCGTCAGATAAGCCCCGACTATGCGGCGGAGGTAGAGAGGCACACCGTGGTACACGAGTGCCTCCCTGATGCAACTCCAGGGCAAGGTGTTGAAGGCGTTGGAGATGTCCAAGGACACCGCCAACATCACCTCGCCCCGGGCAACCGCATCCTCCGCCAGAGTCCTCACACGCATGATGGCATCCACAGTGGAACGCCACCGGCGGAACCCAAACTGGGTATTCGCCAGGTCCGGCCCCACTCTAGAGAGATGCTCGACGAGGCGCTTGGCAATTACTCTTTCGAAGAGTTTGCCCACCTCGTCGAGCAGCACTATGGGCCGGTACCCGGACGGCTCGTCCGCCGGGCGTCCCTTCTTGCGGATGAGGACCAGTTTCCCCGTCCTCCACATCTTCGGAAACTGGCCCCGCTCCAAACATGCGCTGAGGAACCCTCTCAGTCGGGGTTCGAGACCGTCTTCCCCTAGAGCTAGGACCCACGCGCGGCCTGGAATGCCGTCGGGTCCCGGGGCGGTGTTTTTCTTGGCTCTCAGCCTTCGCACCGCCAGCTCTAGTTCTACCCAAGTGACCTCGGGCACGTCGTCGTCAATCACCGCACTGGGCGCCGTAGGCGACCGAGGCGGCGGAGCCATCTGCGGCGGAACATGTTCCGCTCGCGCCGGGAACAGGGATTCCACCACTCCTCCGAGCAGAGCCGGTTCGAGCACCTGGGTCAGCGGAGGGGCCCGGAGGCGCAGCTTTTCTCTTACCATAAGGTAAGGCCGCCCCCATGGGTCCCGCTCCAGCGTCTCCAGGAGCTCCCGGTAACAAGCGGCCTTAGACCGCTTGATCTCCGCTCGGAGGGCATTCCGGGCCTCCCTGTATCCCTCGTGAAGCTCCGCCAGTCGGGGCTCCGAATCTGCGGTACGGCTACGCCTCCTACGGAGTCGAGCCCACCGGCGGTGGTGATCAACGCAGGCTTGACGCAGCCTCGCGATCTCCGCATTCCACCAGTAGACCCGACGCCTCGGATTATAGGCTGGAGCCCTAGGCATACCCGCATCGCAGACCCGTGTCATGGCCTCCCGGAACCAGGCCGCTTCATCGTCTATGTCGACAGGCCTGTCCGGCGCAATGGCCCAGGCCTGTACGATGGCGGCCTCCAGGAGGTCCTCCCGATTCAGTCGCCCCAACACCCAGCGCGGCTCGCGTTGGGCCGATATGACTGGCGCATCACCCGCAGGAGGGGAGACATCGAACCGAACGTATCGGTGATCCGATAGTGTCTCCACCTCCACGGCGACACGCCAGTCCCGCACGCGGAGTGACAGGGAAGCGCTCGCGAACGAAAGGTCTATGATCGACCTGCGCTCCCCCGCCACAAAGGTGCCCACATACGTGGCTTCGGTCCCGCGATTCTGGAGAACTAAGCCGAGAGAATCGGCCCAGCTCTCCAGAGCCCTGCCCCGCGCGTTTGTGCGCCGGGAACCCCAAGCCTGAGACCAGGCGTTGAAGTCCCCGAGCACAAGAACCGGACGAGGCGTACAGGCATTGACGACGTCGGTCAGCCGCTCCAGCGACCGCCGATACTGCCCGATGAGTCGGTGTGACCCCGGCGTGAGATAAACGGCCACGACCGCAATCTCCCCTACACGCGCCGCTACGATGCCATGCTCCCTTGCGATCACTACAAGGGGAGGGGCACCCGCAGCGGCGTTATGCATCAGTGCCGCCGATCCATCCAGGTCGACCACCCAGGCGGGCCCGAGGGGCCGGTGAGTGTATGGATCGGCGACAGCGGCGACGTGTATGGACCACTGTGCCATGCTCTGGAGCAGAAGGGCCTGAGCATCGACACCGTGGCCCACGTTCGCCTGCAGGATGCGGAGCTGGGGATCCATTATGGAACCATCTCCGCATCCCGCACCGAACCGTTGGCGGAACGCCCGCCTCGCGGCAGCGGCTCCCCGCGGGTGCAGGCGTTGCTGCCAACCCTATGGTCGGCCGGCTTGCCCTCCGCCGCACACCTGAAACAGTGCGGCGGAGCTTCGCAAGTACCGGCTCTGTGACCGGGTTGGCTGCAGCGGAAGCAACGGTCGCCGACCGTCACCTCCGCCTTGCACTGCACACCCACGTGGCCGGCCGACAGGCACCTGAAGCACCTGTCCGGCCGAGCCTGCAGGAGCCGTACCCGGACTCCCACAACGCCGCCTACCGCGAGGACCTTCTGTTCGGCAGCCTTTTGAGCTGCCGCGATGGGGCAGCCGACAACTGTTGCCCCCTGTCCGCGACGGCCGTAGCGAATCGCTCCGACCTTAACCGCCTCCAGGGGGCAACCCCCGGCCTCCGCCACGGTGGTCCGAATTTCTTCGGCCGTGATGGAGTCGTCCAGGTCCGAAATGCGCAGTTCTGCGCACTTGGTGGGCCTGGACACCCGGACGTCGGCCGCATCCAGCGTCTCTCTCAGCCTAGCCGCAATGGCATCGGCCTTGGGACCACTGGAGGCGCCAGGGACGTGGATGAGACGGGCACCGGTCCGAGTGTGTGTCACTCGGAGGGTCCCCGCCACATCGAGGGCCCTCATATCAATGAGGCCCCTCGCCTGTTTCACCAGGGCCACGTACTGCACGCCCCTCTCCGTCGCCTCCGGTGTCATCGTTAAGACGACAGCGGTGGTACGGGGGACGCGCAGCCTTCCCGGCGCTCCCTTCGCGGCAGCCTGGGCCTTCTTGGCTGCCTTTTTGCGGGCATTCCGACTTTTCTTGGCCTCGCCGACCACCTCCCAGCCCCCTGCCGGTGCGGAGCTCGTGGAGGCAGTCGGGACCGAAGCCGGGGCCGGGGCTGGGACTGGGGACGTCTTCCCCTTGCCCTTCCCCTTCCCCTTGCCCTTGGCTTGGGCGCTCCCGGCTGACGCGGCGGTAGTGGCCGGAGCAGCAGGCGCAGTGGGCACGCTACGGGCCGACTCCTGCGAGGTCCCCGCCGTCACCGTACGGTTGGGGCCCCGCTTTACTGCTCCGGCGTATCCCCCACTCGGCGGCGCCAGAGGCGGACGACGGATGGAGTCCATAATGGCCTCCAGACAACTCCGCGTCCACTCCTCGTGCGCCGCCTGCCGCTTTTCCATGGCGGCCATAGTCGCCATGCAGGCCTCCACCGGATTGGTGGGCCTCGGCTGCGCCGGCGGCGGTGGGGCCGGTAGGCGCGGCGGGGCCGGCAAACGCGGCGGCAGCGGCGGCGGGGCCGGT
The DNA here is from genome assembly GCA_949126895.1 of Eilema caniola. Taxonomy (NCBI): domain Eukaryota; kingdom Metazoa; phylum Arthropoda; class Insecta; order Lepidoptera; family Erebidae; genus Eilema; species Eilema caniola. The sequence continues at coordinate 4,018,209 of OX421487.1, forward strand.
AAACGCGCCGGTACAGGCGGCGGCGGTGGCGCCAGCGACACCGGCCGCGCCCGAGGCGGCAGTCTCGGCCGCACCGGTGACCTCGACCGCACCGGCGGCGACGGCGGCGACCGCGGCGCCAGAGATGGCGGCGGCGTCACGCGCTCGTCAGGCAGCTGAGTTTTCGCAGCGATGGCCTCCTGGAGCGCTGCGATTTCAGCCGCCATGTTGGCCATCTCCTTGCGGTACTCAGCCGCCTGCCGCCCAGTCTCCTCGAGCACTGCTGCCTGCTGCCTGCTGAGCTCAGCGCGCTCGCGCTGCGCGCTGGCCACCTCCGCCCTGAGCAGGTTATGGTGCTCGACGAGGCGCAACGTCACCCGCATGAGCCGGTCCTCCTCCGGCTTCATAGCCCCGGTCTGGGCCTTGGCCAGGCCTTTAAGGGCCTCCATCACCTCTATGGAGGTGCTATCGCCGGTACAGGCCAAGGGCGCCGCCGAGGTGGAGGAACTCGGCGGCGCCACCACATCCTCCGGGGCAGAGGCCCGTGATGGACGGGCCTGAGGGGCACCTTTCTCCCCACCCCGCGCCTTTTGGCGGCTAACCGCCACCAGTTTGGGCGGGGGTGGGCGCAGCATCTCGTTGCTGCTGTGAGTGCTGCTGGTGGAGGACGAGTCGGAGAGCGTGGGCTCAAAATCCGACCCCGTCCTCTTTTGGGTGAGGACTTTTTTTTTTCTGACGGTCCTCGGCCGCCATTTAGACCTACGGGTCCGTAGACCCACCGGGCTTCGGTCTCGGCTGTCCCGGCTGTCAGTGGCGGTGTCGAAGTTCTCCGACACCACCTGGGACGCGACTTCCGCGTCGTTGTGCTGCGCGACCTCCGCGCAGACTGTTTCGCTTGGATGGGTTTGGTTTTGTTTGTTTTTAATTAGAATCACCATAATGTTCCCACGAGTTGAACCGTTCGGATTACACTTCCTGGGTGACGGCCATTCCAGGAAGCGGGGTATATACTGTGGAGGTCCCCCGGTATCCACGGGTTTTAAACGACTTCGCTGTCGGGTTTTCAGACTTTTCCTTGTCGTGGGCCGGCCAATAAAGGCAAGCCCCGCGGCCTCCAGGATATCGGCGTTCCCGAGTGTGGCTAGCACTCAGGTCGTTGTCGATATCTCGGAGGTTACGCGATGCGGGGGAGTGGCCAGCTCTCCCAACGCCGACGGTGGCACGAATGCCCGTCAGCCCCTGCGCGAGCAGTAGGCCGACCCGTCCCCGGATCCTACGGATCCCGTCGCCTCTCCCATGTCTCCTCTGCTAAAGCAGAGGGGTACCGGGAGTGACGGCTAGCCCTAAAAAGGGCTGTTGAGGTGGGAGGAACCCTACGAATCCCTCCCCGCGGGCCTTGCAGGCCCGCCATACCACGACCCCCTCGTGCAATGGGGTCAGCTAGCCCTTAAAAGGTCTGTTGGAATGGAAGGGTATCCTACGGACCCCTTCCCGCGGGCCTTGAAGGCCCGCCATCCCACGACCTCCTCGTGAGGTCAGCCGTCGGGTTATTTGTCAACGGCCAACAGAACTCCCAAGGTAGGAGTCTGTTAGCCGTTGTCCAGGGTGCACCAGCCCCCCCGCTTCCGCTCCCCAGGACCGCGGTCCAAAGGGGGAAGAAACGGAGAAGCCGACGTGGAGGTTACCCAACCAGCACCCCGTGCCGTTAGCGTAAGATACAGCAGGAATAGTCTTTGGTCTTCGCACGGATAGCACAAAAACTCTCCAGTGAGCTCTGGCTACCCTACTCACCGCCGGGAACTCAACACGAGGCTATTATGGCCGCGGTATTCTGTAGAGCGGAGGTACTTCCACAGTCGCACTGCTTAATTGGACGGAAATACCTACTGTCGTGTCCTAACTCCTAAACACCATCACGGGGGAGTGGCTAGAGAGGCCACACGGTGGCCTCTCGTACCGTCAGAGAGGTCATTATCGGACACGGTAACTTCGGGCGGTACCTGCATCTGATGGGAATAGAGCCAACGCCCGAGTGCCATCACTGCGACGCGAGCGTGGACTCGGGGCTGCACACGCTCACCGAGTGTCCGGCGTTTGAAACGCCGAGGCGGGAGCTTGTGGCGGCCCTGGGGGTGAGAGTGCTCACGCTCTCCACCCTGCTCGCGGCGATGATCCGCTGCGCGGATGCGTGGGCGGCCAGTGCCTCCTTCTGCGAGCAGGTCATGCTCGTGAAGGAGACAGCAGAGCGGGCGCGGCGCAGCGAGTGAGAAAGACTCGCGGACATCGCTGGACGCGTTCGAAGGTGGCTCGGGCGTCGGAGGGCGCAAACCGACCTCCGCCCCCCATGAGCGTGGGCCTGAGGGTGACGGGTGGAGCCGCTCGTCACCCTAGCAGAAGCAAGCCACCCCCCCCATACCGGGGGCGAGTCGGGGACCGCATGGTCCCCCCTCCCGAGGGCCAGACCGAGAGGAATGGCCCTGGGTCAGCCGGGGTGCGAGGGATATGTCACGAGACAACCTCACCTTCGGCCTAGCACATCGACCCACAGACGGCGTGCGGTTTAGTCGGTTTGAGTCCGACATAACCTCCCCCTTCGGCTCCGAAGAGGGGGGGGGGGGGGTATCCGTGGAGTCATCGAAATCCGTACGGTGGTTCAGAAGATATGAGCTAATAAAAAATATTATAAACATACATACATACCTACATACAAGAAACGCGCGAAAAACATAACATTTCTTGGCAGTCGGGTAAAAAATATATTGATGTATTCGTACCTACTTACGCCTTTATTTCCATTTTCGCTCGGAGTGCAATATCACTACATAGTATAAAACAAAGTCGCTTTCTCTGTCCCTATATCCCTTTGTATGCTTAAATCTTTAAAACTACGCAACGGATTTTGATGCGGATTTTTGAAGTGAAAACTTCTTTAGCGGCGTTGGATGGGTAAAAAGTGTTAAACTCGCGTCAGGATCACTTGACCTTTGAACCGTAACCGACGACTGACATCATACAACATTAGCTACAGATTGTTTATTTTGTTAAGTACGCTAAGAAGCTTCGTAGCTTAGCGGTAAGGGCTTCGACTGTAAGTCCTTATGGTTTCAGATAGGGTTCGAACCTGGGCTTCTGACACTTTTTGTGATTATTTTATCTTTTTGTAATTCATTAATTTCTTTAAAATTAGTGATAGGTTCTATGATTGGCGCTTATATATATGGCTTGACGTCGTGCAGGGTGACATGCGTGCAAATGGTCTCACTAGCATGGACGCCCAAGATCGTGCGAAGTGGACGAGTTAGAACTTGATGGCAAACCCTGAGCTCCGAGAGCATCTTAGCCTCGAATACAATCAGGATAACGTCTAAATGTAGATGATGATCAGTACATTGACTGTCCACACGTACCCATAGAAGGTACCGGTCGGGCCTGTCAAAGTTATGTCCACCATTTTGTCATTGTTTACTGTTTCGCATATTTAATAACTTATCAGAATGCAACAGTCGATTGTATTTATAATATTATGTATCAATTCTCAATATCGTCGTGTCTGGGCCTCGATTCTACTACAGTAAAACCATTGTCATACCACACACACTGCAAAAATTACCCATTTAATTTTAAACTTTAAAATCATGGCATTAAAGTCTAATATTAAATGGCTTTTTGTAGAGTGAATGGAAAAAATGAAATGTGACACTTTTCATTTAATTTTATACTTTAAAATTATACATTAAAAGTCTAAAATTTAATGCCATTTATTGCAGTGTCTATGGTATGACAGTTGATTTGACTTTAGCAGAATCGAGGGCCTGAAGTCTAGTGTGGTGGTCGGCAAACTTCTTGACAATATACCTACTCTAAAATGTTTTTTAGGATAATTACTAACCTAAAACCACTAGATTTTCTCCTAGTCCCATAAGCTAAGTTAAATTGCTTGTTATGGTTCCGTAACCAAATGGCAAATAACGGAATCGTCACGTCTGTCTGTCCATATCTCACAGTCACTTTTTCCGAAACTATGAACAATTAATATTGTACTATGCTGTTACAACTTGGTAAGTAAATGTATTCTGCGAACCACATTAAGATTTTCACACAAAAATAGAAAAAAAAGACGGGTTGCACTCCGGGAGTGAAAACTTTTTCTTTCTTTCTTTCTTCGTTATATACAAAGAAAAAGATAAAAAGAACACACACTACCATACCATACCATACCATACCTATAATATAGCGCCAATCATAGAACCTATCACTAATTTTCTGTCCGAAGAAATCAACGAATTACAAAAAGAAAAAAAAGACGGGTTGCACTCTGGGAGTGCTGGCAGAAGTGAAAACATTTTCTTTTTTTCTTTCTTCGTTATATACATAGAAAAAGATAAAAAAGAAAATACCATACCATACCTATAATATAGCGCTAATCATAGAACCTATCACTTATTTTCTGCTAATTTTCTGTCAGAAGAAATTAATAAATTATGAAAAGAAAAAATAATCACAAAAAATAATAAATTACAGAAAGAAAAAATAATCATAAAAAGTAATAAATTACAAAAAGAAAAAATTATCACCAAAAGTAATAAATTATAATAAGAAAAAACAATCACAAAAAATCCCTGAAAGCCAGGTGGTTTGAACCCGATACTATCTGAAACTATGAGGACTTACAGTCGAAGTGCTTACCGTTTAAGCTACGACGCTATCTGTTGTAAATTGCAAAATAGATAGTCTGTACCAATCTTGTATGACGTCAGTCGTCGGTTACGGTTCAAAGGTCAACTAATCCTGACGCTTCCTTAACATTTTACACCCATCCAACGCCGCTAAAGAAGTTTTCACTTCAAAAATAATCACAAAAAGTACTAAATTACAAAAAGAAAAAATAATCACAAAAGGTGTCAGAAGCCCAGGTTCGAACCTAGTACTATCTGAAACCATAAGGACTTAAGTCACACACACAGTTTACCGTTAAGCCACGAAGCTTGTTAACACACCTAACAAAATAAACAATCTGTAGCTGTTGGAATGTTGTATGACGTCAGTCGTCGGTTACGGTTCAAAGGTCAAGTAATCCTGACGCGAGTTTAATACTTTTTACCCATCCAACACCGCTAAAGAAGTTTTCACTTCAAAAACTATAAATTTTGGGGGTTCCCCATACTTAGAACTGAAACTCAATCTCCATATTCCATAATGTTAAACCGGTATTCTCGTAAAACAATTTTCAGGATCGAACCCAGAACCTCTAGATTGTAAAGGTACCTTCTCAATCAGTAGGTACGCTATTTTTCGGACATTAACAAGAGCGAATATTATAATACACTAGCTGTCGCCCGCGGCTCCGCCCGTGTGGATGTCGGTTATCGCGAATCGGGGTATGAAAAATAGATGTTGGCCGATTCTCAGACCTACCCGATCCGATATGCCCACAAAATTTCATGAGAATCGGTCGAGCCGTTTCGGAGGAGTTTGGCAACGAAAACTGTGACACGAGAATTTTATATATTAGATATTATGTTCTTTGAGTTATATTTACAATTTCAATAAAACTATTTTTATTGATTCCATCATGAGTTATTGCTTGGTATTATTGTAACAGTAAACATACCTACTGCTTTTGTGGCCAACGAAACCCGGGCTCGGGCGTCGGAGGAGTCGGCCTTACGATCGAGATGTCCCGGGTTCGAATCATGGCTATTACACTACCGACGTGAACCCACTCCTAGCACAATCAATTTACCTTAGTTGGGGGGGTTAGTGGGAATAAATTTCGATAATTTCGGTTGAAAATATTCTTTAAAAAAAAAACAAATTGTCTCGGCCGAGTAACATTTTACTGTCTCGCCACTCCACTCGGTGCGTGTGACCAAGGCATTAAGCATACTAAGCTTTAAAATTTCTTTTACATGATGATGTCAGAAAATGGCGGACGGTCGATGCGAATCACTACATAGTATAAAACAAAGTCGCTTTCTCTGTCCCTATATCCCTTTGTATGCTTAAATCTATAAAACTACGCAACGGATTTTGATGCGGTTTTTTTAATAGATAGAGTGAGTTAAGAGGAAGGTTTATATGTATAATACATGTTTAATGGAACGGGATCTGACGCCACGTGGGTGGAAATATATTCGCGGTATTGCCGGCATTGCCGCGTGGTTCCCGGCAGAATAGAATTTGGGCCACCCCTTCTCTTCCCATGTGGTGTCGTACAAGGCGACTAAGGTACAGGGCTGATTAACTTTACCATCAGACAGATATGTACAGCCCAGACTCAGCCTCAGATGCATGGCTCGAGTCAACAATAGTGCCCGGAATACGGCAATAGGCTCACCCCCTATTACGGCAATAGGCTCACCCCCGAATACAGATTGGTGAAATGTGGGTGATAATTCACCTCTGCCTAACCCTCCGCGGATAAAGGCGTGATTATATGTATGTATGTACGAAGTTCGCCGGGTCCGCTAGTAGTCTTATAAACAAGGAAAACGCATTATTTATAGTTTATAATTCATGTCATGACATATAATTTTTATGATAGCATTGTTTGTAAGACATGCACAGACAAAATCTATTTATATTCATGACTTCTACTTTTCTTTTCATGTGGCAATTTCAAGTGATTACATATATTAAAGAAATATTATAAACTAGCGGCCGCCCGCGACTTTGTACGCGTAAAGTTACATACAAACTATCATCCCCATTTTAAATCCAAAAGGGGGTTCAATGGGATGAAAAATATTTTGTGTCCGTCTCCTGGTTCTAAGCTACATCCTCACCAAATCGGTATAGCCGTTCTTGAGTTATAAGTAGTGTAACTAACACGACTTTGATATAAATATATTTTTCTTAAGAATATTAGGAACCGAAATTATCGAAATTACTAATATTCCCTCTAACCCCTCCAACTAAGCTAAATTGCTTGTGCTAGGAGTGGATTCACGTCGGTAGTGTAATGGCCAGGATTCGAACCCGGGACCTCTCGATCGTAAGGCCGACTTCTTAACCACTTTTCGTCACAGTCAAAGTCAAGTAAAGTCCGTCATAATAAAGTCAAGTCCTAGCCACACACAGTCCTAGTCATACCCCAGTAAAGTAGTGAAATTTTACAAGGGCTTCTAAAGAGATTCTTTCACCAACATAAGGAGACACAATTCACAGTAATATACTATTTTCCTCATATTGTGTACGTTTTCCAAGGCGTTATGTCTTAAAATCCAATTTTAACACATAAATCTCGGATTTACACTTGGCCGAATCCCGAAATCTGAAAGCCGAAATCCGAATTGGCGGGAAAATCTCCCATTACTCCTACTTTTTTTTTTTTTCTTTTACGTGCGGGAAATCCCCACGGATACCCGCCCCTCCGGAGCCGGAGGGGTAGGTTATGTCGGACTCGAACCGACTAAACCGCACGCCGTCTGTGGGTCGTGGTGCTAGGCCGAAGGTGAGGTTGTCTTGCGACATATCCCTCGCACCCCGGCTGACCCAGGGCCATCCCTTTCGGTCTGGCCCTCCTCGGGAGGTGGGGACCACGCCGTCCCCGACTCAACCCCGGTGTGGGGAGGCGCGCATCGTCCTACGATGCGCGCCGCCGCCGTGGCCTGCTTCTGCTAGGGTGACGGGTGGCTCCACCCGTCACCCTCAGGCCCGCGCTCATGGGGGGCGGAGGTCTGTAAGCGCCCTCCGACGCCCGAGCCGCCTTCGGGCGCGAGCAGCGATGTCAGCGAGTCTTTCTCGCTCACCGCGCCGCGCCCGCTCTGCTGTCTCCTTCGCGAGCATGACCTGCTCGCAGAAAGAGGCGCTGGCCGCCCACGCATCCGCGCAGCGGACCATCGCCGCGAGCAGGATGGAGAGCGTGAGCACTCTCACCCCCAGGGCCTGCACAAGCTCCCGCTTCGGCGTCTCAAACGCCGGACACTCGGTGAGAGTGTGCAGCCCCGAGTCCACGCTCGCGTCGCAGTGATGGCACTCGGGCGTTGGCTCAATACCCATCAGATGCCCATTACTGCTACTTTTGTTTTTATGCAACTTATGTTAGTTGACAAGCACACGGTTCAAGGAACGCGTTTACTATAGCGTATGGACGTTTGCAATAGGGGAGTTTAAACTCGTGCTGCCGACCCTGTACACACAGAGAGTCTCTGTGCCGTCAGTGCAGAAGACAAAGCAGGAATAAGCCTTTGGTCTTCCCACTGACAGCACAAAAACTCTCCACTAAGCTCTGGCTACCACTCATCGCCGGGAACACAACACGAGGTTATTATCGCTGACCTATCATTGGTAAGAGGAATTATAAGTTAATGATAAACATCGGGAATTCCCCGTATAGCGCTGTGATTGTTCATACAAATCAACATTCCAATGCGTTCCTACATATTGACATCATACATACGGCAAGCTCGTGGTATCCAAATAAGCAATGATTAGCATTTTATTAGCACGCATATTGTTAATGGTGAACAAGGGCATTGCTGACATAGCAAAACTTAGGACTGCACACGTGTGACATAGGAGACTTAAAGTCAAAGATAAAGTTCTTTATTTGTTGAATATGGTGTACAAAGTGATGTTTCACTACATTGTATAAAACAAAGTCGCTTTCTCTGTCCCTATATCCCTTTGTATGCTTAAATCTTTAAAACTACGCAACGGATTTTGATGCTGTTTTTTTAATAGATAGAGTAATTCAAGAGGAAGGTTTATATGTATAATACATGTTTAATATAGTAGAGGGTGCAGCGGGAACGGGGTCTGATGCCACGCGGGCGGATAAATATTGGCGGTACGAAGTTCGCTCTACTCTTCCTCGATAAAAAGACAAGAATTTTTCAATTAAATAAGCAGTGCCTGAGATTAGCACTTTTAACCAAACAGAAAATTCAATACCGTGGTGGTTCCCCGGTGGAGTAGAATAGCATCCGTCCAATTGAGCAGTCCGACTGGGGAAGCCTACAAAGGGATATAGGGACAGAGAAAGCGACTTTGTTTTATACTATGTAGTGATGATACTCCATTTGGTTACGTACCTACTGAACTAAAGGTACCTAACTAAATCTTGTGGCGACTTTTTACCCGACTGGCAAGAAGGGTTATGTTTTTCGCGCGTATTTTGTATGTATGTTTGTATTATTCTTTATTACCTCATATCTTCTGAACCACCGTACGGATTTCAATTATTCATGTCTCAAATGATAGGTATTAATTGCCTAAGTGTTCTTGGGTACATAAAATATGAAGAAAAGCTATGTTGGGTATTTCACGGCAAAATGTATGTGGCAAAAAAAAAATTCAGGTATTAAAATGAAGGTAATTAAATGACGATCACAACTAAATAGTATAAAATAAAATAAATCATTTAAAACAAAAAACCCGGCTGATGCTAAAAAGATCGAAACAAGCTTTATAGCAACCATTTGCAAATCTCAAACCTGCCATAAAGCTTGTTCCGATCTTTTCAGCATCAGACGGATTTATTTATTTTTATAATTAATTTTAGTATAAAAACACATATAAAACAAATTAACTAGCTTAATTAATTAACTATCTGACTAACTGTGTGAGTGATTTAATTTCGGTTTTTAGTTTCTAAAGAGAAAATAGTACATCATGGTACAAGTGTGTAAAGTTGATGATTAGTGATTACCGCTGAGGCGATATTAAGACCCGAGCCGTTGGGCGAGGATCTTAAGAGAGCCGAGGACGGTAATCATCAATACACACGTGTATCATACGATGTTTTTCAACATTCTTGTGAATAAAATAATACTTAAATAGATATTTGCCCTTGCAGTTTTCAGGGAGTAAACATTCGTTACTCTAAGCCGAACCTAAATAAATATGAAGCCGTTAACTTCATATCAATCACATCATATATCGGACGTTGTACTACATAAATAAATCTCTTCATAACTAGTACTTGTAGCCATTTTAATTAATAAATAACTGTCATTTCTAAAGTAACAACGATTTGAGATTTTCTTTTCGTAATAGCTAGAAATAATACTTTTCCCTATCGATCGGCCATAGACTAAAAGAGATTACTTTTTAATTCGTCACGGATTAACTGGGGAATTTAAAGATATTACACTTATTACAGACAAAACAAAAGTTAATTGAGTGAAAGTTTTGTTTATTAAACAAATTAAAATTGTCTATTTAAATACGAAGTTGCACAAAATGAGCAAGAAGTATATTAATTTATTAGTACTATTGAACACGAACGATTTTTTTAAGAAAAAGCAACTGAACCAATAAAATTTAAAAAAGAATCTACAACTCACTTGTGCATTATATAACAATCAAAAAGCCTAAGCTTGATTATACGTGTCATTTCATTATGTGCCTAACTGCGGTGAAATTTGAGCCAGTTTATGAGCAAGTGTTTTGAAAATATTTATAAACTGAGTTTTTCAATTAAAACATATTAACAAGACACATCAAGACTGTTTATGTTTAGTTAATTACCCAACCTAATGGAGTATAGCTGTTGTCCGCGGCTCCGCCCGCGTGGATATCAGTGTTATAACGACCAATTGTACTTAAACCGGACTGAAGACTCCGAAGTAGATGGCTGGCTGTGGTCGTGACGAACACAAGGATGATTGTTAATTGTTTATTGTATAGTTCATATTCATATTTATCTTCTTCATCCTAGCGTTAATGCCAGTCACATCCGGAGCTTTTCAACTTGGATTCTGGAGTCCGCTTTTTACTAGTCTAACTGCGGATTTGGCTTAACTTCGATATTTTCCGTGAAGCGACTGCCATCTGACCTCACAACCCAAAGGCAATATCGAAGCATTGCAGCTAGACCAGTTGTTGGATTTTTGAGGGTTCCAACTAACCGTAACGACTGCCAGAGATGTTTGTATGACAACCAGGACCGACGGCTTAACGTGCTCTCCGAGGCATGACCAGACCAATGCAAATACCCATATTCATACAAATATTTGCACTGAGCGGGGATCGAATCCGCGCCTCCTGCGCAGCGGCCACGTTCACTACCGCTACGCCACGGAGGCTCTCGTATTCATATTCATATTCATACCTATTCATTTTCAAATTCATATTCATATTCATTTTCATATTCATTTATTAACAGAATGCAGGCATCTTGCTAACGTTCAACCTCGGCCAAGATGCACAGAGGCGTGTCTGTGTTTTGATAATAGTTCAATTTTCTTCACTTACGTGTTTTGCATCTGTAACCAAGGCCGTAACGAATTGAAACGCATCACTGAAATGTTGAAAAAAAAAAATGATTTCTTGCGATGCTTCTCTGACAATAATACGTTTGTCGTAACGGTATAATAATTGTCACGCCGTACTACCACAGAGGATAAATTCGTGTAATAAAAATCTGAAGGCCAATTTTCATGAGACTAAAATTGTCAATCAAAATGTAGCAGTCAAAATCGGCAGCCATTTTTATTGTAAAATTGGCGGGCCGTATTCTTGAAAGCAACTCAGCTGAACCTCGATTTACGAGGGAAAAGATTGTATGCCTTCTAACCTAACCTATCCGAGTCGGGGAAAATGAAGAAATTTGAGGCATGCAAACCAAAGAAATAAAAAACAGTTACAATTCAACGAAAGACTACAAAAAATAATCTGTCAAGTAGTGGTCATTCGAAGATGTGTCTTGTCTAAAATAACGAGTTCTGGTATTTGATCAAATCACTAAATTTGTTTAGGGAAATGATAAAATCGGATTGTAATTTTAACATCTGCCGTGATTTGATCAAATCGCTTAGGGAATTGACGAAATCCCTGTTTTTATCATATCCCTGCGACATACACACATGTCAAATTTGACAGGTTGTCTGACAGATTGTCTATACAATTTTTCCACAGTAAAATCGAAATTCAGCTGAGTGACATTTAAGAATTAAGCCTTAGTTTTTAGCAAAATATGACGTCAAAAACATACAATTGTTTTGCATAATTTTGAAAATAAACAATACCCATTTCATTTCATTTCATTGAGCGTAAGATTTCCGTTAATGAAATTCGAATATTGATTAACACATAGTTAGGTTATATAAAGTGTAACAACATAAAATCACGGAACTTTGTGTTATTAGTTTATTACTTGGTATACGAAAATATGTGTAGGCAAAAATAGACGGGTTGCACTCCGGGAGTGCCGGCAGATGTGAAAACTTTTTCTTTCTTTTTTCTTCGTTATATACAGAGAAAAAGATAAAAAGAACATACCATACCTATAATATAGCGCCAATCATAGAACCTATCACTAATTTTCGGTCAGAAGAAATTAATGAATTACAAAAAGAAAAATAATCACAAAAAGTGTCAGGAGCCTTGGTTCGAACCCGGTACTATCTGAAACCATAAGGACTTACAGTCGAAGCGCTTACCGCTAAGCTACAAAGCTTCTTAGTGTACCTAACAACATAAACAATCTGTAGCTAATGTTGTATTACGTCAGTCGTCGGTTACGGTCCAAAGGTCAAGTGATCCTGACGCGAGTTTAACACTTTTTACCCATCCAACGCCGCTAAAGAAGTTTTCACTTCAAAAATATCAAAAATATTGAGTGAGCCAATTCTCTAAAATTCAGGTGCAAAGGTTTCAAAAATTGTCCAAACCATACCACATTTGTTCAGATTGTCCAGCACATGGGCTTCAGAAAGCCGCTGACTTTTGGAAAGTAAATACCAAATAGTAATATGAAAACTCGTCTACGCCCGTGACTACCGACCTCCATGATCGGGGCCTGAGGACGGCAGTTGGCCGACTCGCCGTCCTTACAGAAGCAGGCCGTGGCGGAAGCGTGTCGTGTGTGTCCTTACACACGCCTGCCCACTCACCGACGCGGGATAAAACCCGACCCCACCAGGCGAGGCCGCGGTGGCGGCCAATGTCTGCCGGTAACCCTGGGGTTATCCTTTCGAGGGCTTACACGGTGTGCCCGGCAATGGACACTTGGGAAGGACACCGTGTGGTTTTAGTCGGTCCGATTCCGACACGCCCACCCCATCGTCGGCACCAATGGGGTGAAGCCCGTGGACGTTTCCACACGTCAAAAAAAAAACGCTGATGAAACTTCTTAATCCAGTCAAATTAGACTAAATAAAATAATAAGCTTGCATAAATTCGCATAGAGCTGAAAATGGATGGGGTCTTAAGTCTTCTTCATCCCAGCGTTAATCCCAGTCGCATCCGAAGCTTTTCAACTTGGAGTCTAGGGTCGGCTTTTTACCAGTCTAACTGCGGATTTGGCTAAACTTCGATATTTTCCGTGAAGCGACTGCCATATGACCTCCACAACCCAAAGGCGATATCGAAGCATTGCAGCTAGACCAGTTGTCAGATTTTTGAGGGCTCCAATTACCCGTAATGACTGCCCCGGGGCCGACGGCTTAACGTGATCTCCGAGGCACGACCAGACCAATGCAAATACCCATATTCATGCAAACAAATATTTGTACTGAGCGGGGATCGAACCGCGCCTCCCATCCCTCCCATAATTAAAGAATATAATTTTTGTTGCCAATTTTGACAACGAAACGAATCGACATCGAATCGTTGTAAATTAGGAGATCTTGCCACCTGTAAAAATTCTTTTTAGATCTAATCATGGCTAGAATATAATCCTGAGCATTCTCGCTGAACGGTGGGACTCCCCACTACGTCTACTGCAGCTGCAGGCCCTTGTGTATCGCCTTCTGTACCTATAGCACAGGGAGCAGTACCGAAAGCCATAACCTCATCTACTATTGCTAAGATATGTGTGTGTGTGTGTGTGTGTGTGTGTGTGTGTGTGTGTGTGTGTGTGTGTGTGTGTGTGTGTGTGTGTGTGTGTGTGTGTGTGTGTGTGTGTGTGTGTGAGAGAGAGAGTGTGTGTGTGTGTGTGTGTGAGAGAGAGTGAGTGTGTGTGTGTGTGCGTGCGTGCGTGTGTGTGTGTGTGTGTGTTTCTTTTCTCGCAGAAAACGTAGTCAAATTGCGTGAAAAATTATTTCTAGAATTATTTTTCTCAATAACCCAAACACGTTTACAGTTCAAATAGAAGTTTTGAAATATCTCGCGTGATATTAGAGGAGGGGAGAGAGAGTTGAGGAAAATCTTACGATACCTCACCAAGGGGGGAGGGGGTCGAAAAAACCTAAGCAAACGAGTCCTGACAAAGTTTGTTATTTTTTTATAACCATGCATTAATAAGTAATTTTCGTAACTAGGCAAGTTATTAAACGTCCGACCCAAGCCATTTGCATAGCCGTTCAATCAAATGGCTGAACATCATTAAGGCCGTTAATTGAAAGACGCCGTTTAGTAAACAGCCTAGGCGGTTAATTGAACGGCTGATTAAAGCAAGTTGGCGGAAACATTTCCACGGTCACGTTCCTTATAAACACCTAATGTGTGCAAAACCTCGTGTTTGTACGAACAAAAAAATATCTTATCTTGTAATGTGAGGTCATGTTTAAGATGTTTAGCAAATAGACTTATGTGCTGACTGTAGTTGTACCTATTTCCTATACAAATATACCGTGAGACTCATTTCTTGGACCTAAGCCGCGAGCTAAACGAGGCCTAACACGGTCCACCGGATGGAGTCGTTAACGTGGCCTATGGACATGTGCAACACCAGTGTTGTCACACTCGGCTGCCGACCCTGTCAACACAGAGAGTTTCTGTGCCGTCAGTGTAAAAGAAAAAGCAGTAATAGCCTTTGGTCTTCCCACTGACAGCACAAAAACTCTCCAGTGAGCTCTGGCTACCCTACTCACCGGGAACACAACACGAGGTTATTATGTCCGCGGTATTCTGTAGGGCGGAGGTACTTCCCCAGTAGGACTGCTCAATTGGACGAAAATACCGTCGTGTCCTTAAATTCCGACAACTGGTCTAAGTACAGAACTTCGATATAGCCAATTAGTTTTTTTTCTCTTTCTTCCACAACGACAATCGATTTCAACTCGCTTGATGGTAAGCTGAAGGCAAAGTCTCAGGAAAGAGGGTCACCATTACAAACGCGTACTATATTAAAAATAGTGGCACTTAGCTTGCCGGCATTTTCAGATGCTCTTTCACGCCCCGCTTAAAGCACCCGGACTGTAGAAGGCAACACGTGAGCTGGCAAGGAATTCCAGGTCTTAATGGTGCGGCAAAGGAAATATTCATAGATAGGATACTGGTGGTAGAAATTTGATGGTAGAAATTTGATAGTAGAAATTTGATGGTATAAATTTGATGGTATAAATTTGGCACAAATTACGGCCGTGTGGGTACCACCGTGCACTATTGCGAAAAACCTTCCATAGTAATCCAGTCTCGGTTGGATTGCGTTCAGGGGTTAGTAAGTGCATAGCCGGGCAGGGGGGATTGTGGTCGCAGCACTACTGGGACCGGTGTATGTCACGCGATGCGCAGACGACAATCCACTTTTGATGAGGCCGTCAAACTGAGTGCCACCGTTGGTATGGTATGGTACGTGTATGTAATGATGCCCCGTCTTTCCTGAAACTTTGCCTTCAGCTTACCATCAGGCGAGGTGAGTCAATTTACAGAAATTCTATATACCCAATTGGTTGTTTTTCTTTTATTATATATAGAGCCCGTCAATTTGACTTCACCTCGCTTAAAGCACTACGACTGTAGGAAGAAGGCAACACGTGAGCTGGCAAGGAATTCCAGGTCTTTATGGTGCGGCAAAAGAAAGAGTCAAAGAAAGCAAAGTATGGAGATCAAATAGCAGTCGCTTCACGGAAGATATCGAAGTTCAGTCAAATCACAGTCACATTGGAAAGCCGACCGCAACTGTATTTGGAATAGCCTTAGAGAATGATAATTATTTACTTTTGTACGCCAACCATGTTTTACCAAGCTCTTCGCAAATAGCGTCTATCTATATTAAATGTTAAAAAATATATTTAGACGTTACACATCTGTTGGTCTCGCTACGTTTTTTTATTAATAGCCTTGAAATTCGCAAGAGGCGCGTGCACCGATAATACAGTTTTCATATGTACCGTCAAGCTTATAGGTTACTGGCTTTTGCCAGCGGCTCCGCCCGCGTGAATGACGGGTATCGCTACCAAATAAAGCCTATGTCCTTTCTTAAGGTCTAATCTACCCTTATAACAAATTTCATCAAAATCGGTTCAGTGGTTTAGGCGTGAAAGCGCAACATACAGACAGAGTTGCTTCCCTATTTATAATATTAGGTCTTTACATATGAAATTGCAGAATTTTTTTACGGATTCATGAGTTCGTTATTCCTGTAATTTAATAGCTATTTGCATTATTTACACTTTGTTTGAAAGTTGATTTCAAGATTCTACAACTCTGTATTAAATTTTGATTTTATTGGCCGCTTGATAAATTAAATTCGATCTTCATAAACAGTACTTTCTAAATGCTATCCATTTTGATGATAAATTTCGAATTACTTTTTTACAGCTGTCATTTTTCAAAAATGTAATAAAAGTTGTTGTTAGCTAGAAGTTGTCTCATTCATACACAAAAAAAAAACACAAAATTTGGATTTGTCATTCTTAAAAAGCCTAGTGGTATGTGTAATGGACTGCTGAGACGAGGTCTCGGATTCGACCCCAGTTTTCCATGGCACACACCAATGACTTTTCGATGCTTTTCGAAGTTATGTGTGTATTTATCGCAGGTTTATAAGTGCCCGGTTAATGGCAATAGGCTCGCCACCTATTACATTGGGACCTAAACATAAAACTGGCGAAATGTGGGTGCTAGCACCTCTGCCTACCCCTTCGGGGATATAGGCGTGAGTTTATGTTAGAATTTAGAATGTTAGAACTGCAAATTGGGTGTCCTCAAATTTTTTCAATAAAACGGCAATTTCATTTGTGACCACCTATTATTAGTATAAATATATACCCGGTAGATGGCGTTGGCTTATATGGAAAACCTTTTCAGGATACCTAGATGTGGTTGTCATATGGAGGGGTGACTGTTAAATGGTATTTCATTGTTGGCCATTAACCACAACTCAGTCGGGGAGGGTAGTCGCTCCCAGTTTAAAAGAAAAAAAAAGACGGGTTGCACTCTGGGGTGCCGGCAGAAGTGAAAACATTTTCTTTATTTCTTTCTTCGTTATATACATAGAAAAAGATAAAAAGAACATACCATACCATACCATACCTATAATATAGCGCCAATCATAGAACCTATCACTAATTTTCTGCTAATTTTCTGTCAGAAGAAATTAATAAATTACAAAAAGAAAAGATAATCACAATAAGTAATAAATTACAAAAAGAAAAAACAATCACAAAAAATCCCTGAAGGCCAGGTGGTTTGAACCCGATACTATCTGAAACTATAAGGACTTACAGTCGAAGTGCTTACCGTTTAAGCTACGACGCTATCTGTCGTAACTTGCAAAATAGATAGTCTGTACCTAATCTTGTATGACGTCAGTCGTCGGTTACGGTTCAAAGGTTAACTAATCCTGACGCTTCCTTAACATTTTACACCCATCCAACGCCGCTAAAGAAGTTTTCACTTCAAAAATCAAGACGGCCATGAAGACCCCTCTGTGCCTCGGAGAAGCATGATAAGCTAGCAGTACCAATGCACTAGTTAATTTTCAATATCAATCAAAGAATGGGGATGCCGCCTGCGCTTTTATCCCTACAGAGGGCGCCTTGTAATGGTCAATGTTAGCCGTCATCTACGTAGATTACATTGTTTGTCTCTTCAAATCTGACAGCTATGAGTTTGTTTTTGTCACAGAACAGATGATTATTGTTGTTTGGTCATATGCTACTGCCATCTACAATTAGTTTTGCGTCGGCATCCCCATTGGCCTATTGCAGTTCACTGCTGAACATAGGCCTCTCCCAGTGTTGGGACTCTCTGGCCCACTGTGTCCACGCTGGCCAGACGGGTTGGTACAGGGTTTTATTTCGAGTGTTCCTTCTCTCGCAGTGATATCGTCTGCGTATTGTTCCGTCAGTCGCCTCTTACGACAATTGGATAGGATAGGAAGGGGACTCTTTTGTCTGTACTTAGCCTCCTTTTTGGGCCATTGTGTGTACCGTATGGATGTAAAGGATTAATAGATTTTAATAATTCTTTTACTATTAAAAATATATTTTATTCATAAACTAGTTGACCCGGCGAACTTCGTACCGCCAATATTTTTCCACCCGCGTGGCGTCAGATCGCGTTCCCGCTGCACCCTCTGCTATGTTAAACATGTATTATACATATAAACATTCCTCTTGAATCACTCTGTCTATTAAAAAAAAACCGCATCAAAATCCGTTGCGTAGTTTTAAAGATTTAAGCATACAAAGGGATATAGGGACAGAGAAAGTGACTTTGTTTTATACTATGTAGTGATTTAATCGTGCATATTATGGTATTGGTAAGTGCCCCTATGGTGTATCAACATCGAATGCATGTTTTCTTCATCCCCGCGTAAATCCCAGTCGTATTCGCAGCTGTTTAACTTGGAGTGTGGCGTCCGCTTTACCGGTCTAACTGAAGATTCAGCTAAACTTCGATATTTTCCGTGAAGCGACTGCCATCTGACCTCCACAACCTAAAGGCGTTATAGAAGCATTGCATTTGGGCCAGTTATTGGATTTTTGAGGGCTCCAACTACCCGTAAAGACTGTCATAGATGTTCAAATGACAACTGGGACTGACGGCTTAACATGCTCTCTGAGGCACAACCAAACAACTGCAAATACACATATTCGTACATACAAATATTTTCATTGAGGGGCATCTCGAACCCACTCCTCCTGCGTAGCGGCTGCTTTCTCTACCGATGCGCCACAGAGGCTGTCAATCAACATTGAATGAATGCATGTAACATTTATTACTTTTCATCTCAATATTCCAGTGGGATCTGAAGTTACGGAGGTAAAACCAGTAGTCATGGTAGCAGGTAATAAGATAATGTTCACCGATATTTTAAGAGATAAAGTTATTTTGTCACGGGTCAGCAGGTAATAAAATAATGTTCACCGATATTATGAAGAGATAACGTTAATTTGTCACGGGTCAGCAGGTAATAAAATAATGTTCACCAATATTATAAAGAGATAAAGTTAATTTGTCACGGGCCACATGTCACGCTACACTGACAACAGATGGACGAAGACCGTGGCTATGTGGAGGAGACCTGGAGAAAGACCAAAGACTAGGTGGAAGGACGAGATAGAGACCATCGGAACATGAAATTGGCCCAACCTTGCAAGGAATCGTGACAATGGGCAATCTCTGGAGGAGGCCTTCACCCGAAGAAGGGTCCAGATGGCATTATTGAACTAACAGTGTCCACACCATTAACATCTAAATTAATGTACTTGACAAATGGAACAATAAAGCCTTTTTATTTTATTTTATTTATTTATTTAAAGTTAATTTGTAAGTATGTCTCTAGAGGATCATCTTTGAAACAACTGAACGAAAGTTAGTAAATTCTTTCATCAAATAAAAGCTAAAACAACCAATCTATTAGAAATGTATAATACAAAAAACCTAATGTAAACATTTCATTTATCTTCTAAATTATTCTTTAACATGTACATTTAAAGAATTGTTAAGTATAGATAACTAATATTAGTGACAAAATATAATGAAACTCATCATAGTTTATTAAACAACATGTAAGTTTTTCTATGCAAAGGTCAACAAAGATTCCTGAAAAATAGGATGTTTTTATATGTTTCATTGAAGATAGGATGTTTTTGTATACCAAAACTCTTGTAGACAAATTTTGGGTGGTAGCTAAAATTAAAAAAAATTAAAAGACACTATTATTTACATAAATATGTGCTTATATTACCCATTCTCAGTATTCTCAGACTAGAATACCAATGAACCAGCCTATTTTATTTTAAAAAGCACCTACAGTTTTTTTTTTACTGTGGCTGAAACTACTTCGTATTCAAACGCACGAAAATATAATTCCAAATTTAAATATTCATATGCAAACTTGCGCAATCGAAACCATAAAAAAATTTTATACATAAGAATGGACAATGTTGACCTACATGTGTTCATAATGTTGTACTTTTAAAACTAGTTTACTTACCAGAAAAACAAGAATAACATCGTTTTCTACGGGTGCACATAAATCCTCTTCAAGTATTTCTTGAATTACGTAAATATTAACTGTAATAAATTCCACCTGTATTTATACTTCAAAAATGTATAAGAAATTCACACTGCACTATGTCAATTCCAAGATTTTAATGTCTATAAACCGTTATGCGTCTCTAATATTAGTGTTTACAACCGTATTTCTAATTAATTGATGGATTATTATTGATTAAAACGCAGAGTACGGCAAAACAATAATTTAGACGTAAATTACAACTCTTATTTTGAGTAGGTGATGTTGTTTTATATTTTTAATTCATCTATGTATGTATATTAGGCCGTACAGTCCGTTACATGATGTTAATCAAATAGGTAAACACTTTAATAATATTAAAGTTAGCGCGGGCCACTGCTTGGCAAGTGGCAAAATATGTGTAGGTAATTTTAACTAATTTTCGACCCACATTCGATGGTAGAAAAAATGACAGTAAGTGGCAAACATTGCCATAACATGACCACTAATTTCAGTTATATTACTCATAAAAGTTAGAGCCTAGCGGCAAAATCTTCGTACTATTATTACACAATTTTGCTTATTCCTATTACACATACATATGGACATCATAACAGTATAGTATTCTGTCTTCTTCACTGATTAATTCAGATGTGCCAGGTAAGGCCGAAGCTTTAAATGCTTGGAAAATGACCTGCCCAAATTCCGTCATGCCCGCCAACCTATCTTCTCAAAGGCAATGGGATGAGCCGCTCAGTTTTGGTGTTAAAAAACATTTAATCAGTACAGCTACCACTGATGCTGAGCGTGCTCGCCTTTTGGCTGTGGGGGAATGGGAATCTGGTGTTTGGCTCCAGGCACTTCCTTCGCCCAACATTGGTACAATGTTGGACGAGACCACCTTCCGCATCGCGACTTGCCTACGTTTGGGGGCACCGTGTGTCTCTCCGCATCGATGTCTATGTGGAGAAGCAATCGATTGCCTTGGACATCACGGATTATCTTGTAGCAGGAGCGTAGGCCGCATGTCCCGACATGCCAACATTAACGATGTTATCCGTCGGGCTCTCGTCACCGCCGGCGTGCCAGCTATTCTTGAACCTGTTGGCTTGGCGCGCGTCGATGGCAGGAGACCGGACGGTATGTCGTTGTTACCTTGGAAGATGGGTAGGCCTTTGGTGTGGGACGAAACTTGCGTCGACACCCTGGCGCCTTCCCATCTTCCAAGTACAATGGACTGCGCATGTGCTGCTGCTGCATCAGCGGAGACTCTCAAACGGCGCAAATATACCAATTTAACTGGTAATTATATTTTTGAGCCGTTTGGAGTCGAAACGTTGGGTCCGTGGGGTCCAAGCGCGCGCGCGCTATTCAAAGAAATAGCGAAGCGCCTAATCGACTCTTCCCGTGACCATAGGGCTGGCCTTTACCTCGCTCAAAGAATTAGTATCGCTATTCAGCGTGGTAATGCCGCCAGCCTTTTAGGCACGGTACCAGTAGAGGTCGATGGGGAGGAATTTTTCGATGCCTAAAGTTGCAGTCTCTCCCCCTCTTTTATGTTATTTTTGTATATATAATATAGCATAATTTTTATTATTTAGTATTATTCTATAATATAATTGTAAACTCTTAATTTAAATGAATAAAAAATATAATTTCAGTATAGTAGTATTAATAAACCACCTAAGGTTTGTGCCCTACAAGTGTATACTTAAAACAACGAATATTCGATTGTTTTATTACATTACATAAATAATATCATTAAAAAGTAAAGGTAATTAACGGCTACAATAACAATAACTTTATAAATTCTGAAGAAAGTGGGATTTGAGTTTATTCGTAACATCGGCTGGTGATATTAGGTTTCAAGATGGTTGATTTTTGAAGCGGGGAGTAAACATGCAGATATGCGTTCACCATACATATATATTACTCTTACTTATTCAATTAATTTGGTTAGTTCTATTTGTTTTTATGTTAGAGGTGTGGTTCGAGACGTGAAACGTGAAAGCCTCTTGTACCTACTGAGGCAGGTGATGTGATGCACTCACTGCGATGCGAGCGAGAACTCAGGCTGCACACGTTGATGGAATGCAGCTCTCGGAGTTAGAGCCCTCTCGCACTTATGGTGATGAATGCGAGCGCGTGGGCTACCATTCTACGAGCCAGTAATGCTCGAGAATGAAGGAGATGGTGAAGCCGTGAAGCAGGCCCAGGCGATACTAAGGGCTCTCCCGGGCCGCCAAGCTAGCGAAAGGAGCGCATCGCGACTCAGACGTGGGACGCTGCTCAACGACCTCCATCCCCCATGAGTACAGACCTGGGGGTGACAGTTCGAGCCACCTGTTACACTAGCAGAGGCAGGCTGGAGCAGCGGAACCATACGCCTCAACAGTCCGTTTTAACGCCCTTTCTTCTGTGTGTAATGTTGAACTTGCATAGCCCACATTTTGAACTTTCTATAGCCAAGCGGTGCGACATTGAGTTTGATCAGATCCTAAATCGTAATTTCCTATGGGGCTTCACAAGTACCTATGCACATTTAAAGCCAAGGTATGTTTTCTCCTTCCGGCTCTTCAAGACCCACCACTGCCATTAGTGGTTATATAGATTTTGTTATTTCAACCAATTTCCCACATAAATAGTAAAGTCACTTGGTACCCAATTTTGTATTTTTATTTTCTTACCCCACCACCAAATATAACCCCTCTTCCCGAACCAAACACAGGTTACACTAGTGATGACTCCCCCCTTTGACTTGAAGTCTGGATCCGCCTCTGGTCCAATGTTAGTACAAGCACTTACCAAAAGAAAAAGTACAAGCTTTAAACCAACCGGTGGTCTATGTCTAATGCAGTACTAAAGTAATTCATTCGTCCCCTTCGTCCCTAACACTAGTGCATACTGTGCATAACGATTAATGACTGAAAATGCACCCATACCGTTAGCCTGTAGCCACAAGCAACATAGGCACTTTTAATTATTTTACAGTCATAATTCAAATATCATTTCTACTGATAAGAGCTTTTTTTGCAATTGTAACTTTGAAATCTAAATGTCAGATAAATTCCATTTCAAGCAGAGTTATCTGAAATTATATTTACATTTATTTCGAATTAGACGTCAATAGTCACTTATCATTGCTTTTTTAATAAAATTAATATTTCTGCTTAAGTTTATTTACAGTGACAATAATTATTACATTTTATTTATCGACAAAAATCATTGCTATTCACAGACTTTTCACTACCGTGATACCTGTGAACATCGACCTCTAATGACATTTAGTAAAAAAATAAGTTGATTCATTTCATTCGTGATCCGATAGTGAGTGATTTTTGTGGTGATATAGTCAGGGATCTATTATAATTGAAACATCCTTGTTAAGTTGTTATTCTATGATTATATATCAGTAAAATGGCGACGCCGGCGGATATTCGTGCATTATTCGAGACGAGATTGAAAGAAAGCGCTACTCCCCCGGATTTTCATCCGCTAGACTTAGAAAGGTCAAAAGATGAAAAATATCTTAAAAGAATATTTATGCATGTTGAAAAAGATGTGAAGCAGGGTGCGGACATGCTGTGGGATATCCTGACATGGAGAAAATCGGTAGGTGCTAGCAATATCAATGAAAGTAATATAAGAATGGACTATGTTCAAGAAGGAGTGTTCTTCCCTAGAGGTAGGGATATAGATGGGTGTTTATTACTTATCTTCAAAGCTAAAATGCATATCAAAGGGCAAAGAGATTATGATGAGCTAAAGAAAATCATGATATACTGGTTTGACCGTGTTGAACGAGAAGAAAACGGTAAGAAAATCACTATGTTTTTTGATATGGACGGAAGTGGTCTAGGAAACATGGATATGGAGCTTATAAAGTATTTAATTACGTTGTTTAAAGCTTATTATCCGTATTTCCTTAATTACATCATCATTTACCAAATGCCATGGGTCTTGTCTGCTGCGTTCAAAGTTGTGAAGACGTTACTACCAGCTAAGGCCGTTGAAAAAATGAAATTCGTTTCAAAAGATACATTAAAAGATGTTGTGGTACCTGAACAGGCTTTGGCCGTATGGGGAGGCAAAGATAATTATGTGTTTGAGTTCACTCCGGAAGTTAAAAGTAATGATCATGCAAGTTCAAAGAAGGTGACATTTGCTGAGCAAGGTGACGGACAACACTCTCCGGGTGAGATGCTACGTCTTGTACCAAATGATGTAATAATCTTTAAAGGAGATAGCGATGAAATCTCAGGACAATTCACGATTACCAACATGGATGAGAGTGCTGTATCATTCAAAATTAGAACTACAGCTCCGGAAAAGTTCAGAGTGAGACCAAGTTCAGGTACGTTAGCTAGCGGGGCTTCTCAAACAGTACTCATTGTGGTTCAACCAGGTATACAATTACGTACTGTAGCGAAGGACAGATTCCTGGTTATGTCGATCCAGATTCCAAAGACAGACGTAACACCAAAAGAGCTATCAGAAATCTGGCAAGCATCAACTGGCAGTAAAACTGATGAGTATCGTCTAAAATGCCAGTTCCCTGAAAAAGATGTACCAAAGAATGGTAATGTTGTTGATGGAAAAACTTCAGAAAAAGGTGATTCTCCTGTGGGTACATTATCTAGCCTAGAAAGGAAGTATGATATTCTGCAAAGGGATCTACAGAAACTGAAATGGCTGCAATTTGTAACGTTAACTGTAACTGTCTTCGTTGCTGTTGTCGGATACCTGATTTATGTTAACGTTAATGAAGAAGGAAAGTACTGTGAACGTTTGTAGCCCATGGAGTATGTGGTGTTTAACCACACAGTGCAGATAGACCTCGTAATGACTGTTTTCGCTTGTATGTTATTCATGAATATATTGTTGTATATTATGTATACTCGGGTATCTTATAGGTTAAGTATACATCGTTAAGTTGAATTTAATCAGAGATTTGTACTACTAAATGCTGTCATGTTTCACTTAAAACTAAACTCAGAATAAAACGCAACAAACTATAGAAGTATTGGTTGCTATCATTGTTCAAAATTCAGTCTTATGTCTTAATGATCACACACACCAAGTACGATGTACAGTCGAGAAAGGAGATACTGTCACCTATATTTTACGTGTTAATTAAATATAAACTAAATTCCATTTTCACAAGGCTGAATATAGTATGCAGTAGTATGATACAACTGTAGCACATTATTGCTTAATAGTTTAAGCTTTGTTGGATAAAAGAATAAGGTACATTATTTAATTACTAAAAACTGCTTGAGTATTTTTCAGCCATCTTTGTTAAGAGCATTAGACTTGTTGTTGCCCACATTTTAATTGCGATTAAATTTCCCGCCTGCCCCTCTAGACAAGTGGCAATTCGCTAACCGGCGTTTGATGGAATAGAATGACGAATGTATGGGATTTGACGTATTTGACATGCGTTAACGACTGTTATATACGTCAAATCCCATATATTCGTCATTCTATTCCACCGAACGCCAGCTAGCAAATTGCCACTTGTCCTGTCTAAAATATAGAAACAAGTTTTAATGAAGGTGGTACCACACATACGGCAATAGGGTACAGCCCTGCCTTTTAGAACGCAGTGGTGTACTCATTTCGATTTTTTTGCCAGCAGTCGGGCTTTTTAATTGCTTAATATTTTTTAATTGCATTTAACATTTGCCCAACATAGTATATTATTTTAACTTGATCACAGTCTATATCTCTGGTGAAATTCAATCTTAATATGAAATAATGGAAAGGGTTGAACCTGAAAAAGAAATAATGGGTACCTCCATGTAATGTCTGCCTTGGGTGATGTGTTTCTAGAAATTCGTCCTCACAACCTAATCAATCCACTGTCATCTTCGTTATCTTGATAACCATCTCTTCATAGCTTATCTCATCCGAATGGTATCTTATAAGGCGATTAAAATACGCAGACGATATCACTGCGAGAGAAGGAACACTCGAAATAAAACCCTGTACCAACGCGCCTGGCCAGCGTGGACACAGTGTGCCAGAGCCTCCCAGCATTGGGAGAGGTATAAGTCAAGCAGGGACAATGATACAACTGTCTATGGACTGCGATAGCCTGACTGAATGGTTAAGCCCCACCAAAAAAAAGACAGGTTGCACTCCGGGAGTGCCGGCTGAAGTGAAAACTTTTTCTTTCTTTCTTCTAAACTATTTCTGTACCAAATTTCATCAAGAAATCATCAAAAATGACAAACTTTCATACCAAGGCCCTAGTCCGCCCCCCTTCTACCCTCCTTTTTGCGATAAAAGGTAGCCTATATCAGTTTCTAAGATCTTAACTATCTCTGTACCAAATTTCATTAAGTAATCTTCAAAAATGACAAACTTTCATCCCAAGGCCCTAATCCCCCCCCCCCCCTTCTTCCCCCCTTTTCGCGATAAAAGGTAGCCTATGTCCGTTCCCAAGCTCTAAACTATTTCTGTACCAAATTCATCAAGAAATCTTCAAAAATGACAAACTTTCATACCAAGGCCCTAGTCCGCCCCCCTTCTACCCCCCCTTTCGCGATTAAAGGTAGCCTATATCTGTTTCTAAGATCTAAACTATCTCTGTACCAAATTTCATTAAGATCTTCAAAAATGACAAACTTTCATCCCAAGGCCCTAATCCCCCCCTTCTACCCCCCTTTTCGCGATAAAAGGTAGCCTATGTCCGTTCCCAAGCTCTAATCTACCTCTGTACCAAATTTCATTAAAATATCTTCAGAAATGACAAACTTTCATAAAAACTTTCATCCCCTATTTCCCCCCCTTAAACCCCCTTTCTCGTGATAAAAGGTAGCCTATGTCCGTTCTCAAGCTCTAATATACCTCTTTACCAAATTTCATCAAGATCGGTTCAGTGGTTTAGGCGTGAAAGCGTAACATACAGACAGACAGACAGACAGACAGAGTTACTTTCGCATTTATAATATTAGTATGGGTCACTAATTTTCTGTCAGAATGAATTACAAAAAATAATCACAAAAAGTGTCAGAAGCCCAGGTTCGAACCTGGTACTATCTGAAACCATAAACACTCACAGTCGAAGCACTTACCACTAAGCTACGAAGCATCATAGCGTATCTAAAAAAACAATCTGTAGCTAATGTTGTATGACGTCAGTCATCGGTTACGGTTCAAAGGTCAAGTGATCCTGACGCGAGTTTAACACTTTTTACCCGTCCAACGCCGCGAAAGAAGTTTTCGCTTCAAAAATTGATGATATTAACTGTGCAGGACAAAGCAGGCACAAAATCATCATGAAGTCGCAACCGATGCTCTTTTAGACTTGTTTCCGGCGTTGGCTCCTTTTTTTATACAACTAAGGTGGCAGACTCGTTCCACCTTATAAAAAGTGAATACCGTGGCTGATGGTCGTATGCAACACCAGGGGGGTCACACTCGTGCTGCCGACCCTGTAAACACAGAGTTTTATTGCCGTCAGTGTAGAAGACGAAGTAGGAATAGCCTTTGGTCTTCCCACTGACAGCACAAAAACTCTCCAGTGAGCTCTGGCTTATTCACCGCCGGGAACTCACCACGAGGTTATTATGACCGCGGTATTCTGTAGGGTGGAGTTATCTCCCCAGTCGGACTGCTCAATTGAACGGAAATACCGTCGTGTCCTACCTTCTCTTACTGCTCCCAGAGGGAACGCCGTTGACTGGACCCATGATCAGCCTTTCTTCGTGGGCGACTTCACTCATTTCCCCTACTACCATGAATGTTCATATGACAACCATGTGGTGCTCTCTAAGCACGATAACACCCAGAGCAAATAGACATATTCATGCGTACAAATATTATCATTGAGCGGGAAGGAACCCGCGCCCCCTGCGTAGCAGTCGTGGCACAGAGGCTGTTTACATGTACGGACGGGATGACAGACAGTTGTGGTGGCTTAGAGCTTACAAGCTAGAAGCAGCCATTCCCCTAAGATAAACTATAAAGCCTTACTGCTTGCATTACCCAAGGTAGACTACAAAGAGGCGTCATAGCCCAGCAACCAAAAAAAAAATCCCTCCCCTCTGGGGCTAGGCAGAGAACAGCCCGACACTCCCATTTGGTTGTAATTGAATTTATTTTGCCTTTTAGAGTAATTTGTTTAGATACTACACGCTAAACTCGCCGAATTTGAATTTATTTAGTTTTGTAGATCGTTCTTCTCTATCGCACATTAGATAGACAGATTTATACCTTCATAGAGTGGTTAAAACCGTATGTGTATATAAAATATTAAAATTGTAACTTCGGTTTTAACATCTCTATAAAGATATCGATATTTAGACACGTGCAGGTTTAGACATTCCTGGTTGTATGGGCACTGTAAGAAAATGTAGGTTAGATTATGTGCTGGTTCGCACTACTTGTATTCTTAAGAAAGGAGAATAATTCTACACAAAGCGTGTATAAATCGAGAAAGTAAATTTTCAGTGTAACCAAGTTTCATTGTTTTAAATTGATTTAAATACAATAAATTAACTGATGCTCGCGGCTCAGCCCGCGTGGATGTCGGCTATCGCAACGAAACGAAAAAGCCTATGTTATTTACCAAGGTCTAATCTTTCTCTTTACCAAGTGTCATCAAAATCTATCATTGGTTGAGGAGTGAAAGCCACACAGAGTTATTTTCGCATTTATAATATTAGTATGGAAGTATGGCTTTCTTGAATGAAATTTTGAAGCATTTACTATGCTAACTTTTCAAATCAATTAAGATAGGAAAAAGTGAATCGCTCAGGTGGGACTCGAACCCACGATCTTTAAAGGGAAAGATCGTGGGTTCGAGTCCCACCTGAGCGATTCACTTTTTCCTATCTTAATCGGTATGGTTTTCTTGTTATGCAAGTTGTACATAACTCAAAATTTGATACAAATTGAATTATCAATTTAGTTATACAGGGCTATAAAGGCATTTAATATGGATGTACCACTACCATCGAAAATTGCTTGACCTTTCAATATCTTTTGTATTAAAAAGCTTATATCATTGATTGAAAAGGTGCAAACGGTTCTCATCCTAATAGTGGTAATTGTTGATTGGTTTATTGTAAAATATGTTTAAACACTGAAAGTAGTCCAGTACCCGTTTTTGTAGGCCCGGTCTCTCTATCACACAGCTTGATATCTCTATAGAGCAGTTAATACCAAAGTTGAGTCATAATAGTGTGTTACCATTATCACAGATGGTTTTAACTACTCTATATAAACAAACTGACAATCAAAAATCGAGTACTGTATATTATTATACTTTGTAGAAAATAGTTGTATTTCTTATTAGTTATAGCATTTATATATTGTGTGTTGTATAAATTCGTTAGAAATAGTATTATTCTATTAGAATATATTCATTTCATTGGTATAACCTATGTGCACAACTAGACTGCGTGGTATTGCTATACGTATAAAGGTGTCAAAATGCTTTAAACTCATTTTTCTCGTTTCTGGGTAAAACAAATAAATTTTGATTTTCAAATTTAGAACGGAAAATAGAAACTAGATAAATTAAAGAATTATGACACCTAATTGTATTGTCATACCGCGTCTTTTTGTAATGTCATCTGGATGTTATCTGCAAAAAGTAGCTACTTTCGCGCCAATTTTAAAAGTGAAATTTTTTGAGCAGCGTTGGGCATTTTTCGTAGAACATTTGAGATGAAAAACAAACATTGAACTCGCGACACCGCTACCGCTGTAGTACATAATATTGGCCAAGTTTTCACTTCTGTCTAGTCTAGTGGTATACACAAAAGTAATCGGTCGGAACAAGTAATTATTCATTGTATAGATAGGTATGTTTATTTTAGTTATATGCATAGCTATAGTGTGACTGTAACCGCTGTAGGTACCGCTCCCAAATACGCGCGGCGTGGCGGTGGACGAGGTGGACGAAGAAAGAGAACGAAATAGCATGAGCTGAGGGCGTAGGATAATAGAATAGTAGACTCATTTAAAGCCATAAAAAAGTTGAAACGCTTTTTCCCTATTTAGAATCACGTAAATTATTTCAGAACTTCAAACCCATGATAATCAAAACAATTAAAGCATATAAAACTTGATGGTAATTTATTAAATAAAGATTTCGTGACAATAGCAATATATTAGGAAGCCGCCATCTAGTGGCATGGTGCATTAAGTCTGTAACTTTTACAACAATAACTGCAGACTTTATTTAGTCATATTCAAAAATGTGTTAAGTGTATATTTTATTTTTAATAAGTTAATTTAATAATAAAAATTAGGAAAATCTGCCAAAACAATGTCTCCATCTAGTAACTCTTGCAAACAAAAGTTGCCTGACTTCTTTTGGAAGTTATGAGTATAAGAATGTATAAGAATTATATTATTCTAGCTTTTGCCCGCGGCTCCGGTCGCGTGGATGTCGGTTACCGCTGTTGTGCCGACGCTATTAAGCATTAACTAAATTCACCTCTCTACTCAACTTTATCCTTGACTCATCTCATCTTATCAGCCATACACAGTCCACTGCTGAACATAGGCCTCTCCCATAGACTTCCAGAATGACCGATCTAAAGCAGCCCGCATCCAGCGCTTCCCGGCGACCTTGATGAGGTCGTCCTTCCACCTAGCCGTTGGGCGTCCTACACTGCGTTTGCACGTACGCGGTCGCCATTCCAGAACTCTTTTGCTCCATCGGCCATCTGTTCTGCGCGCTATGTGTCCCGCCCACTGCCACTTCAACGAGCTAATCCGCTGGGCTACGTCGGTTACTTTTGTTCTCCTACGGATATCATCATTTCTGACGCGATCACGTAGGGAAATACCGAGCATAGCCCTTTCCATAGCTCGTTGAACGACTTTAATTTTTTTTAAGAGACCCATAGTATCCTTGACTATTTTGTCATTAGTGATCACTGCTCCGCACCCTTGAGTAGGAGCGTGATGATATATAGCCTATGTTTTATTCTGATATATAAGCTATATTATTGTAAAGTTTCATTTAAATCCATTCAGTAGTTTTTACGTGAAAGAGTAACAAACATACATACTCTCAAATATTCGCGTTTATAATATTTAGTAGAATTAACTGTGCCCTTAGGTAAGGCAATGCTCTTCTTTCTCTTCTTTTACCTGGTCTCCTGCCACGCCGCGCGTATCATGGTAGCGCTACAGTGATTACGGTCTGACTACATATATAGTCTGCTGTACTCCAGCAATGTATTGGGCCTATTTTTATTCTTTAAGGTATTGTGTCAAATGGATTACGTACACATAATTAAAAAAATATACGTTTTACATTCCTATGGTATTTAAAAGAGATTAGTATTAGTCTTTTCAGCTCTCATGGCTATGGTTTTTATAAACTTTTTATTAATATTTAATAATATAAAGAAATCTAAAAGAACATTGTCTTGGCTATCACAAGAAACATTGTTAAATTCTATTAAGTTTCAATAGTAATTTGTTTTGGGCTGGATTGTTAAAAAATATATATCCGTAAGTCCGATATTCGGTGTCTAATATCCGCCGACACGGATCTTAATTATTTTCATTGTTACATTGTACAGAATATTATTGTATTGATAACTAATAAGATCCGCCAGAAATTAACGGATACGGTTCTTCACTCTCGGATATCCGCGGATAATTATCACGTTTGTACAGTATTTCATTATTGTATTGAAAACTAATAATGTAATATAAATGTTTATCTAAATCGCTGTTATTAAATGATATTTAATAATCAATTATTTAATGTTTTATTGCATTAATTTTTTTATCTTTTAAATTCTTTTTAATTTGAAAATGACGTAAGACTTGTTTTAGTACTAGTCTATTGATTTGGACATCGCATCGGGAAGAAGAGTTATAGTTCAGTTAAGATTGGTTTGCCCATTGTCATTAAGCAGGGCCTCGATTCTACTAAAGTAAAATCATTGTCATACCACCGACACTGAAAGAATTACCCATATAATTTTAAACTTTAAATTTGTGTTTTTAAAGTCTAATATTAAATGGCTTTTTGTAGAGTGAATAAAAAAGTGAAATGTGACACTCTTCATTTAATTTTGGACTTTAAGCGCTTATTTTTTTTTCTTTTTTTATTGCTGTGTCTGTGGTGTGACAGTTGATTTTGCTTTAGCAGAATCGAGGGCCTGGCGTTTTGTCATAGGCTGTATGATTACTTTCGAATGGAGAACAACCCTAGCTTAGCCGGCTACTTGCGATTGGCTTGCTTTGATTATTTTGTCTCACAACACACGTTAATCTCAATGTTAATATGTTGAAGCAATTAGTAACGCTATTTTTTCCTATAGATTTAGATCGGAAAAAGTCAATATATCCAGGTCAGAACTTAAACCCGCGACCGGTCCCAACTGAGCTGCCTGAATATCTTTTTAGTGTGTTTTAACAAAAGCACAAAAATTTTGTAAAACGGGTTTAACTACTCTATAAATGTACCAAACTATCAGTCCAATGTGCGAC
Source organism: Eilema caniola (assembly GCA_949126895.1). Lineage (NCBI taxonomy): Eukaryota > Metazoa > Arthropoda > Insecta > Lepidoptera > Erebidae > Eilema > Eilema caniola. The sequence goes on from OX421487.1 coordinate 4,050,736, forward strand.
AGAGATAACGCTTTATAAAACTGAAGAAAGCCGGTCTTAGCCGAACTCTCATTCTAATTCCCGATGTGCCAGATCCAACTAAGTGCTGATATAATATTTAGTGCTAAGCACTGAATACATGTTAAATAATCACAATTAGTAAAAAAAAAACAATGTAAAAGGTGTTGGCTATTTCTAGGAGTTTTGTAAAAATAAATAAACTATGTGGAATCTATGTGTATAAAAATAAATGTAGTTTTTTTTTTATTGTGTATGCATTCCTATCATCGGTTTAGCGGTGATTGTTCTTGTAGCAGAATCGAGGGCATGATGGAGAACAGTCCTATCTTATCTATGACACCCGCGGGAAGACAGAATGGGCCCCATTTTACTCCCCCGGGAATCAACACTTCGTGGTATAACAGTTAATAAATCATCTACTCACATCATCACTCATCAAATAAAATGAAATAAAATTGAGACTATTACAATAAATTAATGGAAACAAATAGATAAATAATAATTATATCCAAAATAAATTATACATTCTAAACTGTAAACAACAGAAAATTGTCCCCTCTCCGAACATTGTGCTGTGCCCGACAGGGTCCATAATTGTAACTTAAAAATATTTATCTACTCTGATACTATAATACAAAGATTATAAAATTGAAATTAGAACTCTTATGACAAATATTACGCACAGGCCAAAAAAAAAGTTTTATTACGATACAGGTCTTGTATGGACACCTATATCATAATATAACTTTTTAATCATAACGATACACCTATACAAGCTCCATCTGGACTAAACCTCTACTTTAAAAAAAGAATCCGCCGATTCGGGAAAAAAAAAGAAACACGCATGCGCAATCAATGCTTGCGCCTTGGCGCGAAATTTTTTTTTTTTTGTTCTATACATTTAAATTAAACATAGTTTGGTTTGGTTTGTAAAATAAATTAGTTTATGTATTATAGTATGAGAGTAGATAAAGTAGTGTATGACACTGTACATAACTTGGTCTTATAACACTCGTGTGATAATATAAAAAAACTCGCCTACGGCTCGTTTTTTTAAAACACACTCGTGTTATAAGAACCCTTAATAAGCAACAGTATCATAAACTACTATAACATGACATCTGTATGTATCACATTATGGAACGCAATAAATGTATTGAGTATTGAGTATTGAGTATTGTATCGCATTTGATATTCCACACGGCCAGTCTAGTTAAAATACAAGTCATTGCTTAGGTATACATACATAATTGTAAAATTCACAGATTACATAAATAATTTTAAATTATTTATCTATCACGGCCTATTTTTTTTATTGATATAACAAGAGATTGGTTTAATCTATTAGTTTACTGTATTGGTGTAATTAATCCGATAAGTTCGAGTATAAAATCTTTCGATACAGTAGGTATACATACTTTGATAATGCCTGCATAAAGGCGGCCTAGCATAGCAATAAAGTATTTTTCTTTTAGAGAATACTAGCTGGTGCCCGCGGCTCCGCCCGCGTGGATATCGATTATCGCTTACCCGCTTTTCTGTCGAAATTTTTCCTGAATTTTCTTTGCTATAAACTTCACGGAGCCCGAGACCTTTCCAACGAATGCAAAACCGTGGAAATCGGTTCGTGCGTTCTGGAGTTATAGCGTCAGGAAGGAAAACCCGACTTATTTTTATATAGTAGATTAGCAACCGAAATTATTGATTTTTACTAATATTCCCTCTAACCCCTGATAATGGCCAGGATTCGAACCCGGGACCTCTCGATCGTAAGGCCGACCCCTTTACCACTAAGCTTTAAAAAAAAGCTAATTTAATGCCATTTTTCAAAATGTTTGTCACTGGTTTTGTTTTTAGTGGAATTGAGGGCGGGCCCCCTTACACAAGTGGCAACTTGTTGACTGGCATAATGTAGATTTTTTTATACAATTGAGGTGGCAGAGAACCTCGCGCACGGAAAAAAAAAACTTGAAAATTTCTTTCCGTGAAGAGATTATAATTTCTTGCGATATTCTTTACTGTGAAAATAAGGTTATTTTGTACTAAATATACTGTTTTTAAACTAAAAAGCTGACATTTTGAATTATAATTACATTATCTCTTTTGCTTCAAAACATTTGGAATTAATCGAAAAGAACGAGTCATTTCCATGAAATTAAAATAAAACTTTTCTCCTAAAACAATTTTTTTTCTTGAAAAAAGATTTCTCATTTTCAAGCAAAGACGCATGATATTTTAAAAGTAAGAAACCATTCTCTTATTTGAAAATCACTCAGTTTTCAATTAAACTACGAATTAGCAGTGGCGTTATGTTCAAGAAATCAAGTTCTTCCGTGAATATGTGTTAGATTACCGTAAAATCATAATATTTCTCAGCGTTCTTTCTTTCTATTCCTGTCTTGACATCGTTGGCGTTCAACGTGTCCACATACTGCACGTCGAAATTCAATTTATTTAACCACCAAATATACTGAATTTTATTTTTATAATAAAATTCAGTACATAATTTTGTTAGTTATTTATATTGAATTTCGACGTGCAGCATACGTGTGAGTGCAGCTTCCTTGTATAAAATCAATGGAAGAAATTATGCTGCAGTGGAAAATGCCACAAGAAGTCATAGAAGCCTTTAAAAGTAAGTATTTCCCAATTTTATTATTTAGTCTAGCTATTTCGTGTGATCCTCCATTTTTCGGAGATTCTTCCAACTGTTAAAAAGCTCGGAAAGCACGTTCTACTAAGTTTTCACAACATCAATAATAGCACGTGCTAGCATATACATCTTAAAAACTTATGTAGTTCTATGTAGTTTTTGTAAGTAGCATTGTCGATTGTATTCACTTGGTAGGAAAGTATAGTTCGTGAGTATTTTATGGCCAATATGAAGCGCGCGAGTCGCTGCGCAGTAACGTATTTTGAGATGATCGCGGTAGTCAAGACCTGCGCAATTCGCCTAGGTAGGTTAATAGGTGTCAGGGTGTCAGTATGAACAATATATTGATATAATATGAAGATTATTCCTGACATAACTGTACTTTTTACAGGAAATGGAATAGCAGAGGATCACCTAAAAGACCTAAATGAGGAGTATTTAAAAGAACTATGTCCAGCTACAGGCATTAGGATAAATTTAAAAATGAAAATCCAAGAATTAGTAGAATCAGAGGTACTATAGACCTTGTTATGTTAGTGGTCATGACTTTTCAGTCTGTCCGTAATATACATTCTTTAATTTTGTATTCATTACCTCTTTTTATTCAATTTTTTGAATTGGTTAATGTAGTATGTGAATGTTGATGTATGTTGTTGCAAGCTGTCACTGAGGCTGGAACTTCAGTTACTGCATCAACAATAACAGAGATTGTGATTCCAGAACCAAGCCATGATTTATCATTTTCCATAGGTGACATTTTTACACCCAAAAAGAAAAAAGACATCCAAAATCCTGTAGGCAAACCAACATTACCAATTATTAAAACTGCAAAAAACATTTTAAAACTTAAAGTAACAGGTAATACTGAGGAAGTATTTTTATATATGTGGATGTGGAAATTTGCATGTTGAGTTTACTAACAATAATTTAGTACAATGATTTTAAATGTGTTAAATGAGATATCGCTGCTATATATTTTATGTAAGAATTTATAAGAATGATCTATATTATATCTATCTATAATCTATATTTACAATTTATCCTCATTGTTATGAATCTCAAATGGTTTTTGATTGTTTTTTGTTAATTTTATTGCGGCTGTCAACTAAATTAATTGATATAATCTATACTAAAATTTTGATATTGTGCACTGTATTGCAAACTACTGAAGGTTGTAAACTTATGGGTTTATGTTGCATGTCTGTCATGTACACACCACATTTTAGAATACTCATGCAAAAGGTTCTTCACTAACTTTAAATGAAGGTCTAAATAATACTTTTGCTTGTGCTCATTTTGCAGTTCAACTTGAACCAAAAATAATAAATAACATAAATAACATAAAAATATACAATAAAATAATAAATATTTTCTTTCAGATTGATGAGGACTTCGAATTTCTGTATCCAGGAAAAGGACAACAATATTATTTGAATTGGAATCAATTTATAGAGAAATTTATAAAACTAAAACACAATGAGATTGCAGCTGATGAAACAAAAGAAAATTTATTGAGTTCACTCAGCTATTCAGATACAGAAGGTAATTTATGTTTAGTGTGTAGACTATGTATAGTGTTATTTTTTTAAGATCAAAGGGATAATATGCTAAATAAATATTAATAAGTAAACACAGTTTGTGCCTAATTAACTTCTTTGCTTTCAGAAATTAAGATACCCACCCAAATTACTTTGATGGTCAATGTCACACCGCCAAAAGGAAGACTATCAAAAAATTAAAGTGCTCAATTCAGGAATGTCTGGAGAGTATTTTTGTATGCATTGAGGTGAGTTACTTTGAAGCATTTATAATTAAGTTATTATATTTAAATATTATATTAGCTGTTTCCGGGCGACTCTGTCCGCGTTAAAGTCGGAATAGGTAGTTAATATTTTTTCTGGTTTCAGTCCCATTCCTGTTCCTAATTTGGTTATTAGCGTGGGATTTCTATGACAACGCTTTGATTATACTAATCTTTCACATTTATATTATTAGTAAAGATTAGTACCTACTTAGTTACTTATCCAGTTAAATTCAAAAAATGCCAGATATTGTTAGTTTATTTGCATTTTCTCAGTAGATATTTAAACCCACTGACAAAAAGTAGACATTTAGTATCGAAATACAAAGTTGTAGGTTTGTTTTCGAAACATTTAGAAACTCGGGTTGAAATGATAGATGATAATGATGAAGATGGATTATAATTCTTCATCGTTTTTCTTTTTCAGAATCCTGGAGATATTGTGGCAACTATCGAATTGCAAAAAAAGAAAGCATTTAAGCAAAAAACCCAGTTACAGCCATATTTAATTATCCTTGGAAGTTTGCAGAATGTACGTCAAACATATTTAATTATTGACGAGCTTAGGTATACTTTTGATTCTATTCAAAGAGCATTTGATACACTTTTTAAGTGCCATCATGTGTTAAATGCTAAGTATCCAAAATGTAGTGAGCATATCCATTTAATCATACAGCGGTGTGTATATAACATAACAACTAAATTTGATAATCCTGTTCCATAAATATCTGACATTTTAAAATTGGCTTCTTGTTAGTATATAATTTGATGTAAAAGCCCATAAAAATGGATAACTGCCAAATTAAATGTGCTGAGGTTGTGACTGGTTTTATTACATGTTCCATTTGAAATTTTATCACAATGTTGTTGATTACTATTGTTTTTGAAATAATAAAGGAACATAAATTTATGAAATTTTGTTTTATTGGCATCATCTTTGTATTAAATAGTTTGGTTAAGAATGGGTACTGATAGCAAGAATTATGCTTAAATAAAATTTGTTGAATTGATCACATAGTGATGCTTCAGCTGCCTACTACCGCTGTCACTGAATATTTTTACTTTCTTCGCGTACGACCCTTGTCAACCAGCTCCACCACTGGATTTTTTAATTTCCTCTTTGTGCAAAGCTTATTTAAAAAAATTACTATGTCTATGAAATAAGCAAGCTATTTTTAGGGTGCTAGATTTAAGTGAATTGTACATAGCAGTTCTGTTAAAAGCAACCCCTTTTAGCAGAAATGCTATTTAAAACGTGTTTTAAAAAACCTAAAAATAGCTACGTAGTTTTGTATTTCCTTAGAAGTATATTTTTCTAATACGCTTTGTACAAAGAGGAAATGAAAAAATCCAGTGTGGGGCTAGCTGACAAGGGTCGTACTCTTGCTCAAATTTTAACATTTAATATTTAACCCAAAACTAATTTTTGCTTCAAACAAGCAATTAAAGTTTCCTGTCAAGAAATCAAAAACGGTTTTATTGAAAAACTGCTATATTTTGGAGTAACTTGAGTTTCTTCCAACGAAATTGGTAGTATCTGCATGGGAAATATTCAATACTTCCAAGTAAGGAGAGTAAAACTTCTTTGAAGAAACTGAGAGTATCTGAACAAGTTTCAAATTTCGTGTCGGAAAAAATGAAGTTCTTAGTCCAAGATTTAATCCTTTGTGGTTAAAGATAATATTTTGTTATATGCAATAAATATTCTCTTCACCGAAGCTATAGTTTGTTCAAATGAAGTGTACGGTGTTATGGTTAAAGAAAATCCAAGTTTAGTTAAAAACACATTCTCTTACTTTAAGAAATCTAATTATGATACGAAATATATACGTTCTTATATCAATACTATGGAGTTTTTGGTTGAAAATTAAAATTAATTTTGGACTATAACTCCTGGGGGTTTGCGGGAAAAAAATATGTTCTTGAAATAAAATTAAAAAATGTCTTGTTGCAAGAGAATAATCGGTTTCCTCAGAGTAAATATTTCAAGAACACCACTTTCTTCGCCCTAAGAAATATTTTTGACGGCATATATAAAACGCAGTTCTCTTGGCATAAAGAAATTTGCTTTGAATGAAGTAATCCTTTTTTACCGTGCGTTCCACCTGATGAAAGGTAGTTACCGTGGCCTTCGGACACGGGGAGTTTCTGTGCCGTCAGTGTAGAATACAAAACAGGAATAGCCTTTGGTCTTTCCATTGACAGTACAAAACCTCTCCAGTGAGCTCTGGCTACCCTACTCACCGCCGGGAACACAACACGAGGTTATTATGGCCGCGGTATTCTGTAGGGCGGAGGTACATTTCCAAACTGACTGCTCATTTGGACGGAAATACCGTCGTGTCGTATAATGATGAATGTATAATGTTGACACGTATTTTTCTCGTTTAAAACAGTCTTCAAAGTATGTCAATTTCATACATTGATTATATTCTTTTCTTTTCTAAAAACGTAAATACTACTTGCCTAGAAGGACATAGAGGGCGTGCTGTACCTCAGGTACCTCTAGCATGAACAACTATCGTAATATTATTGATAGAACGGAGAATAGCGATTGGCCGGGTTCACACACACACGGGTTCACAGTGGGCAGGCGGCCAATCACATTGCTTTGTTCTCTCAATACATTTACGATATGATTAGGATAGTTTTTCTTGCTAGGGGTACTGTTTTAGTCGATTCGAGTTCACTGGCAATTGTCACGGATTCGCACAAAAAAAGGTGCTAGTTATATACATTGTGTAGGTAAGTACATCCGTATAAAGAGAAATAGAATACGTATGCGTAACGTTTTTTTACAGATCTATTAAATATGGACTATAATCGGAAGACTGACTAGTGCCAGAGCTCGAATAACATTCAAATTCGGAACGTGAACGTATCAAAAGAATGGCGTATTGGGATTGGTTCATAGTAGGCATTGCTCCGTTCTCTGAATCGATTACGTTCCGAATTCGAATCGGTACTTATTACGTCGATAGTTACAACTTCCCTATCGACGTAGCGACACCCACATCAATGCAAATAGACATTTACAAATATTTGCACTGTGTAGGAAGTGTATCTGCAACCTCTGACCGCTGACGTCATTACAAAACCAGTATGCACTTCAAAAATTAAATACACACATTTACTGATAGCGCGTTATCACATTTTTGACTGCTAAGTAATGCCACAGATAATATAATATAATTCTTATTAGTGCATTCAATGTGTGTAGGTATTATTTTAGTAAATTGTACCTACCTCCTTTTAATTATGCATGACTTTACAAACAATCAAACAACCTTGTATTTGTTTGAAACAAAGAAATATTAAATTATGTATTAAACATGACAATGTACCCACAAAGGTTTCTGTTTAGCACCGAGGTGCTAAAATGTATAAATAGGCATAAAATTTCATAGAAAACCAAGGTTTTTTTTTGTGTTAAGCATATAAAAAGCGATTTGGTTGTGTTTTTCTTATAAACGGTGAAGAGTTGACAACTCCGGTAGACTGTTAAATTTGGGTTTCGGGTTCGATTCCTGGTCAGTGTAAATATTTGTACAGTCAACGACAAAAGTAGTTAAACGAATTCAAAACGAAACAAATGGTGGGAAAAAATTAATGGCACTTTGTCACAAGTTTCGGCCGGGTGGGTACCACCGTGCACGATCGCGAAAAACCCTCCGTAGTAATCCAATCTCGGTTGGATTGCGTTCAGGGGCAGCAAGTGCATAGCCGAGCAGGGGGATTGTGGTCGCAACACTAGTGGGGCAGGGGGGATTGTTGTCGCAGCACTAGTGGGGCAAGGACGATTGTGGTCGCAGCAATATTGGGGCCGGCGGCAGGTGGCACACGGTACGCAGACAACAATCCTCTTTTGATTAGGCCGCCAAGCTGAGTGCCATCATTATTAACATGGTACGTGTATGTTATGATGACCCTCTTTCCTGAGACTACCTTCAGCTTACCATCGGGCGAGGTGAAAGCAAATTGACGTGTCATATTTATAAAAAAAATGAAACTAAGTAAAATATATTGACTAAGTCCTCGGGGATTCTAAAACATGCATTTCAATCTAAAAAGGATTTATAAATATTTTTGTGTTAACCAACTTTTGTCGTTGACGGTAGGCGCAGGCGTTAGTGGCAAAGCGAAGGGTAAACAATTTCAAAAGGTAATCAGTGAAAACGAAAGAATATACTCATGCTTATTGGGAAGTCGACAGGAATAGGATAACCCCTGCTGCTAATGTCTAGTATCAATTCAATAAGTCATTATACAGAGTGGAAGATTTTGACCTTACCTGAAGGGGAAGTACTCTAAACACTGGAGACAACGAAATTAGCTCAAAGGAAACATTTCTTAATTTTTTTAAAGAAACTCAACTTGCGTTCAATTTTTTTTTTTAAATTGGCTTGCCACGCCCTGTTATCGACACCTACAGGTCCCCAATTCTGCTAATTTTATGACATAACAACACCACTGTTATACCGCTGAATTTTACTAAATTTTAGACTTTATTTCTATGCAGATAAAGTTCAAAATGAAAATAGAAAGAGTTCATAACATTTTTCATGAACTCTACAAGATTGTCATTTAATTTAAGACTTTAAGAGTATAATGGTAAAGTCTAAATTTAAATGGCAGTGGTTACAGTGTCCGTGGTACCGCAGTGGCTTTGACATGAGAAAAATAATAACAGAATCAGGGCCCAGGTAAGATCAAAATTTTCCACCCTGTATATTTATAAAAGAAAGACAAATCAGGTGAAAGCCAGTACACACATTCTGACTAATCGTCAAGGCTCCTTTTTCTCTTTAATGGGGGGTCAGACGGCAGTTTCTCCCATAATAGCCAAATAAATGATGGAATCGTCTCTTCTCCATAATTTGCTTGATTTTTAACGTAAGTACCGCGAACATTTTTTTTTTCATTTTACTTGCTCATAATGTTGCTTTAATCTCACCGAAATAAGGCACATAATGATACCTATTACCAAACTGGTTTTTTGATTGTTATTAAATCACGAGTGGGGCATTAACTTTTTTTTTATCGGATGAGTTGCATAGTTCATAAAAAAATTAAATACAAGAAGATCGTGTTCAATAGAACAAATAAATTAATATAACTACCTATTGCTTGTTCATTTCTTGCAACTTCGTATTTAAATAGAAAATTTCATCTTGTACTTACGTGTATGTATAATAAACAAAACTTTTACTCAAATATAACTTTTGTTTTTCGATCTGTTTAAAACTTTAAATAAATTCACCATGTTTTACACAGAAAAAAGAAACCTCATTCTGTATTATTATTTTCTGTGGCCAGTGTTTTTTTTATTATTGCCGCCCGTCCGCCGCACCAGTTTCGTAATTCGTTTTTAGTGGTGAACAGGGCCGTCTTAACCGGGGGTTCAAGGGTGCGGCCGCACCCGGGCGCGTAGCCCGAGGGGGCGCAGGCCGAGCTCTAAACATTTCGATATTTCCTAATTTAACCTTTAACTCATAAGTACAATATTAACGCCATTCCCATGTTTCGTACACTTACGTCAATTAAACCCCTACATGCATAAAAATATAGGCATCAACCAATATTAAAATTTACCATTGTACCTATTATTGTCACTTTTGCCTTTCGGCAAGTGTCATCCCGCTCACGATATGCAAGGTAAAATAGCTCTTATTAGGATACTCATAAAAATTAAATTAATTTAACACGCACGCGGCAATATCTCCATTCAAAGAGGCCCTTTGACCTAGCCGCCTGGCGTCCGCACTTTAAGCAAAATGACCTCTATAATTAGGAAATTAGGGTGTATATTGTAATGTAAGTTCGCGATGCGGCTCTGAGTGTCGGTTACTGATTGATGTCATTAGACGACCTATGACAATTGAATCTTATTGCATGAAAATTAAAGTTTGATTTTGTTTAATGCTGTGAAACGTTAAAGAAATATTAAATCCATTTCTTTTCCTTAATTTTTGAAAATTTTTTTTTTCATCACACCTATTTGCGATAGCCGCCGAGTGAGCACTAAAAATTCTAGCAGTTTAGACTGTGATTGATTCTAGCAAGTGGAAATTCAGTTAGGCCCACCAATATCGATTTAATTGATTGTGTTGTGATTCGTAAAAAAATAATGTGCAAATGGATGAAGTTTTTTCAGTGCGTACCTATCTACTTAAATCATAAACAACGGAAATTAATACTGTCAAGGTAAGTACCTAAATTTTATTTTTACAGAGTTACCTATTTTTGTTACGGTTACAATTACTTACAATCATTGAGATATAACTACTGTTACATTAGAACATAGTTACAATACTGATATACCTACCTACTAATTAATTAATAAAAAATAAACTTACATACCTAATTGATGCCATATTGTGGTATTTGTAATCATTAATCATAATCACACACAATAAGTACGAGTGAGTTTATAATTTATGATAACTACTTGGGCTTGATATTGGTCATTTAAATTTTATTACATAAATATATTTATAAATAATAATTTACACCTATAACATATAACATTTTATTTAAGTAAGTTTACTTTCATATAATTTCATTGAAGTGAGTGAAATATTTATATGCTAAATGATCTATTTGATTGCAGATGGCCGATTTAGGGGATGGTAAAAAGAAACCATCGGGTGCCCAAAACAGAAAAAGGAAACGCATTTAAAATAAAACATTGTATTAGAGATCTTTTTACAGATAGATTACAGATCTTAGAGAAAAATAAATGAAACATCACAAATTTATTGCGTTTTTTTTGTTGACCGGGGGGGGGGGGGGGGGAGGGGGGGCGCAATCTGAGTTTCGCACCCTGGCGCTATATTATAGCCTTAAGACGGCCCTGGTGGTGAAATTATAGTTAAGTATTTATTAAATGCTTAAAATGACTACAAGTATGTACTAAGTACCTAGTTATGTAGAAAACGATTAATGTACCTAGTACACCGCCCGATAGGCAGTACCGGCTTTAGGGGGGGCGAGGTACTTTAGGGCGCCGCGCGCGCCAGCTCAACTATACCACTTAATTTGAATACCTATTTTTATCGATCTAAAGGAAAACTAGAGTCAACGTATATTAACTTTTATAGACTTATCTCGTAGGAGTATCAGTATTCTATGTCTAACAAATACGACCTGTCATTTTGTCCTTTGTGGTATCTCTCACTAAATAGTGTAGAACGAAATATAGGTACCAGGCCTAGAAATTGCAACTCTTATTAGGCCCGCATTATACATACTTTTTTCTTTGCTTTTTACATACTCGTAAGTTCACAAGCATATTAAAAAAACCTTTTAGAATAGAACCTGTACGTTAGAAATAACTTACCTGCGAATTATTTATTTATTATTATTTGTGTGGTAGCTAAATTCAGAAAATAGGTAGGTACCATTAGTACGCCCATTTAGTATTGTTTAAAAATCTGTTTACATTTTGTAGTCGGGTATCTAACTATCTACCTATATAAAAATGTACTCTGTGGTCGGGTAAGTCCCCGTAAGTAGAGCGCATTGAGCGATTGTGCAATTTTATTTGCGGGGAAATCCCAATTATTATTTATCTGAAGTAATTACCTACTTTGTAATGCAATGGTGGTACAATACCAGTGACTGTTGTAAGTGGCGAACGAAGTTTCTCTAAACTAAAATTAATAAAAACTTATTTGCGGTCTAGGTACAATGTCTCAAACAAGATTGACTAGTTTGGCCGCGCTATCTATTGAAAATCAAGTTGCAGAAAATCTAGATTTTGCCAGTCTTATCAGAGAATTTGCTGACAAAAAAGCTAGGAAAATAAGCTTTAATTTTTTTTTAATGGTTCGTGACGTGACTGACAGACAATATAGATAGGTAAGGTGCATTGTTTAGAGAATTAATGGTTAAAATAATGTTAGTGTTATTAAAAATAAATACATGTCATGTTGTAGTTTTCTATTAATTCAATAAAAAATATAGTACAAATCCTAAATAAGTTTTTTAAATTGTAATGAAATAAGTACCTATACGGCCTATACATAAAAGGGCGCCAAAGGCATGCCTCTTCCGGGGCGCCTAGATGGCTAAGGCCGGCCCTGCCGATAGGTATATACACACAAACTGTAGGAACAACATCCGATATATGATGTGATTGATGTTAAGTCCTTAATGTTATGGAATGTTTACTATCTGAAAACTGCAAGGGTAAATATCTATTTTAGCATTATATTATTCAGGAGAATAATGAAAGACGTCGTATGATACGTACGTGTGTATGTTGATTACCGTATTCGGAGGGCACGCCGTGATTGCGGCGGTAAGACCCATCATGGGGAAGTGGCTAGAGAGGCCGCACGGTGGCCTCTCGTACCGTCAGACGCAGGTCATTACCGGACACGGTAACTTCGGGCGGTACCTGCATCTGATGGGCATAGAGCCAACGCCCGAGTGCCATCACTGCGACGCGAGCGTGGACTCGGGGCTGCACACGCTCACCGAGTGTCCGGCGTTTGAAACGCCGAGGCGGGAGCTTGTAACGGCTCTGGGGGTGAGAGTGCTCACGCTCTCCACCCTGCTCGCGGCGATGGTCCGCTGCGCGAATGCGTGGGCGGCCAGCGCCTCCTTTTGCGAGCAGGTCATGCTCGTGAAGGAGACAGCAGAGCGGGCGCGGCGCAGCGAGCGAGAAAGACTCGCGGACATCGCTGGCCGCGTTCAAAGGCGGCTCGGGCGTCGGAGGGCGCAAACCAACCTCCGCCCCCCATGAGCGCGGGTCTGAGGGTGACGGGTGGAGCCGCTCGTCACCCTAGCAGAAGCAGGCCACGGCGGCGGCGCGCATCGTAGCACGATGCGCGCCCCCTCATACTGGGGGCGAGTCGGGGACCGCGTGGTCCCCCCCTCCCGAGGAGGGCCAGACCGAGAGGAATGGCCCTGGGTCAGCCGGGGTGCGAGGGATATGTCAAAAGATAACCTCACCTCCGGCCTAGCACAGCGACCCACAGACGGCGTGCGGTTTAGTCGTTTCGAGTCCGACATAACCTCCCCCTCCGGCTCCGGAGGGGTGGGTATCCGTGGGAATTTCCCACACGTAAAAAAAAAAAATTACCGTATTCGGCTCTCATTAGCTCTCAATATCGCCTCAGCGGTAATCACCAACTTTACACACTTGTACCATAATCTACCTACTATTAATTCCGAACAGCTTGCGCGAGCCTCATCTAGGCTATACTTACTACTATACGACTATATTTATTTATTTCTGAACGTTTCTCAAGGGAGGTAGGACACGACGACGGTATTTCCGGTCAATTGAGCAGTCCTACTGGGAAAATACCTCCGCCCTACGGAAAAACGTGCTATAATAACCTCGTGTTGTGTTCCCGGCGGTGAGTAGGGTAGCCAGAGCTCACTGGAGAGTTTTTGTACTGTCAGTGGGAAGACCTAAGGCCGGTCAGTCATTCTCTTTATTGCCATACCCTCTTTCACGCAATCCATCAATCTTGGGACTACCTTTGCTTCTTCTAAAGCCTATTCATACTTTGGACTCGCTCACTAGCTCATTTTGTGTGAATACTTTTTTTATTGCATTGAATACTTTTTTATTTCTGATCGTGTTAATAAAATAAAATAAAAACCAAACACGTTTTTTATTCTTTATTTCTTAATAAACACAACGGAAGACACAACGCTGCCCACTTTCCCGCCAAACTTGAATTGCGGTGTCGGTATCACCCGCTTGAGTTTCATTTTCTCACTAAAATGCTTTATTAATTCGTCTTCAGTCCAGTTGCACGATGTTATTATGAACATACCTGGAAAATTAGACTTATATTAAGGTGCGTTTAGAATAAACGAACATACAGCTAGAGCACAAGAACAAGAACAAGAACAAGAGAATTTTTTCTTCATATTTTGGAGGGATCGAAAACTTGTTTTTAAAGAAAGAACAATGAACGAATGTTTTGTCAGTTGTTTTTTTTCATATTTTTGGCATGGTAACAAGACCTTTTAAGCCATGTCTTCATTTGTTAATGATGATAAGAACGATGATGATGATTGCTGCCTCAGTAAAGTTGTGGGGACTTTACTAAAAGCTCCCTAGGGAGATTTGGAACGAACACGCAAAGTTAAAATTCACTGTAATATACCACTTTAGTACACTTGTGTAATTTGTCTAAGATGTTATGTCTAAATATCCACCACTTTTATACATAAAAACTCGAATTAACAACAATTTATAATTGATACTAGCTGAACCGGCAAACATTGTTTTGCCATGTAAATAATGACTATTAAAAAGCAGAGGGTGGTGATAGAAGAGTAAAAGTGGCAGTATTTTATATTATATATTGTATATATTATATTATATATATATAGTATATATTGTATTCAGTATATATATATATTATATATTGTATTCAGTATTTTACCGTCTCTACCATGGTGAATGTTCTGAAGAGCTATTCCAATTAGTCCCACCCTCTCCCTTCCTATACAGGACGACACGTGCAGGACTTAGATGTCACCCCTATACGGTGCAGAACATTCCTTCAAGAACCAAGCGGTTCGGTGACTCTTACATTTGTCGCACCATTAAGACCTGGAATTCCTTGCCAGCTCACGTGTTTCCCTCTTCCTACAGTCCCGGGTCCTTTAAGCGGGGCGTGAAAAAGCATCTGATGAGGCCGTCAAGCTGAGTGCCACCATTGTTAACATGGCACGTGTATATAATGGTGGCCCTCTTTCCTGAGACTTTGCCTTCTGCTTACCATCAGGCGAGGTAAAGTCAAATTGACGTGTCCTATAAAAAAAAAACATCCAAAAATTTTTTTTTTTTTTGGGTTGGACACTCCTTATCACTTTGGTCTTTGAAAACTACTAGGCGTTAAGGACTTGTACTCAGTTGCCAAAAAAATCTTTAAAAAAAACCCAGGGCTTTGAAGGATAGATATTAGCCGATTCTCAGACTTACTGAATATGCATAAAAAGTTTCATAAGAATCAGTCGAGCCGTTTCGGAGGAATATGGAAACGAACATTGTGACACATGAATTTTATATATTAGATAATATTCGTACGAGCCGCCCGCCTGAACGAGTCTTTTTTTCCATTCTTAATCGATTTAAATAGTGTTAGATAATTCTACTAGCGTTATAAAGGAGGTGTTGTGAATCTGAGGTTCAGCAGAGTGGAATACTAGAATACGAGCCTAAGTCTGACCAAAATCTTTCTAACAAAAAAACCTGCATAACAATCGGTGCAGTAGTTTTGGCGCCCATCACAAACAAACAGGCAAGAATTTAAAGAAAAAAAACTTGTGTTCATAATCCATACAAACAATCCTACTAATAATATAATCGCGAAAGTTTGGAAGTATTGATGGATGGATGAATGTTCGTTACTCATTGAAAAATCTGGTGGTTCGACTTCAAATCTTATGTTTGTTTAATCGCAATCGGCTTCGTAGGACAAGAGATATGACCGAAAGTCGAAAAAATCGGCATCAGAGCGAGCAAAGTCACGGGCATAACTAGTAAAAAAACCCCACCATTATCGATTAAACCCCGCCTAGACCAATTCAATATTTTTCCTATCTTAGCGATTTAAAAATGCTTTAACATTTCATTAAAATAAATCTCACCATCACCGTCTAGAAGCCGCGTCACAGACTCGATATACTTCTCCCTATGTCCCTTGGGGTCCTCAGGGTTCAACCCTATGGCATCGTACGTGCCCTTGTCATGGACTATTCCAAATTTACCCAGGGAGTCTACATTGTCTTCTGTTATGTTGAATACCTAGAAAAAGAGAAGAGAGCAACTATAATATGAGATTTATAAGAAGGGTCAGCAGCGCGAGTGTGCCTCCCCTGGGTGTTGCACACGTCCATAGGTCACGGTAACTACTTTCCATCAGTAGGCCGTGTGCTTGTCTGCCTCTAAGTGGTATAAAAATAGAGAAGTGTCCGTAGCTTAGACTACCGACTTGAACCCAATCCTAGCACAATAATTTAGCTTAGTTAGAGGGGTTGGAGGGGGGAATATTAGTAACTAGTCTTTGCCCGCGGCTCCGCCCGCGTGGATGTCGGTTATCGCGACCAAACATAGCCTTTGTCCTTTCTCAAGGTCTAATCTACACCTATACCAAATTTCATCAAGATCGGTTCAGTGGTTTAGGCGTGAAAGCGTAACATACAGACAGAGTTACTTTCGCATTTGTAATATTAGTATGGATTTCGGTTGCTAATATACTTTAAAACAAAAAGTGAATTTATAAGTTATGGAATCTACCAACAGTCCAGGAGTCGGAGAACCCTGGTAGTACTCAGGGTACACTACATATTGGCATAAAAAAATTCTGATGGAAAATCTGATGAGGCCATCAAGCTCCACCATTGTTAACATGGTACGTGTATATAATGGTGGCCCTCTTTCCTGAGACTTTGCCATTAGCTTACCATTAGGCGAGGTAAAAACAAATTGACGTGTCCTATATTAAAAAAAACGATTTGGTGAAAAAAAACTTTATTTTTTTAAATTTAAAAATTTAGCTATGCTGGGAACATTCTTTAATTCATATTATGTCTAATTATAAATCCTTAAAATACCCCAAGAAGATGGCACACGGCCCACCTGATGGAAAGTGGTAACCATGGCCTATATAGACGTGTACAACACGAGGGGAGTCACATTCGTGCTGCTGACCCTGTTAGAACAGTTTCTGTGCCGTCATTGTAGAAGACAATAAACAGGAATAGCCTTTGGTCTTTTCACTGACTATATATATATATTATATAAATAGATATATTTACTATTAATTGTTAGGACTGAGTTTACATTGGTAGTGTAATAGCTAGAATTAAAACCTGGGATCACTTCATAGTAAGACTTGTGGAGGAACGGAGTGTGAAGTTCCTCCAATACAAAGGGAGGATCCTCCGACCAGGCATGGTGATCACGCCTGGCGGGCCGCGACCCATCGATTACCGTTGGGATGTTGTATATGTAATGTACCAGCGCGGGAACTTCACTTTCGCGATGCAGGATTTGTAGTGTCGTAGTAGTTCGGCTTGATGTAGCTAGATGGCGCTGGGTACATGTGGTATCGCCACAGACTAAATCAGTGAGCTCTCTCACTGAAAGAGCAGCAGCAGCCGGCGGCGGCCATACTTTGAACTAAAAATGATCGCGGGCAGGCGCGCGCGGCGCCGCCTTTGAGTTCAAATGACTATCTCTCATTGGTAAGATTCAAAATGGTTTCTAATATTTTGTCTTAAAAGGAAGTTTTCAGTGGGGATGGAACTCCTTGCCAGCTCACATGTTTCCTTCTTTATACAATCCCGGGTGCTTTAAGCGGGGCGTGAGAAAGCCTCTAACGAGGCCATTAAGCTCAGTACCACCATTGTTAACATGATACGTGTATGTAATGGTGACTCCCTTTCCTGAGATTTTGCCTTCAGCTTACCATCAGGACGAGGTGAAGTCAAATTGACGTGTCCTATATAAAAAAAAAATCTTTTACAAAAGTTTCAAAGAACCTGGGTGCATATCCTGGGATCTATATAGTGATTTAATTTTACCTGATACCGTATTTGGGGGAACTCCGTCCCAGACACCTTCTTAGCCAGCGATATGGCTTCCTCACAATAATCTATTCCCAGTAGTTGTGTGAACCCTTCTTTGGCCAACTCCATCAGGGTGTACCCATTGCCACAGCCTGAAAAAAACAATTTTTACATCTTTAAAACTGTGTAACTGCATTTGATTTTTTTCGTAACTCATTTCGGTTCAACTGTTTGTCCAACTATGGAATGGTCCCGAGGAGGGCCAGACCGACAGGAATGGCCCTGGGTCAGCCGGGATGGGAGGGATATGTCGCGAGACAGCTTCAACTTTGGTCTAGCACAACGGCCGACAGACGGCATGCGGTTTAGTCATTTCAAGTCCGACATAACCTCCCCCTCCAGCTCCGGAGGGGGGGGGGGGGGGTAACCGTGGGGATTTCCCGCAAGTAAAAAAAAGCTATGGAATGGTAAAACATTGGTATTCTCTGTTACTCGTATGCGACAGCAATATGACCTCCCCAACCCACTGGCAGTATCGAAGTTCTATAGTTAAAGATTTTAAGATTCAAATTACCAGTAACACATTAGTTTCACATCAGACTCGCCTTATCGCACTGTATTTAGGAGAAATTAGACCCTTAACAAAACAAAACTCAAGTACTTGTACGCTGGCCAGACCACGGGTGCTTCATGTGCTAAAGATTTTTTGAGGTACACAAAATTTTTCAAAAGTGAATCGTATAATGGAAATAAAATGTATGCTCTCTGTGACACAGACGGGATTTTGATATGTTAAGAATGATCACCCATCCTAAGACTGACCTGGTTGCTGTTGCTTAACTTTCTTCTACTCTTCTTCATCCTAGCGTTAATCCCAGTCGCATCTGAAGCTTTTCAACTTGGAGTCTGGGGTCCGCTTTTTTACCAGTCCAACTGCAGATTTGGCTAAAGTTCGACATTTTCTGTGAAGCGACTGCCATCTGACCTCCACAACCCAAAGGCGATATCGAAGCATTGCAGTTAGACCATTTGGTGGACTTTTGAAGGCTCCTACAACCCATAAGGACTACCATAGATGTTTGTATGGCAACCGGGACCGAAGGCTTAACATGCTCTCCGAGGCATGACCAGACCAATGCAAATACCCATATTCAATGTGCTAACTTACATGACGAAGCCACATGCCTACCTGAATACCATACAAATGTTCAGAAGCATGCTTTCCCCTTGAGGTTTGGAGGTCAGACAGAACTCACTCACAACCGTTTAAGCCAATCCAACAGCAGGAGACGTAAGTTGTGAACCCTGTGTTGAGTTCCTGGCGGCGAGAAGGGTAGCCAGAGCTCACTAGAGAGTTTTTGTACTGTCAGTGGGATGACCAAAGGCTATTCCTGCTTTGTATTCTGCACTGACAGCACAGAAATGATCAGTTCTTACAGGGTCTGCAGCACAAGTGTGATCCCCTGGTTTTCACACATCCATAGGCCACAGTGAATGCTTTCCATCAGGCCGCATGTGTGTTTGTTTGCTACTTGAGTAGTATAAATAAAAAGTAGAATGGCAATAAAGATAATGATTGTCCAGTAGTTTCAGATATGAACAGATAACCAGACAAGCAGCAATTAATGGGGTGTTGGATTTTCAAAAATTACCTAAATCAATAACAGCAACATTCTTCTTAACTCCACAGTCACATATCCAATTGATCACCCTCTGAGCGCTATCCTCACCAAACCACACGTCCCCCGGGTCTCCATGCTCGTCATAATTCTCTATCTCCTTAGTGTAGGCTTTCTGCCAATAGTCCTGGGTGCCGAGCTCAGAAGAATCAAGTTCTGTGTCCTCCATTACACTGAAAAATGTGAGATAGAAGTTTTAATTATGTGTATGATGACTTTTCATTGGCTATTAATTATTGATATCTTTCAAAGGGAGGTCCTATCGAAAAATATTACTCGGGACCTATATCTTGCCAGAGAACCAAAGTTATCGACATAGCTCAAAGAATCAGCAAGCTGAAATGGCAGTGGGTTGGCCATATCTCATGAAGAACTGACAACCGTTGGGGTCAACGTGTTCTTGAGTGGAGACCGCGACTCGGCAAGCGTAGTGTAGGACGCCCTCCGACCAGGTGTGATGACGATCTAAGAAAGACTGCAGGCAGATGCTGGATGCGACACGCTGAAGACTGGGCGCTATGGCGCTCATTGGGGGAGGGCTATGTCCAGCAGTGGACTAATATAGCTTGATGATGATGATATCTTGGACCCTAAAATATGCTCTATATGGGAAGAACACGTGTCCTGGGTGTCCTTTGAGGATAGCAGAGGCTGCTAGGGCGGTGGACGAGGTCACATTCACCAAGCATACATTATTACAAAACAATCCACACGCGCTAGGGCCTCGTTTGTCTCGCGTCTTAGATCTAAGTATATGGCTCAAGGTATAATTTATTTTATATGGCAAAACGTTTCAATGGTCAGCTAGTACTTAATTACATATTTTTGAAGGTTAAGTTCTAATATTATATTCGATTAATTCTGCTTTACGTTGGTCGAATGAGTTTAATTCAACATAATTAATGTTGATTTCAAATTGTACCTTTGTTATTACAATTTCATCAAAGTAGATCACAATTTTTGCATGAAATTGTTTTTAATTTTAGATGACAGAATTGACTTTGACATGACAGCTGTCACCGGTTTATGCTGTTTTTAAAAGAATTTATTCAATGATCATTGGATACAGGTCCTTATAGCAACTGATCATGAGAGAGATCAAGTTTCAGATTCCTACATTTATAAATACTTTCCCCCAAAATAATGTTTTTGTTTTGAAATTTGGTACCTTTTTGTTTTTGTCTTTGGACGCCATTATACTATACGCGATGTATCTGTCGCCGCCAACTACTAAAAATGACTTATTTCTGTATGGTTATAAAAAAAATAAAAAAATAAGCTATCACAATCTCTCTGTCCCCCCCTAGGAGATTTACAGGTGTAAGTACATGTATATATGTATGTAATTTTCTATCTTATTGCGAGGTAGTACCCCATCTAACGATTGACCTAAGCATTAGCCAGCCAGGTTATTAAATGATGTAATAAACGGGACGACTGAATATCATTCAGGCAGTTAATTGAAGGGCGCCGTTGAGTTAACTATCTAGGCAGTTAATTGGACGGCTGATTAAGCTAGTTGGCGGCGACATATCTGTCTTACGGTATTACCATCGATAATACAAAACATCTATTACTTTGCGGATCTAATGGTAAATTTATACCCAGGCAATATTCTTGATGCTCAGAAGTGTTAATTTGGACTGACAGATATATTGGTTTCTACATTTTAATATTTAAGTATATGTTTCATTTTCATATTATTATTATATTATTTTCATTTTGTATATCAGAGTCAGGTATAAAGTGATTTATTAAAGAAATGACTAACATCTTGCCCTTAAAGATACTCCCTAGATTTAGGGCAAACTTCAGAGTTGGCAACACAGGCCAGTTTATGCAGCTGATTTAATCACGTTATCAATGTAAGTATTTAATGATAATTTTCACGCCTGTAAATACGCGAAGGGGTAGGCATTGTTGTATTAACATTTAACAATCACATCAGAAATAAGTTCCCAAGTGTTATGGGAACAGGATAAAAAAAATATTGCTGCTGGCAACATCTAGCGAAAAAAAAGGACCAAAACACTTAAAGAAAAATCAAACATTTATTTATATTATTAATAATAAAATTATCAACATAATAATAGCTTCAACCTCTAGCTTAATAATTTGTATACGAGTCTTTTGTCATCATAGTCTCGATAGGATGTATTCAGGCTGAAAAAAACAAAATTTTAGTGAAATTTTCTTGGCTAAAAATAATGACTGGCTGAAATAGTGGTCATATTATTCTTTTAGTGTGAGCTTACATACATTCATTCTGTATTCACTTATACTCACACCTGTAAATTCTCGTAAAGGTAGGCAGAGGAGTATTACTACCCACATTTTACCAACTATGATATTTTGTCTCACATAAAACTCAATAATTTTTTAGTTTCTTTAGACGGCATCTGTGCCGTGACGGTAGTCAACTGCTACACAGGGGTCGCGAATTCGATTTCCGATCAGTGTAAACATTCGTATGCAGGCAGATGGCAGTCATTTCATGAAAAATATTGAAATTTACCCACACCACAGTTACACTGAAAAAGCTTCATATCGAAGTTCAGCCAAATTCACAGTTCGACTGGTAAAGCGGAACCCAGAATCTAAGTTGAAATCTTCTGATGAGACTGGGATTAATGCTAGGATGAAGTAGACAGACTGAAAAAGGGGACTTCGGACTTCGAGGTGAAGTATTTGGATGCGACTGGGATTAACTAGAAAGAGAAATTAATGCGCAACAAAATTATGATGACTTACCGACACAAACCAATAAGAGTTCTCTCTAAATATCAACCGTGATATGAAACCCATCTCTGATGCTGGTGCGATAGCATGCAAATGTAGATGCTTCACGCTCCGGAACGGGGGCCAGTGGTAGCCGAGCCGAGCATCGTCCAACGATAGGTGTTCATTCTTTACCAATAGTTCTTTTGCTACTGCAATCATTTTCATAACTGAAACGATAAATACTTCCTATATTTAATCCAACTTTCATTATAAGTTCACTAGCTGTTGCCCAAGGCTTAGCTTGCAAAGGATTTTTTTCCCAAAATCCATGAGATTACATTCTCAAAATGCACAGGAACCTATTCAGACCACAGAACAGAAAAAACTATTAGAAGTGTGATAGGACAGATTCAATAGCGGAACCAATGTCGCCAAAAGCACACATACAACCAGATAATAATACGTTGCACTACTAGTAAACAATTGTTTTGATTGGTCGTATATCTTTAACACCAAACTAGCCTAAAATATGCCCACTGCAAAACGAAAACATACCTTATACAATCGTTTTAGTGATTACTTTTATATAGATAAAAAAAGGAATTTACGACGTTTTGTATCTGGATCAAACTTGCTTCTCACTCTAACTCTATTCCGAAAAAGTTCAACTACTCCCCAACAGATGTCCGTTTATTTCAAGAATGTTATTTAAAACCTTAAGCGTTAGGAATACGGTTGATATTACTTTGAAGTATTATCTCTCTCACTCTAACTCCTTAACATTAACGCTAGACCGGTGACATAAAATTTTGGCAATATCGATAGATTTGAAATTTGTTTTCCTAATGTCAAAGGATTCCAAACGCTGTTAGTAATATAATCTAAGAGTACTAAAAAAGAGGGATTTTATACCTTGTTGAACTGTTTTTTATTAACGATTAAAAATGTATAAAGACGTCACCTACCTATTTAATTGAAATAAAAAAGTGTCCATTTATAGTAGATATTTTATGTAACTGTTGCAAAATAAAAACGTTTTCACACTATCCGGCGCATCCGATATCCGATATTAGTGTCGGCTCTCATATCGAAGGAAATAAAATAAAGTAGAAAAAGAACTTGATACTATGTTGAAAATAATTGCTAGGATATTTTTTCTTTTTTTTCATCCAGTCTGTGCGATCGAGCAAATGGCCGAATCGGACCGATTTTATTGAATATATGTGGAAACAGCACATGGTGACGGCTATCGGCGTCAGACACCCAATATCAGAAAATGTGAAATCGGGATACTTAAAATACAAGTGCGAGTATTTTACAGTATCAGACGGGTGTTTTAAGACCATATTACGAGCAGTTTCATACACTACTTTGAAAAAGTTAATTTAATTTGCATAAAATGAGAAAACGTAGAGCACCAAAATCTATTTGCTGATCGCGTATGCATGTTGCGCCGCGTTCACAAACTAGAAAATATCCAGCTGGAGTTGTTCAATTCGGAAGTTTATATTTTTGTATGTTTGTACGCGCATAGCTTCGTCATGTGTAGACAAATTTGCAAAATTCCTTCTTTGTTCGAAAGAAGACTATTCCGGAATGATACCATTTATTTTTTGTAAAGATCCGATAAAGGGTTTCAGAGAGAGACCACGAAACACTTCAATATTAGATGCTCTCGACAGGTTGCAGCGACGTACGGTCCGCATTATCGGAAATCCTGAGGTCACGAGTACCCTCGAGCCTTTGCAGCTGCGTAGAGATGTTGCTTCTTTGGCAGTATTTTACCGTCTCTACCATGGCGAATGTTCTGAAGAGCTATTCCAATTAGTTCCACCCTCTCCTTTCCTATACAGGACGACGCGTGCAGGACTTAGATGTCTCCCGCATACGGTGTAGAACATTCCTTCAAGAACCAAGCGGTTCGGTGACTCTTTCCTTTGTCGCACAATTAAGACCTGGAATTCCTTGTCAGCTCACGTATTTCCCTCTTCCTACAGTCCCGGGTCCTTTAAGCGGGGCGTGAAAAAGCATCTGATGAGGCCGTCAAGCTGAGTGCCACCATTGTTAACATGGCACGTGTGTATAATGGTGGCCCTCTCTCCTGAGACTTTGCCTCCAGCTTACCATCAGGCAAGGTAAAGTAAAATTGACGTGTCCTATATATAAAAAAAACTAACTTTTAAACTCTCGCGTTCCATGATATATAATTTAGAAAACGGGAATTAACGCGATCATGGTATAGGTAATTACAAACCTTTGATTGCCTGACGTTTCGACCAGGTTACACCGGCCGTGGTCACAGGTTGACTGAGGTATGTAAGTACCTATACCATGATCGCGTTAATTCCCGTTTTCTAAATTATAAAAAAAAAATAAACCAGGAAATCAGCAGTAATTGCTGCAAACGCATATTATTGCTATGTCTATGCCACTACACATCATAACATCACGCCCGTATCCTTTGAATCCTTACGCAGAAGTGTTCAGAATGTTCCGTGATATAAAAAAAAAAAACAATAAATCCATTTGACAAGTTTATAAATCGATTAAGATAGGAAAAAGTGAATGCCCAGGTGGGACTCGAACCCACGATCTTTCCCTTACAGGGGGAATGCTCTGGCCACTGAGCCACCGGGCCACACCTGAAGTGGTCAGAGCATTCCCCCTGTAAGGGAAAGATCGTGGGTTCGAGTCCCACCTGGGCATTCACTTTTTCATATCTTAATCGATTTGAAAAGTTAGCATAGTAAATGCTTCAAAAATTTAATTCAATTATTTGGGCGGAGTCATCAAAAAACAATGTTTAAAAATGATTGCAACATCATTCATTGTTTCCGATATTTCGTATGAATGTCGGTAGATGCCTCCCACCGTCGCCCTAAGACGGTAGTATAGGAGAATTTGGATAGCTTCAGGTGTGGCCCGGTGGCTCAGTGGTCAGAGCATTCCCCCTGTAAGGGAAAGATCGTGGGTTCGAGTCCCACCTGGGCATTCACTTTTTCCTATCTTAATCGATTTGAAAAGTTAGCATAGTAAATGCTTCAAAATTTAATTCAAGTTTATAAATATTTCTAAAAAAAGTAGATATCGATAAAGTTTGACTACATCACTAAATGAATAGCGAAGAAAGTTCTAGAATAAATAAGTATGACATGTCTATTGTGTGTAATCAAAAACAAGCTTTATTGATATGTGGTAAGGTTGAATTTTTATTTTATTTTATTTCTTTGCATTTCAATAAGATTAGTTATAAATTCTGCTATATCCTGACTTATCGATGGTATAAAACGCCTCCATTTCGAATATTTATGCTCCTACTATCATCGGTGCACTACAAAATGACCCAGTATGGCATATTTCTATTAAATAGTATTAAATAATTTATTTATTTATTTATTTATATACCATTTACCATATACCATTTATATATAACACACGGTCCAAAACTGTCAAATACACGTGATGACAGATATGACTGAAGGTTGAAATTGTAAGGTCTTGCAAATCTCCGCATATCAATGACACGCGTGCCACGCCTACTTCACACTTCCATCGTTTTTTCTGTTCTGTGATTCAGACTCTAATCAGATGTATCCAGACTATAATCACTATCCCTGTTCCAAATTAGAGTCAAACCCATTCAGCTGTTGGAGTATGTTTGAAAACAGTCCAACTGTTGAACCTGTGTGTGAAACATGACGCTTGTCATAGAAGTGATTAGGGGACATTGCCGAGTAAACAGGCACCTGACACTTATAGGGGTGAAAACCGACCCAAATGTACCCTCTTATAAGATGGGAAAACATGGAGAAAGACACAATAGAAGCACAAGACCTTGAGGATCTGAAGGTGGAACAGATCATAAGATTCTGCAAAGAAACATGTAGGTTCGATGGAACGCCGTGATTGCCAGATGCCTCGTAGCCTCCAAAGGGGAGGAATAGGGGAACTGGGTGAAATGACCCCTGCATAAGTGCAGATCACCATACCATCTATGGCGTCCCCCACTAGAAGTAAGTATGTGTAGTGATTATAAAACATGTTTAAAATCTTTGACCTTTTTAATATAATACACATCTTTTCAATAGGGGCAGGCAGAACCAAAATACACTCACTACACTCTTCTAATTTCATACCTATTTGTTTCCATAAAAATAATGGAGAAGAATAGGGAGACCCCATCTGTTCCAGTATTTTTAGCAGGGATAGGGCTGTTCTCTATTCGGCAGTAAATATACAACCTATGAAAAGTGCCCGCTTCTTAGCAATAGAGGGGGTGAGCCCTTTAGCGCAGGACCAAAAATCGGGATATACGGGTGTGAATATATGTAACAAAATTAGCATACGGGGTTTAAGATCGCAACATGTGCTGTTCTGAAGTTGCATACAGTCATTAATGACTTAATCAACATTAATTAAAGATTCGGATAACAGTATAATCAGATAAAACAGCTTACCCAACTCTTTATCGCTCGAAGTTAAGCACTTTGCGTCTGATATATGCCTCTTAGGTATAACTAAAATATGAAATCTGGTCGCAGGTTTTATATCCTGAAATACACACACATCTTCGTCTTCAT
Source organism: Eilema caniola (assembly GCA_949126895.1). NCBI lineage: Eukaryota > Metazoa > Arthropoda > Insecta > Lepidoptera > Erebidae > Eilema > Eilema caniola. The sequence goes on from OX421487.1 coordinate 4,077,715, forward strand.
AAAGAATTTCAGTGTTTTCTAACTTATTAACTATATTACAGAATATACACGACGATCTTTCGGGTGTTGTGGCTGTCATTGTTTAATAAAAACGTATTTTAATTGTGTGTTTACAAAAATCTAAGCTGCCGAAGCCAGCCGGGCGTAATTCAGATTATGACAAATGGCAATGAAAAATGACAGCCGACAGCTGATGAGGAAAATAATGTTGCAAGTTTTTGATGATAAAATGTCCTACAATAATTTTATGAGGATTTTAAAAATGTTTTAAAATCGTATCTGTTTATTTATGTATTACTTATATACTTTATTGTACACCAATTGCAGAATTCATGAAACAAGAATAAATAATATAAGAGCAGTGCAAAGGGCGGCCTTTCTTTCTTATTTTAAACATTCTTACTTTACACAATGCTTCAACAGATGGCGCTACCATTGGGATTAAATGTTATATTTTGATTTTAATATTATCATCTGTACAAATAAATCAAGTGTCGGGTTTTAATTTAGAATAGTAATATTAATCCGGTTGCATTCAAGACTTGCCAGTGGAGTCAGGGGTCCACTGTCCTATTCTTTATCTTGACTTGACTTTTCCGGGAGCGACCGAGCGAAATATCTCATTAATAATACCTCGCGGCCCACGTTACGAGGTGCGTTACGGTCGACGATAAATACCAAGTCACCTACTTGAAGGGGTTTCTCTCCATCTTGGGTCCACTTTTGACAAGGTATTATTTCGGGCAGCATTTCGGTAACCGAGATGGGTTCCAAAACATATATGTCAACCTTTGTGCTAATCGCCATTGCCGACGCTGAAATACGTCAGAGTCATCAAAGCTGCCCAATCAAGAAGTGATTGGGCGTCAACGATTCCTTGCTGTTGACATCCACTGATACATGACTCAGTGGACTCAGTTTACAATTGCTCCCACTTCAGCCAGAAGCGTATTCAGTGCCTCTTCTCTCCGAGCTCTTTCTTTGAGAACGAACTTCAGAGCCACCTTGACACTCCGAATCAAACGTTCCCACGCCCCACCCCAGTGAGGACTGGCCGGTGGTATGAAGGCCCAGCGGGTGCCGTGAATGCTGACAGAGATCTGCAAGGTTTTCTCATCAAGCTCTGCGACAGACTTCTTGAGCTCTGCATCTGCACCTCTTAAATTTGTCCCATTATCAGAGTACAGACACGCAGGCCATCCTCGTGTTTAAGCCATCCTGCGAAGAGCCATATTCAGAGAATCAGTACTGAGCGACGACACTGTTTCTAAATGAATGGCTCGAATGGTAAGGCAGGTAAAAACTACTCCATACCTTTTCTCCCTCCGTCTGCCTATAGTTATTTCCATCGGGCAAAATAGGTCGACGCCGCAATGAGTAAAGGGCCGTTGGTGATGAGCCATCCTAGCAGCAGGTAAGTCAGGTATCACTTTTTTTAATCGACATAGCGTATTAACCAATATTTTTATTTCAATGTATTCACCACCATTTCCTGGTTGCCTTGGCTAACTTTCACATGGTACCTAATTTCTTACAATCAATCTCGCCACATTGCATCTTCTATCTAAAATTACAGGATGTTTCATGTCGAAGGTAACATCAGCAGCGGCACCTATGCGCTCGCTTACTCGGAGTACATCATGTTCATCTAGGAACGGCGTTAATGTAAGTAATTAACTGCTTGTATCTAAATATTTTAGTGAATGTTTTATTTTTGACAAATTAATTTTTAAAAATTAGAAAAGTTTGACAAAGCAATATCGCCATCTAGTTACAACTCCTGCAAACAAAAGCTGCCTGCCTGCTTCTAGAAGTTACGAGTGTAACCATTTTTTGTTCCTGATTGTGCATCCGTTTATGAATTATATTAGGTATATTAACTGTGCCTATACCAATTCAATTTATCGTCGCCTGAAGCAATCTAATCTTGTTTTACATATGACACGTCAATATGACTTCAACTCGCCTGACGGTAAGCTGAAGGCAAAGTCTCAGGAGAGCGGGTCACCAACAATGTTACAATGGTGACACTCAGCTTGACAGCGTCATCAGATGCTTTTTCATGCCTGAAAGGAGGGAAAACGTCTGCTGGAAAGAGTTCCAAGTTTTAGTAGGTACGGCAAAGAAAAAAATTACCGAGGCGCTTGGTTCTTAATGATATATTCTGCACAGTATGAGGCTGATATCGAAAATCTGTACGCGTTGTCCTGCACCCTAGAATAGTGGTAAATCATTGCGCGTATTGTGGAATAGAATGATAAATGTATGACATTAACACATATTCTGACGTTAATGACACTTATGACAGTCGTCAACGTCGAACACCTGATGGAAAGTGGTTACCGTGGCCTATGGAAATGCCGAACGCGAATAAACCTTTTATTTCCCTTCCTAAAGAACCCTATGTAGTCGCTTGGGAAAACCACAGCAGGGAGTTCATTCCACAGTTTGAGCGTGCGTGGGATGAAGTTCCTTTCAAACTGCACGGTCCCTGATTCTGCCAACCTTTTTTTTTTCATAGCAACACTACTGCGGTACCGCAGACACTGTAACCGATGCCATTCATTTATAGACTTTAGGGTTATGTTTTTAAAGTCTAAAATTAAATGACAATCTTGGAGTGTGAAAGAAAAATGTTATTAATTCTTTCTCTTTTAATTTTGAACTTTAAGACTTATAAATAAAGTCTAAAATTTAATGACATATAATGTAATGTCAGCGGTATGACAGTAGTTTTGTTATGTCATAAAATTATCAGAATTAGGGGTTCGTCGCAATGTGTGACGATCAATTCTCTGCCTATGGCAAGCGGTGCGATGATGGAATGTAATGTTTGCCTCTTCATCCTAGCTCTATCATCTTCTTCATCCTAGCTTTAATCCCAGTCACATCCCAAGCTTTCATTTTGGAGACTGGTCCGCTTTACCAGTCCAACTGCGGATTTGGCTTGCGCTTCGATATTTTCCGTGAAGCGACTGACAGTCCTGCTAGCCAAAGGCGTTGCAAGATTGAGCAAGGCCTTTGGGCCTTTATTATACAAACATATAACCAGTTGTCTAGAGGGACTGTAAAGAGAAGCAAAATGGTGTCATTTCACTCCAAAAACATGTTATTTTATCGTGTCTAACGATAATCACAAAACAGTTGTCACAACATAATTTACGTACGTAAGACATTACTGCTTGTACCTAATTGTCTCGTATTTGGTTATCTACGCATTGGAAACAAGATTACTTGCGACAAATACCTATGTCTAATTTCCGTAAAAAATTTGAAACAATTAGCTATATTTAGGTTTATAATTAATAAGATTTTGTGAGGGTAAGAAATGAGTGCATCAAATCCGACCTAATGCTTTTCATAGTTTTCCTGTCCATATACGAGGAATAGTTTTATTCAAATTATTTGTAAAAAGTATTTACACTGACATATTGAGCCAGGTACTCAACCAAGTTACACCACGGCGCACAGTAGGCTCAATTTAATTTCTCATAGAATTACGATATAAAAAAATTAACATTTTTTTTTAATTATTCTTTTAATGGTGATTTGTTCTACTAGTCCACACGAGTCTTTAATGGTATGGGTTCATTTTGTTTACAGTCATATTCTAAAAGTTATGAAAGATTATTTTTTTTTTTGTTTGAAAAAATATTAAAAAAATTAATATTTCAAAAAGCTCACATAATCTCCAAATATTATTTATGGTGTCGATAAATAAGTTAAATATTCTATCTTTACACATAATTCGGGAGCTTCGAAAATCCCCGAAACTGCGTCATTTTGGACCTCATTTTTTTATTTTTTAATATTTGTTTATTCTCTTGTGGAGGTTAAGAACCATAGTGCGTAAGGTGTTTATAGTAGTCAGTATAAAAATTAGTCAAGTGCGCAATTTTTTTTTAAATAAATAAATGTTTGGACATTCTCACACAACATCATCTAACCCAATTTAAGCCAATATAAGCTTGAGCTATGGGATCTAGACCACTGTTAAACACACTAATATATTTCTAAAGACATAAAGAAAATAAATAAATAAATATTTTGGACAATTACACACAACGCCATCTAGTCCAATTTAAGCTAATTAAGCTTGTGCTATGGATCTAGACAACTGATAAATATGTATACTTAAATACATTTGTTTTTGTAAATACATACATTATTATAGATAAATTACACCCAGACACAGAATAAATCTTTATGCTAATCTAATACATATAATTAAATTATACATAGAAAATACCCAAACTCCAAAACAAACATTCGTGGATCACACATATATTTGATTCGACCCGGAATTGAACCTCAGGGACGGAAGTCGCACTCTCATACCACTATGGGCCACTGAGGCAATCTGGTTATTAATTTTTTTTACAACTACCCTCAAGTCATCAGTCTATTATTCTGTCAGTATGTATTCTATTAGTCCGTTTTTTGCTTTTGTGATTAACGTACGCTATTATATGTTCGAATTATGGAAGGTTTATTTTCTAATCTTGACGTATTTTTAAAATTAAAAGAAAGTGGAAGTTTAAAAAATAGTGAGATAATGTTCAATCTCGTTATATCACATTTAACGGAACAGTTAAATGACGATCAAAACAAAGCTCTCAAAACATTTTGTAGGACATATTGTTTTAATCTTCAAAGAAAATGGACCTTAGCGGGTTGCAAAAGTTCTGTTTTTGTAAATAAATATAGTTCTTGGTTAGATTCGCGTGTAAATTGGCCTGAATTTATCAATAATTCAGCAAGTGATAGTGAGAACGTGCACTCGATTGCTGGCCCTTCTTACGTAAGTACTCCTTTAACAACTAAAACCGTTGGAACTTCGACTCAGATTAGTCCAAGGAAACCTTTTTCTGATTTAGGGCCTAAACTAATTCCTTTTCTTTTGACAAAGAAGAGGAACAGTCTTATTTTTATTTACGTTCATTAAAGGCGTGTGGTAAAAATGATATTGCTGAAATTTTAAATTATCTGCTCAAAAATCCTGAAGAGGTAAAACATGTAAAGGAATTCATTTTTGTTCCGAAAAAAAACGTTATGTCTTCTGAAAAAGCCTTAGGTAATATGTTATCTTTAAAAATGACAAAATGGCAATATAATGCTATGAGAAAATCAATTCAAGACGAAGGCGTAGTTTTACTACCCTCTTACTATTTTATTCAAAAGGCAAAAAATGAATGTTATCCATCAAAAGATGATGTGGAAATAACAGATATTTCTGCGCAAATAAAATTACAGGCTCTTTTAGACAAAACGGCAGAAAGACTTTTAAAATTAGTTGAAATACAAGACGATTACAATAACCTAGAATTAACTAGTAAATGGGGTTTCGATGGTGCCTCAAGTCAGTCTAATTATAAGCAGAAAAGTGAGACCAATGATGATGATAGCAGTATATTTATGGGAAGCCTAGTTCCTTTAAAACTAACATGTGGAGAACAAGTTTTGTGGGAAAATAAAACACCTAATTCTACTTTTTTTTGCCGTCCCCTGTTTTTTAAATTTATGAAAGAGACGCAGTTAATAATTAGGAGTGAAAAGGAGAGGATAGAATCCGAAATTAATTGTTTAAATGAAACTAACGTTCTAGGAAAATTGATTCGTCACACGTTACATTTAACTATGATTGATGGAAAAGTGGCATCAGTACTGAGTGAGACCTCTTCACAAACTTGTGATATTTGTAAGGCCACACCTAAAGAAATGAATGAGTTGGACATATTGTCACAAAAACAATGGAATACTGAGGTGTATAAATTTGGCATATCATCACTTCACGCTTGGATCAGATTCATGGAATGTATTTTGCACATATCCTATTTTTTTTTTTTTTTTTTTTTTTTACGTGCGGGAAATCCCCACGCATACCCGCCCCTCCGGAGCCGGAGGGGTGGGTTATGTCGGACTCGAACCGACTAAACCGCACGCCGTCTGTGGGTCGTGGTGCTAGGCCGGAGGTGAGGTTGTCTTGCGACATATCCCTCGCACCCCGGCTGACCCAGATGCACATATCCTATAGACTAGATTTTAAATCTTGGATTGCGAAAGGTGAAAATAAAGCTAAGTTGGAAAATAAAAAGAAAGAAGTTCAAATAGCTTTTCAAACTAGAACTGGTCTGTTTATTGATATTGTTAAACAGGGTCATGGTACCACTAATGATGGGAATACGGGTCGCAGATTTTTCGAAAACGTAAATACTACTTCTTCTATTACTGGAGTAAATGAAAATCTTATTAAGCGGTTTTCTGTCATTTTAGAAACATTGTCATCGGGGCTTCCTATAAATACATTTAAATTTAAGGAATTTACAGATGCTACATTGGCTTTGTACATTGAGAAATATAAATGGTTTTATATGCCTGCAAGCGTGCATAAAATACTTGTGCATGGTGCAGACATAATTGCCAATTTCGGTCTTATCCCAATAGGAAAATTGTCTGAAGAAGCCGCTGAATCTAGAAATAAAGATTTCAGGAGGTACCGAGAACACCACTCAAGGAAATTTTCTAGAAAAGCAACAAATGAGGACATTTTTAATAATTTTATTGTTACATCTGATCCATATATTTCTACAATTAGACCAAAATTCGTTAGGAAACATAAAATAATATCCAATGAGGCACAATCCTTACTATTTACTACTGAACAAGATAAAGAATATGACGAAGAATGAATGAAATATAATATTCGAGGTTGATTCTTACCTGAGGCCATTTGAGACAATTTTTTTTCAGGTTTAATATTGATTTTTTATTAAATAATTATTTTTATGTCAGGTGTATAATAGACAGTCCATATAATTATTTTTGCCAGTGGATTAGGCCTCTTGGGGACACCACTTAAAAAAAAACGCACTTGGTTCTTAACCTCTGGGGTAGTGTGGAATAGAGAACATACACATTATGTATAATTAATATTTAATTAGTTAACTATTTTTAATTATTTCTAAGCATAACATAAGAATTAATTAACTGTTTCATGTTATAACATTGTTACCGTATAACTTTTGAAATACTAACTTTTTGGATTTATGCCCATAACATAAAACGATTATAGACAGAAAAGGAATCACTTTCTATAGTTTTTTCTCCCTAATTCCACAAAACGATATTTCAGTCCACTGTGCGGCGGCGACGAGGACCGCGGGGTGCGCATCAGCCGGCCGTCGCAAGCGCCTGCGTCTACAAACCAGACAGAGCTGACACAAGCCACGACGTACGCACGCGCACGTTACGCGCATTCATACCATTTATAATTTTCGTAGACACGACTTACTTCATTTTACATCTTCCAAATATTCATCTTTATTATAAAGTATTATACAGTCCACTATATAGTCTTTTACTAGCAGACTCATCGGCGAACAAACAGACACACATCACGTCTTATATCCTCGAAGAGGTGGACAGGGGCGCTTATGACGCCCACGTTTCGCCAGTCACTTCGCTTACCACACGTAATGAGTGGCGAAACCTATTGCCGTTTCTAGGAACTGAGTATATTCGCCAGAGCCTCGTCCTTTTCTTAGCTGGTGCACCGCGTGCAGATGAGGATCTTTTAGCTCCTGGAGATGTTGGTAGGGCTCTTTCCTTAGCACCAAAGTAAAAACTATTTACTTGTATTTACTTGTAAAGTCGGAATTTGATAGCCTCTGTGTGTGTTGTAGCGGTAGTAAACACAGTAGGAAGCGCGGGTTCGATTCGGAGGCCCCGCATTTGTTTGCATGAATATGGGTATTTGCATTGGTCTGGTAGTGCCTTGGAGAAGTTGGAGAACACGTTAATACGTCGCAGCGTCGGTCTCGGTCGCATACGAACATCTATGGCAGTTTTTACGGGTAGTTAGAGCCCTAAAAAGTTCAACAACTGGTCTAATTCTAGTGGAGTCTAATCATCTCATCCTCCATGCACTCTACACTTGGGTGCGTTTTCACACCTATAAGTGTCAGTTGCCTGTTCAGTCGGCAATGTCCCGTTATCGCTTCTAATATAATATATTGTACATACATACATTATACATATGTTCACGTCTGTAAATCCCCTAAGGAGATCTCAGCTAATTGGTGAAATATAGGTGTATTAACACCCACATTTTACCAACCATAATTTTCCGCTCTCACGTTAAAGGGCCACTAATATAATTGCCGTAAGTGGGCACTATATTTTTATTGTCGGATAGAAAACAGCTCTATCACTTAGTCACTTTCTACGACACCGGAGAGATGGGGTGGCTCTATTCTATTTTCTCAGGAACAACAGCGCCCGACGTACTTTGCTGGAGTTTTACATTTTCGAAATTATAATAAGTAGCTGTCACCTAAAACGAGACGCCATCTTGAATTCTAATAAATAATGGCGCCGTTAAATAGTACAACAAAACCAATATTGACATGATTAATTTATTAGTTTAATTAAGAATTACGTTCTACGTAGATTGTTAATATTATTTAAACAGATGAAAGTAATGATTTACGTACGCAATTGGAAGAATGTTCTGATGACATAGGTAAATAATTATAAATTCAGGAAAAATATTATTTGGTGTAATGGCCGTTGTTTTTTTTTAATTATTTATTAGGGCTTGGCACAAAACCATCAGCCTAAACCCTAAATATATTCAATACAAAAGTTTTTCATGACGAGATAAGTGATGATTGTCATGATGATGACGATGAGTGATGATTCCGGCCAGAGGTGGCCTTACCCATTGCGAGGTTCCGGGCGGCAGGTCTTTGCGAGGATCTTTGTCCTTCATAAAAAGTATGTGATTCGAAAGTAGGTCTGGTTGTTTGGTTTAAGCATTTGTCATGTTTAAGGAGAAATGCTAAAATTATACAAATAAATCAAATTTGAGTTTGAAAATATTTTACATTGAAGGATTTACAAAATAAACTAAATGAAATGAAATGAAATGATGAAATGATGGTTTATTTGTCAGAATATGGGTGAGTGGGTTTTTTTTTTTTTTTTTTTTTAACGTGAGGGAAAATCCTTCATGGATGCTATGCCGGACTCCTACCGACTAAAAACCCTCACGTACCGCCTTATGGCCTGCGGTTGGTAGCCCCGGGTAAGCCCTCGGAAGGATGTCCCAGGACTACCAACAGACCCAAGGCTGCGGCCTCATCTGGGTGGTTCGGGTGTTATCCCGCGTCTATGGGGGGGGGATCGGGTGTAACCCCGTTTCTGGGGGGGGGGGGGGGCGTGCGTGATCTCTCACGTCACGCTACCGTCATGGGCCTGCTTCTGTAAGGACGGTGAGCAGCCCACTCACCGTCCTCAGGACCCCGGTCATGGAGGCCGATGGTCTTCGGCGAAGACACGTCGGCGGCGCCAGCGCCGCCGACTGCGGAATTCGGGTGGGAGAGTTCTCTCCCGCTCCCGCCCCGCCGCCTCTTTCGCGAGCATGACCTGTTCGCAGAAAGAGACGGCGCAGTCCCACTTACTCCCGCTGGAGACCATGGCTCGCACCATGGTCTCGAGCGAGAGAGTGTCCACGTCCAGACCCACCACGAGGACCTGGCGCTGTTCCGCCCACGCTGTGCACTCCACCAGCGTGTGGAGCGATGTGTCGTCGCTGCGGTCCTCGCAGTGCTGACACTCGGCCGTGGTTTCCCGGTGTCTTCGCCACAGATATCTACCGAAGCTACCATGCCCGGTAAGTATCTGTGACAACCGGTAGGAGAGAGCACCATGTCTTCTCTCCAGCCACTCGTCCATGACCGGTCTGACGGCCGCGATTGTAGCGAATCCCCCCTTTGGTTGCTCAAGTCGCACCTTCCATGTCTCCACGGTTTCCTGGTGAAGCTGGGACCGCTGGGCCTCGATTTCTCGAGACGCAGGCCTTTGGCCCCTCTCCAGCGCCTCCTTGCGCCATTTAAATAGAGACGCAAGGGCTCTCGCTTCCAGGTCCCATGGAGGGGTCCCGGCTAGGAGACATGCCGCTTCACCTGAGATCGTGCGGTATCCCCTTATCACCCTGACGGCCATCGCCCTCTGCGGGCTCAGCAATCTAGCCAGATTGGTGGCCGTCAGGGTTTCCGCCCATACGGGGGCCCCGTATAGGGCCATACTTCGCACGATCCCCAGGTACAGTCTCCTGTAGGGAGCGTTGGGTCCCTTGATGTTGGGCATCAGTCGCGCGAGTGCGGCTGATGCTCCCCTCAGTTTTGGGACCAAACTTCGGAAGTGATGTCCGAAGTTCCACCGGCCATCGAGTACGAGTCCCAGATACTTCATCGAGGGCTCGATGCCGATGCTGACGCCCCCTACCTCTAGCCTGGATCCCGCAGGTGGCCCCATCCGAGGTCCGTGGAAGCACAGAGCCTCGGATTTGTGAAGGGCGACCTCGAGACCCAGCCGCCGTATCCGACCCACGACTTGAGCAGCCCCTGCCGTGGCCTTTAGTGCTGCGTCTCGGTGCGTTGCTCCCCGCGCCGTAACGAGGGTGTCGTCGGCGTAGCACGTTACGCGGACCCCTCTGAGCAACGGAGCGCGCAGCACCCAATCGTAACCGATGTTCCACAGGAGCGGTCCTAATACCGATCCCTGTGGAACACCGCACGACACATCTCGCCGACCTGGCCCTAGCCAGCTCGGGTAAGTAATGGCCCTCTCGGAGAGATAGGCCCCGACAATTCGACGGAGGTAGGGAGGCACTCCATGGTAGATAAGCGCCTCCCTAACGCAGCTCCAGGGCAAGGTGTTGAAGGCGTTAGCGATGTCAAGAGACACCGCCACCACCACCTCACCCTGTGAGATTGCTTCCTCCGTCAGGTCTCTAATACGCATGATCGCGTCCACGGTGGAGCGCCCTTGCCGGAAGCCAAACTGGCTATCCGCCAGATCAGGCCCCACGCGTGTGAGGTGCTTGCCGAGGCGTTGTGCAATAATACGCTCGAAGAGCTTGCACACCTCGTCAAGCAACACGATCGGCCGGTATCCTGATGGAGAATTTGCCGGCCGCCCCGCCTTTCGGATCAAGACCAGTTTCCCTGTCTTCCAGACCTTGGGAAACTGGCCTTTTTCGAGGCATGCGCTAAAGAGCCCTGTAAGTCGGGGTCCAAGCTCCTCGAGAGCCAGGACCCACGCTCGGCCTGGAATGCCGTCGGGTCCAGGGGCGGTGTTTCTGCGGGATTTAAGCCGCAGTACAGCCGCCCCTAACTCTGGGTGAGTGGGTACAGAGTTTTTGGATGTTTTACATTCTAGGTGCAAGCCATACTCTACCAATGTGTGGCGTACAAAAATATGTCTTACAATTAAAATTAAATTATTCGATAGTTAAAATTATTGTAAACATTATCATGCAAAAAATAATGACAAATATCACAATTTAAAATTATTTAAAAATTCGTCAATAGTATAACAACATTTATCCAAAGAGTTTTCTTTTAAATGCATTGATCGTATTAATTTCTTTGAGGCTATTTGGTAACTTATTATATATATATATATATGTATTGCCATACAATATACATTCTGACTAAATACATTCACTCTTTGTTTAGGAATTAGTACACAGTACAATTAATACAGAGATGATAAATTTTAAAGTTGATGGTTGCGGCTTTTCCTAAGACTAAAATCTTTAATTAAAGCACAAACGTACCTTATAATAAGCTACGTTATTTTCAATTGAAAGAATAGCAAGGGCTGACAGCCGATCTTGTGTCATCGAATTCCTCAAATATATTTTAATAATATTTAAGCTTCGAAAATCTCCTTTCAGCAGACGCAACTGTAACAGGTGTGATAGCAATAATTCTCAGGACTATTTCGATAGGGGGTGGGGTAAACTTCCGTTAATTTTTGAAGTGAAAACTTCTTTAGCGGCGTTGGATGGGTAAAAAGTGTTAAACTCGCGTCAGGATTACTTGACCTTTGAACCGTAACCGACGACTGACGTCATACAACATTACAACAGCTACAGATTGTTTATTTTGTTAGGTGCGTTCAGAAGTTTCGTAGCCTAGCCGTTAGCGCTTCGACCGTAAGTCCTTATGGTTTCAGATAGTACCGGGTTCGAACCTTGGCATCTGACACTTTTTGTGATTATTTTATCTTTTTTTAATTTGTTACTTTTTGTGATTATTTTTTCTTTTTGTAATTCATTAATTAGATAGGTTTAGGAAAGAAAATTAGTGATAGGTTCTATGATTGGCGCTATATTATAGGTATGGTATGGTATGGTGTGTTCTCTTTATCTTTTTCTCTGTATATAACGAAGAAAGAAAGAAAGAAAAAGTTTTTACTTCTGCCGGCACCCCCGGAGTGCAACCCGTCTTGTTTTTTCTAGTATGTATTTTAGCAGCGAGATAATGTCATTGTTTCCTTGATACATACCGATGAACATATTCAGTTCTTCGTACAATTCATGTCCATCAATATCACATGATTCTACTACTGTCAGATATTTGCAAGTCGCATGGCTTTTAAAAGTTCACTTTCATTATTTTCCTGCAATTTTTATATTATATATGAAACCAAATCTGCTCTCATGGTGTTTAAGAGCCTCAAACCTACGATGATAGCTTGCGCTCACCTTGTCGACAGTGGCATAAAAATAATCTATTTTGAATATTTCTTCCGCTTCCAATTCATATGCTTCATCTTCCCCTTCACAATCAAAATGCCTTTTTAACGTCGTCTGCTGACTTGTTTGAACTGTCTGTCAATATCATTTTTCTCGGCTATATTTCTCTTGCTGTTACAAGTTGCTGAAAACCATTTTCTCGATAATTATCGAGCCAATTTGTGAATGCGTCTAGGTGTTGTATAGCCACATCTAAGTGCATGTTTTCGCTTTGCTATAACATTTATCTTTGTAAGAATGTCATACCATATGACAATAGAATCTACAAATTTGTAGGTAGTTAGTTTCATTTGTACCTATAGAATGGCATTCACTGACCAACTGACAATCTGTTGTGTTTCCTGCTAAATCCTTTGAAGCATCACATTTATCACTCCATTGGTATTTAACAGTCTTCACCGGTGCTACCCTGCACTCCCATCTAGTTTCAAAAAGTGGTTTTAGCGACAACGATTTTACATGAGCATTTAAAATAGCCCACCTCTGACTTGAGCCGGCAAACAGTGTACAACCTTTTTAGCAAACCAAATAAAGATTTTGCTTGGTGTAGTTACCGCTTGTCTCACTCTCATCTGAGTCAGATGATAACTCTCTCTATGACCCCTGAAGGCCAAATTGTGAGATGCTAAAAATTTACAATTGCGAGCAATCGTTCTGAAATATCTCTCCAATCCTTGCCTTTCTTGTTCAATTTGTGACTGGGCCAAGAAGTCAATAGAGGAACAGCTTTTTAAACCATGTCATTTTTTGTACTTACGGTTATCGAAAAAAATCTTTCAAAATGCTTTATTGTTGTAAAGTTTCATTAAAATCCATTCGTTAGGTTTTACGTGAAAGAGTAACAAGCATCCATCCATCCATCCATCGATCCTTAAAAAATTCGCGTTCTTAATATTAGTAGGAAATAGGAGCATCGGTAGCTTAGAAGTTAAGGAGTTGGTCTTACGATTGAGAGGTCCCTGGTTCGAATTCTGGCCATTACACTAACCGACGTGAACCTACTCCTAGCACAAGCAATTTAGCTTAGTTGGAGGGGTTAGAGGGAATATTAGTAATTTCGATAATGTCGGTTGCTAAAAATTCTTTAAAAAAAAAAGGAGTAAGAAGTGGTTCTGTGAACAGTAAGACCTCATTAATACCCAATTCGATACATTTTTTGGTAGTCACCTTTATTTGGTATCAAAAAAAAAAGAGAAACAATACGGATCTACTTATTATAAACACTGTTTCGTCAAAAATTAATGACGATCCGTTCTTAAAAAAACAATACAGAAAGTCACCTGCCTTTTACTCCATCTGAATATTTCAGCTAAAAATCATCAATATAAGGCAACAGAAAACTGCCCCAATTTTCTCCCCCATTTACCCTGCTATCAAAAAAAGTTCTCGATATAAGTTTTGTTTTAAATAAGAGAACACGTGTGCCAAGTTTGGTAAAAATTGGGTATTTGACTGACTCTAGTCAAATTAGTTATTTTTGACTAAACGTCAAAACAGTAAGATAAAAGGAAAATGGTTTTAAGTTGACTCTGGCATTTATCTATTACTTGCCAAATGGGAAGAAAAAAAAGAAGGAATAATTGTATAAAAATAGTACTATAGAGGCCGGGAAGAAAGAGGTTGCCGGCCGAAGATATTCTAAAGGTTCGTACAGAAACGTGCCTTTATACTTTTTTGAAGTAACATGATAATAAACATAAATGTAAATGTTTTCTGTTAAAATCAAGCTGAAATAGACGAAATAGGCGAGTTTTAGTTTTTATCTTGTTTACTTTTAATTTTTTTTTAAATAAATCTTTAATTTTTTGTTGTTTATTTCATTGTCTATTTGAGAAAAGCACTAAATATACCTCGGCGGGAAATATGAGGTTGCCTGCCTCAGACCTATATGTCTTCGGCTGGCAACCACTTTCTTCCCGGCCTCTGTAGTAATGTACTATTGTGACGTTATATTATTTAATAGTCAAATCATTTGCTATTAATAATTTATTTTAACTACAGGAAAATACCCAGCCCTCTAGACGTGAACTGACAAACCGACATAGATACGGACAAAAGTAAAACCGGCCAAGGTGGGTGTCTAAACAGAGACTTTTCGTCCGCTTCGCTCGCTCATTTAAATATGTTCAGCAGTGGACATTTTATTATGAGAACTATATAATAATTTTAATATAATAACTCTGTTAAAGGACAAGTTTTTGTACTAGGAAAGTAAATTACTTGTTTTATTTTCTTCTTCTCTCTTTCTGGTTTGTCTCATGTAGTCTTTTTTCGTTTTCAGTCAGCCACCAGCTTTTTCAGGTCGTCAGGCCTTTTGGCTAGGGATTCAATTGCTACTTTCATTGCGAAAAGAGACGGTTTTGATGTCGTTGTATGTAAAATAATACATGAATACGAATGGTTTTTCAACGCACGCACGTACGCACTCACAACAAAGAATATATTAGAAACCGAAATTATCGAAATTACAATTATTCCCTCTAACCCCTCCAACTAAGCTAAATTGTTTGTGCTAGGACTGGGTTCACGTCGGTAGTGTAATAGCCAGGATTCGAACCCGGGACCTCTCGATCGTAAGGCCGTTGTCGATATCTCACCAGTCTCACCTAGAAGACACACGCAACGGCGTAATTGTTGTATGTCTTGTTAGGCATGTACTGCAATGAGCTTACAGTATTTTTTTATTATATAGGACACGTCACCACTTCACCTCGCCTAATGGGAAGCTGAAGGTAAAGTCTCAGGAAAGAGGGTCACCATTACATACACGTACCATGTTAACAATGGTGGCACTCAGCTTGACGGCCCTATCAAAAGAGGATTGTCGTCTGCGCTCCGCGTGACACCCACCGGTCCCACTAGTGCTGCGACCACAATCCCTCCTGCACGGTTATGCACTTGCTGACCCCTGAACGCAATCCAAACGAGATTGGATTACTATGGAGGGATTTTCGCAATCGTGCACGGTGGTACCCACCCGGCCGAAATTAGTGACTTTGTACCATCAAATTTCTGACAAGCGAGTAGTTTGTCAAGGGCTTACTGTCAGGTGGCGAAGATTGGCGAACTCGGGTGGGAGAGTTCTCTTCCGCTCCCGCCCCGCCACCTCTTTCACGAGCATGACTTGGTCGCAGAAAGAGACGGCGCAGTCCCACTAACTCCCGCTGGAGATCATGGCTTGCACCATGGTCTCGAGCGAGAGAGTGTCCACGTCCAGACCCACCACAATGTTCCACTCATGCTGTGCACTCCACCAGCGTGTGGAGTGCTGACACTCGGCCGTGGTTTGGCCCACAACCCTATAAGTCTATTGAAATCCTAATTTTATTTTAGAGTTTTAAGTTATAAAAATGTTCTGAGGTTTCTTGAAAAAAGTTGTAGATTACTTGCAAACAAAATTATGTTAACAATAATTTTTGAAGTGAAATCTTCTCTAGTGGCGTTGGTTGGGTAAAAATTGTTAAACTCGCGCGTCAGGATCACTTGACCTTTGAACCGTAAGCGACGACTGGCGTCATACAACATTAGCTATAGACTGATTATTTTGCAAGATACGATGAGATACTCCATAGCTCAACGGTGAACGCTTCGACTGTAAGTACTTTTATGGTTTCAGATAGTACCGGGTTCAAACCTGGGCTTCTGACACTTTTTGTGATTATTTTTCGTTTTTATTGTTAATTAATATATTTTTTGTGATTATATTTTCTGTTTGTAATTTATTAATTCCGTCTGACAAAAAATTGGTAGAAAATTAGTGATAGGTTCTATGATTGGCGCTATATTATAGGTATGGTATGGTATGTTCTTTTTATCTTTTTCTCTGTATATAACGAAGAAACAAAGAAAGAAAAAGTTTTCACTTCTGCCGGCACTCCCGGAGTGCAACCCGTCTTTTCTTTTGTGAAGCTCACGAAAATATCTTCAGATAAACCATAAAAACCATTTGAACCCCTTTTTCAAAGATGGCGGCCGTGGGAAAAAGGTTGCCACCACACTTGGATTAATATTTAAATTAACCTTTCATTTTCTTTTTTATATATGAGTCCGAGGAGGGCCAGGCTGAGAGGGATGGCCCTGGGTCAGCCGGGGTGCGAGGGATATGTCGCATGACAACCTCACCTTCGGCCTAGCACTACGACCCAGAGACGGCGTGCGGTTTAGTCGGTTCGAGTCCGACATAATCTCCCCCTCCGGCTTCGGAGTATCCGTGGGGATTTCCCGAATGTAAAAAAAGGGGGGTAAAAAGTACATTGCATTCTCAACAAATTTAATCCCAAATGTATTTTTATTGGATTATAAGAAGTCTGAGTAGGAGAGGGCGACTTAAGCAGAACATACCGATTGGCATAAAACAGATTAAATCACTTCTCATTAGCATAATCGAGAATTTTTAATATACTGACAAATATGACTTCGAAATTCGGCACCTGTGTTGACACAATTGCTTCAGTGTAAACACACGGAAGGATTTTCTTACTTCATCGATATATAATAACTGAAATTTGTTTATTTTTCAGTCACTCCATGATGAAGATAGCGGGTGGGCTGACCATCATCCTGGTAAGAAATATATTTTTTATACCACTTATGTAGCAGACAAGCACACGGCCCACATGGACACTATTCTGCTAATTATCACAGATACCTACTGCAAAAAATGCCATTGAATTTTATACCTTACTGTTTTTGCTGTTAAAGTCTAAAATGAAATGGCATTTTGTAAAGTGAAAGAATAAAATGTTAGAAACACACTTTCATTTAGTTTTGGACTTTAAACCTATTACAATAAGTCCAAAATTTAATGGCGTTTTTGCAGTGTTAGTGGTATGATATGGTTGAAAATTAGCAGACTTATAGACGCGTGTAACACCAGGGGCGTCAAACTCGTGCTGCCGACCACCGTGTAGGAACCTTCGTCTTGAATAACTCCATATTGTAGTTGCTTGGACTTGGGATTTTATCACGTCACAAGTCAATATAACTCCACCTTGCTTCAAGGCAAAATCTCAGGCAAGAGGGCCGCCATTAAATATTCCAACAATGTTAAAATGGCCCTCAGTTTGACGGCCTTATTAGTAATTTTTCACGCAACGCTTAAAGCACCCGGGACTGTAGGGAGAAAGAAACACCTGTTCTAGAATTATATTTGTAGAAGCCAATTTTATTTTAATCCTCCTTAGACCCTTTTTCCTCCTTAGACAGCTGGAGTCGGCTTTTAGCCCAATTACGGGAAGCGCCTGAACTTCGATAATGTCTTTGAAGCGACCGCCATCAGACCTTTTAAAATCAAAGTTCTGTATTAGATCAGATGTCGGACTTTTAGACCGACTACTCGTAACGACTTAAATAGATGTTTATATAGAAACCAGGGCTGATGGCTTAACGTGCCCTCCAAGGCACGGACTGGTCTGGTCATGTCATCCACTACGATGACCTAATGAAGCTGAGACTTCTAGGTCTCGATTTCTCGACGCTCTGGGTCCTGTCCTTACTTACTTACTTACTTCCAGTGGGGGACGCCGCAGACCGGACGGGTGATCTGCCCTTTTATGGGGGCCATTTCACCCATTTCCCCTATACCTCCTGTTTGGAGGCTAAGAAGTGTCCGGCAATCACGGCGTTCCGTCGAACCTACCTGTCTCTTTGCAGAATCTTACGATCTGTGCCACCTTCAGATCTCGAGGTCTTGTTCTTCTAGAGTGTCCGTCCCCATGTTTTCCTATCTTATCATTGAGGGCATTTGGCCAGCAGGTGGAGGCTGGGTCCTGTCCTTACTTCCGCTTCTCCTTTCGACACAGATATAAATTGCGCTGGAAGGGCACTCTCCTTCAGGTCCCATTGTTCCGGCAAGAAGACTCACCATCTAGAAGGAGAGAATGGACGCTCATTCTAAGACTGATGGGGCTATTTTAACCTATTAACCTATTCGGTTCCACTGCTGGACATAAAGCCTCTCATAATGTGTACCATTACTCCTGATCTTTAGAATTACGCATCCAGTCTGTCCCAGTAACCTTTTCAAGTCGTCAGTTCACCTGGCTTGGGCCGTGCCCCCTTTGGTTTGCTTTCTTGCGGTCTCCACTCTAGGACTCATATGCTTCAATGGCCATCAGTCCTTCGACAGATGTGGCCTTTTATAAAAAAAGTAAATATACTTATCAATTTATTTTTCTTTATAGGTGCTTGGGGCCCTCGAATCTTTGTCGGGTAAGTTTTATTGATTATTATTACTAGGATACTTACTAGCTTCGGTAGTTTTTTTTTTATTTTTATAAAAGAATATTAGCAACCGTAATTATCGAAATTACTAATATTCCCTCTAAACCCTCCAACTAACCTAAATTGCTTGTGCTTGGAGTGGGTTCACGTCGGTAGTGTAATGGCCAGGATTCAAAACCTGGACCTCTCGATCGTAAGGCCGACTGCTTAACCACTAAGCTACCGACTAGCTGATCTAAAAATCCCATTGAAATCGGCCCAGGGTTATGCAGAGATAATCAGCCCTTCTAGACAAGTGACAATTCGCTAGCCGGCGTTTGGTGGAATAGAATGACGAATGTATTGGATTTGACGTAAATGACAGTCGTTAACGCGTGTCAAATACGTCAAATCCTATACATTCGTCATTCTATTCCATCAAACGCTTGCTAGCGAATTGCCACTTGTCTAAAGGGGCAGCTGTGCAATGCTCTAAGCGTACAGCGTCGAGCACAGCGCTGCGACAACCCTCGATAGAGTTTGTCATTGGTCGGGCTGTGTGACGTCACTGGAGAACGACCAATAACAAGCTCTATCAGGGCTGTCGCAGCGCTGTGTTCGACGCTATATGCTTAGAGCATTTCACGGCTGCTTCTTCCTTACACAAGCCTCCACTACTATTTTTAAAAACGATTTTTACTGACCTATCCTTTTTATAAAGCAAAATGGAAACATAACGGTTGAAATTTGCATAGTTTTTTTATACCACTGAGACGGTAGACAAGCACATGGTCCACCTGCTGCCAGCCCTGTAAACAGAGAGAGGTTCTGTGCCGTCAGTGTAGAAGACAAAGCAGGAATAGCCTTTGGTCTTCCCACTGACAGCATAAAAACTCTCCAGTGAGCTCTGGCTACACAACTCACCGCGAACACAACACGAGGTTATTATGGCTGCGGTATTCTGAAGGGAGGAGGTACTTCCCCAGTCGGACTGCTCAATTTTTGGTTTATTATTATATATATGTATAAGTAATAATATTTTTTATTGCCGCTAAAATACTAAAAACCAAATAAAATTATATCGAAATTTCCGGTGAAGTAGAATAGAGCTATCTCATCTATTCTCGTGTCGTAGAAGGTGACTTAGGGATGGGGCTGTCCTTCATTTCGTCAGTAAACATACAGCACATGACTAAGTGCCCGCTAGACGGTGATAGGCTCACCCCCTATTACGTAGGATCGAAAATCATAGTTGGCGAAATGTAGGTGTAGATATACATCTGCCTAACCCTTCGGGGATTTACAGGCGTGAGTAGATATATGTATAATGGTACGGAAAATTTCGTACGTGAGTCTGAATAGCATATTTCACGATTTCTGGAAGGTTACTTTTTTGTGTCGAAGTTTTTTTTATAAAAGTTTTTTGAAGTGAAAACTTCTTTAGCTGCGTTGGATGGGTAAAAAGTGTTAAACTCGCGTCCGGATTACTTTACCTTTGAACCGTAATCGACGACTGACGTCATACAACATTACAGCTACAGATTGTTTATTTTGTTAGGTGCGTTAAGAAGCCCTTCGACTGTAAGTCATTATGGTTTCAGATAGTACCGGGTTCAAACCTGGGCATCTTACGCTTTTTGTGATTATTTTTTCTTTTTGTAATTCATTAATTTCTTCTGACAGAAAATTAGTGATAGGTTCTATGATTGGCACTACATTATAGGTGGGGTATGGTATGGTATGGTATGATGTGCTCTTTTTATCTTTTTCTATGTATATAACGAAGAAAGAAAGAAAGAATAGGTTTTCACTTCTACCGGCACTCCCGGATAGCAATCCGTCTTTTTTTTTTATAAGTGTTATTTTGCCTTTTCAGCCCTAGCTGTCCCAGGAGTTGGTGGCGGTGCCGATGTTGATTATGACAAAGATAATGGATTGACGTTCACTCAAACATTCGAAAAAGAACAAAAGGCTAGCTCAACAAAACAGACAGGCAGCAGAAGTCATTCTGAAGGCGGTGAGTTGACCACTGAAACGACTCAGGCCCATATTATAGAATGTCACTCAGCTGAATTTGGATTTATCTGAGGAGAAATTGTATAGACAATCTGCCAGACAATCTATCAAATTTATATGTGTTCACACGCAACAATCATAACCACCTCAGAGGCCATCACCTAAGACTATCCACCAGCTTCTCGAATAACAATCCACACAAAAACTTTATAAGTAATAGGGCAGTGAGAGAGTGGAATAAACTACCACCTAATGTTGTGACAGGCCAGAACATAAACCAATGCAAAAATAGCTTGGACCAACACCTTAACCAAAAAAAACAAAAACATTATAAGCATGATACGGGCATTATCAGTTGTTTCGACTGCCTGCCTGTTAAATAATAATAATAAAACAATCTTTCCCTAGATAAATTGAGGTGCAGCTGACTGAGTGGCATTTTAGAATACGGGCCTCAGTCATTAATATAATGTTAGGTAAAATACGCAGTCGATATCACAGAGAAGGAAAACTTGATATATAAACCCTGTACCAACCTGCCTGGCCAGAGTGGAATCAGAAGGCCAGTCTCCCCACAGTAGAGGCCTATGACCAGCAGTGTAATTAATTGATTGGTAGGTAATTTTCGCAATAATACACGAAGAAATAGGTGCCCCGCGAGGGCCCCTCAACGTTTCTCGAGACTACATTTTGGCGATAGATCTACATTTGCTAATAAACTCTATTATTTCGGCAAAAAATCATCCTAAAGTTACTCCCAGTCGCACCCAAAGCTTTCACTTCGAAGTCTGGGATTTTCTCCCTTTTCTACTTTTACAAAAAATGTAACTGTACAAAATTCTTACCTGTTACGAGCCTGCCGTACGTACAATGCGGCATGTCGGGATGTTGACATGGATTTATTCTTCACTAGTGATTCTAAAGCGAAGAAAGCATTATGTGACCACTACTTCATGCATTAGTAAATTACTTTTGTTAGTACTTAATATGACTATAACTGTCTACTTTACCTAAATGTAAAACTGCCCATAAAATTGTGTTGCCCTTGAATCTTTTATAAATTTATAAAAAAAAAATTGTTATTGGTGAAAACTTGTAAATGGCCTTCACTATTTTATATGAATTAACCTATTGTTATCTTTTAGCTGTAAGTTTTCCTAAAATGATAAAATAAAAAATAAAAATAAAGTAACGCCGCTGAATCTCGATGCTTTCCGTAAAAGAACTGCCATCTGACATCCACTGCCCATTGGTGATATTGAAGTTCTACAATTCAATCATTTGTCAGACTTTTTAGTATTCCAATAGTGAACTACCCATATCGACTGCCATAGATTTTCGTATAACAACCGGGACCGACGGCATGCCGTGCTCTTCAATACACGGAGCTACCCAGATCAATGCAAATAATACATATGCACACGCCTATTTCCCTACAGGATAGGCAGAGACTGCCATTTTATTCTTTCATTACATACTTCACAACTAACGAACTTCCTCTACTGTTATTTTGTTGATGTGTAAGTATAAATATTTGCACTTGGCCGCAATCGAACCCAACGCTGCAAAGGCTGTCCTACAAATCGAACAGTTTTGGACAAATTTTAATTGCAATTATTAACCACCCAACTGCTGTCTAAGAGATCGAAACAAGTTTGTCCGCAGCTTTTAGGATTATCTGGACACCTTTCCCAAATAGACAACTTCCTATACCTATAGCCAACCCACCAATTCTATTTCCCACTTCACCAACTTCCCAATTCGCCAAGTTCCCACTTCACCAACTTCCCAATTCGCCAAGTTCCCACTTCACCAACTTCCCAATTCACCAACTTCAGAAAGACAAACAGACAGACAGAGAAAAATTAAACCATTGACCCGATTGTGATGAAATTTGATAAAGAGATAGTCTAGACCTTGGAATAGGACGTTAGGCTTCTTTTTAACCTTTTTCTTTTGCCCTGGAGCCGGAGGGGGAAGTTATGTCGGACTCTAACCGACTAAACCGCACGCCGTCTGTAGGTCGTAGTGCAGGGCCGGAGGTGAGGTTGTCGTGCGACATATCCCGGCGAACTTCGTACCGCCAATGGTTTTCTCGCCCGCGTGGCGTCAGATCCCATTCCCGCTGCACCCTCTACTATATTATTAAACATGTATTATATTTATAAATCTTTCTCTTGTAACCACTGATTTACTCAGGTGGGTACTCACCGGCTCGCTCAGGGGCTGATGCAGAGAACTCTTTCCCAGGGCGCCTTTTCTACAGAGCTATATGAGTGTGTGCACAGAGAAGCTAGGGCTCCAATAAAAACAACTGGTCATCTGGTTATACACACATATATTTAGAAGTAATAGAATACAGAGCTGAGATACACAAATAGGAAAATAGATATACAGACAGATACACAGAGCTAAGACATACACATAAGAATGTAGACAGGCAGACACAGGAGACAGAAGTATAAGATGTATAGATAGTCAGAAGTATAAGGCAGAGAGAACACACACAGTAGGCACAGATACAGGCAGATGAACATACACAGTTGGCACACGAAGTACAGCACAAGCTACTGAGATGTTATAGATGATATCTAGATAATTTGCTGGTATACAGGGACAGTGTACTGGCCTCTGGAATTACTGTGAGGTCACGGGGACGCTGCTCACAGTAGACCTCTCCGTGAAGAAGCTCTCGGCAGCCTATGCACCTCGAAGTGTGCCGCAGGTACACTGAAGGAGTGTTGAAATCTTTGGTGGCTCACAAGCTCCAACCATAGGATCCTGTATAAAACAGACCTTTCGTAAGCTGTGACCACACATATGGGCCCGCCATCAGTCCCATCAAACAGAGTTAATAAAGACTTACCAGAGTATCTGGGAGCAAGATTTTCACCAAACAATAATGACTTCAGAAATTGACACAGAGATTTTTACTTAATCAGAGATGGCTTAATACACTTATAGTGAAGGTTCCATCTGGTTCGAAAATCGAAAATAGAAGTTCTGGGAGAATCGGCGCAGGTCTATTTATAGCCGATAGATCGAACATTCGCGAACAATCTACAAAATTATGCTAATTCATAGTGAGGTTAATTAGTAGCATAAACAACTCATTATCTGCTCATCCCGTAGACAATAACTAGACGAGTTATGACCAGTAATAAAATAATTATGATATGCTTACCGATATATCACAATTGAGGAAATAAATCCCATTTATTTTACTATTTTTTAAATTGTAAATGAAATAATTAATAAACACGACTACAGATTTGATAAATATACTGTGGGACACTCAGCGCCATCCAACGGTCGAGGGTGAGAACTAGAACAAAAATCGGTCGAAGATTGAGAGCTACATTGTAACACAATTATACATAGTTCCTATTTGAATTTGTAGATGGCACTGAAACAAAGAATTGTATACACTACTACGGATGAAAAATACCATGTTACACTCTTGAATCATTCTATCTATTATAAAACACCGCATCAAAATCCGATGCGTAGTTTTAAGGATTTAAGCATACAAAGGGATATATGCACGGAGAAAGCGACTTTGTTTTATATACTATACTAGCTGTCGCCCGCGGCTCCGCCCGCGTGGATGTCGGTTATCGCGAATCGGGGTATGAAAAATAGATGTTGGCCGATTCTCAGACCTACCCGATATGCCCACAAAATTTCATGAGAATCGGTCGAGCCGTTTCGGAGGAGTTTGGGAACGAAAACTGTGACACGAGAATTTTATATATTAGATTTAGTGTTATCACAACTTACAGATGGCAGTGTCAAAGATTCTCAGCATTATAGAAAAGAAGAAAATGAATCTAGACACCAGTCTTCTGAAACGAATCAAATCAGTGTGGGCGGTAAAGACTCTAAGGGCATCGACTACACCAAGACTCAGCAGGAATCTGGCGACTCTAAACAGACAGACACACAATATGATAGTAATTATGAGAAGACAGGTAAGAACTATGCCTTTATCGTACCTATATATGTCGCCGGTCGCCGCCAACTAGCTTTATCAGCCGTTCAATTACTTGCCTGAGGCTGGTAACTAAACGGCGCCATTCAAATAACGGCTGGAATGACGTTCAGCCATAAGTAACATTTTATTTATTTATATATTTCTTAAACAATTTCACATTGTATTGAAATGTTGTAATTTATAATTCAATAAAAAAAGAAAAATATGTCAAAAGTTGCATGTCAGGAAATATTCAAATTAAAATTATGTTGTCAAGCTCAATATAATACTTAAGAGTCACCATTCAATTAAATTACAAATTATTAATATAAAAGGAAAAGTCATGTCTTGCATCTTTCAACATGTCACTTAACAAATTCTTCAAGTGAGTAGAAACACCCCTCAACAAGAAAAGCCTTAAGTATGGCTTCAAACTTCTTTGTGTATACAGTGCTTCTAATGTCTAGAGGAAGACTATTGAACAGTTTGACTGCACTGTAAGATGAGCTATGTTTGACCACATCAAGAGTCGGTGCCATGATTGCAGGCATATGCTTCCTTCTCGTGCTTTCACGCCGTAACCGCCGTAACCGTGTGTATGTTTTTGACAAAAAAGGTCAAAGTGACCATAATATACAAACAGGGCACAGTTAGGATTCTTAGTTTCCTGAAGTATTCTCTACAAGAGTGTTGCTGATCTATATATGCGTGTCATAGTTCTGATGGCTCTCTTTTGTGCTACGAAGGCCTTCTGAACATTGTAATCGTAGCTGCCCCCCCAAAACATTATACTGTACCTCAATTTGGACTCAACCAAGGCAAAATACACGCCTCTAAGCTGCTCCATGTGCACAACATCTCTGAGGCTTCTCAGCACGTAACAGGCTGAGTGAGAGTGACATTTATTACAACATTTAATAAACTGGCTGTCTAATGTTTAGGCCATCCGTAAGATAGCGCCCCACCCCAAAATAAGATAGTAAATTATATATATACATATATATATACTCACGCCGGTAAATCCCCAAGGGGGTAAATTGAGGCGTATTCGCAGAAAATTAGTGATAGGTTTATTGAGTAAGCTGCACAATCCGTCTTGGTTACGTTAGGTTAGAAGGCCAATGCGGGAGCGGTGCGTAGCTTCCGCATTAAGTATTATTCGTGCTTTTTGCGCGTTAGGGAAGAGTAAAATTTTTACGATGCGCGCGCACACCGTCACCGTAAAACCAACACCCTGAAGTTACCTATAGAATTTAACATACACTCTGAAGTTAGCTATAGTCAACATTTTAGTCTTTCAAAAGAAGTATGACTTCTAACGTGTGTACATAAGTACCATCATCATCATTATCATTTCAACCGAAAGACGTCCACTGCTGGATAAAGGCCTCCCCCAAGGATTTCCACAATGACCGGTCCTGCGCCTTCCGCATCCATGCCCTTCCCGCGACCTTCACCAGGTCGTCGGTCCACCATGTGGGAGGCCCGACCGTAGCCTACACTACGTCTTCCGGCGCGTGGTCGCCACTCGAGAACTCTCTTGCCCCAACGGCTATCTGTTCTACGAGCTATGTGCCCCGCCCACTGCCACTTAAGTTTGGCGATTCTGTGTGCTATGTCGGTTACTTTAGTTCTCCTGCGGATCTCCTCATTTCTGATTCGATCACGCAGGGAAACTCCGAGCATAGCACGCTCCATCGCCCTTTGGGTGACCTTGAGCCTTCTTATGAGGCCCATAGTAAGGGACCAAGTCTAAGTTCCGTAGGTCATCGCTGGCAACGCACACTGTGTTGACATAAGTACACCACACACTTTTTTATAACCATGCAGAAATGACTCATTTTCTTAGCTGTTTAATTAACTGGCTGAACATCATTTGACCCGCTAAATGAACGGCGCCGTTTAGTTACCACTCTAGGCAGTTAATTGAACGGTTCATTAAGCTAGTGGGCGGCGACATATAGATATTTAGACTTCCATCCTAACAAGGCTTCGTTTCTGTTAAAGCAAAGCCATTGTTATGTCACAGACACTACAAAAAATTCAAATCAATCATCGCCCCAAGATATTTCAGTCTTACAATAGGGGAATATGCATGGATTCAGGCATGGTTCGGTGGTCGGAGCATTCCCCATGTAAGGGAAAGATCGCGAGTTCGAATCCTGCCAGAACCGATCTTAATCGGTTTGAATAGTTAGCATACTAAATGCTTTCATTCAAATGAAAAAATGCCATTTCATTTTAAACTTTATCTCCATACGTTTAAAGTTTAATATGTAATGGCATCTGTGAACAAAAAATGTTATGAACTCATGAATATAATTTAAACTTAAACTCTATAGAAATCAGGTCTAAAATTTTATAGCTTTTTTTGCAGTGCCTGTGGCATGATAGTTTTTATGCCATATTTAAATATATGAGTTTAAAAACATAACCTGACTATTGAAACATAACACTCTAAAAAGTATTTAACAAGAAAATATCAACGATAGCTTTTATTAATTTCTTTTTACGTGCGAGAAATCCCACGGATAAACCCCCTCCCCTCCTCCCTCCCTCATCCGGAGACGGAGGGGGAGGTTATGTCAAGCTCGAACCGACTAAACCGGACGCCGTCTGTGGGTCGTTGTGCTAGGCCCAAGGTGAGGTTGTCATCGACATATCCCTCCCATCGCGTTCGGTATGGTCCTCCTCGCAATGGGAAGACTACGTGGTCCCCGACTCGCCCCCGGATAGCCACGGTCGTATGCCAGTTACTCTAACAAAACAATATATTCCAGGGAATTGTTAAAGTTAAATTAGCAAAATCGGGGTCCACTTGTCGAACTTTTTATAGCTCTAACACATCTTATATTTACAGCGAAATCCGGAGCCAACGGTGACCACAAATCAACTGAAACTCAAAACGAATCAGGCAGTCAAAATGTGAAACAAAATTCTTATGACAAAGAAGAAAAAAAACATATGACTTTTGGACCTGACGGTATCAAAAAAGGAGAAACCAAAAAGTCTGAAAAGACCAAGTCTAGTGAAACGAATAAGGAGTTTGCAAAGAGTAAAAGCAAGAGTGAAGGTAGATTTTCATGAATTACATACTTTTATACATATGTACATACAATTCAAACTTGTATCACCTATTTAAGATATCCAGGGGAGTCACACTCGTGCTGCCGACCCTGTAAACTCAGAGGGTTTCTGTACCGTCAGTGTAGAAGACAAAGCAGGAATAGCCTATGATCTTCCCACTGACTGCACAAAACCTCTCCAGTGAGCTCTGGCTACCCTACTCACCGCCGGGAACAAAACACGAGGTTATTATGGCCGCGGTATTCTGTAGGGCGGAGTACTTTCCCAGTTTGACTGCTCAATTAGACGGGAATACAGTCGTGTCCTACCTCCTACATTATCTGCCGGATATGTTGACATTTAGGGTCAATCCCAACCATGGAGAAGGAAATGATAGCGGAGATGTTGCAAGGCAATCGAGTCGCGAGCGTTCCTTATGTCAAAACGACTCAATTGGTCTGTGACGTCACCATCTAGTTCTAGTGAAACGTCCTTGCGTTCGGTTGTCATTTTTGGTCAAAAGTTCAACGATAAAAATAGCTACCTGGTTTAAGAATGAAGTGTGCAGTACAAAGATGCACAAAGTATGTAGATAAACAATTTAAACATTTTATGAGTATAACATTTCATCAGTAAGTCCACTATATTTAAATTTTATGAAAAAAATCTCGTTACAGAACCATCTGGCGTAGAGAAGAAATAAGTAACCTTGTCTTACATGTATACTAGTTGTAATAATAACTCAATTCATTTTATGAAAATTTCATTACAATAATCTCGCCCGAGTTCATTAAATGTTATTTTATTTATTAAACGGCATATTTAGCTGAAATTGAAAATTAAAGTAAAACAAATTGGGCCATCTGTCGGTATAAGGCAAAATCATTTAGCCCCCTTAATGATTTTGCTATAATTAGAAGGATGGCGCCTTATTCTAAAAATTATTTACCTAATAATAGATTATTCTAGAATTCTGTGTAGCGCTTAGTGGCGAATAGTCAAACTATATAACAAAAATTACAAGGTCTGTTTCTGTTCGGTTTCGCTATGACGCACTAGATGGAGACGGGGACGAGGTATGACGTTATGCCCCCCGCATCTCCCTTCCCACCCGCATTTGGTCACGCGTTTTTCTTAAGAGAAATTTGACTATGGCATCTCCGCTACTTAATCATATTCTGTCCTCCGTGATCCCAACTGAAAGATAAGCGGCCTACAGCGGATTTTTGAGCCAAAATATTACAAACCATATTGAATCTTATCGTCGGGAGACAAAGATCATAGCCATCTGAAGGCAAAGGACGGGCCCGTGGCGCGTTTAGGTTCAGAATGTCCCTTTCCCAAAATGTCCCTTGGTTTCAAATAGTCCCTTTCCCGAAACTTCCCTTTCCCAGAATGTCCCTTTCCCATATTGTCCCTTTTTTACGACAGATGGACGCTTTGCGGGGCTCCTATTTCTTCTTGCGTTAGCGCAAGAAACTAAAAACGAAGGGTAAATGGCGGAGGTCTCGCAGACTACCTATATCTATATCTATCAGTGTCGGGGCGCGCGATGTCCACGAGCTCGCTTCGCTTGCTCCCGCGGCGTTAGTGAAACTTTTTTATATGAGCGTGAACATTTTCATTTTCATATAAAAGAAGGGACATTATGGGAAAGGGACGTTTCGGGAAAGGGACATTCTGGGAACGGGACATTCTGGGAAAGGGACATTCCAGGAAAGGGACTATTTGAAACAGAGGGACATTTTGGGAAAGGGTCATTCTGAACCTAAACCCCGTGGCGGCCCCGCGCGCCTACTCGCAATAATTTCTAGTACAAAAGTCTGGCCATCCGCTGCTGTTATTTATTTAATTTAGATTGTACAAAGGCGGACTCAATGCCATGGGTATTTTCGACCAGTTAACCTTAGGCTGATGCAGGGATATTTATTTCAAAGATAGGTGCACGACGTATTGCGGTGATAGTTTGACCTATTGTGGTACAAAAAATAAACTCTCAAAAAATGCCCTTTCAATGGGGATTGACACCCCTACGGTTATGGATCCGCTTTCTTGAGTAGTAGCGTGATTTCCTCGATAACTTACTATACAACACAAACATATTTTTTCAATTTGAACCAGTAGTTTTTCAGATTAGTCTCTTCAACCAAACAACCAAACTCTTCAGCTTAATAATATTACTAGTAAGCCCGGTTGGCTTCCCCCGTGGTATATTTTGAGATCTTGTATCACCTGTTGTAAGAATTCATTTTTATATTTATTATATATGAAATTGGCGTTATATCGAACTGGCCATTTTGATCTCAAAAATCCAGCATTTGATTAGGAATTCCAAATTCAAATTTATTTCAATTTTAAACTTGTCTTTTTGTGATTCGAATGTGATAATTCATTTATTTTCGCACTTTTTATTTTGCTATGTCAACGTTCTGTGCACAATATGAAAAACTTAAAATATCGCATTATTTTCGAATAGGTACGAGTTTCATCTGCGCACCATCGTACTTATATGAAAGATTTTCCCTCTAGACAAGTGGCAATTCGTTGAGCAGTATATTGTAAAATAGAATGACAAATGCATGGGTTTGACGTATTTGACAGTCGTTAACTTATGTCATGTATGTCATAAACGTCAAACCCCTAGTGTTAAATGTACATTCGTCATTCTATTTTACGCCCGACAATTAGTCAGTTGTCTAGAGGGTCTGTTGATGGACTCTTGCATACACGGTAGACCTTATTATACCCATGATAACGCAAGGTATACCTACCTACTCAAATTTTTAAATTTTTTTTAAATTTTTTATAATTTCAAATTTCAGAAGTCTCACATAAAAATGGTCAAACTACCCAAACAAGAAGTCAATCTGAAAGTAATGCAAAAAAACAAAGTGCCTCTCAACAGGAGACAGAGAAAGAAACAATTACTAGAAGTGACGGTGACGGATCTTCCGGTGGTGACGGTAATTCCGGATTTATTTTATAGCTAGCTTTTGCCCGCGGCTCCGCCTAATGTTGAGCCGACGCTATTGAGCATTAAAGTCGCCTCTCTACTCAACTATGTCCTCACCTCTGTTCTTGACTTTCTACTTGCCTCTATAATCGACTCTCTACTCGCCTCTATACTTGAATTTATACTCGGCTCTCTACTGACTTCTCTGCTGGACTCTCTACTCGACTCTGTACTCTCCCCTCGAGTAGCGAGGCCAATGAAAAGGCGAGTATCCTTTTCATTGGCCTCGCTACTCACCCATCCACTCGATTCTCTTTTCGCCTCTCTACTTGACTCTCCCCAGTCGCCTCTCTACTTGAATCTCTACACAACTTTCTATTCGATCTCTACCTCTATATATTCGTCTCTCCACTCGCCTTACTATTCGCATCCCTACTCGACTCTCTACTCGATTCTCTACTGCACTGTATTCAATTCTATACTTACTTTTCCACTGGCTTCTCTAGTCGCCTATCTACTCACCCCTGTAGTCGACTCTACTCGACTTTCTATTTGAGTTCTACGCGCCTATCCACTCGCCCCTATAGCAATCTCTACTTATTTGGCTCGTTACTCAACTATGTCCTTTCTCAAGCTCTAATACACCTCTCCAAATTTCATCAAGATCGGTTCAGTGGTTTAGGTGTGAAAGCGTAACAGACAGACAGACAGAGTTACTTTCGCATTTATAATATTAGTAGAGATTTAAATGGTAGACCACAGCCCACCACAGTAAAAAATGACATTAAGTTCTCGACTTTAAAATAATGACGTTAAAGTCTAACATTAAATGGCGTTTAGTAGAGTGAATGGGAAACTGTTATGAAACTTGTTTATTTTAATTTTGGACTTTAACCATATAGCAATAAAGTTTAAAATTTAATGCCATTTTTTGTTGTGTCAGTGTGCTAATAGTACTTTTGCTTCAGTAGAATCGAGTGCTAGCTCCCTGATGCAGCCAATTATTAATCGTTGTCACCACTGACACTGCAAAAAAATATTAGACTTTATTGAGTACGAGCCTAAGCTTGGGCTTAGTTTCAAAATAAAAAATAAAAAGAATATGTTGCATTTTTTTCATTGACTTTACAAGATACCGTTTAATTTTAGGCTTTTATTGCATAACAGTAAAGTCTAAAATTAAATGGCATTTTTTGCAATTTGGTATGACAACAAACTTTATACCTAGACAAAGCAAGTGTCATTTTTGTGTGGCGTAAAAAATGGCTACTTCGGTATTAGTTTTTTTTTAAATATAAATAGGACACGTCTAATTGACTTCACCTCGCCTGATGGTAAGCTGAAGGCAAGGACCCAAGAAAGAGGGCCATAATTACAAACATACATACATAAGTTGATATATACCTACCTACATAGGTACATTCCAAAACATGCACAGTTGCACACATTGAAAGTTTAAAGAATTATATTGACATTTGTTTACACGCAAATTGCATTTTCGCGCCGTTTTTGTTTGATGCATTTTTTTACCAAAGCTGTGTCTATACAGTATATGTGTCTAAGATTGGAGATATCAAACAAAACCTTAGGTTATGTTACTTTACGATGCTGAACCTAAAAATCTTTTTAGAATGCTTGTCTGTTTCTTTTGTCACGATGGGCGTAAAAACTACAGAACCGTTTTTGATGCGTTTGGTTTATTAAAAAGATCGATTCTATTTTATTTTTCTCTTCTTCCTTTTCTATTTTATTCTTCTCTTCTTCTTCTTTTTTGTCTTCTCCTCTCTATTTGCAATCTTTCTCCTTTTTCACTTCTTGAAAGAATGTTAATATTCTTTTTTTCTCGAATTCCTAGATTCCGATTTCCATTTCATAAGTTTTCATGAAGAATACAGTTCCATTGACGACAATGGGGTTAAGTCTACCAATGTTTCTGGTTCCGTACAAGAAGATTCAAAAAATTTTACTCACAATGGCGGAGAAGAATGGTCAAAAACTGGTGATCAGGGTGTAGACAGCTTTTTTAAAGAGTGTAAGTTATTTTTTATGCAGATGTTCAATTCTCCAAGCATAAAGCGTCGAGCAAACTGCGACAGCCCTGATAGAGCTTGTCATTGGTCGATCTCCAGTGACGTCACCCAGTCCGACACTATAGAAAGAAGCTACCTAGGCGCGGTTACCATTTAAAAGGGTTACCGCTTAGTACTCATCTGCTGTGCAATTCTCTAAGCATAAAGCGTCGAGCAAACTGCGACAGCCCTGAAAGAGCTTGTCATTAGTTGATCTCCAGTGACGTCACCCAGTCCGACACTATAGAAAGAAGCTACCTAGGCGCGGTTACCATTTAGATGGGTGACCGCTTAGTCCTCATCTACTGTGCAATTCTCTAAGCATAAAGCGTCGAGCACAGCTCTGCGACAGCCTTGATAGAGCGTGTCATTGGTCGATCTCCAGTGACGTCACCCAGTCCGACACTACAGAAAGAAGCTACCTAGGCGCGGTTACCATTTAGATGGGTGACCGCTTAGTCCTCATCTGCTGTGTAATTCTCTAAGCATACAGCGTCGAGCACAGCTCTGCGACTGCTTTGATAGAGATTGTCATTGGTCGATCCCCAGTGACGTCACGTAACGAATGAAATGATAGAATTTTAAAAATTGTTTTGTTAAAGGTATCACCTATGTAATCAAGTTAGAGTAGTTTTCCAGCCTTTGTTTGATACCAGCTCAGTGCAAATATTAGTATGCATGAATATGGGTATTTGCATTGGTTTGGTCGTGCTTTGGTCGGAGAGTACGCTAAATCGTCGGTTTGGGTTGCCGTACGAACATCTATGGCAGTCCTTACGGGTAGTTGGAGCCTCACAACTGGTCTAACTGCAATGCTTCGATATCGCCTTTGGGTTGTGAAGGTCACATGGCAGTCGCTTCACGTTATTAACTTGTATCGTTAATAGTTCTTCACAAACCCAAGATTTTTTAAGAATATCTCCAGCTAGCTGTTGCCTGCGGCACCGCCCGCGTGGATATCGGTTATCGCTTAGTGTTGAGCTCACGTTATCGAGCATTTAATTCACCTCTCTACTCAACTTTGTCCTGTACTACTTTTACATTAATGATCACTGCTCTGCTCCCTTGAGTAGTACTGTGATGATATATAGCCTATGTGTTATTTGATGTATAAGCTATATGATTGTAAAGTTTCATTAAAATCCGTTCAGTAGTTTTTACGTGAAAGAGTAACAAACATCCATTCATACATCCATCCATAGTCACAAAATTTCGCATTTATAATATTAGTAGGATAGTAATATAAAAGTACAATTATTTAATAGTAGATATAATAGAAGATGAATTACCCGCTTTAACGGTAACTGTTTGGCCTATTACAGTAGACGACGAGAGCTCAGGAGATAGTAAGAGAAGAAGAAAACGAAATGCCAATCACCAAGGCGACAAATCGGGCAATAACCACCAGTACGATCACAATCACCAATACGGCAATAATGGCCAATCAGGCTATAATCATCAGTACGGTAACAATCACCAATCTGGCAACATTCGCAATGAACACGAACGACAGAACTATGGATCTGAGCATGGTCACACAAGAAATAATAATAGACATTATGATAATCGCGGTGTTCAAGGCAATCGCAATGAACAAAGAACTCTTCAAAACAGAAACGGACAACATGGGCCTCAAAATGGTAACTACAATAATTATATTCAACATGGGAATCGCCAATCCGGAAGCGAAGAACACTTGAGAAAGGGAAACTACGGGTCTGGAAATAACAATCATTATTCTGGTAATGACAATAATAGAAATCATGGCAACTACAGAACTGGAAATAATCAAAATTCTGGAAGAGAATATAGTGGAGGTAATCATGGAACTTACAGGACTAGAAATAATCAACATTCTGGAAGGGAGGGATATAATGGAGGTAATCGTGGAAGCTATAAATCTGGTAACAGTAATCGCTATTCTGGACGTGAAAATCATGGAGGTAATCAAGATTATAAGTCTAACAATTTAAACCAAAGGGATCAGCGTTCAGGTGGTTCTTATAATAGAAACTATGGATCTAGGAATGTTAACCACAAATATGGAAATTCTAATCATAATGCTAAAAATTATGGCAATAATAATCATGGAAGTTACAAATCAGGTAACACAAATGGTTACTCTAATAGAGAAAGTTATGGAAATAGTCATGGACGTTATACATCTGCAGGAGGAAATCGTTATTATGGAAATTCTGGTAATAGAAATCAACATCCTATAAATCGTAGCTCGGGAGGTTATAGATCTAATAATTATGGAAACACAAATCACTATTCTGGAAGACCAGGCAATTACGAAACTCATAAGCGTAATTACGGATCAAATAATAGAAATGTCAATTACGGTGGTTACAGAAACAGCAATGGCGGATCTAATCGCAAGACCTATAGATATAGATCCGGAGGACAGAGGTATGGCAATTCTGGATTGAATAATAGAAATAGAAGCTATGGATATAGGAATTACGGAACCGGGAATAGCAGGCATGGTAATGTACATAGGGGATATAATGCTGGACGGCACACGTATGCTCAACCTTATGGATATCAACATGGCTACGGCCCAGTAAATTCAGGCCAATATCACCGAGGTGTTAAGCATGAAGATGTTCTTAAATATTTGAGCAATAAAGGACGTCGAGTTCAAGATAGAGATTATGGAGACTATGATAGTCAACATGGATCTGGTGGTATTTTGAGAGGATGTGATTTCGATAATGTTATAGATAATACTCGCTATACTACTGGTAATGGACGTTACCTGCTTAAACCTGGCAAAGACGGTGAAAAGCACTACTACTACGATACAGAGACAGGAAACTACCATCATATACATAAAATTACTTTACACGGTGGTGAAGTCGTGATTATCCCTGGTAATTTCATCAATAGCACGAAGTCTGAAAAAGATACTGAAGGTACTCCTGGTTGCTCTAAAGAGAATCCTCACGAAGATGGCCTTCTAAATCTGCATGGTTGCTACCCATACAAAGTTGCACCTAATCTCTCCTATTGTGGTAAAGGAGAATATGAGTCTGAAGGTAAAAAAATTCCTAACACTGAAATAGTTGAATATTGTAAAGAAAATGACATTGATGTAAAATTCACAAAAGACGGATACCCAGATGTTCTTTTCAATGATAAATTAGAAGGCGTACTTGGATCTCATGGCAATTTCCCATTAGATTGCGGAAACGGCATATATTACCTTGGATGGGATCACTATAGATGTAATGACAAAATCATTCCTGCTTGCGACATGCCTGAATATTTAAAAACAAATAACTTAGATACAAATATACTGAGAGACGATGGACTACCTAAAGCTCTATTTGATGAACCTCAGGGTAGTTCTAAACCGAATGAAAATGAAATATCTGATGAAAATTTAAGTCCATCAGATATTATAAATGGAATTTGGCCCTACCACGTTGGATCAGAACTTTTGTACTGGGATAACGGCACTTATACATATAAGGATGAAACTATTCCTTGTAGTGATATAGTTGAATTTTGTAAATCACACAATATTAAGGATGTATCCTTCACAGATGGAGGATATCCTGATTTCCTTGGCAAAGATACATATAATGGCACATTACCTATTGATGTGGGGCCTGACATAAAATTCATTGGATGGGGTCATTATAAATGTGGCGATAAAATTGTTCCAGCTAGCGATATCGCTGATTATACTAAAGGGCTTAATTTAGACATTCCGTTCAATGAACAAGGAATAGCTCCTGTAGTTTTGGATAAACTATTAGGTAATGTCACAGAGCCGGATGAGGAACAACTGTTGAAAATGACATATGGAAGTTATCCTTACCCTGTTCTGCCCGACCTACTTTACTGTGGTAACGGTAGTTATACATATAAGGGTGAAACCATTCCTTGTAGTGATATAGTTGAATTTTGTAAATCACACAATATTAAGGATGTATCTTTCACAGATGGAGGATATCCTGATTTCCTTGGCAAAGATACATATAATGGCACATTACCTATTGATGTAGGGCCTGACATAAAATTCATTGGATGGGGTCATTATAAATGTGGCGACAAAATTGTTCCAGCTAGCGACATCGCTGATTATACTAAAGGGCTTAATTTAGACATTCCGTTCAATGAACAAGGAATAGCTCCTGTAGTTTTGGATAAACTATTAGGTAATGTAACAGAGCCGGATGAGGAACAACTGTTGAAAATGACATATGGAAGTTATCCTTACCCTGTTTTGCCCGACCTACTTTACTGTGGTAACGGAAGTTATACTTACAAGGGTGAAACCATTCCTTGCAGTGATATAGTCGAATTTTGTAAATCACATGATATTAAGGATGTATCATTCACAGACGAAGGATTTCCTGATTTCCTTGGCAAAGATACATATAATGGCATACTACCTATTGATGTAGGGCCTGACATAAAATTCATTGGATGGGGTCATTATAAATGTGGTGACAAAATTGTTCCAGCTAGCGACATCGGTGAATATACCAAACAGCTTGACTCAACTATTAAATTTGATGAAGCAGGAATTGCTCATGTAGTTTGGGATAAAATCTTCGGAAATTTATGGGAACAGAATGATTTTGATACCTTCCCGTACCCCCTTGGATATAACTTATCTTACTGTGGTAACGGTACCTATATTTACGAAAATAAAACAGTTATAGATAGTAGCGAAATAATTGAATTTTGTGAACAGAATAATTTGAAAATACCATTTACAGAAAATGGACTGCCTTTAGATTTTGTTAATAAAATACCAGATGTCGGATCCAAACCTGAGGATAATGACGTTCTTGATCTTGGAAACGGACTTTTATTCAAGGATGGTCAATATACGTGTAACAATGAGACTATACCCGCTGATAAAATTAAAGAGTATTGTAAAGACAACAACATTGACATTAACCATATAACATTTACTGATGAAGGCTACCCTAAACTTAACGATGATGAACCTGCTCCCCTTCCGAATAAGTCATCAAACTGCCCAGAAGGACCTATTGACTGTGGAGAAGGTATTACTTATGTAGGTGACTGTAATTACATGTATCAAGACCATTTAATAGAGGCAAAATATATACTTGGACTTCTTAGTATTCTTCAAGCACGTGATGTTCATTTACCTGTTGGTCCCAATGATGATTATACTGATGATGAAGCTTCTAAAGATACATCAAGCACGAAGGATTTAGGATACGATGTTTGTTATGATAAGGAAACCAAAAAATATAAATACAGAGATCGAGAATTTGAAGCGCCCATCTTTTTAGATGTCCTCGAAATACTTGGCTTGACATTTGACCCCGAAAACCCCGGTAAACTTATAAAAGATGATGCAAAATCGGAAAATAGTGATGATGACATTTTAAAATTGATTGATGAACTACTGGCTTACAAGAATGATGAGTATACAACAGTACGGTCAAAAGACACCACGGATAGTGACAAAAAGAGTAAGCATATATCAATTGTAATAAAAATTTCAAAAGTTAATAAAAGATTTCAGCCTAAATTAATTATTAATGGATTACATTATAATAATATTCCAGATGACTCAAGTAACGGTGGTACAAGGAAACCTGGAAATGATAGCCAAAATGATAACGACGGTAGTTCTTCAACCACCAGTTCTTCTGGTAGCTCGTCTAGCTCCAACTATGACAGTTCAAAGGGACATAAGAAGACAGACGAAGACTTTGATGATGAGGATGATAAACGTAAACGTTCAAAAGATAAACAGGACCGTAAGAAGACAGATGATGATTGTGATGACAAAGATGATAAAAGCAAACGTTCAAAAGATAAACAGGACCGTGAAAAGACAGCTGATGATTATGATGACAAAGATGATAAACGCAAACGTTCAAAAGATAAACAGGACCGTAAGAAGACAGTTGATGATTATGATGACAAAGATGATAAACGCAAACGTTCAAAAGATAAAGAGGACCGTAAGAAAACAGATGATGATTATGATGCCAAAGATGATAAACGCAAACGTTCAAAAGATAAACAGGACCGTAAGAAGACAGATGCTGATTATGATGACAATGATGATAAAAGCAAAGTTTCAAAAGATAAACGGGACCGTAAGAAGACAGATGATGATTACGATGACAAAGATGATAAAAGCAAACGTTCAAAAGATAAACAGGACCGTAAGAAGACAGATGATGATTGCGATGATAAAGATGATAAAAGCAAACGTTCAAAAGATAAACAGGACCGTAAGAAGACAGATGCTGATTATGATGACAAAGATGGTAAACGCAAAAATTTAAAAGATAAACAGGTCCGTAAAAAAACAGATGATGATTGCGATGACAAAGATGATAAAAGCAAACGTTCAAAAGATAAACAGGACCGTAAGAAGACAGATGCTGATTCTGATGACAAAGATGATAAAAGCAAAGTTTCAAAAGATAAACAGGACCGTAAGAAGACAGATGATGATTGCGATGACAAAGATGATAAAAGCAAACGTTCAAAAGATAAACAGGACCGTAACAAGACAGATGATGATTGCGATGACAAAGATGATAAAAGCAAACGTTCAAAAGATAAACAGGTCCCTAAGAAGACAGATGATGATTATGATGTCAAAGATGATAAAAGCAAAGTTTCAAAAGATAAACAGGACCGTAAGAAGACAGATGATGATTGCGATGACAAAGATGATAAACGCAAACGTTCAAAAGATAAACAGGGCCGTAAGAAGACAGATGCTGATTATGATGACAAAGATGATAAACGCAAAAATTTAAAAGATAAACAGGTCCGTAAGAAAACCGATGATGATTGCGATGACAAAGATGATAAAAGCAAACGTTCAAAAGATAAACAGGACCGTAAGAAGACAGATGCTGATTCTGATGACAAAGATGATAAAAGCAAAGTTTCAAAAGATAAACAGGACCGTAAGAAGACAGATGATGATTGCGATGACAAAGATGATAAAAGTAAACGTTCAAAAGATAAACAGGACCCTAACAAGACAGATGATGATTATGATGACAAAGGTGATAAACGCAAACGTTCAAAAGATAAACAGGGCCGTAAGAAGACAGATGATGATTATGATGACAAAGATGATAAACGCAAACGTTCAAAAGATAAACAGGACCGTAAGAAGACAGATGCTGATTCTGATGACAAAGATGATAAAAGCAAAGTTTCAAAAGATAAACAGGACCGTGAAAAGACAGCTGATGATTATGATGTCAAAGATGATAAACGCAAACGTTCAAAAGATAAACAGGACCGTAAGAAGACAGTTGATGATTATGATGACAAAGATGATAAACGCAAACTTTCAAAAGATAAACAGGACCGTAAGAAGACAGACGATGATTGCGATGATAAAGATGATAAAAGCAAACGTTCAAAAGATAAACAGGACCGTAAGAAGACAGATGCTGATTATGATGACAAAGATGATAAACGCAAAAATTTAAAAGATAAACAGGTCCGGCAGAAAACAGATGATGATTGCGATGATAAAGATGATAAAAGCAAACGTTCAAAAGATAAACAGAACCGTGAGAAGACAGATGCTGATTCTGATGTCAAAGATGATAAAAGCAAAGTTTCAAAAGATAAACAGGACCGTAAGAAGACAGATGATGATTGCGATGATAAAGATGATAAAAGCAAACATTTAAAATATAAACAGGGCAGTAAGAAGAGAGATGATGATTGCGATGAAAATGAAAAAGATTCTAAGAGGACTAAAGAGGATTCGGTTCAACAAAACCCTTCAAAGGAATCTAAAAATAAAAAAGAAAGCAAAAAGAGTGAAGAAACTTACAGCGATGGTAGCAGAAAATCTGAAGAAAGTAAGTCAAAGTCTGAACAGAAGAAATATAAAGAGTCATCACAGGGCCATTATAAGAGAAGCAGTGAAGATGGTACAGAAGAGGATTGCGAGGAATACAAGGATTCTAAAAAATCTAGCCGTGACAAAAAATCTAAAGAAAAAGAAGAAGTTGACAGCTATGGTAACAAAAGAAAAGAAAAAACAACTTCAGAGTCTAAACGCAAGAAACAAGAAGGATCGAAAGAAATACATTACGAGGTAACAGAAAAAGATGGCAGCTCAGAAAAGGAGTCTAAAAAACGCAAAGCTTCAAAAGCATCTGGTCATGACAAGAAAATTGAAGTAACAGAAGAAACCGACAGTGTAGGTGACAGCAAGAATACAAAATCATCTGAAGAATCTAAACATGAAAAGAAGAAGAATGCGTCAGAGACAGATTATAACTATGAAGACAAAGATGGCAATACAGAAACAACACATCAAGAAGAATCGTCTAGTTCGAAGAGAACTGAAAAATCCATGAGTTATACGGAAGAAACAACTACAAATTAATTGATTAAGAGTGACACTCCCTACGTATAATATCACATCATTTATCAATTGCAGCTAGCGCACGTTTCCAATATATGTTAACGACAAATTGTCGTGCCAGTTAAAATGTCGTTTGTAAATTAAAATAAAGGTGCTTACTCATATAGGTGTTAACTGTGTTCTCGACATTTATTTCTGTGAAAATAGATTATTAAGACAATAAACAGTTAGCTTGCAATAAAAAGGTAACGACAAATCGTGACAGCAAATGGCAAATCTATCATCGTTATTCCGGCTGACACCGCAATAAAAATATCGCCTTCTATTTTGGATGTACTAAAACTTCATTTTCTTTGCTTAATCGACATTATAAATATAGGTTGCGAGTGAATCGCTAAGAATGTGACTAGGCAGATCAAAATAATATTCGTATGTCTAACGACTTCAATTTCAACTTCAAATTCTTCAAAATGGCCTCTGTAGCAAATCACCGCAATTTTGCTGATGTCAAGTAAAATCACTACATGGTATAAAACAAAGTCGCTTTCTCAGTCCATCTCCCTTTGTATGCTTAAATCTTTAAAACTACGCAAAGGATTTTGATACGGTTTTTTAATAGATAGAGTGATTCAAGAGGAAGGTTTATTGTATATACATGTTTAATATAGTAGAGGGTGCAGCGGGAACGGAATCTGACGCCACGTGGGCGGAAAAATATTGGCGGTACGAAGTTCGCCGGGTCAGCTAGTGTATAAAGTATAAAACTATGAATGGCCACGCCAGTAAATTTGTTTCTGTGTGTCCGCCCCCCACGAGATTTAAGTGTTGTCACTGTCAAATACATACTGTTTTATTGCATATCAAAGTCAATTGAAGAGACCTGAAGAGACAGTTTAACCTAAGCTGCAATAAATTAATTGCAGTTATGTCAACTATACGTCGGATAGGATGAAAACAAAGTTCTCTACAAAAAAAAAATGGCGCTTATTATGACATTAGCGCGCTGTTTATTACAACTTTCATTTTATGTCTTCCAAACGATTTCGACACTAGCTCAAGATTTACGGTCACCTTAGTGTATGATATTGACACAAAATAAGAAACAAAAATCTAAAAATGTATGATTTGTTCTCTAAAGATTACAAAAATATATACACATTAATAATTGATTCATTTATTTGAATTTAAAGATCATTTTGGTTTTTTAGTGTTCATAAACTTTTGGAAGGCCTTAGCGCTAGTTTTCTTAAAAACAATGTTTCACTACACTTGCATACCCACTGACGTCCCACATCTTTTTTGTGTTTAGGCAACAGAATAAAAAATTCAAACTTCTTTTCTTTGTTTTTTTTTTTTGCCTCATTCCTTTTGTCATTAAGGCTATGGTGTTTGTATTTTGGAGTCTAACTGCGTGTTTGGCTGAACTTCGATATTTTCCATGAAGCGACTGCCATCTGACCTCCACAACCTAGCAGTTAGACCAGCTCCAACTACTCATGACAACCGACTTTAGATATTCGTGTGACAACTGGGACCAGTTCCAGACCAATACACATACCAATAGCAATAGACTAATATAATGGAAAAAAAACTACCGCAAAAAAGGGAAACACAAGGATTCATTCAGAACCCACGCGTCATAGGCCCAAGGGAACGATTACGCCCACGCCTTGTTAATTACGGAAAAAAAACGGCGCGTGTCGGATGACAGTTCAGCTGTCAATATAGCCGCTCTTTTTCTTGTAAGGTTTGGGACACAATGAGATAGAAATATTTCAAAATAAGAGTAGGTACATTTGTGTGCGTGATTCAATATACAGGGTGGAAAGGGGATTCCATCTTTTGTCATAATAGTTTTTGTCCTAATTTAAATTGCCATAACAAATTAGGCATAATTTTCTTTGTCATAATAATAGTGTGCCATAATTGGTTTTTAGCATACTGTGTTATTAAGCATAAATATTGTATATCCTAATGTTTTTATTCATAACATTGAAATGCATAAAGTTGTAAAGCATATTGTTTATTTGTCGAATAGTTATTTGGTATAATGATAATCGCCTGCTAACATGGTGGTAGCAAGCTGGCAAGGATCTGAATGCAATCTGGACTTCAGGGCACCCCGACTCGGATAGGTTAGGTTAGAAGGCTAATGCGGGAGCGGAGCGTAGCGAAGCTCCCGCATTAGGCCTTCGTGGTTATTTTTTTATAAACCACCCAGAAGTAGGAGCCCCGCCTAGCGGGGCTTCGTCGACCAATTAGGTCAAAAGAACATTAGGTTAAATGAACTTTGGGCGCACCACAAGTTTGACGAAAGCAATGTATAAAATAGTTTAATATTGTTAATAAAAATGTTGTAGTGATTTTTTCGGAATAGATATGGTTATACGTCGTTATGCTTAAGTAAACTTATGCTTTGGGATATTATGCTTATTAAATATTATGCTTATAGTAAATAGAAGTAAAAAAATTATGCTTAAAAAGTTATGGCAAATGAGTATTATGCGTAAATAATGTTATGACAAGTAACATTATGCAATGTTAAATTATGACATAAAATTTTAGGAATAAAAATAGAGAACCGCTGGAAAGATAAGTCGGGCCTTGGAGTGAACACAACTGCATTCAAAAAAATTATGACTTGCTTGGCTCACCCGAGACTCAAACCAACTAAAACCCGAAAAAATAACAGCCTGTATTTTTATGGCATCAAGCGATAGTGTCAATCATAAGGATCAAATCCTTCTAACAAATATGGTAAATTAAAGTAAATCTAAACTTATAAATTGATTTAAATAGAAAAAATTAAATCGGTCTAGGCGGGGTAATATTTTCTATTTAAATCGATTGGAATATTTAACATGAAAAATGCTTTAAAATTTAATTCAAATACACTTATAAATTCAATTTGATAAAATAAAGCATATTTACTCAAAGAGTCATCACTCAGATACCTTATCAGTAAAAAAGTGATATTTGAAGCCATGTTTATTTAAATGAGCACCTACTAAAAGACTGAACTTTGTTTCCGGTTTAGTTCCGAGTCCAGGTTACTTTGTTGGATAACTGCATGAATACCTCATGCAGTTATCTATAAAAATACATTCTAAAGTAATCTAAAGTAATTTAGGGTGCTTGATCTAAAACCTATACTTGCCTATCCCCTGCGCGACCAATGGCGAGAGAATTGCCCTATTGGGTTTTCTTATAACCTGGTAATTGAGACCTAAGAGCGGGCAGACCCCACGAAAAAGGGACACGTTATTTAAATATGGAATTTTATTCTTAATTAATACGATATCAGATGGCTTTATTTTGAGAAGTTGAATTTATAAGTTCATATACAGTGACTTCCTTTCATTTATTTTACAATGTTTGTTAGAGAGATTCGATCCGTATGCTTGAAAGTATCGATTTATGCCATTAAAATACAGGACGTTATTTTTTAGGGTTTTTAGTCGGTTCGATTACCGGGTATGGCAATTGTGTTAACTTCAGGGTTGAAGCGGGAATAGGTTAGGGGTACGGAATACAGAGACAAGATAAATTTATTACTTCTAACTTTAACTAAAAATAAAAAAAAGTTCACCTGCAGTTTTTGATCCTGCGGCCTGCGTTCCTAAGCCAATAGCGCCCACACACTATTAAAGCGAATTTGGCCTGCCGGCAATTCCCTGTTGTCAATTTTGTCGACCCCACACCAGCAGTTGTGAGTCGTCAGTTTGCCGCCGTACGATCGCCTGCCG
Organism: Eilema caniola; assembly: GCA_949126895.1. NCBI lineage: Eukaryota > Metazoa > Arthropoda > Insecta > Lepidoptera > Erebidae > Eilema > Eilema caniola. Next base: position 4,122,708 of record OX421487.1, read on the forward strand.
GCAATGGTTATTAGGAACGCTAGCACGAAAAAGTATCGCAATCGTATCGCAAACTTATTGAGAGAACGAAGCGTTGCGATTGGCCGCCTGCCTACTGTGAACCTGTGTATGTGTGAAGCCAGCCAATTGCAACGCTTTGTTCTCTCAATACGCTTAGGATACTATTACGATAGTTTTTCGTGCTAGGGGTTCTCATATCAGTTACACAGAAACTACGAAAAAAAGTGCAAGCTATTGATTGATATTTTCTTAATTACATGTTTTTTTTGCAAAAATAAATGCCACTGACCACGAATATAAGAAAAGAGCTCGATGCGTTGTAATGTTAATAAGGTCGAAAATGACTTGCACTACGTTATTCTTAAATTAGTACGTGAAAATCACGCCTAATAGATGTTTGGTTGAGGCCATTACTATAATTTTATTTTTGTTCTGAACAGCCTAGTCTACCTACTTAGAAAACATTAAAAATCATTGACTCCAACTAATATACTCGGTGTACCCCTTGCCTAAGGTATCAAATTCCCACTTCCTAGTGTCAAAGTTCCCGCCCTCGCGCGCCATTTTTTACCACTGATAATTTACTGCAACTAATGCGTGTAAGTGCCTAATTACGTGTTAAATTGTCTAAAAATAACATTAAAAGGAAATGGCGGCCCATATTTTTAGACTGTGTCATCATCATCATGTAAGAAGTTTTATTTTTTCTACCGAAGTTAAACATTTGAATCATAGTACAGTTAAGTACTACTAAACATAATCTCCATTGAGTTACGAGTTCACGACGCTAGGAGGTCGAAGATTAGCCAAACAGGTGCCCCCAGACTCTGACCAAATTCAATCAAAATAGATTCAGTGGTTTAGGGCTGAAAGCATACCAGACACAGAAAGACAGACGGAAAGACTAATAGATAGACAGAGCATATCTATAATAATATTCATATTAATAATATTTTATTTATATGTATAATATAAAAATTAAATATTAAAAAAGTGCGCTATGTCTATACGGATAACTGTCAAAATTCATTAATTTTAAAACTCCTTAGAAACTTGTAGTAAAAAATGCAAAAAAATGTACTTACCAACTTACTGGATTTCATTTCAGATGAGGTACACAGTATGTACCTACACTTGCGCCTCAAATATCTTACTGAGATAATGATCCATCAAGATCCATTCAAGATACAAAAATCAAAATTCAATTTCCTTCTTTCAAAATAATCCACGGATAATTAAAAATTAATGTAATTTCGTTAATCAAATTTTGGCGGGCTGTCAAAATATTTAGCAATAAAAATAACAACAATCCTCTATGGACAGATCGTTAGGATGATTGCATTCTCGTGTTGCACAGATAATAATATAATTATTGAGATAAAGGGTGTTGAGAGACAGGGGGATCGGTGTAACATAATTATAAAATTATAGATAATAATTGTATTTGTATTTGATTTGTTGATTTGTAGTTTGCATTAGTTGCAATTGCAATCTTAAGAGCTGTTGATCGCGTCCGCCCGCGTTGTATTGGTTTTTTTCGGAAATAAATTATATAACTAAGCTTATTTTTAGAATGCTAAAAGAGCGGTAGCAGTTACGTCAGTTCTTATTTTATCTTTTTTATTTATTTTTAATCATCCACCCAACCTATAATGGTAAATGATTTGACTATTAAGTATAATGACGTCACAAAAATTATTTCTTAAAAGTTTGAAAGTGAAGTAGGTAACTAATTTGACTAATCAGTCAAATACCAATTCGTATCCCGGTGCATCTTCAGTTTCTGATCCTCTCTTCCCAGGTTTTAAATTTGCCCATAATAAAAACCCATATAATGTGCGCGTAGGTAATTATTTCAAATAATGCAAGTAGGAGTACCGGATTTATTGACATTTATGATTACTGCTCAGCTCCTTCTGATAGTAGGATGATGATAAATCCTCGCCTATGTTATTCAGTGGTAATTTAGCTTTCAAATGGCAAAAGAATTGACGTAACAAAAGTTAGCTGGGAATGCTGCAGGTATGTTGAATCACGGGACATATTCCTTTTTAAATTGACGTTTTAATAAACTTAGTAAATGATTTCGAGTTTGGTGGCTATGACTCAACCTATACCTAAATTTTTAGCACACATAATTTGTCACTGCATTAAATTCATAAAAGAAAAATATATTGCCTACCAAATCTTAACCTCAGAAGATAGAAAGAGATAGCCATATCCAATACTGTATGAACAGGAAAGAGACCACCATACGTTGTGAAACAGCTTCCATTTTGGGCGTGACTAAACGTCCCGCCAACGTATAACGACTGAAAGTTTCCCATTCTAAAAGGACTTATGAGACATTATGAAAAAAACATTATTAATTTATGGTGAAATAATAATATACTTACGGGATGTTTTTAAGACCCTATCCATTATAACGTGTATTTCCGAGTTGGTTATAGTAATATCTACACTGAGCGGAACCCGCAACCTCCGATTTAGCAGTCGATAGCCGTATTGCACCAGTATTCACCATCACCTTGCGTTAGTTCTGGTCGCATGCGAAGCTTTAACCTCTTCAGCTTTTTCCCACTTAACTGTGTCACGGCTGAACTTCTATAAGCTTCCGTGAAGCGACTGCTATCTGACTTCCACAACCCGTATCGATTATGCACCGGCATTATATGAGTGAAATCGGCAACTTTTCATCAAATAAGTCATGATCAAACGAATCAGAGGGATACATTTTATCTTTTTCTTCATCCTAGCTAGCGTTCATCCCAGTCGCATCATTTCCCTCAGCTTTCACTACGGATTCTGAGGTCCGCTTGGCCCAGTCTAACTCTGGATTTAGCTGAACTTGGATGTTTTTCGTGAAGCGTTTGCTATGACCTCCACAACCCAAACGCGATATCGAAGCATTGCAGTTTGACCAGTTGTTGTACTTTTTAGGGCTCAAACTACCCGTAGCGACTGCCATAGATGTTTGTGTAGCAACCGGGACCGACGGCTAAACGTGCTCTCCGAGGCACATTACATTGACAAGAGACTGTACCTACCAACCGGTAGTATCCTATCTATTAGAAAGAAATCTAAAAGCATTAGCTGTATTATATTTAGTAAAGTACAGTTGACTTAAGGCACTTAATATGAACGGACGAATAAACTATAGTTAACCAAATACCATTTTTCTTTATATCGTCGCCTGTGTAACCCTAAAATGGCGGCCTCCTTCAGTTCATGGTAACGTTGGTTATTAAGACCTTTCGTTTCCGAGTGAACCCGATTCACTAACAAGCTGAGCCACGCCCGCTACGAAGGCACAGGAACCAACATCTCAATGTATCGGCCAGTCATTAAAAGCGCGCCAAATAGAATGTCACTCGACTGTCAAAGTGACAGCTGATTATGATATTTCGAAATAAAAAAATATTAAAATAAATAGATATTTACGAAATAAAACAAGTGAATTTATTACGATATTATTTTAAAATTAATAATAATAGTGTATTGTGAAATTAAATAAAAGTAGATACTTTTTTTTTAAACAAGAAGTGTTTTTTTTTAATATCGTGACGTGTGTCTTATTTGAGAAGTGATATTTTTTTCTAGTCAATCAATTTTATAGGTAAGGGAGACAAATTGTTTTTTCTTTTCTTTTTCTTGACTGCGTAATTAAGTAATTTTAATGGAATTTATTAGGTAGGTCGTAGGTATAGTGAATTAAATAGTAAAAATATATAATAACGAATAGAAATAGAAAACAATATAATATTAAATCAATAAACAAATTTATCTATAAAATATTTCTTTTGAAGAATTTTATAAATGAATCCAGACATTCAAATGTTTTGGTATCGAATGTATCGAAGAATAGGTATCATTAGGTAGCGAGAACGTGAATAAATATTTCACGTGGGTCACGCTGGTGTTATCAGCTAGCATCTTTTTTTTTCTTGCGTTAATATACCACTGTGGTGGAGTGTTCCACCTGATGGATTGTGATTACCTTGGCCTATGGACGTGTGCAACACCAGGGGAGTCACGCTCATGCTGCTGACCCTGTAAACACATAAGTTTCTGTACCGTCCGTGTAGAAAACAAATTAGGAATAGCCTTTGATACCATCGCATCGTATTCTACCTTCTGCTATCTAAAAACGAATGAATAGACACTAAGTTTTTTACATATGGATTAATCAATCAATTAGCCCACTGTAGTCCACTGCTGGACATAGGCCTCTCCCAATGTGCGCCATTTCGTCCGATCCTCCGCCTTCGACATCCAGTCTGCCCCAGCCACCTTTTTCAGGTTGTCAGTTCTCCACGCTAGGTCAAAGTCAAAAAAAAAAAATTCAATCTAAAACAACATGGTTGTTTGCTAATACTGTTGGCATTTGGTGGAACTTGCTACACATCTTCAAAGAAAACACTTGTACTATTGATTGATAATGCCGTAAGGCGAAACCGGTCAGGATATTAATGAATAATAATAATAATAATAATAAGAAATTTATTTCGGAAAACTGTAGTTCCATATGGTGTTAGTAACATAAGTATCTTATAAACTAGTGTTAGTATTAATCACCCTTGACACTAGGCGTTTTACAATCGGAGAATTAATGTTCTCCGCTACGGTATTCAGGATGCCGTGTGACCACCTCTCATCCTCCTCAACAGTGATGCCGACTTTTTGCGTATAATCGCATAAAAGTCATCGGTCCTGGCTTGTGCAAACATTCCCGACGCACTGCAGTGACGAGGTAGTCTCAACAACATCCTGAACGCATTATTATATTGAATGCGCAGGGTATTCAGCGACCTTTTGGCATAGCCAACCCATAGATTGCCAGTGTACAGGCTGTGTGGAATAGTACAAGTGTTTTCATTGAAGAAATATGGTTGTTTTTTATTGACGTTAATAATAATTATACTTAAGCTAAGTTTACCACCGCTCCCAAGGCGCTGGTGGTGAAGAAACGGCGCAACAAACTCCACTGCGGCATTTTTTAAGACGTCAATTTACAATATTTATATCCTTAAGGCTAAATGTGGACAAATCTACATTTGTCTCGTGTCTGAACTAGGACGCGTCTGTTCTAAAGGCCATCAGTTTTTACATATAAAGTATAGAAACTGCATTAAAACTCCACGCGGGCGAATCAGATACAGTCAGATATATCAAGAACCAAGCAGTTCGTTGACTTTTTTGTGCACCATTAAGACCTGGAACTCCTTGCCAGCTCACGTGTTTCCTTCTTCCTACAGTCCCGGGTCCTTTAAGCGAGGCGTGAAAAAATATTTGATGAGGTCGTCAAGCTGAGTGCCACCATTGTTAACATGGTACGTGTATGTAATGGTGACCCTCTTTCACGAAACTTTGTCTTCAGCTTACCATCAGGCGAGCTGAAGTCAGATTGACGTCTCCTAAGCATAAAAAAAAGTCACAGGAATCTATGCTTATAACAAAGTTATTACAAGTTTTTTTTATAACACACAGCGGACATATTGTCTTTTATAATGTAAACAATTTATGTAGGCCGTCATTTGAGAACCAAATGTGTTCAAAACATGACATGTGCGTATCATTTTTATCGTTCATGGTTACATGTGAGTTGTCGTATGCATTTTTGGATGTTCAGTAACAAATTGCTTACTAGTGACCCGCCACAACGAGAGGAAATAAGATTTCGTAAGGTTCCTAAAATGTCCTTACAGAAGCAGGCCTATGACGGCAGTGTGACGGACGTGAGGGATTCACGCACGTCCCCCCCCAAGAAGCGGGATGACTAACGAACCCAATAGACGCGGGATAACACCTGAACAACCCCCTAGGCGAGGGTTTTAAGTCGGTAGGAGTCCGGCATAGCATCCATGAAGGATTTTCCCACACGGTAAAAAAGGAACCCTATTTTTTTTTTAATTCCAATATAGTCTATATTACTCACGAAGAATGTAGCTTTCTAATATTGAAAGACTTTTTTTAATCGGTCCAGTAGTTTCTGAGCTTATTCATTACAAACAAACTTACAAATCGTTCCTCTTTATAATAATAGTAAGTATAGAAGTACCTACTCTATAATTCATTTTTAACAAAAAAAAAGATTACCGACTTGCGTTCTATAACAAATAAAAAAAAAACACGGAAATAGAAAGAAAGAGATTTATTTGGCAATTACAAACATAAAATTAGTAATTAATTATGTAACTTAAAACTATAAAATTCGTGAGTGTCAAATAGGTCGCCATCCCCAGCATAAAGCTGGACAACTGGTTTTCAGATGGCACCTTAAAGTAACGCCATGGACGTGCATAGAATATACTTATCTATGCTTTCTAATACATTAGTATGTTCTGTGTCAGTAACTGCAATGCTCCCGCGCAAAAGTGACGCTAACAGATTGACAGAGTGCATTGTCAAAATTGTCTTACTGTCAAACACTCAGTAAAATGTTAAATTAAAAAATATATCTAACTGAATTAAGACAATGCGTAGGTATACTTAGGACTTTTGTAGAAACCAGTACCAAGCCAAGCAGATAGAATTTTCTTTTGATCAAAAAAAATATTTTGTTGATCCGTTTTCAGATTTCTGAACGTTGCGCGTACCCGCGAACGGCACTTTTAGGTTGAATATTCTGATCGACTTGATTTTGAACGTTAAAAAACTTGGGCTATAGTTAGACACAGACAAACAAAAAACCATTATCAGTATGTTAAAAATACCAAACGGGTGCATTTCTGTTTGAAGTGTGTTCCACTTGAGATTGTTACAAGCAAGCGTGTGTAAAATACAACTTGGAATGAGATTACTTACATATTTATTTTTCAACTAGCTTCAACCCGTGGCTCCACCCGTGTGCATGTCGGTTATCGCGACCAAACATAGCCTATGTCCTTTCTCAAGATCTAATCTACCCCTATACCAAATTTCATCAAAATCGGTTCAGTGGTTTAGACCTGAAAGACGGACAAACAGACGTACACACACTTTTCCATTTATAATATTAGTATGAACACTCACGCTTATATGTTTCGTAAAAGGGTTAGGCTGTCTACTTGGGTGTACGGGACTTCATGCCCAGATCGAAAGCTTAACGGCGCTCTCTGAAGCACTAACGGGTCTCAATTTATTAAGAATGGTCACCCATCCTAATAGTAGGAGAGGCGTCGAAGGAAATTCAGTAGTTACTCAAACGTGTCAGATGAAGATAGGGATGGCTAGTTACATATTGACAATCTCCTCCAGCCACTAAGAGCTTTTAATAAGGGTGGGCGCGCAAAATTAAAAAAAAATGTTCATCGGATTTACACGTACGCGTCAGTTTAAGATAAGGTAGGCTAGTTACTAACTAACAAGTGTCTATTTCGAAAATTTGGCGATTTAAGCGTAACCTAAGCTTGTGGGAAGGTTAGAAAGTTGTATAAAACTATGTCTGTTTATGCTCGGGAGCGGTCGTTTCTTTATTTTTATTTACAGTTAAATCATCATCGATTATTAGAGATTAGAGATGCCCTCGGAGCTCGGGGTCCGCCTTCCGACTCTTCCTCCTCCATTTAGCACGATCTTGAGCGTCCATGGTAGTGAGACCATTTGCACGCATGTCACCCTGCACGACGTCAAGCCAGGACTTTTTGGGCCTATCCCTTCTACCTGGACCAGGAGGGGGCGCCATTGCCGGGCATTTGTTACCCGACCGAGTCATCGCCTATGCGGCCGGGTGTGGGATCTGTTGAGTTTAACGCCAAGTATTCTGACTTCGCCACATTTAGCTCCAGACCGCCGTTCTCAAGCGCCTCCTTCCACGCTTTCACGCGTCGCACCAATCTTATTTTTTTTATTTAGAGTTAAATATACCAGAATAACTGACAAACATTAAATAAGACCAAAATAATACAAAACGCTAATTAAGATGTACTAATTTATTTATTTATTATGATTTTATGTAGACGCTTCCTCTACCACTAAAAGTGGAAACGTTATTATACTCTCTTTATTCGATTTAAGAAAAATGCTTATAGATTTATTTCAAATAAGGCAAATAAGGGCGGAGTAGTCAAAAATCAATGTTTAAAAATATTGAAAAATCATTCATTGGTTCCGATAGTTTGTAAGAATGTCGATAGATGCTCCACTGTCGCCCCAAAGACAGATATAGAAGGAGAAATTTGCATCGGCTAGGGCGAGGTCTGGTAGCTTAGTGGTCAAAGCATTGCCCCTGTAAGGCAAAGATCGCGTGTTCAAACCCCGCCTAGACCGATTAAATTTTTTCTCTTTACTCTATTTTTATATTTGGCATGAAAAATTCTTAAAGATTTATTTCAAATAATATATATATTATAATTTTTTCTATCATCTATTCTACCAATACTTATAGCTTGCCGCGACACTCGAATAACTACACATTTTTTAGCATCGTCGCCTTCCCTACTATAAAAGCTCATTTAAGTAGTATATTACTTGCAATGTACTAATCTACTACGCATACGAATTAACTTGGCACCTGACCTTGACGGGCGACGTTTAAAGTACCGAGTGCAAAAAAAAACGATGTTTATTTTATTTTTTGAATATCAATATTTATTTTTTATTTAAATTATATTTAAATTTTGTATATTTTCACAATACTTTGTTTTCGGACCTTTGTGTCACCTGTAAATATTAATAATTTTATATTTTCTCAGAACCATATGGTTTCCGAGATAACACAATAAAGTTGTATAAAAAAAATCATTGCGAATGGTTTTTACTTCATTATAAAATGTAAATGTTTTATGCCAGTGCATTCCATACCACCCAATGTGTTTCTTATCAGTAGATGAGTCACCAGTAGTGACGTGCACCAATCAGAGGGCAGTAAAGTAAAAATATTTGAGGTAGAAAGCAGAAACAATGACTTCAGTTCAAAATTTATTTATAAAAATTTTAATACAAGCCAGAAATACTATAATAGTAAAGATGATTACGCTTGACCGCGTCGGCACCGGTGAATTTGATGTCACTACTGGTTTCACCTGTTGTTTAATTCGCATCAACGTTCTCTTGGATATACCTGTCGCTGCACAGGTTCTATTTACTGGCTGATCCACCGGGATCATAAACTTTTTATTTACATTTTCATGTTGACGAACTTCATTAGCACTTTTTGTAGGGTCCACGGGAATTACAAAATGGCTAATTTCTTTCTCGCGTTCGAAAAAAGCCAATACTTTTAGTATGAGGGGTCTTTCTTTACTATGTAGAGTTTTTCCCAACATTTTTGTGGAAAAACAAATTCATTATTATAATACTTAATAAAATGTCCAAACGTAAGTATTATAACAAAAACTCAACAAAAAGCAATAACAAATAAAATCTCCAAACTAAACAATAAGGAAACACCTCAAAAATCCGATAACAAAATTATAACGAAACGAAATATGCAACGGTCACAGCGATGCTGACGCTACTGGTCTCGCAAGGCGTGCGCGGGGCCTCGCGCGGGGTTGTGGGAGGGAGGATTGCTACCGAGCCAGGTGCCATGTTAATTCGGACGACTTGTATAAGCCCTCTTCTTGGTACATCCTGTAGTGTCGGGGGCAATGGACACCATAGTTTCTAAAGTACAGTAAATAATACACTTTTCATTGTAATACTAGCTTTTGCCCGCGGCTCCGCCCGCGTGGATGTTGGTTATCGCGACCAAATAGCCTATGTCCTTTCTTAAAGTCTAAGTAACACCTATACCAAATTTCATCAAGATCGGTTCTGTGGTTTAGGCGTGAAAGCGTAACATAGAGACAGACAGACAAAGTTACTTTCGCATTTAGGTATAATATTAGTATGGATTAATTGGTTATTTAGTATTAAATAGTATTCCTATACGAGTTTTTAAGGAATTTTATGCGAGGGTTTTTTAATTATCACTTTTATCGTATTTAGTGGATCGCGAATTCTAATGCACTTATTCTACTAGAAGTATACACGATGACACCTCTGTCAGCTCTCTCGACCAACTGTCCTCGCACGTTTCTTTATTTTCCTATCTTCTAAATGTAAATACTTTATATTATTTTATAGTTTTTTATTTTAATACCGTTGACGCAGGATGTCCTGGTAACTTCAAGTAGTTTCAGTCTCGAAGGACTGACGTTACAATACACCCAATTAGAGAGACCTCATGGCAGTTTGACGGCTTAACTGTGCTCTCTGAGGCACGAAAGCGTCTAAATTTATTAAGAAAGGTCACCCATCCTAAAACTGACTAGCTAATATTGCATTACTTTGCAACCGCATTATAAGACCTGAAATTCCTGGCCAAGTCACGTGTTTCCTTCGAAAAAGGCATCTGATGAGGCCTTCAAGCTGAGTGCCACCATTGTTAACATGGTACGTGTTAGTAATGGTGACCCTCTTTCTTGAGACTTTGCCTTCAGCTTAGCATCAGGCGAGATGAAGTCAAACTTACGTGTTCTATATAAAAAAATAAATAATAATCAACTCGCTAACCATTTTTTATAAGTAGTATTAAATGCCAATATGTACACATGTTATTTGATAATTTTATTGAAGCCATATGTGGAGGTTGACTCATGAATTTGATTTTATCACTCGATCATGTTACTGAACGACTTTTAATATAGTTTAAAAAAAAAACTAACTAATCGACTTCAAAAAGACTCGCGCGGGTAATTTTATTTTCTACTTTTTACCGTAATAATATCTAATACTTTTGTAAATAATTATAACGGGAATAATGAAAAACCCGACTTATGTTGAAAAGATCGAAACAAGGTTTATAACAGGCGGTATCCATTAATTTTTAATCTGGTTGGAGATTTGTAAACCAGATGAAAAAGTCTTTTTATAGCGACTTCCAAGTGAGGTCGACATGGCCCTTGGTTTAGAAAGGATAGGACACGCTTAGGCAGAGATCTTTGGTATGTAGAAGATGAATACCTACGTATGTTTAAAAAAAAGTTCTTTTAAACATACGTATGTATTCATTTTATTTATTTATTCGTTAAAACCATTAAATACAGAGTTTACAGAGTCGTTGTCTCCTGTACTAAGTTGTTAACCTGTATCTCAGGAGACAATTCCCACTTTACATGTTACGAAATGTAGTTTTGCAATGACAATGACATAAAATAGTAGTAAAAAAACAGCAAACAAAGAATGCTAACGATACGTATAGGTAGGTATTCAGCCAATATAACAACTGAAAAATAACTCGCATTAAAATCCGTAACAAACGACAATTATATTGTTAGGCAGGGAGGGGAACTTGGGTAGTGAAGGTAAGTGTTAATGTACAGTCGACAAAATCGATAGTATCCCACCTTTGCATACAACTTTATATGTAAAGGTGGGATACTATCGATTTTGTCGACTGTACATCAACAAAAGAAGCCCCTTCTAAACCTACACTTGGGTCGCAAGTCCCAGGCACTGTCCCGAGTTTCCAACTCAACAACGCGATGGACCCGGCACCCGCATGGAGATGGATTGCTAAGAATTTCGGTCTCGTTTCGGTCGTGTGCAAATAAATGAATCTTGAATCTTGAATTCGTTGTAAGAAACGAAGATCCCGCTCAGTGCAAATATTAGTGTTGTTTTATATAACTTAGGTGGCTGAAAAGCTCACGGCTCATCTAATGGAAAGTGATTAACTTGGCCTATGGACGTGTGCAACACCAGAGGAGTCACACTCAATCTTGTATGTGTGAATTGCATTAACTTGGGGGTCTCCGTGCCCCGGAGAGCACGTTAAGCCGTCGGTCCCGGTTGTCGTACGAATCTATGGCAGTCATAAGTAGTCTGTAGTTCACAAGTACTAAAAAGTCCAATTACGGGATTGCCAATGGATTGTGGAGGTCAAATGGCAGTCGCTTCACGGAAAATATCGAAGTTCAACAGCGTCGCATTAAAAAGTACAACCCAGTTTTCGTTGTAACGGCCTCAAATGCCACCGGAACTAATACTAGGATGATGATGAGTAGTAGATATGTCGACGCGAACTAGCTTAATCAGTCGTCCAATTAACTGCCTAGGCAGTTATTACTAAACGCCGCCATTCAATTAACGGCTTGAATGATATTCAGCCGTCGCGTTTATTACATCATTTAAAAACCTGGCTGGCTAATGCTAAGGCCAATCGTAAGATGGGGCACTCTCTCGAAATAGGATAGAAAATTACATGCACACAGCCATATACTTACACCTCTAAAGGCGCCCACTCACTAACAGTTTACCGGACGATATAAATCTGTCAGTTAATCGCAATAACCCACACACTAACAGTTTCGTTAACGATTTTGGACTGACGACTACTACGATCCGATAGTGTGTGGCCGCCGAACGATTCCGGACAGTTCTAAGCCGGACAGTCCTAGGCCACAGATAACATAATACTAAAGTACAGATACCTCATCCCATACAAAAAAAAGAGGCCATCATAACTCGGGCTATTTTACGGGCTAAATTTAAATATTAATATTCGCCACTAGATGTCAACAATATAGCCCGAGGTTCAGCTTACGTTTTACAGTAGTAGCTACTAGATGGTGGTGTACTATATTTTCAACGATAAGAAGTGTCATACATAAATGACAATATAAATAAACATAGGTAGGCAGATTATTACTACTATTTATTTAAGAAGATTGACTGTGAGTGATGTTAGTAGAGACCGCATCTCCAAACTCGCAATCGAGCTTTTTCAAACAGCGGATCTTCGCAAGAAAAAAAGGGTAATACCCTCGTTTGCCGGATAAGAGGGTTCTTGAGTGTGTTGAGTACGAATTTGATGTCATTTTTGGAATCCATAATGGCCGCCGCGGTGTCCTAGCTAATTTGCAATATGGGTATGGTTTATTAGGTTTTTGAGTATGCTTAGTGTGAATTTAATGTCATTTTTGGGATCCAATATGGCCGCCGCTGTGACTAACATAAATTGCAATATGGGTATGGTCTAATGAGTTTTCGAGTTTGCTGAGTTTTGGTCTCCAATATGGCCGCCGCGCTGTAGGTAGAAAATTGCAACATGGGTATGGTTTAATAGGTTTTTGAGTATGCTGAGTGTGAATTTGATGTCATTTTTGGAATCCAATATGGCCACCGCGGTATGGTCTAATGAGTTTTCAAATATGCTGAGTTCGAATTTGACGTCAGTTTTGGCCTCCAATATGGCCGCCGCGCTGTAGATAGAAAATTGCAATATAGGTATGGTTTAATAGGTTTTTGAGTATGCTGAGTGTGAATTTGATGTCATTTTTGGAATTCAATATAGCCGCCGCGGTGTCCTAGCTAAATTGCAATATGGGTATGGTCTTATGGGTTTTCGAGTATGCTGAGTTCGAATTTGACGTCAGTTTTGGCCTCCAATATGGCCGCCGTGCTGTCGGTAGAAAATTGCAATATGGGTATGGCTTAATAGGTTTTTGAGTGTGCTGAGTGTGAATTTGATGTCATTTTTGGGATTCAATATGGCCGCCGCGGTATCCTAGATAAATTGCAATATGGGTATGGTCTAATGAGTTTTCGAGTATACCGAGTTCGAATTTGACGTCATTTTTGGCCTCCAAAAGGGCCGCCGCGCTGTAGGTAGACAATTGCAATATGGGCACAGATAACATAATACTAAAGTACAGATACCCCATTCCATACAAAAAAATGAGACTATCATAACTCGTAGAATATACTGCTTCCGGGCTGTTTGGCCGTGGTCGACCACGGCCAAACAGCCCGGAAGCAGTATATTCTACATGCAACGCCGGCCGTGAAAGCCTGAAGACTTATACATCATAACTCGGGCTAATTTGCGAATTATTTTTAAATATTATTCTTCGCCACTAGATGTCAACGAAATATCCCGAGGTTCAGTCTACATTTCGCAGTAATAGCTTCTAGATGGTGGTGTACTATATTTTGTCAAGAAGTATAAATAATTAATCTAATATTCTCGTGTCACAATATTCGTTCCCATACTCCTCCGAAACGGCTCGACCGAAGTCTAAGAATCGGCTACTATTTATTTTTCATACTCCAGTCCGCGATAACGGACATCAACGCGGGCGGAGCCGCGGGTAACAGCTAGTAATAATATATATTACCAAAGAGGTAAATTAATATAGATCGCGTCTTCAAACTTGCAATCGGGCTACTACTTCACACTTCTTCTATGCTGAGTATGAATTAGATGTTAATCAAAGTCCAATTTATACAAAATTGCAATACGGGTATGATCTAACTTGTTTTTGAGTAGGTGTGCTCAGTACGAATTTGGTGTCATTTTTGGTGGTTATGTTGAACTCGAACCGATTAAAAACACACACCTCATGCCAGAGTAGGTATATCCAGTCGAGTTCAACATAACTGTTATCATCGGCATAGCATCGGCGGCTGACACGGTGGCACGGCGCAGTGGTGTCGGACTCGAACTCGAGCCGACTAAGCCGTCGCGGATGCACCGCATATATGTCGAGTACGACATAAGCACTCCCGCCTTACATCAGTACTTATGAACGACGTGGGCCGTCGGCATACTTAGAATGGGACAAGAATATGTAAATATCGTATGTAGGTATCTATGCACCTATAAACACGAATAAATATGACTAGGTTTCTACTCTCGCCATTTTGTTCCGACACGACGAACGACTCAAAACAAATGACTCAGGCCCCATGGCTTTTACTTGTGCTGCCGCCATTTGATCTGGGCCAGTTAAATCTCAAGAAGAAAACTTGCGCCAGAGTCGCATCCTTTAATCAGTGGGTGGTACGAATAGCTCAAAATTCCTCAGCCCCTTGACTTTTACATGAGCGACTGCCGTTTGACCTACTATCCTCAAGAAGCAAAATTGCACCAGACTCGCATCTTTTAATCAGTGGGTGGTACGAATAGCTCAAAATTCCTCAGCCCCTTGACTTTTAAATGAGCGACTGCCGTTTGACCTACTATCCTCAAGAAGCAAAATTGCACCAGACTCGTATCCGTTAATCAGTGGGTGGTACGAATAGCTCAAAATGACTCAGTCCCTTGACTTTTACATGAGCGACTGCCGTTTGACCTACTATCCTCAAGAAGCAAAATTGCACCAGACTCGCATCCTTTAATCAGTGGGTGGTACGAATAGCTCAAAATTCCTCAGCCCCTTGACTTTTACATGAGCGACTGCCGTTTGACCTACTATCCTCAAGAAGCAAAATTGCACCAGACTCGCATCTTTTAATCAGTGGGTGGTACGAATAGCTCAAAATTCCTCAGCCCCTTGACTTTTAAATGAGCGACTGCCGTTTGACCTACTATCCTCAAGAAGCAAAATTGCACCAGACTCGTATCCGTTAATCAGTGGGTGGTACGAATAGCTCAAAATGACTCAGTCCCTTGACTTTTACATGAGCGACTGCCGTTTGACCTACTATCCTCAAGAAGCAAAATTGCACCAGACTCGCATCCTTTAATCAGTGGGTGGTACGAATAGCTCAAAATTCCTCAGCCCCTTGACTTTTACATGAGCGACTGCCGTTTGACCTACTATCCTCAAGAAGCCAATTTGCCCCAGAGCCGCATCATCCGTTAATCAGTTGGTGATACGAATAGCTCAAAATGACTCAGCTCCTTGACTTTTACATGAGCGACTGCCGTTTGACCTACTATCCTCAAGAAGCCAATTTGCACCAGAGCCGCATCATCCGTTAATCAGTTGGTGATACGAATAGCTCAAAATGACTCAGCTCCTTGACTTTTACATGAGCGACTGCCGTTTGACCTACTATCCTCAAGAAGCAAAATGTACCAGACTCGCATCCGTTAATCAGTGGGTGGTACGAATAGCTCAAAATGACTCAGCCCCTTGACTTTTACATGAGCGACTGCCGTTTGACCTACTATCCTCAAGAAGAAAACTTGCGTCAGAGTCGCATGCATTAATCAGTGGGTGTACGAATAGCTCAAAATGACACAGCCCCTTGACTTTTACATGAGCAACTGCCGTTTGACCTACTATCCTCAAGAAGCCAATTTGCACCAGAGCCGCATCATCCGTTAATCAGTTGGTGATACGTATAGCTCAAAATGACTCAGCTCCTTGACTTTTACATGAGCGACTGCCGTCTGACCTACTATCCTCAAGAAGCAAAATTGCACGAGAGCCGCATCCGTTAATCAGTGGGTGGTACGAATAGCTCAAAATGACTCAGCCCCTTGGCTTTTACATTAGCGACTGCCGTTTGACCTACTATCCTCAAGAAGAAAGCTTGCGCTAGAGTCCCATCCGTTTATTAGTGGGGGTGTACGAATAACTCAAAATGACTCGAACTCCTTAAATTTTACCTGACCGACCACCGTCTGACCTACAGGTCCTACCCCTACTGTTAGGACAGTAGAAGAGCTAATGGAGCTAATGGAATCTTTCAACAAAAATTCTTTAATTGAGGAATGGTCACCAAGTCACCAATCCTATGAGAGATTTGACATCTGTCTTCGAAGGGCTCCAACTTTCTTTAACGATTGCCATTTCGCATTTGCGATATTCGTGTAGAAATTTAAAATGCACTGGCCGGCAGCCACAGAGACTATTGTTGCGCTGACGACACAGAGCGAGATAGGATGAATCGATCAAGCGAGCGAGAAAGTCGTCTCATAGGAGCTCCTTATAGGTATCATCCGCTCGCTTGGCTCGTCGCCGTGTGTCGTTGTATGTGCGGTAGGTACTACTACTACTGACTACCTTGATGTAGATACATTTTATTAAGTTCGCTTTATGTACTTAGGTATAAATGTTACCCTATTCCTGTTGAGTAATTGATCTGATATTAAATTTGATAGGTAGGTAGGTAAGTAGGAAGGCGTGTGTCTTTTCAGACAACAATATACCTGCCTGAGATGTCATACTTTCAATTAATAAAGCCGTTTAACTAAAAGGTATTACGTAGATACCTACCTACCTTCTTGTTATTTTCACGGTCACCCATCCTTAAACCGACCTGGCTAATATCGCTTAAAACTTCAAATGTTAAGAACGGTCACCCAGGGTTGTGCAAAAGTAGAAAGAATACTAATTTGGATACGGATTCTCAGTCGGGCGTCGGCCACCGGGGGCCTAAGCTCCAAAACCCGGTACTTACCGATTGAAAAAGTAATTTTAAGAGTTCTAACTCCAGTGGAAACTGGAAAAATGCCTGTGGCAAAATTATATAAATTCATAATTTACACTACACCAACTCAGAAAGTACCCCAGTAGATAGGTAGTCTTTAAAAAATGAGGCAGAAAGTAGGTACCTACCGTTATTATTTCAGTAGAAATATGCGAGAAATATTCCAAATATCAATTTTTTTTCAAATCCGTACTCAGCATGTTTAAAAGCCCTTGTTATTTCTAATAGGTAAGAAGCAGGTACTACCTACCTATCTAGTACTACCTACCTAACCTAGTATTACTTACACAAGGCGCGCGCCACAGGAGCGTTTTTTTTCTTAATTTGTTTAAATTGCTTTAAATATTTCAAATTGACTGCTCCCCGCTTAATGGTAAACTGGGGTGCAATCCATAAAATAGTGACCGCCATTACAAAATGCTGTCCCTAGTTTGACAGTTTTGACACCCTCAGAAGGTATTATGCAAGTGCCTTCTAATTTTCCCTTATTTTAATAACCTTATTGATAAGTTAGAGCGAAAAAGAAAATGACAAAATACATTTTGGCGCCAAAAATCCAACGTTTTGCTTTTGTTCACCCAAGTACTAATATGTGAACTAACATGAACAAATATGTACCCTAGAACACTGGGGAGAGTTATTATATTTTTTTAATTTTAAACAAATAATATTATTATGACTTATCCTTTTCGCGTGGGGGGTTAAAAATAAATAAGCATTCTAAACGTTTTATAGGATTGTTTAATTTTCATTGACAAAGTGACAACCCTAACACTCAAGTTGGCGGCGTTGTATGTTCGGAACAAAGGGCGATACCTACGAAATTTCGTAGATTATAAAAACAGCGGTTTTCTTCAACAATAAAGGTGGTACGTTAAAAAAATACAGAACAGAAGTAACTTTTTAATTGTTAGTTTTAATCATACTCCTAAAATAATTAAAAAATAAACTAATCAATTGTTAATTGCAGTAAATCTCGTTCGATATGTTTTTTGTTTGAGTAACAGCAGTGAAAATATAGAGAATTGAATAACACGCCATCTATTGTGTGTAACGTAACACAGTATCGGCAGTATCATTATAGTACCGATAAAAGACGGGAAGGGCGCTGCATAATTATAACAAATTGTCGAAATTAGGTTTAAAAGTTCATTATTATATGTTTATGAGGAACAAATATTAAAGTTTTATGAGAAAATAATATTTATAGGATTCAATTCTTGTTCATTTAGAATTTTATGTTAAATTGATACACATAACGCCATCTAGAATATTTTATTAGTCACTAATAAAATTTGTTCGTAGTGGGGACCCAGTGCCTAGGCCGTCAGGGCGAACGAGCACACGTCGGCCGGCGGCCTGTCGATCGACGTTTCGTGTCAGCTTTTTTACGTAATAAACTTAGAATAAAACAGTGAATTAATTTTATTCTTTTGTCTGAAATAATAACTAATAACATTATGATGACATGTACCTACATCACAATTTTTTTTATAACATTTTATTCATTTTTTGAACATAATCGTCTATATTTCTTATGCACATAGTCCATAAGATTCAAAATAGCTAACACCTATTTCTCATAATGATTAGCACGTACTTATATAAGAATAACGTAGTGCAAGCTATTTTCAACCTTATTGACATCACAACAAATCTAGTTTCTTTTCTTATATTCGTGATCAGCAGCATTTATTTATGCGAAAAATCATGTAATTAAGAAAATGTCAATAAGGTCGAAAATCGCTTGCACTGTTTCGTAGTCTCTATGTAACTGATATCATACCATTACAGGCAGGCGATCGTACGACGTAAAACTGACGACTCACAACTGCTAGTGTGTGGTCGCAAAACTGACAACAGGGAATTGCCGGCAGGCCAAAATCGCTTTAGTGTGTGGGCGCTATCGGCTTAGGACTGCAGGCCGCCGGACAGATCAGGAACTGCAGGCGGACTGCAGGCGGACTGTTAGTGAGTGGGCACCTTAAATCACTGCGGGGGTAGACTGAGGTGTATTCACAGAAAATTAGTGATAGTTTTATTGTGATAGCTACGCAATCCGACTTGGTTAGATTAGGTTAGAAGGATAATAAGCCTTCGTGGTTATTTTTTTGCATAACTATGCAGAAATAAGTCATTTTTATAACTGTTTAATTAAATGGCTAGGGCAAGTAACTAAACATCGTCGATCTAAGCTATTAGTCTAGCCGTTTAATTAAATGGCTGAACACCATTCAGGCCGTTAATTGAATGGCGGCGTTTAGTTAACTGCCTAGGCAGTTAATTGGACACGTGATTAAGCTAGTTGGCGGCGACAGATACGTAGTCTAATGACGGAGAAAGAATACAAGTATCACCACCCGGGAGAAGGAACATTCGAAATAAAACCCTGTACCAACCCGTCTGGCCAGCGTGGACACAGTAGGGCAGCGCCTCCTAACATTGGGAGAGTTTTTTTACGTGCGGGAAATCCCCACGGATACCCCCCTCCCTCCGGAGCCGAAGGGGGAGGTTATGTCGGACTCGAACCGACTAAACCGCACGCCGTCTGTGGGTCGATGTGCTAGGCCGAAGGTGAGGTGTCTCGCGACATATCCCTCGCACCCCGGCTGACCCCGGGCCACTCCTCTCGTTCTGGCCGTCCTCATTTGTATTGGTCTGAGTGTTTCTATGTTTAATAATGTATATATTTTAACAAAATAATAAAAAGTATCCCAGTATGTTTATCCGCATTCTAGATTCCATAACACAAGCTAGTTAAGCTATGCTTACCATGGGTCTAGATAGCGTTGTGTGAAATGTTGTGGAACATTTATTTATTATTTAATAGTTTTTGCCCGCGTTTACGCCCGCGTGGATATTTGTTATCGTTATAAATTGTACATACATAACATAACATAAACTCACGCCTTTATCCCCGAAGGGGTAGGCAGAGGTGCTAGCACCCACATTTCGCCGGTTTATGTTTAGGTCCCAATGTAATAGGTGGCGAGCCTATTGCCATTAACTGGGCACTTATAAACCTGCGATAAATGCACACATAACTTCGAAAAGCATCGAAAACTCATTGGTGTGTGCCATGGAAAACCTGGGATCGAACCCGAGACCTCGTCTCAGCAGTCCATTACCCATGCCACTAGGCTACCGCGGTTTATATTTTGTACCCTATGTGTTATTCTGATGTATAAGCTATATTGTAAAGTTTCATTAAAATGCATTCAGTAGTTTTTACGTAAAAGAGTAACAAACATAGATCTATCCTACTTACAAACTTTATTATCACTACATAGTATACAACAAAATCGCTTTCTCTGTCCCTATATCCCTTTGTATGCTTGAATCTTTAAAACTACGCAACAGACTTTGATGCGAGAGTGTTTCAAGAGGAAGTTTAATATAGTAGGGGGTGCAGCGCGAACGGGATCTGACGCCACGCGGGCGGATAAATATTGGCGGCACGAACTTCGCAGGATCAGCTAGTTTTTGAAGTGAAAACTTCTTTAGCGGCGTTGGATGGATGTAAAATGTTAAGGAAGCGTCAGGATTAGTTGACCTTTGAACCGTAACCGACGACTGACGTCATACAAGATTCGGTACAGACTATCTATTTTGCAATTTACAATAGATAGCGTCGTAGCTTAAACGGTAAGCACTTCGACTGTAAGTCCTTATAGTTTCAGATAGTATCGGGTTCAAACCACCTGGCCTTCAGGGATTTTTTGTGATTGTTTTTTCTGATTATAATTTATTACTTTTGGTGAATATTTTTTCTTTTTGTAATTTATTACTTTTTATGATTATTTTTTCTTTCTGTAATTTATTATTTTTTGTGATTATTTTTTCTTTTCATAATTTATTAATTTCTTCTGACAGAAAATTAGCAGAAAATAAGTGATAGGTTCTATGATTAGCGCTATATAATAGGTATGGTATGGTATGTTCTTTTTTATCTTTTTCTATGTATAATAACGAAGAAAGAAAAAAAAGAAAATGTTTTCACTTCTGCCGGCACTCCCAGAGTGCAACCCGTCTTTTTTTATTAATGAACCTTTTCTTGTGTCCCAGGTATACCCAATGTCCAGCTACGGGAGTATGTCTCCGTCAGATGAAGGTTTTGACCGATATGAACCACCGTATTACTGCCAGCCCAGCCATCAGGGTAAGTCAAATCAATATACCTACATAACATAGCATAAACTCACGCCTGTATCCCCGAAGGGGTAGACAGAGGTGCTAGCACCCACATTACACCAGTTCATGTTTAGGTCCCAATGTAATAGGTGGCGAGCCTATTGCCATTAACCGGGCACTTATAAACCTGCGATAAATAAACACATAACTTCGGAAAGCATCGAAAAGTCATTGGTGTGATATCTACATAGATTCCCATACCGGGGGCGAGTCGGGGAGCGATTGGTCCCCCCTCCCGAGGAGGGCCGGACCGAGAGGAATGGCCCTGGGTCAGACGGGGTGCGAGGGATATGTCGCGAGACAACCTCACCTTCGGCCTAGCACATCGACCCACAGACGGCGTGCGGTTTAGTCGGTTCGAGTCCGACATAACCTACCCCTCCGGCTCCGGAGGAGGGGGGGGGGGGTATCAGTGGGGAATTCCCGCACGTAAAAAAAAAACCTACATAGATTGGAAAAAGTGAATAATCATGACTGGCTTGAATTTACGTCCAGTCTCACTAACAGTCCGCGTGCAATTTTTAATCCCATCGGGCGGCCTGCAGTCGGCGTCCACACACTAAAAAGATTTTGGCCTGCCGGCAATTCCCTGTTGTCAGTTTTGCGACCACACCCTAGCAGTATTGTGAGTCATCAGTTTTCGGCTGTACGATCGCCTGCCGGCAAAATGGTCTGATATCAGTTATATAGAGACTATGAAAAAAAGGTGCAAGCGATTTTCGACCTTGTTAACATTTTCTTAGTTAAATGTTTTTTTGCATAAATAAATGCCACTGATCACGAATATAAGAAAAAGACTAAATGCGTTGTGATTTTATCATTCTCTTATTTTAGAAGTTACAGGGGCGGACACACATTTTACCACTTTGGAAGTGTCCCTCGCGCAAACTATTCAGATAAGAAAAAAAATATACATAGAAACCTCGATATCATTTTTGAAGACAATAAAAACCACCTACACGTATGGTTTGATGAATTTTTTTTTTAATATCAGTTCTGAGTAGGGGATCTCCCAAAATGTATTGTTTTTTTTTCTATTTTTGTATCAAAATCTTAATGCGGTTCACAGAATTCATTACCAAGTTTCAACAGCATAGTACACTTATAGTTTCTGAAAAAAATGGCTGTGACATACGGACGGACAGACAGACAGACATGACGAATCCATAAAGGTTCAGATTTTTGCCATTTGTCTACGGAACCCTAAAATAACACACCAGTAAACACCATTGAACTGGCTAGTGGCTACGTGTTTGTAATGGTGACACTCTTTGAGACTTTGCCTATAACTTACCATCAGACGAGGTGAAGTCGAATTGACGTGAGGAAATAAAAGACACCGTTACCTATTGTGACTGATTGTGATAATTCATCTTCTGTGACTGTTACTCAGGGGGCGCGGGTTCGTTTCCCACTCAGTGCAAAATATTTGTATGTAATTATGCATATATTATTATACCTACTAGCTGACCCGGCGAACTTCGTACCGCCAATATTTTTCCGCCCGCGTGGCGTCAGATCCCGTTCCCGCTGCACCCTCTACTATATTAAGCATATATTATAAATATAAACCTTCCTCTTGAATCACTCTATCTATAAAAAAAACCGCATCAAAATCCGTTGCGTAGTTTTAAAGATTTAAGCATACAAAGGGATATAGGGACAGAGAAAGCGACTTTATTTTATACTATGTAATGATATTTATTATTATATTAATGTATTGCAAATAGCATTGCTCTGGGTCTGGGTGTTTCTGTTCTTTAGAAAGTACGTTAAGCCAGTCAGTTCCAGCCAGTCAGTTCCGGTTGCTTGTACGCACATTGGTAGTCGTCACAGGTAGTTGGAGCCCTTAAAATCCGACTAGTCTAACTCAGAACTTATTTTGGAAGTCAGGTGGCAGTCGCTTCACGGAAAATATCGAAGTTCAATCGCATCACAGTTTGACTGGAAGGCCGGACCTTTATAGAGTTGCGAAAAGATTCAAAGAATGATGAGTATTATACTGACTCAGTTTTCTGTCGGGCCTCGCGAAGAGCCATTTTGATTGCAGTGCATCTGCTAAAATGCTATAGTTACGGCATAATACGTTACTAGGAACGTGACTTTTTTGCTATATTTTATCTTATTAAATAGTTTTTGAAGTGAAAACTTCTTTAGCGGCGTTGGATGGGTAAAGGCGCCCACTCACTAACAGTCCGCCTGCAGTCCGCCTGCAGTTTCTGATCTGTCCGGCGGCCTGCAGTCCTAAGCCGATAGCGCCCACGCACTAAAGCGATTTTGGCCTGCCGGCAATACCCTGTTGTCAGTTTTGCGACCACACACTAGCGGTTGTGAGTCGTCAGTTTTACGTCGTACGATTGCCTGCCGGTAATGGTCTAATATCAGTTACATGGAGACTACGAAACAGTGCAAGCGATTTTCGACCTTATTGACATTTTCTTAATTACATGTTTTTTCGCATAAATAAATGCCGCTGATCACGAATATAAGAAAAAAAACTAGATGTGTTGTGATGTCAATAAGGTTCAAAATAGCTTGCACTACGTTATTCTTATATAAGTACGTCCTAATCATTGTGAGAAATAGGTATTAGCTATTTTGAACCTTACGGACTATATGCATAAGAAATATAGACGATTATCTACATAAAATGAATAAAACCTTAGTAAAAACTAGTGATGTAGGTACATGTCATCATAATGTTACTTCAGATAAAAGAACAAAATTAATTCATTGTGTTATTCTGAGGTTATTACGTAAAAATGCTGACACGAGACGTTGGTCGACAGGCCGCCGGCCGACTGCCTGATAATGTGTGCTTGTTCGCCCTGACGGCCTAAGACTGTCCGGCCTAGAACTGTCCGGAATCGTTCGGCGGCCACACACTATCGAATCGTATT
Organism: Eilema caniola; assembly: GCA_949126895.1. Taxonomy (NCBI): domain Eukaryota; kingdom Metazoa; phylum Arthropoda; class Insecta; order Lepidoptera; family Erebidae; genus Eilema; species Eilema caniola. The sequence goes on from OX421487.1 coordinate 4,146,926, forward strand.
AGTCGTCAGTCCAAAATCTTTAACGAAACTGTGAGTGTGTGGGTTATTGCGATTAACTGACAGATTTATATCGTCCGGCCGTCGTCCGGTAAACTGTTAGTGAGTGGGCGCCTTAAAAAGTGTTAAATTCGCGTCAGGATCACTTGACCTTTGAACCGTAACCGACGACTGACGTCATACAACATTAGCTACAGATTGTTTATTTTGTTAGGTACGCTATGAAGCTTCGTAGCTTAGCGGTAAGCGCTTCGACTGTAAGTCCTTATGGTTTCAGATAGTACCGGGTTCGAACCTAGGCTTCTGACACTTTATGTGATTATTTTTTCTTTTTGTAATTTATTACTTTTTGTGATTATTTTTTCTTTCTGTAATTCATTAATTTCTTCTGACAGAAAATTAGTGATAGGTTCTATGATTGGCGTTTTATTATAGGTATGGTATGGTATGGTATGGCATGGTATGTTCTTTTTATCTTTTTCTATGTATATAACGAAGAAAGAAATAAAGAAAATGTTTTCACTTCTGCCGGCACTCCCAGAGTGCAACCCGTCTTTTTTTATATACACTTATTGTTCATTCAGACACGAGAAAAATGTAGATTCGTCCACATTTAACCTTAAGGAAATAAATATTTTAAATTGACGTCTTAATAAATGCCGCAGTGGAGTTTGTTGCGCCGTTTCTTCTCCACCAGCGCCTTGGAATCGCTGATAAACTTAGCTTAACTGGAATTATTATTGACGTCAATAAAAAACAATCATGTTGTTCTAGATTGAATAAAAATCTTTGACTGTAAAAACTTATTTGTTTAATTGACAGGTAGTCCCATGGACGGTGGAGTCTATTGGCCAGGATCGAACGGCGAAGCGCACGAATTCGATGCCCAAGATGTGTATCACGACACAACCCACTATATAGGAAGGGGATATGGTAAGTCAATCTGTGTATTTAAGTCTTAAAACATGTAAAACTAAAGGCTAATTCCTCCAAAGCTAATAACCCCTAAAGAACAAGAGCATCTTCTGCCTAGCCCTTAAGATTTTTGAAAAATTACCTAGATCCTTTAAGAATTTGCCTATGAATCCCTTTAAAAAGACCTTGAAGGACATACTATGTCGTAAGTGTTACTACGACATAATGGATTTCATTAATGATAATTTTTAAAAACATGTTATGCATTACATTCTTGGCTACTTTTTACTTTTTGATTTAATGTACAATTTATTTATTTTTGATAACGTGACATTTTTTGTATTGACATTTTTAAATTTAAATATTGACATGAACTATTTAATTTCCTATTTATGCTATTGACCAGGTTTAATGTTTTTGTAATTTGCTATTTAATTTTCATATTTGTGACATAATAAAAAAAAAATTGAAGTCAAAAAACTCCTAAACGAAAACTTCTAAAGTCATCTTTAAATCCGAATTTCCGGCATGATACTCAGTTGTGAGTCTTGATTTATAACTAGATCTGAGGACGGATTATATTCTAGACGACAGTTCTAATTTCTTTGTGAGAGTTGATTGACCACTGAGCACTGTTCTGGGACACGGGTCTAGACCTAGAAAATGCCTAGACCTTTCGTAAAAAATATTTTTGTACACTATATTACTATTGTACACAATTCAAAATCCAGCATAACCGTATGTAAAGTGGCATAAATATAGTCAAAATACAGAAAAAACTTATGACAAACAGCTATCTTCAAAGTATGTAAAGTTGAACTCAAGAACCCCTAACCCTGAAGTCAAAAACCCCTAAGGGGCCATCCATAAATTACGTCACACGTCGATGTCGATGAAGTGTGACATTGTGTGACAAGGGGTGTGAGGGGTTTTGCCCGCGGCTCCGCTCACGTGGATGTGGGTTATCGCGACCAAAAATAGCCTTGTCCTTTCTCAAGGTCTAATCTACCCCTATACCAAATTTCATCGAAATCGGTTTAGCTGTTTAGGCGTGACATACTGACAGACAAACAGACAGACAGAGTTACTTTCGCAATAATATTAGTATAGATACATACATCTTATGCTGATAAAAAAAACAAATCGTACAAGAAGAAGTTAACAACTTATGTAAAAGTTTAAAAAGTAATGACGATGTTGAAGATAATGTGGAATCTGAAATCAAAGAATTACAAATTAAAATGTCAAGAAAAAAGCGACAATTGTGAATTTGTTTTACAAAATTCCTTCGTCGTTCACATTAAATGTGACGTCACGCTAGGGAAGGGGGGAGTCTCACAAATGTGACCAGCTGTGACAAGAACGGGGGAGGGGCAAAAAATCATGAAATTCGTGTGACGTTATTTATGGATGACGCCTAAAATCTTTTTTATTTTAGGTTATGAAGAGATGCAAATGTCTGGGAATGACCCCTACGACACATACCACCACAGTATGAACCATAGTTACACACCAAATAGTACAGGTATGTATAACAAATGACTAGCTCGTATTATGGGTTCTAGAATTAGAATAAACGTACTTAATTCTTTAATAAGGGCGGAGAGTCGAAGGCAGAAGGTACTTAAAGGGTCGTTTTTTATACCATTTCAGTGACAGACAAGAACACGGCCCACCTGATGCAAATTGGTTACCGTGGCCTATGGATGTATGCAATACTAGGAGCGTTACACTCTTGCTGCAGACCCTGTAAACACAGACAGTTTCTGTGCCGTCAGTGTAGACGACAAAGCAGAATAAGCCGTTGGTCTTCCCACTGACAGCACAAAAACTCTCCAGTGAGCTCTGGCTACTCTACTCACCGCTCGAAACACAACACGAGGCTATTATGGCCGCGGTATTCTGTAGGGCGGAGGTACTTCCCCAGTCGGACTATTCAATTTGGACGAAAATATCGTTCGTGTCCTCAATTAAAAAAAAAACAAAGCAAGAATAGCCTTTGGTCTTCCCAGACTACTGACAGTGCAAAAACTCTCCAGTGAGCTCTGGCTACCCTACTCACCGCCGGGAACACAACACGAGGTTATTATGGCCGCGGTATTCTGTAGGGCGGAGGTACTTCCCCAGTCGGACTGCTCAATTTGGACGGAAAAACCGTCGTGTCCTACCTCCATAGAATTTCTGTAATACATGCCTAAGTTTGTGCTTGATTCTCCGTCCCTTTCAGGCTTAGAGTGTGACCTCCAACCTCTCCCACGACGGTACGATCGCCCTGCCCCCTCTTTCGTCAGGGTGGCGAAAAGACGCACTACTGCCAACAACAAGGAACGGAGACGTACACAGCACATCAACACAGCTTTCTCGGACTTAAGAGATTGTATACCGAATGTGCCGCCAGATACTAAACTGTCTAAGGTGAGGACCTCAATACTTGGGCGATTAAATTTCGTGAAAAATTAATTTTACTATGTAATCCTTTTGTATTAGAACGACGCCTAATGCCGGGTACACATAAACTGAATAAAGGGAAACAAAGGAAATAGGACATAAAATCAAGAGGCCCTCGTTTGTATGGAAACCAGTGTCGCTAAACTCAAAACGCCAAATCACGTACTTACACATAAAGTATTTAGTTGTAATCTTTCAACAGAGGTATAGTCTAAAAAAAGTTAATAATTTGTGTTATGCTAACCATATAAACATTTTTCGTTCAATTCATTAATTGCAATTATTATAATTTGGAAAACAAATTAGGGTTTTTTTTTTCCAGGAACGAAAACTCGGGCATTGAATTTGAAAGTACGCGTGTCATTTCTTAATTTTATATTTCATGCTATATTAAATCCAACGTCCATACACGTTCGTTCGCTATCTTTCTTCACATGTGTTTCCGGCATTAGAAAAAACGCCTGTATAGACAGGCGCATATCTAGAGACAGTCAATATAATATTGCGATCCATTATCTTATGATGATCCAAAAATCATCATCTTTGCGTAGGCCTTCATTTTGAAGTCCAAAAGTTCGCTTATATATCAATCATTAATATACACACGAATTGCGTTTTCACATCAATATTATGTCAAAATACCGAGTGTTTTATAGACGTTTCGGATAAAAATTTAAGCATAGTTTCGATAGCAAAATGATCTGGAAATATTAATTTGGCGAAAAAATTTTTTTTTGTTTTACAACCCCATACAATTCATGTAGAATATACTACTTCTGGGCTGGAGTACTCGTCGCCGCTCGGACCTGCGCCACTGAAGATGTCGACCGCAGTGATCGACGAAACGTCTGGAACGCAAGTTTCACATAGGCCACGGCCAAACAGCACCAAAGCAGTATATTCTACATGCAACGCCGGCCGTGAAAGCCTAAAGACTTAAACTCATACAATTCCTTTCACCTTCAAATTATTGCCATACATACATTATTTATAAAAAAATACTTTTTTGCTTTCGAAATTGTGTCGAAAATCTTTTATCGGAAACGAGTACCTATGTAAAATCAGCAGGGCTAACATGCGCGCGTCGTCAAATATCTCGAATCGAGATGAGATATCATCTCGAGCCTTCTCGAGCGAAGTAACGTCGACATATTTTGTCTCGTCAAACTTTTTCAATTGTTGTCTATGGCACACACATTTTTTAAACATTTATCCGATAAAATCGGCCCGATACGGCCATTTGCTCGAAAGCACAGACTAGTTAGGGATGCTAGGTATGAAAAAGAGAAAAAATAATGCAAACAATTTTCGACCTTATTGACATGACATGCTATCTAATTTTTTTTCTTATATTCGTGATCAGCGTCATCAATTAACGCGAAAAGACACGTAACAAAGGAAACGTCATTAAGGTCGAAAATGGCTTTCAGTCGCTGTTTTAGTCCAAAATGAACCGAGCACAAAAAATGTTTACACGAGATAACTTCTCGTCGACCAAATGAAAGACGGGAGACAAAACATTTTGATTTAAAAAGAGAAAAAATAGTGCAAACCATTTTCGACCTTATTGACATGACATGCTATCGAATTTTTTTTCTTATATTCGTGATCAGCGTCATCAATTAACGCGAAAAGACACGTAACAAAGGAAATGTCATTAAGGTCGAAAATGGCTTGCAGTCGCTGTTTTAGTCCAAAATGAACCGAGCACAAGAAAAGTTTACACGAGATAACTTCTCGTCGACCAAATGAAAGACGAGAGACAAAACATTTTAAATGTCAAAATTCGAGTAAATAAGGGCACGTATGTTACAATTTGCAGACACTAAGTAGAGATGATTTCTCGAAGTCGAGTTATGGCGACATCTGACAGATCGCCATGAAATTTGCCATGTTACCAACAGTCGATATCGACATAAAACGGCAAAATGCCTCGAGATAGCTATCTCGTGGCGCGCATGTTAGCCCTTCATGCTACCAACAGTCGACATATCGACATAAAACGGCAAAATGTAGTAGATAGTATCTCGTGGCGCGCATGTTAGCCCTGCAGGGTGTAAATTGACAGGATTGCGATAAAATATTGACTCTTAAAAATCCTATATTATCACCGATCCTAGATGGTGCGTAAGAGATCTCAGACCATAAACTCCGCCTTCACGATTCTCAGACAGCACATACCTAATGTGTTACCTGATACCAAGATGACCAAGGTTAGTACCGGCCACTGGTGGGCTGAGAGTTGGACATGGTATGAATTGGGTCGATTGTTCTTTATTTAGGGTATGGGTGGAGAAGAATAGGACCAACAAATCTCTGTAAGCGCTTGACTGAAATAGGCTCACCCCTTTTACGTGGGACTGAGTATCATAGTTGGCGAAATGAAGGTGTTGATACACCTCTGCCTGTCTTCGGAGATTTACAGGCGTGAATATGCGTAGGTATGTATATATATATGGTGTCAGATGTCACGGTGTGAGTTGTTTTAAACACCGTGATTTTTGTGATCATTTCGAAGCACAGCTTATAGGAATGTTATGTAATACAAATAAGTAAAAAAAAACATTTTTAATGTGTATCATACATATTATAAAACATATTTATTATGTTTACCGAATAATACCTAAAACCGTGGCTTCTAACTACGTCTTCTGACGTCCCACTACTTTGTACCTACATCAAATTTTACATCTTACAACGTTGACACGGGATTATTATTATTACTAGCTGTTGCCCGCGGCTCCGCCCGCGTGGATGTCGGTTATCGCTTAGTGTTGATCCGACGCTATTGAGCATTAAATTTGCCTCTCTACTCAACTTTGTCCTCGACTATGTACTCACCTCTGTTTTCGACTTTCTACTCGCCTCTATATTCGACTCTTTACTCGACTTTCTACTCGCCTCTATACTTGAATTTATACTCGACTCTCTACTGACTTCTCTGTTCCCCTCTCTACTCGACTTTGTACTCTTCTCAATACTCGCCTTTCCATTGGCCTCTCTACTTGCCCATCCATTCGATTCTTTTTTCGCCTCTCTACTTGACTCCCCACTCGCCTATCTATTCGCACCTCTACTCAACTCTCTATTCGATCTCTACTCGCCACTACATTCATCTTTCCACTCGCCTCCCTATTCGTCTTTCTACTCAACCCTTTACTGCATTCTATTTGATTCTATACTCGCCTCTCTACTGGCTCTCTAGTCGCATATCTACTCGCTTCTGTAGTCGACTCTACTCGACTATCGATCTTTACACGCCTATCCACTCGTCCCTATAACAATCTCTAATCGCCTCACCACTCGTCCCTATAACAATCTCTACTCGCCTCACCACTCGTCCCTATAACAATCTCTACTCGCCTCACCACTCGCTTCTATATTTGGTTCGCTGCTCGACTATGTCCGTTCCGAAGCTCTAATTCACCTTTGTACCAAATTTCATGACGACACCTTAAAAGAAATTCTTACTATTTATGCCGTATTCACCCCCTTTTTGTGCCAGTGAAAAATGAGAAACTTCAATCCCCTAGCCCTATTCCCCTTCCCCCCTCCCCCTTTTATCCCTTTTTTACGATGAGGGGTAGCCTATGTCCATTTCCAAGCTTTAAAATGGTCAAACTTACATACCCTAGCCCTATTCCACCCTTTCAACTCCCTTTTTCGCAATAAAAGGTAGGCTTTGTCCATTTTTGAGCTCTAATCCATCTCTGTACAAAATTTCATCAGGATATCTTCAAAACTGTCAAACTTTCATCCCTTATTAGCCCCCCCCCCCCCCTATACCTCCATTTTCGCAACAATAGGTAGCCTATGTTCGTTCCCAAGCTTTAATCCATCTCTGTACCGAATATATAATCAGGATGTCTTCCAAAACTGACAAACTTTCATCCACTAGCCTATGTCCGTTCTCAAGCTCTAATATACCTCTGTACCAAATTTCATCAAGATCGGTTCAGTGGTTTAGGCGTGAAAGCGTAACATACAGACAGACAGACAGACAGACAGACAGAGTTACTTTCGCATTTATAATATTAAGTATGGATTATTTAAAACCTTTATTTAGTTCTAATAACGTCTTCCGACGTCCCACTACTTTGTTGTCTGTATCGAATATTATATACGCGGATTTATTATTATTATTATTCATATTTAAAAGATTTAAGTATAGGTACGTCTAATAATGTCTTGTGAAGACACTTTTTACATCACATTTTTACGTCTATCAACGTTCACACGGGGCTATTATTACTATTATTTATATACCATCTCCAACTCTTCCCCGCCAGGGCCAAAAATTCTTTCTCATTTTTTAATCACAGATTAATGTTTGCTCTCTCGCCAGATCAAAACGCTGAGGCTGGCGACATCTTACATCAGCTACCTACTGAAGGTCTTGGAGACGGATGGAGAGCCTGCAGGCGGGTTTAGAGCTGATCTCCATCACACGCCGCCGAGGAAAAGGACCGACGGTCAGGTGAGTGAACAGCCATAATAATATTACATACATACATATAATCACGCCTTTATCCCCGGAGGGTTAGGCAGACGTGAATTAACACCCACATTTCACCAATCTGTATTCTGTCCCACGTAATAGGGGGTGAGCCTATTGCCGTATTCCGGGCACTATTGTGAACTCGAGCCATGCATCTGAGGCTGAGTCTGGGCTGTACATATCTGTCTGATGTTAAAGTTAAAATGGACCACGGCCGTGTGTCACAGCCACTTTTTCCCGAAACTATAAGTACTATGCTGTTGAAACTTGGTAAGTAGATGTATTCTGTGAATCGCATTAAGATTTTCATACAAAAATAGAAAAAAATATTTCTTTCTTCGTTATATACATAGAAAAAGATAAAAAGAACATACCATACCATACCATACCTATAATATAGCGCCAATCATAAAACCTATCACTAATTTTCTGTCATAAGAAATTAATAAATTACAAAAAGAAAAGATAATCACAATAAGTAATAAATTACAAAAAGAAAAAACAATCACAAAAAATCCCTGAAGGCCAGGTGGTTTGAACCCGATACTATCTGAAACTATAAGGACTTACAGTCGAAGTGCTTACCGTTTAAGCTACGACGCTATGTATTGTAACTTGCAAAATAGATAGTCTATACCTAATCTTGTATGACGTCAGTCATCGGTTACGGTTCAAAGGTCAACTAATCCTGACGCTTCCTTAACATTTTACACCCATCCAACGCCGCTAAAGAAGTTTTCACTTCAAAAAACAATAATTTTTGAGGTAACGCCAAAATTTTTTGTCACGTATGTCCGGGTGTCTACATGGACAGGTCTTCAAAAATCATATTGAGGTTCCTAATATCATTTTTTTCTAACCTGAATAGTTTGCGTGAGAGACACTTCTAATGCAATAAAATATATGAAAAAAAATAAACACATAGATCGACAAGTCATTGCTTCGACAGACAATTATTAGACAACACACACCTTCGAACTACCACTACTTCGACAGACGATTATTCGACAGACAATACTTAGACAAGACACATCTTCGAATGACCACTACTTCGACAGATTTTTTTTTGTAGTCTTTCGTTGAATTGTAACAGTTTTTTTTTTCTTTGGATTTTATGCCTCAAATTATTTCATTATGGTTAACACCCCGACTCAGAGCACCCCGACTTAGATAGGTAAGGTTAGAAGGCTAAGGCGGAGTATTGTCGAGGTGAGAAGATGTGACTTGTAATAATTGTCTGTCGAAGCAATGACTTGTTGATCTATGTGTTTTCGAAGTTCGCTATATGTCGCAGTATTGTACTGTCGAAATTCAGTCCGTAACTCTTCCAGATGATTTTTCTATCGAAACTGTGCCAACAATTTTCGTTCTGAAACGATTATAAAATCAGCTGGTTACTATCTAAGATATATTTGTAGTACGATTTAAAATAAAACTGACGACTGAATCAGTAAGTTAATACATCTCAAGTGCATCTGAGATTCTCGAGGGAACCGCCTTATCTGAGCGCATGTGTAAGTCAAGAGCTCACTCCACGGCGCCAGCCAATGATGAAATACAAGCTAGCGGAGCTACACTGACTTAAATTAATAAAAAACATATCATAAACTCACGCCTATATGGGTAGGCAGAGGTGCTAGCATCCACATTTCGCCAGTTTACATATGTTTAGGTCCCAATGTAATAGGTGGCGAGCCATTAACCGGGCACTTATAAACCTGCGATAAATACACACATTACATCGAATAGCATCGAAAAGTCATTGGTATGTGCCGTGGTAAAACCTGGGATCGAACCCGAGACCTCGTTTCAGCAGTCCATTACCCATTCCACTAGGCTACTATTAATTCTGTAATATTAGGGTAGGCATACCGGGTGTAAGGGGAACGCTCCCGAAGGCGAAAGCCCGTGGTAGTATGTACTCCGGGAATACTTATAGACTTTTTTTTCGATTTGGCGAAAAAAAATTTTTTTTGTTTGTTCGTTTTTTCTCGTTTCTTATGTCACTATTTATTTTTCATCGTATTACGAAAGCTCAATGAAACGACAGTTTCATAAAAAACATCACTCATCACTCATCACACACACACAAAAACAAATGGCGCCAGGCGCAGGTTTTTTTTGTAGTGACGTTTTTTTACAAATGTTATCACTACATAGTTATACAAAAATGAATTAAAAAAGAACAAAAATAGGTATGTATAATTGCAATTGCACCGGCTAACAGGTGCACCGGCTTACAATTCCACCGGCTAGCAGTTGCACCCGGCTTGCAATTGCACCGGCTAGCAGTTGCACCCGGCTTGCAATTGCACCGGCTAGCAGTTGCACCCGGCTTGCAATTGCACCGGCTAGCAGTTGCACCCGGCTTGCAATTGCACCGGCTAGCAGGTGCACCGGCTTACAATTCCACCGGCTAGCAGTTGCACCCGGCTTGCAATTACACCGGCTAGCAGTTGCACCCGGATTGCAATTGCACCGGCTAGCAGGTGCACTGGCTTACAATGCCACCGGCTAGCAGTTGCACCCAGCTTGCAATTGCACCGGCAAGCAGGTGAGGTTGGCCAGGGCCCTGAACATCATGGTAGGGCCCCATAAACCCTAATTACTGATAATATCTCCGCCCCTAATTTAATAATAAACAACTGAAACAAATTCTATATCATTTCGTAATGATAGTACAAGTTCAGGTCTGCACGTGTTCGTGTGTGGTGCAAGTTACTGAAGATTACGATTGTGAAATTAATAGATCAAACTAGTTGTTACCCGTGGCTCGTGTGGAATTCTGATCCTCTGCAGTCCTGGGAACACTTTTCCTGGGATAAAAGTAGGCTATGTGTTATTCCCGACTATATTCCATCCCCGTATCAAATTTCAAGGTGGTCCGTTCAGCTGTTTACTAGTTTTGCTTACAGGTTCATCCGCGTGGATGTCGGTTATCGCGACCAAACATGTTCTTTCTCAAGGTCCAATTCACTCCTATATCTACAAAATTTCATCTAAATCGGTTCAGTGGTTTAGGCGTGAAAGACGTACAACCATACACACACACACGTTATGAATTTATCTATCTGTCTCGAGTCCAAATCATTTTGCTCTTTTCGTATCACGTGTTATTCATTTGATACTATTGGCTCGCTGATGCATGATTGTTTTTCAGTGATATGTCCCTGAACTGTAAATGTACAAATTTTATAACTTGCAAGGAATAATATCTCAATGTTGTTCAATAGTTCTTTTTGTAAATAGAATTCTTAGTATTAAGAAACTATATAGCGGATATAAAACGCTGCACTCTCCTAACTTGAATCCCTCTCCTAATTCAATTACCCTAGAACCACATGGCCCCCGCTATCAAAGAATTAACTGCAGTATAAAACAGATCATCCTATGAAATGTTACCTATTTATATAAAGGCGAGGTTATTTTTATGATTCACTAATGCAGTTATAGCATTGAAATACTTTAAATACAATTTCATTCTTGTTGTAAAAATTGTTGGGTTATGGACTTGATGAATGAGAACTAAAAATTCGCTTGACGAATTAGAACAAATTAATATTTGACCAATTGTTACTATACTACAAAAAGACTTGACAAGTTAATTACTTTTTACCGATATGAAGAATTGGAACAATAGTATATTTTGCCACAATGGACGAATGTAACACGCAGCTGAGGATGTAGTACTTTCGTCTCGTGTCAAAAATACTATTTTTTCTCCTGCCTAGGCCGAAAAGTTCAATTTTTGTCCCTGACAGTTTCTCCTACCTAGGCCGAAAGTTCAATTTTTGTCCCTGACAGAAAGTGTCAATTGCGACTAGGCTTCACAGGGACAAAAATTGAACTTTCGGCCTAGGTATGAGAAAAAATCTGTGCTAAGAACCCGTTTTAACGAAACCATGTTCAGACTTGGCCATAGGCCTCTCCCAATGTGCGCCATTTCGTACGATCCCCCGTCTTCCGCATCTAGTCCGTCCCAGCCACCTTTTTCAGGTCATCGGTCCATCTGGCTAATGATTATATACTATGAACTTATTCAAATAATTATAATATTGGACAGAGAAACAATGTGAGTTTCTTTTCAGCATATTCTAAAAAAACACAAGAAAATGTGAGTAACTCGCTAGTCGATTATAACTTAGACGCATTTTCTAATGTGATTACACCGAACCACATGGCCCAAGAGAGAGCTATCAGATAAATTCACTGCTACATATATACTGAATAACTTTCGAGAATATTCTGAAGAGAAAAGCTGTGAATCGATTTGAATTAAAGTTCCAGAAAAATAGGATAGTGTCCTGAGTCAACGGATCATTACCAATACTGCTTCATGTCGTAGTTTTTTCTTAGTAAATGTGCATAGTAAACTAAGATGATGCCTCATTAAACTGAAACTATGACTTTTCATTATTTTTAATTCCCAAGATATGTCATAGTAGATTGTTCAACAAGGGACTAAAACAAGCCATAATGATACGAGATGTTTTAATTAATAGTTCGAGTGTCATTATGGTTGTTTAGTCCCACGTTAAACACTCTACTTTTCTCTTTGAATGCGAGGAAAAAAAAACTACGTTCTATACAAAATTATAATATTTATAATAACAAAGTTTCTTAAAATTACGTACGATTAGTCGTTATTCTTGCCTAAGAAAAGTTCTATTCAAAATTCAAATTGCGAAGAAATTTGTCCCGCGAGTTTTTTTTTTGTTAAGTGTTAAAGTCATATTTAGCCAACAGATTCAACCTTGAAAAATAATTTAAAACGAATTGGAAATGCATAATAAAATGAATTAATACTTACATAATAATTAATGAAATCAATATCATTTTCACTTCTCATGCTCTTAAAATGTTACTTTAGTCCCTGCATATCGGGACTAAAGTTCCTTATTATTCTCTAGGGACTAAAGTATTTTTTTTTAAATTTACTTTGATAACTCCTAAACAGCCAACCACGGTGTTTGTGAATGGGAGGATTATCACCTTTTTAGTGATTGTGTATAGAAATAACCTCAAAATGACATTTGAAAAAATCAAAAAATCCCATTTAATTTCGTGAACCACGATTAATGATATTAATTTAATTAATTATTATGTAAGTATTAAGGATAAGTTCATTTTATTATCCATTTCCAATTAGTTTTAAATTATTTTTCAAGTTTGAACCTGTTGGCTAAATATATATGCAAGCAAATAAACCGTACGTCACTTAACAACAAAAAAAACCGCGGGACAAATTTCTTTGCAATTTGAATTTCGAATAGATTTATTACTTACACCAATTAATTGTGCAGCTTAGAAACTTTGTTATTATAAATAAATAAAAATAAATAAATTTTCCACAACATTTCACACAACGCTATTTAGATCCATGGTAAGCATAGCTTTACAACCTTGTATTATGGAATCTAGAATACGGATAAACACACTTAGATATTTTTTTTGTAAATGCATACATATTTTACGTAGAAACACCCAGATCAATGCAAATACCCATATCCATGCATACAAATATTTGCACTGAGCGGGGATCGAACCCGCGCCTCCTGCGTAGCGACCGTGTTCACTACCGCCACGCCACTTAGGCTTTACCCCGTTATCGATATGATAAATTAATATATTTAGGTTGAAAAAGATATTTGCCTATTCCTTATTTTTTTTTTTATATTATAATTTTGTATGAAACGTCGCTTTTTTTCCTCGCATTCAAAGTGAAAAGTAGAGTGTTTAACGTGGAACTAAACAACCATAATGACACTCGAACTATTAGCCACCCGAGCGAAGCGAGGGTGGCTAAAACATCTCGTGTCTTATGGTTTGTTTTAATCCCTTGTTGAACAATCTACTATAGATAATCGAGTTTTACGAAATTAAATGGGTTTTTTAGATTTTTTCAAATGTCATTTTGAGATTATTTCTATAAGTAGGTACACAATCACTAAAAAGGTGATAATCCTCCCATTCAAAAACACCGTGATTGTTTAGGAGTTTTCAAAGTAAATAAAAAAAAAACTTAAGTCCCTACAGATTAATAAGGAACTTTAGTCCCGATATGCAGAGACTAAAGTAACATTTTAAGAGCATGAGAAGTGAAAAAATATAAACAATCTAAGTAAGGCATAATTTATAACTTTTTAGATTCCTTATTAAATTTCAAATTCATCTTATTATGCATTGTACATGTGTAAACACAGCTTAGACTGAGATAAATGCGATATTTTCTTGTACTTCATACATTTGTACTACCCGCCAGCACACTGTGACGTTAACGTGTGCTGCAATTTTGTGTCAATCGTTTTCGGGCGTCTTGAGAAATTGAAATTTCAAAATCAAATATCTTTAAAACTATTTGTCATACGAATATTTCTGGAACTTATTACAATACTAGCTTTTCGCTAAATATCGGTTATCGTTATAAATTTTTTTTTAATAAATTTTGTTATTCTAATGTATAAGCTATATTATTGTAAGGTTTCATTAAAATTCGTTCATTAGTTTTACGTGAAAGATTAACAAACATTCCTCCTTCCAAACTTACAAAACCTTCGCATTTATAATATTTAGAATAAGCCAGAATATGCAAGCTGAAGTGGCAATAGCTGGCCACGTCTGTCGAAGGACCGATGGCCGTTGGAGCAGACGAGTCCTAGAGTGGAGACCGCGAGAAGGCAAACGAAGGGTAGGACGCCCCGTAGCCAGATGGACCGATGACCTGAAAAAGGTGGCTGGGACGGACTGGATGCGGAAGGCGGAGGATCGTACGTGGCGCACATTGGGAGAGGCCTATGTCAGTTGGACTGCAGTGGGCTAATTGATTGATTGAATATTCAGTAGGATTGCTATATTACCGTGTTGGTTCCCGGTGCAGTAAAATATCACCACTCCATCTCCTCGTGATCTCCCGATAGGACTGTGCTCCATCCAACAATAATCATACAGTCCTTGATAAAGTACTAAACGGCAATAAGCTCCCCCCCCCCCTATCACGTACGACCTAAAATCAAAGCCAAATGCGATAATACTACACCTCTGTCTATGTCTCTGGGATTTACATGCGTGAATATATGTATGTAAACTCATATTGAATGTCAATATTGAAGTTCTGCCACATCTGCAGTTAACTGGTAAAGCTGATCCCAGACTCCAAGTTTCTTTATTCTGATCAATCAATCAATCAAAATCATTTATTACTGACCAAAGGTATAACAATAGTATTCAGTACATTTAGAAGTCCTCTTCGGTCTACCTTTTTGGCATGTAAGAATACATTGTGAAAGAAGAAGAAGAGGAAATGAAAGAGACAACTTCAACTTCTTCAAAATGGCCTGCAGCAAATCGCCACAATTCGCCAATGTCAAGTAAAATGTAATATAAAACTATTAATGGCGACACGCCAATGTCGAGTGTACCAGAGCCACGTTAGCCACGCCAGTTAATTTGTTTCCGTGTGTCCGCCCCCCACGAGATTCAGGTGGACGATCAGGAAATGAAAGAGACAAAAATATTATCAAAGAATAGTCAGAAGATAGATGTCAATAATAATAAAATGATATCAAGGAAAATTATTAATTGTAGGTCCATTAACACAATAACCTCTATATGTCTATAGTAAGTCCTAGGAATTTAGTTGAATTAACTTCTTCAATTTCTATATTTTCACAATTTATATTCAGATTTGGTACAGTGGGCAGGCGTTGTGTCAATTGCATTAATTTCGTTTTAGACAGATTGATCTTTAAATGATTATTATTTAGCCAATTTATAACAATTAATATAATAATTTCATTTTCATAATTTTCTCTGTTTTGGCACTCTAAAGCAATTGTACTTACTATCATCTGCAAATAATGTAACTGGATGATTAGTCACTTTAGGCAAATCATTTATATATAAAATGAACAATAAAGGACCCAAGACGCTCCCTGACCCACGTCATATTTAACTGAGCGTAAATGTGAAAATCCAACATAATAGTTCACGCCCTCTTTAAAGGGACAGGGGGCAGATTTCCAACAAAAAAAAATTATGCACGATTTTTTTATAAGTCACAAATAGTCATACCAATTTTTAGCTTTCTACCTTGAAAATTGCGGAATGCTATATACAAACTTCCATCCCCCATTTTAGGGAAGTGGAGGGTTAAAAAGGGACAAAAAGTAGCCAATGTCATTCGCCATCCCTTCAACTATCTCCACATAAAAAATCCAGTAAATTCGTCGATCCGTTTTGCTGTGAAAGACGGACAAACAAATAGACAATAGGTGATAGGACACGACAGTATTCCCGTCCAATTGAGCTGTCCGACTGCGGAAGTACCTCCGCCCTACAGAATACCGCGGCCATAATAACCTCGTGTTGTGTTCCCGGCGGTGAGTAGGGTAGCCAGAGCTCACTGGAGAGTTTTTGTGCTGTCAGCGGGAAGACTAAAGGCTTGTCCTGCTTTATCTTCTACACAGACGGCACAGAAGCTCTCTGTTCTAACACGGTCGGCAACGCGAGTACGACGCCCCTGGTGTTGCACGCGTCCATAGCCCACGGTAACCACTTTCCATAAGGTGGGCCGTGTGCTTGTCTACCACCTAAGTGGTATAAAAAAAGACACATACACTTTTCCATTTATACCTAATATTAGTGTAAACAACCAACACACAGGTATATAGCAGAATTCCAGCCATTCCTCAGCTAGCTATCATCAATTACCTGTGTCTGGTCAGCATCTGGCATTAATTACATGTTTCAAATGTTTATGTTAACAAAAGCATTAAAAAATATACGGCTTACCAAAATACTTCGACCTCATTTTGAATCGCAAATTGTAGACTAGTCGTCTAACAACGTCTGTGGCGTGGTAGTAATGCACTGCCCCTCTAGACAAGTGGCAATTCGCTAGCCAGCGTTTGGTGGAATAGAATGACGAATGTATGGGATTTGACGTATTTGACATGCTTTAACGACTGTCATATACGTCAAATCCCATATATTCGTCATTCTATTACACCAAACGCCGGCTAGCGAATTGCCATCTTGTCTATAGAGGCTGGACTGCTACGCAGGGGAAGCGGGTTCGTATCCCGCTCACTGCAAATATTTGTATGAATGAATATGTATATTTGCCTGGGTGTTATCGTGCCTTGGAGAGCACGTTAGCCGCCGGTCTTGATTGTATATAGCAGTCTGTTAAGTATTGCATAGGACTTATATAATCTTGAACCTAAAATGAGCTCAAAATGTGCTCTATAAGCGCGCAGTACACATTTCTTGGATGTCTTTGGAGAAAAGCGCGGGGTGTTTCGGCGGTGAATGTGTGTGAAGGGAGCTCGATATTTTTTTGAAGTGACTGCCATTTGACCTCCACAACCCCATATTGGCGATATCAAGGTCAGTTAGATCAGTTGTTGAACTTTTAAAGCTCCAACTATCCGTAACGACTACCATAGGTGTTCTTATGGCAACCGGGACCGACGGTTCGGTGTTTCTCTGGCCTGGACCAAAGCAAATAGACACCTATTCATGCATACAAATATTTGCACTGAGCTGGAATCGCGCCCTTTGCGTAAGTTGTCGCTTTCACTACTGCCACGCCACAGATACAACCTAAATATTTCAGTGTAAAACTAAAAAAAAAATACACAGATAATTAACAACAGTATTTTTTCACATAAAAAAGAGATAATTTCTCGTAAAACCAGCCACGTGCACAAAGTTAAACTTTTTTATTATCAGACAGGGGAATCGTAAAGCGTACAAAAAACTACAGTAGCCCTCAGAATTTTTTTTGGGCAACACTTGAAAATGATATTTTTTGAAGAAGCCATATTGGATGTCATGTCATGTCTTTTTGAACTTTCATTTTTTGCTTATTTATGCGGCGGTTTGCTATAAGAACAATTAAAACAAAAGTTTTCTTGTTCTTAGATGTAGGTACGGTTACGAGTGCAAGCTTGAGAAGTAATATGAATGAATTTTAATAATAACTAGCTGTTGCCCGCTGCTCCGCCCGCTTAGATGTCGGTTATAAATAGCTTAGTGTTGAGTCAACGCTATTTTTCTAAAATAAAAGTAGCCTAAGTTACTCCTTATTACATCAGCTACCTGCCTATAAAAGTCCCGTCAAAATCGGCTCAGCTATTTCAGAGATTAGCCGAAACAAACAGACAGACACAAAAAAAATGTTTCGATGTATAGATTATTATGTATATATAATATTTATTCAATAATAAGATCTGGCCTATGATGGTTTTCGACACGTCGAGTGTTGATTCGGCAATCAATGTCTCGATAGTCATATCGGCCTATGGGCTGTTAGCTAAGAGCCTGGACCAATACCTTTAGAGGCACTTGTTAGGCAGCTGGGTCATGTGCGTACTCCTCGATACGGCACGTATTATGAAGGGCACGCGATTACTTGGTCGGCCCACCTGATGGAAAGTGGTTACTATGCCTTGGGACGTGTGCAACACCAGGGGAGTCACACCGTGCTGCTGACCTTGTAAACAAATAGTTTCTGTGCCGTTAGTGTAGAAGACAAAGCAGGAATAGACTTTAGTCTTCCCACTGACAGCACAAAATCTCTCCAGTGAGCTCTGGCTACCCTACTCACCGTTGGGAACACAACACGAGGTTATTATGGCCGCAGTATTTTGGCACAAATTTCGCCAGGGTGGGTACCACCGTGCACGATTACGAAATACCCTCCATAGTAATCCAATCTCGGTTGGATTGCGTTCAGGGGTCAGCAAGTCCATAGCCGGGCAGGGGGGATTGTGGTCGCAGCACTAGTGGGACCGGTGGGTGCCACACGGTGCGCACACGACAATCCTGTTTTGTTGAGACTGTCGAGTGCCACCGTTGTTAACATGGTACGTGTATGAAAATGGTAACTTTCCTGAGAGTTAGCCTTCAGCTTAACATCAGGCGAGGTGAAGTCAAATTGACATGTCCTATATTAATATTAAAAATCAACAATCAGTCCGTAGGAAGGGAGGAAAATAAGATATTATTTTTATTAAGGTGTAGTTAGGGGTGAGTTCACATTCACGAACCCTGAACCTATCGCTCGTGCAGTCGACACTGAACAGTTTTCTACCGACAATTTTAAATAACATTATATCTTTTGTTACAGCAAGCTTCAGTTGAGAAGAGAGGAAAAGGTCGAACCGGCTGGCCCCAGCACGTTTGGGCTCTTGAATTGAAGAGTGAACAGAATCTACAGACATAAGATCTATCTAAAATCATACTTTAAGCATATAGCGTCGAGCACAGTGCAGCGAGCCTCGATTGAGCTTGTCATTGGTCAATCTCGAGTGACGTCACTCAGTCCGGCCATTGACAATCTCCATCAAAGCTGCATAGAGAATTGCACAATATTATACCTATCTATGTTTAAAACCTATCTATATTGTATAAATAACTGTACATAATACAACGTGTGTTGACTGACAAAAAAGAAAGGATTAAAGTACCATCTCATCCGAAGGGTGTCGTTAGAGGCGACTGACGGAACAATACGCAGACGATACCCCTGCAAAAGAAGGAACACTCGAAATAATACCCTGTACCGACTGGCCAGCGTGGAAACCGTTCTTTCCCCATGACATCACCAAATGATACCCCCATAACAGGGTAAAGCCTCCCAAAATTGAGATTGATGACTACCCATTTTGGTACAAACTTACCTACTTATTCACGACAGTAAATCCCTGAAGGGATAGGTTGAGAATATTAAACGCTCATTTTTCGTTATGATTTTCGGTACCACTTGTTCATGGGCTATATATATTTAATGTGGTATGGAGAACAGCTCTCCCTTAGTTGCTTCGACACACACAGGAAGACATGGGGTGGCTCTTTTCTACACCATGGTCAATTCTCGTAATAACAAGATGTTCAAATTTCAGTCTTGACCTAATCTCAAACTCCCAAATGTCTAAAACGAACACGTTGTCAATGAGAATTGAGGTGACATCGATAAAAGAATGAATTTTAAACTTATTTTCATTAAATACGAAAATTGGCCTTCTGTATTAAATTTGAAGTACAGAATAAATAATTATATCGACACATAGTCGAAGTTAAAAATACATATTTTATTCTGTAAGTAATACATACCATTAAAACTTAACTTACCTAAGAAACGTGAGTAGACTAATTTTATATGTTTCAAAAGTTATATAGGGGAGGGCGGGGTTCGAAGTTCCGATTTTGGAGTTGGAAGCAATATTAACGTAATAAATAGATCTAAAATCTATGAATCCTGCATAAATATATGCAGAATGTATCCTAGTTTCAAATTATATAGTCCAATTCATTGAAATAATAATATATTTTAGCGCAGTATCATTTTTCTGTAGCAAGTCGACAAGGAACAACTAGCCCCACGAAGGGGCTGGTTGTTCCTCAGCTGAGGTAAGTTGTTCCGCTTGTCTAATCCAATCATTAATAATATAAGATTAGTTGAAAAGGTATGTATAAAAAAATTAGGCAAATCTAACTGAATATTTATGAAAGTTTTATTTATAAAAGTACAAAATTTTAATGTTTCTTACTTATAATAGCACAAAATTTTAAAGTTTTTGACAAATCAACATCACGGCATACAATTTAAAGTATTTATTGAAAAAGAAACTATAAAAATAATAACAAATATTAAAAAACAGCTTAAGATTAGTAACCATCTCTAACATTTATCAACTTTGACAAAACGTTTAATTAACAAAAATACAAAATTCTTTAATAAAATACAAAGAATACCTAATCAACTAATTTTAACATCTCGAGCTATAGCTTATTTATTCAGTCTTTATAGCTTTGACTTTACTGATATCAATAACTAATGGCTTACTGTGATAACAGTTTTAATTCAGACTTAATTAAATGTAATAAAATTATTCAGAAAATTCGTCGTCAGAATTACAATTCGGACAAACATAGGAATGAACATCTTTAGACTTCAGACATTTTGAATGAGCCCAGTTCTTACACATGACGCATTCAATCCATTGTTCACCTGGTTGTGAATTAGAATATGAGTCGCAACATATTAAACAATACCATTCCATGCTGTCTACTTCACTATCACTTCCATCAGTATCTTCTTGAAGGACTTTACGTTTTACATTTTCTTTAACATATGCGGATTCACTTGCCTCTTTTTTATTTCGCTTGATTGTAACAGCTGTCTTTTTCTTTCCGACTCTTTTTTCAACTTTTTGCTTCTTTATTTTACTATTACTCTTTCCTCTTCTTTCTTTTTCTTCAGCCAAAGCGTTCTTTTCAGGCGTATCTGTCAGTATTGCTGATTTTCTTATTCGTCGCTTAGTTGTTGTAGACAACCTTGGTGGTGCTTTTGGTAGAGGTTTGATGGCTTCAAGAGAAAATGTGCTAGATGTGGCTTGAATGACATTTACATTTGACATATTATCAATATTTGAGGGCCCTGGTTGAGGTTCGTAGATCGTTCCTGTTGTTGCTGGACGTGGCTCACTATCTGGGATTGCTTCCATGTTATGATCTACCTGATCTTTAAGGTCTGATAATTCTTGACGTTCTGACTCCATATTTTGACCCAATTCCAATGAAATATTAGCGTCGGGCATAGGTCGGTCAGTTACGAAAGACGGAGCAAAATCTTCATCCGTAAATATGTCAGGGTTGTATGGACTTACACCTGCCTTTTTAAATGCATTCATAATGTTATTCGGAGTCGCAGCTAGAGGCCATGCATGTTTTACAATTCCAGATATCTCATAAATAGACATTGTCTTGCCTGGGTTATTACGAAGCCAGTTTTCTTGAGCTTTGGCACAATACGTTTTAAATGGTCCATTAACGCCAACTTCTAATGGTTGCAAGTTATGGGTACAATGTGGCGGGAAAGACAACATTATCACCGAATTGGCTTTTGCCTTTTCGACCACATCAATGTCAACATGTGATTGATGGTTATCCAGCAACAACAATATTGGGTCCTCGGGAGTTGGCTTTGTATGTTTTACAAAATGGTCCATATAGATAAGGAATTCTTTGGCTGTCATCCATCCAGAGCTATTTCCAGCTCCAATACTTTCTGGGGGACCATCACGGATGAATAGGTCTTTATACTTAAGGCGAGGAAAAACAAACATAGGCGGTACAGTATTTCCAACTGCATTTGCTGCTAATTCAACGGTAACTAAAGTACCTCGCTCCGCAGACACTATAGCACCGACTTGCTTAATGCCCTTTGCAGCTACAATTTTTTTTGGCTTTAATACAGTGGTAACTCCTGTTTCGTCTAAATTCCATATTCTAGATGGTTGCAAGTTATGTTTCAATATAACGTCTCCTAGCTTGTTAAAGAAATCAGTAACATTGTGCCGGTTAAAAGAGGATGCCCGTCCTGCACTTGTGGCTTCCGGAGATCTTATGGACAAAGACGGATTTCTTTTCATAAAACCCGTGAACCAATCAGCTCCAGCTTCTTTATTCCTATGCCAAGAGACTGGAATGTTAGGCATTTCAAATTTAACAGCACAAGTATATGCTAATTTTCTCACTTCTTCTGGCAATAGACCAAAGTAAATTGACGCACATTTTAACAAATAATCCGCCAATGTGTTCTCCTGGTCTTGGTTGAACACCTGTCTAGAATAGTAACCCACAGTTGGTGTTATACCGGCTTTCAACTTTTTGACAAAGCGAAACAATGTCATATGACATATTTCTAATTCCCGCGCTACCGTCTTAAGTTTACGACCGTCTTTAATAACAGCATCAGCTGCCCGCTGCAAAAGCTCAATTGAAACCTTGCCCCGTTCGGTTTTTCGTTTATAGTTTCTCATCCTAAAACAAAGATTTAATTTTATTATTTACGTATTTCATTACGGGGCACGTTGTTCCGCGGAACAACTAGCCCCTCGACAGAGGAACTTTGAACCCCAAATCCCGTTTTCAATCTAACCTAGAATTATAATGAAATAGGTTATAAAAAGCTAACAATTATATTAAAAAGATAATCACCATAGTTTGTCCAACTGATACTAGCAAGTAACAAACAAATAGCTTGAAAATTTATTGAAATAGACCAAAAAGTTTAAAGATGAAAAAATTTACTTACTTGATGTTTTTGGCCACTAATCCATTACCACTCTCACACGCCGACACAGCGTCACTAAAATGGCTGACGCAATAGCGGGATGATTTGACGTTTCGCGACGCACTTCACACTTATTGCTATCTCTTTTCGTCATGGAGTTATTTGGATCGGAACAACCTACCCCCGGCACTTTGAACCCCGGCTTCCCCTACCGGGTGTTTGGGGAACGCTCCCGAAGCCGAATGCCCGTGGTAGTACTCCGGGTACGTTACATATTGGCATAATTTTTTTTTTGATTTGGTGTAAAGAAAAAATATTTTTTAATTATGTTTTTTTCCTTTTTTTTTACATTATTTATTCTCTATTGTATTAGACAAGCTCAATGAAAAGATAATTTCATAAAAAAACATCACGACCTACATTACAAAAAAAAACAAATAGCGCCAGCGCGTGCTTTTTTTGTAGCGATGTTTTTTCTATGAAATTTTTGTTTCATTGATTTTTCCTAATACGATGGAGAATAAATAATGCTAAAAAAAAGGAAAAAAACATAATTAAAAAAGGATTCTATTTTCACCAAGTTGAAAAAAAAATTATACCCATATGTAGTAAGTAGGTATACCCGGAGTACTACCACGGGCCTTCAGCTTCGGAAGCGTTCCTATTACATCCGGTATATACCTTTTATGTAGGCGTAGGTATAGCTTGAAGGATATTGTACTTAATTTATAAATTTTACCAAAGACTTTAGTGCCAAAATATAGTATTAGCACAAATTAGTAACTATTTAAGAAAATTGTTTTTTTTTTATTCAGGCAATAAAAAAATGTTACATAAGGTATAACTTTAAATAAATAGTAAATATACTTATTGATGTAATTTATAGTAAAATGAAATAAAAATAATGTAAATATTTTATATCTTTGTTTTTTTTTACACATTTGAATTGAAGGTTTAATTATCGCAAAATAATATATGATCGCATTCCAAAAGGTCCATAATCTCATAAGATCCAAATGTTAAAACGTCTTCTTCATCCTAGCGTTAATCCCAGTCGCATCCGAAGCTTTTCAACTTGGAGTCTGGGGTCCGCTTTTTACCAGTCTAACTGCGGATTTGGCTAAACCACCATATTTTCCGTGAAGCGACTGCCATCTAACCTCCACAACCCGAAGGCGATAGCGATGCAGTTAGACCAGTTGTTGGACTTTTTAGAGCTACAACTACCCGTAACGACTGCCATAGGTGTTCGTTTGGTAACCCGGACCGACAGATTAATGTGCTGTTCGAGGAACGATTAAACCAATGCAAATACTACTAATATTTGCACTAAGCGGGGATCGAACCCGCGCCTCCAGCGTGGCGACCGCGTTCACTACCTGTACGCCACGGAGACTTGAGGGCCAGACCGAGAGGAATGGCCCTGGGTCAGCCGGGGTGCGAGGGATATGACGCGATACAACCTCACTTTCGGCCTAGCACATTCGACCCACAGACGGCGTGCGGTTTAGTCGGTTCGAGTCCGACATAACCTCCCCTTCCGGCTCTGGAGGGGGAGGGGGGGGACCGTGGGGAATTGCCCGCACGTAAAAAAAAAACACCACGGAGACTGTCTATAAGATCCAATATGTAATTAAAACGTCCAAGTTACAAAATAATCGTGTTTCAAAAAACACCAAGATCTGAAATGCCTTATGGGTATCTTTATACCACTGAGGTTGCAGACAAGCGTTCCACCTGATGGAAAGTGGTTACCGTGGCCTATGGACGTGTGCAACACCAGGGGAGTCACACTCGTGCTGCCGATCCATTAAACACAGAGAGTCTTCCCACTGACAGCACAAAAACACTCCAGTGAGCTCTGGCTACCCTAATCACCGCCGGCAACACAACACAATGATGATTAATGATGGCTTAAAGAGTTCAACAGGGTTTCAAAGTATGTCATGAATAAAGCCAGGGATGTTAGCTAGTAATAATAATAAATAATACATATTTGACAACATTTCACATAACGCTTTTTAGATCCATGGTAAGCTTAGCTAATTTAAAATGCGGATAAACATACTACTTATGTTACTTTTTTTGTTATAACAAATATATTATAGTTACACAGAATCACCCAGACCAATGCAAATATATAATTCATGCATAGAAATATTTGCACTGAGCGGGGATCGAACCCGCGTCTCCTGCGTAGCGGCCGCGTTCGGTAGGTACCACCACGCCACAGAGGCTCATTCAAAATTTATCTTATAACAAGTGTACCCTAATTTCCACTTCCTCCAGCGCACGCGTGAAACACATGGCCTTTGAACGGATACGGGGCGCGTAAACATTAGCTGTAATATAAATATATATAAATTTACAACCTGACGCTTGTACCTTGAGAGGAGAGGTATTTGGGGACATGCCATTGAACGCACCACTTTGGGCAACAATAATCAATTAAATCCCGTTTATATAGTGTGAATTGAAAACTTATGAAAACTGTAAGAGATACACGACGGTATTTCCGTCCAATTGAACAGTTCGACTGAGGAAGTACCTCCGCCCTACAGAATACCGCGGCCATAATAACCTCGTGTTGTTCCCGGCGGTGAGTAGGGAAGCCAGAGCTCACTGACTGCTTTATCTTCTACACTGACGGCACAGAAGCTCTCTGTGTTTACAAGGTCGGCAGCGCGAGTTTGACACCTCTGGTGTTGCATACATCCATAGGCCCCGGTAACCACTTTCCAGCAGGTGGGCCGTGTGCTTGTCCGCCACCTAAGTGGTATACAAAAATGGTAGGCTTTATAAATTCGCATAGTGCTGAAAATTAGTGTATATTATTATATATCCATTTTTGAGTATACGGTAGAGTATCTACCGACAGTCTTAAGGAACCAATGAATCATTTTTCAATCATTCACAAAAGACGGATATAAAGGAGAAATTTGGATTGGTTCGGGCGAGGTCTGGTAGCTTCAATTTGAATTTACCTTGCCTGATGGTAAGCTGAAGGCGAAGTCTCAGGAGAGAGGGCCACCATTATACACGTGCCATGTTAACAATGGTGGCACTCAGCTTGACGGCCTCATCAGATGCTTTTTCACGCCCCGCTTAAAGTACCCGGGACTGTAGGAAGAGGGAAACACGTGAGCTGGCAAGGAGTTCCAGGTCTTAATGGTGAGACAACCTGTACGCCTAAGTAAGGAAAAGATTGCGGGTTCAAACTCCACCGAGACCGATTTAATGTTGGATTAAATCGTTCTCTATTACCTACTTTTTAATTTATGGCAATAGCTTAGGAAAAACTACTGAATAATCATTATTTTATGTTGAGTACATACAAACTTTAAAAAAGAAAATAATTGCATCCTTTTTGCAGAAAAAAATTTTAATGTCACTTATCAAATTCAACCGGCAAATGGGGTCACTTTGATAACACATATTTTTTAGCGATTTATCAATCGTATTTGAATGTAACCCACGGAGGACAGAATATCATTAATGATTTAACCCCATACTACTTTATTACAAAGCTAATACAAAATGGGGTTCTTCAAGAAGGGCATTCGAAAATTTCTACAGCGTCGGTAGCACGATTGTGATGCCTGTGGTGTTGCATCAGTCCATAGGCCACGGTAATCACTTCCCATCAGGGGGGTCGTGTTCTTGTCTGCCACTTGAGTGGTGTAAAAAAGGAGCAAATTATAGAAAATATATTTTTTCACTGAATACTTTGTATGTTTGATCGCGATAACCGACATCCACTCGGGCGAGCCGCGAGCAAGAGCTAGTAGCCTCCTCATTTTTCCAGTTCTAATAATAATAACTTAGCTGAGGAGCTATGAGGAACAGATGAATATACATACATAGCCTGTCAAAATCATAATCTTCCATGGGCTTCACCGTAGTCGAGTAAAAAAATTATGTTAATTTTTCAGTGGTTTTCTGTAAAATCCCCAGCATAACAGGTAGTATATAAATACCCTCGGCGAAGTTTATCGCCGGTATCCGTGTCTGTGGGGCCATGTGGCGTGGTGTAACGCGTGCTTGGCGGGTGCCCATGGTCGCGGGAATTCTTGAGACAGTCTTGGCGCGAATTTGGGTTAGTTATACATATTTTAGGACATTCTATATAGAGCTATTTAAAGTCTAAGATCCCAAGCGGTGCGATTGCACCGCGAGTCTATTGTTTACCTATTGTCTCTATTATTTACTCACTTGACAGGCTAAGCTTAAAGTTAGAATGGGTTGACTAGCTTGTGCCAAGGATTCTAAAATGCAGACAAACATATTAGTACTTTAATTTTTTTGAAAAGAGTTACTAAAAATATAACACTGATTTGAAAAATAACACTGATTTAGCAATCGATCGCATTTCCGCTACGACAGAGCGATTTTCATTTCTATCAAGATTCAAGTTTAATGCATATTAAATTTTTAAAAAAGCGTCATAGATTAGTGCTTCGTGCTCAGTTTTTTGCGATAGAGTCCCAGTTCCGAAATCAGGCCATTACAATATCGACACGAACCCACTCCTAACAGTCTTCTACATTCTAGCGTTAATCCTAGACGGATCCGAAGCTTGCATCTCAGAGTCCGGGGTTTGCTTCTGCAGTCTAACAGCGGGTTTATCTGAATTTCGATATTTAAGTACCTTGCTACTAATATTCTTCGGAAAATTATTTTCGAGACATGTCCGGCCATTCTGTAACTCATGGCAGTACGAAACACAGGAATACACCTAATTTGTTTTATAGACAGACAAATTGAGTTATTATGTTTTTTTACAAAAGCTTTGATGTTCTCCGATTGATTTCGTGAACAGTGATCGTCTAGCGATTGCCTCGTGGTATGTTATTGCTACCATGAAACATTGTAAGACACTTCGGTTCCGCATGAAACATGAACGAAAGATGCAACATTCTGTCTTGTAGATTATTCCATGTACCTAAATACCTACAACAACCCGCGACCGCTGACTTAACAGTCGATCGCGCTTCCGCTACAACATAATAAGTTAATTCATTTATTCATTCACTAGCTGACCCGGCGAACTTCGTACCATACTCATTCTCATTCATGTAATACCGCACGTGTGGCGTTAGATCCTGTTCCCGCTGCACCCTCTACTATTTTAAACATGTATTATACATATAAACCTTCCTCTTGAATCACTCTATCTATTAAACAAAACCGCAACAAAATCCGTTGCGTACTTTTAAAGATTTAAGCATACAAAGGGATACAGGGACAGAGAAAGCGACTTTGTTTTATACAATGTAGTGATTTGTTATCTATGTCCTTGGTGTACAACAAAGAGTTATTTATTTATTATTTAACATGAAGTCATTTCAGGTTTAAGCCAAACTCAAGTGTCAAGTAACATCTTCGAATAAATGTAGTCCATGAAACGGATTGCACCGAAATTTCGACTCGCAACTGCGGGTGAAGGTATTGTTCCGTCCAAAAACGAAAGATGTTCTAAAATCATGTTATTTTTATAATACTTATTACATAGTAGGAGGCAGGACACGACAGTATTTCCATCCAATTGAGCAGTCCGACTGGGTATCTCCGCCCTACAGAATACCGCGGCGATAATAACCTCGTGTTGTGTTCCCGGCGGTGAGTAGGGTAGCCAGAGCTCACTGGAGAGTTTTTGTGCTGTCAGTGGGAAGACCAAAGGATATTCCTGCTCTGTCTTCTATACTGACGTCAAAGAAACTCTTTTTACAGGGTCGGCAGCGCGAGTGTCACTCCCCTGGTGTTGCACACGTCCATAGGCCACGGTAACCACTTGCCATCAGGTGGGCCGAGTGCTTGTCATTACTCTCGGGCAAAAGCTGTGGGCCTAACTGACATATCGGATACGAAACATGTCAAACGATCGCAAATTGTCAAAAGCACACATAGGAAAGGCGCAAATTGTCGAAGGAGCACAATGTCAAAAATAGCTTGGATCGATGACATTCGACAATCCGACTTGGATAGGTTAGGTTAGAAGGTCTAGTGCGGTAGCGAAGCGGAGCGGCGCGTAGTTCCCGCATTAGCCTTCGTGTTTTTTTTTTAAACCATGCAGAAATGTCATTTTTATAGCTGTTTGATTAAATGGCTAGGCAAGTAATTAAACGTCATCGATCTAAACTATTTTTGACATTGTGTGTCTTTGAAATTCTGCGCTATTGACAATTTGCGATCGTTTGTCTTTTTGCGCTTTTGACCTTATGCTCCTAAACGGATGTTGGTTATTCTGGTATAGTCACAGCACATACTGCCCATAGATCCACTCCCTGGATGAGTTTAAAAAAAAACAAGCAATTACATTATAAAACTATATATTTTATAAGATATTCACAAAATGGAATAGGTACATCAAAAAAACTATTAATATAGTATAGTAAGCGGCAGTTTTTAACACCAATATTGCTTATAATCTTAGCTTCTAGCGCTTAAAAATGATACATATTGGGAGAGGTACCCGTAGGCCCTCAAATTTTGGACCCTATAAAAAAAAATACTGACCCAGCCATTAAGTTAATTAAACCCCGTAAAAAGCAAAATACAACATGACTAAACAACAAGGTGGGCTCATTCTGCGTCAATAGTAACACCAACAATTCGGTTTCGGTCTCGCGTCTCCCCTGATGTCCCCCTAGGGGCCACCCCAAGATTTCTTCAGTCCGTTGTCTCCCCTAGCCTGGGGAGATATCAGAACTTACTTTTAAAATTATATTTTGAATACTCATGTCTCCCATATCACAGTTCTGTTGTATCATGTTTGTACATTAACCAGTACCTACTTGCAAATGAATAAGTTCCTACTACATGAAGAAAGGTCAATTGATATTTTAATATTTAATACATTTGGCAAGAGTAGTGTTTGTTAATGGATCATTTGCTAAGTGAGTTTTTGTAAGATGATACTTATGTCAAATGTATCATTTGCCAAATGAACATTTATGACTAAGTTGAAGATCTATGATATCGTTCAAACTCAAGTTTAAGACTCGACGTGTATAAGTTAGAATAGTTACTGTAATGTAACGCTCGACACTTACGAGGGGAGACACGAGTACTCAAAATATGATTTTAAATGTAAGTTCTGATGTCACCCCTATTAAATAATCCTGATATCTCTCCCAGGGGGGCCAACAGAGGAGACACGAGACCGAAATCAAAAATTCACCATGATTCGGGGACTTTGAGATAGCTTACACTTCAAACTATATGTCAACTACCATCCTTAGTCAAACCGCGAGCATGGCTGCTGAAATATAGCCGAAACGTCGACTTAAATGTGAATAATACGAAATAAATCGCGATAGACTCTGTTAAAAAGTGTCGGTTTTATGTCAATGAGCGATGTTCGGCTAAAGTTCAGAGAGTATCTTATAGAGGAGGTCCAAAAAATTAAGGTCCTACGGGTACATAACCATATATTCTGTTGCGATTTCCCGACATTCGGCAGGCTTAACGTCAGCCTATATTGTACCGAATCCCGACAATTCACAACAAAATATGCTAGCTGTGAAGCGTATCCTATCTTAACATAATTATATAATTCATCTGTTCGTGTTTGTCCATTAATTTATCCTAAAAGGCTAGTCCTATTTGGATGAAACCTTTTGTATCTATTTCAATGACTTTTTGGACCCCGATTCTACCGATTACAAAAAATGTAAATTTTAGACCTTAACATATGTAGTTAAAGTTCAAAATTAAATGAAAAAGAGTTCATTACATTTTTTAAATATCTCTACAAGATGTTATTACATTATAGATTTAACAGCATAATAGTAAAGTTCAAAATTAAATGGAATTTTCAGTTTCTGTGTATGACAGTGGTTGACAACATTGACATCACATTGACTGGTTTACCAACAAATCCGGAAACTAGTGTCAGCGTTAGGCGCGATTTATACAGACGAGACGTGGTGGGGACGTATGACGTAGCGAGCAATTTAACTTACACAATATAAACCTTATGTAGTGTACAATAACGTCGTTTTTGTCTTAGAGAAGAATTCCGTCCGCGCCTCCAGGCGACGTCCCGCCACTAAAGTGACGCGCCATCGCATCGAGTGGCGCACGTCACGACATTGACGTTATTGTACACTACATAAGGTTTATATTGTGTCACTTCAATTGTCCGCCACGTCATACGTCCCCGCCACGTCTTTTCTGTATAAATCGCGCCTAAGAGAATTTTCACCAAAAGAAACCGATGGAAATATGTCTTAGGCACCTCTTATAGAGCAACCATTGCAATTTTGTATGGATTTCTGACTTTCATATTTCAGATACTGAATTTCATATAGGTACTGAATTTCAGTTGCATTGTAGGCATAAATTTAAACATATCTACAACGGCTTATTTTTTATACGGCTTAGGTGGCATACAAGCACACGGCCCACCTGGTGGAAAGTGGTTACCGTGGCCAATGGACGCGTGCAACAACATGGGAGTAACACTCGCGCTGCCGAACCTATTAGAACAGAGTGTTTCTGTTTTTGCAAAGTAAGTCGGTAGAAATCGGGTTACAGGTATACCTCGCCACTAGAAGGCGCATCATTTGGACATAGACAAACTCTACTTTCGTATTTCATACAGTATTTTAATTTGCTATCTTAGTAATAAAATACACAGGATATAATTTCTAGACAAGTGGCTATACTTTTGTAGAATAAAACAGAATATATTGACCGTCTGGTGACGGAGAAAGAATACAAGTATCACCACCCCATCTCATCCGAAGGGTGTCGTAAGAGTCGACTGACGGAACAATACGCAGACGATACCACTACGAGAGAAGGAACAAGACGTGAGTAACAAATGCCTAGCAATGGCGCTTCCCCCAGGTCCAAGTAAAAGGGATAGGCCTAAAAAGACCTGGCTTGACATCGTGCAGGGTGATATGCGTGCAAATGGACGCCCAAGATCTTGCGAAATGGAGGAAGAAGAGCCGGAAGGCGGATCCTGAGCGCCGAGGGCATCTAAGCCTCGGATGCAATCAGGATAATGTCTAAATGTCGATGATGGGCAGGAAATCTCGAAATAAAACCCTGCACCATCTCGACTGACCAGCGTGGGAGGCCAACGCCTCCCAACATTGGGAGAGGACTATGTCCAGCAGTGGACTGCAGTTTGCTAATTGATGTTTTTTTTTTTTAATAAAGAATATTAGCAACCGAAATTATCGAAATTATTAATATTCCCTCTAACTCCTCCAACTAAGCTAAATTGCTTGTGCTGGGAGTGGGTTCACGTCGGTAGTGTAATGGCCAGGATTCGAACCCGCGACCTCTCGATCGTAAGGCCGACTCTTTAACCACTAAGCTTCCGACGCTGGGATTGAAATAAGACTGACATAAACGTCAAATCGCATACATTTATCATTTTGCACCCTAAAATCAAACCACACGTCCTGGGCCTCGATTCTACTAAAGTAAAACCATTGTCATACAACAGACACTGCAAAAATTACCCATTTAATTTTAAACTTTAAAGTCATGGAATTAAAGTCTAATATTAAATGGCTTTTTGTAGAGTGAATGAAAAAGTGAAATGTGACACTCTTCATTTAATTTTGGACTTTAAGTTGATAGTATTAAAGTCTTAAATTTAATGTCATTGTTTATTTCAATAAAATTACTACTAGTAACATATATTACAACTAAAAATAAAATATAATTAAATAACTAACATACACTACAACTAAAAATTAAATATAATAAAATTAACATGATTCAAACAACCCGCCCAGTATCGTTCCCGGTGCAAAGGTGCCCATGATGCTGGCAGCGTTACCTCGCTGAATTGCGATAGCCAATCTTTGCCCC
The DNA here is from genome assembly GCA_949126895.1 of Eilema caniola. Taxonomy (NCBI): domain Eukaryota; kingdom Metazoa; phylum Arthropoda; class Insecta; order Lepidoptera; family Erebidae; genus Eilema; species Eilema caniola. The sequence goes on from OX421487.1 coordinate 4,179,700, forward strand.
AGGAACGAGCTGGACCGGGAGTCACCGCCTTGTTCTTCAATACGGCGACCAAGTTCCGCGAATAGGCGTTTCGCCTCCGATCCCCAACTGCCCAGAGTCTCAACCGCAATGGGCACAAAATAATATTGTGGCTCCATTGCGGCGTATTTTAACTTTTTCTTGCTCGCCGCGTCCTCAGCTGCAGCCGCGGGAGAGTTGACGGTGCGACTCAGGTGCGAGGCCGCGACAGTGCTGACGCATGTGGCATCCCACACATGTCATTTATTGCAGTGTCTGTAGTATGACAATTGATTTGGCTTTAGCAGAATCGAGGGCCTGATCGTCCACCTGTATCTCGTGGGTAGGGGCGGACATACGGAAATAAATGTACTGGCGAGGCTAACGTGGCTCTGGTACACTCGACACTGGCGTCTCGCCATTAATAATTTTATAATACATTTTACTTGACATTGGAAAAATTGTGGCGATTTGTGGATTAGACGCCATTTTGAAGTAGTTGGAAGTTCTTCGGCCAACGAATAGCCATTTGTCTAGAGTTCTTCTAAAGCTATTTGCGCATAATAACTCCTTATAGACTAATATCTTAATTATATACTAATGTTATGATTTCACGTTTTCCTATGGTTAAAATATATTTTAAGCGTATTTATCATATATTTATTACATATAGGCTTGCCCTCGATTCTACTAACGTAAACTGCCAGCTCACGTGTTTCCCTCTTCCTACAGTCCCGGGTCCTTTAAGCGGGGCGTGAAAAAGCATCTGATGAGGCCGTCAAGCTGAGTGCCACCATTGTTAACATGGCACATGTATATAATGGTGGCCCTCTTGCCTGAGACTTTGCCTTCAGCTTATAATCAGGCAAGGTAAAGTAAAAAATTGACGTCGCTTATATAAAAAACAACTGCAATTTTTTAAATTAAATTTTAGACTTTATTGCTATATATATTTAAAGTCCAAAATTAAATGAAAGAGAGTTACATTTCACTTTTTCATTCGCTCTACAAAATGCCATTTAATGTTAGACTTCAATTACATTACTTTAAAGTCTTAAATTAAATGGAATAGTTTTGCAGTGTTCGTGGTATGTCAATGGTTTTCTTTTACCAGAAACGAGGGCCTGGTTTGTTCAGTTTATAAAAATGATAGCAACTCATTGGTGTACTGTAGCCCACAAAAAACGGCAGTCGCTACTATAAAAATCAAGATAAACAAAATGGAAGCTTCAAGGTGAAAAATAACAGTTTTGAATAACAAGTAAAAAGTTTATTTCGTCTAAAAATTATTGGTTAATTGTACGTGATTCTAATTGCAAATCATTGGTTCGTAATCATTTTTATTGGAAGTGATTATTTAGTAGTGATTTATCTTTGGTTAACAGTGATTTTGATTGAAAATCGTTGGTTATTAGTGATTTTGACTGAAAATCATTGGTTAATAGTGATTTTTACTGGAAATCATTGTTTAATAGTGATTTAGGCCGGTATTCTAGAATACCACTCAGCTGAACCTCAATTCATCCGAGGAAAGATTGTAAACACATATTGACAAATTTGACAGGTTGCGTGGCAGATTGTCTATACAATCTTTCCCCAGATAAATTAAGAATTAGCTGACTGGCATTTTAGAATATAGCACTTAGACTGGAAATCAAGAATAACACATTATTTTATTTCATATCTTTTATTCTTATATAGATTCGAATGTACAATACACTGACAGGATCGCGAAATTATATTGACTGTCCATTAAAAACCAATGAGTTGATATCATATTCAACACTGTTCAGACTGGTCTATCCACAATAACTATAAGATCTCTACACACTATCTACTTTTTGAGATCTATACGCGTAAAGCAGCGATGTGTGCAGACCTCAAACTGTAGGTAATGCGCAGAGAAAGATACATTTCATAATTATAATAATATTGCGAGACTTAAAAAGCTAATTCTCACAATTAATAAGTTTATCTTATAATAACCTTACAAATACTAAAATTGCTGTCATTATTTTGGCTTATTTAAGATAAGATTTCACAGTATATATACGACGCCATATCGACCCAAAGTATAAAAGCTCAATTAGCTTGTGTTATATGATCTAGAATGAGGATAAACATACTTCTTTTGTAAATACATACATTCTATTATACATAAATACACCCACACCAATACAAATATACAAATTCATGTACACAAATATTTGCACTGAGCGGAATTCGAACTCACGCCCCCAGCGAAGCAGTCGAAACAAAGATGAAGAAAATATCCCAGGGAGTTTTTGAACCCTAGTAGGATCTTCAAGGTTCCTAAGAGTTTAGAAACACGCTGAAATACTTGTCAAAATTGATCTGAATTCGAAAATATTTGATTAAAAAATTGCTTATTTTAGCTCAACAACAAAATATACCTAAATACATATACTCCAAATAGTATATAATTATATTGGTGTCTCACAGACTCGTGTATATATGAAAATAATACAATTATATATAATACTAGCTGTCGCCCGCGGCTCCGCCCGCGTGGATGTCGGTTATCGCGAATCGGGGTATGAAAAATAGATGTTGGCCGATTCTCAGACCTACCCGATATGCCCACAAAATTTCATGAGAATCGGTCGAGCCGTTTCGGAGGAGTTTGGCAACGAAAACTGTGACACGAGAATTTTATATATTAGATTTGTCTATATTAAAATGTATTGCGAAATCAACAGAACAGTGACGTTATTATACATATTGTTTTCAATCTAAAGCCGAAATGTTTGAAAGTATTGACAGAATATTTCATTTTGTTCGAAAATATAAACACTTCTTTTGAGATTAAAAAACATAGAAACTATTTTTAAAATTTGAAATAACCTATCTTATTGATTAAAATAGGAAAAGGTTATTTCGTTTAAGCTATTTGTTTATGTAAATCGGTATAATACTACCAATAAACTGAAATGAGTTGAAAACGTAGATGCTTCGGCGAAACATGATATTATTGAGATGAATATTAATTATACAAATATGTGGATGTGTGGCGATACCACATGTACCCAGCGCCATCTAGCGACATCAAGCCGAACTATTATGATACTACAAATCCTGCATCGCGAAAGTGAAGTTCCCGCGCTGGTACAATACATATACAACATCCCAACCGTGGAGGTCGCCACTGTGGAGGAACGGGGTGTGATGTTCCTCCAACACAAAGGGAGGATCCTCCGACCAGGCAAGGTGATCACGCCTGGCGGGCCGCGGCCCAACGATTGTCGTTGGGATGTTGTATATGTATTGTACCAGCGCGGGAACTTCACGTTCGCGAGGCAGGATTTGTAGTATCATAGTAGTTCCGCTTGATGTCGCTGGATACATGTGGTATCGCCACAGATTTTTTGTGAGATTTGAGATTGTATTATATTTAAAACATAGACGATAATTTTAAGATTAATCACATAGTTGTTTGAGAATGTCTATAAAATGACGTATTTTGTGATTTTAAACATAATGCTCCTATTAAGATTTAAAACATAGATTCCATTTTGAGATACGACGACAATTGTGTAAAAAAACATCACTTTAAAAAAAAATGGCTTCAAGCGCGTGCTTTTTCGTAGTGATGTTGTTTTTACGAAATTATCTTTTTATTTAGCTTTACTGACACGATGGAGCATGAATAATGCTAATTAAACGGTTTTTTTTATTATTTTTTTTATGCCAATAGGTATGTAATGTACCCGGAGCGCTACCAGGTGCCTTCGGCTTCGGGAGCGTTCCTCTTACACCCTTATGATAGTGTTTACAAGATTAATGTGCTTTTTTGTGTTTATTAGATACTATTTTTTGAACTGAATACGAAGCAAATGTTTTCGAGATTAGAAACTCACATGCTGTTTTTGAGATTGAAATATGAGATTTGAAAACAGAGTTGTTTTTTTGAGATTGTAAATATAGATGCTTTATTTATAATTTTCAGATGATATTTTTGCTTGCTTGTTTGAAAACAGAGACCATTTTGTTTTTGAAAACGAAGCTGTTGTGTTTTTATGGTTCCGCAGCGAAAGGGTAAAAACTGAATCCTATTACTAAGACTCCACTGTCTGTTTGTCTATTCAATCAATATTCCAAAACTCTGAACAAAAAAATTAACACTGTAATTCCGTCAATGTTAAATTGCATGAGTTATATAAACAAAGTAAATATGTATATGCAAGCTTATTATATAAGTATGATTATATTATATAAAATAGAAACTTCGGACCGAAAATACCGATTACACGAATTTTCGGATGTATAGTTTATGGTACAGACAGTAAAAGAACGATCTTGATGAACAAAGTACTCATAATGTTTATAGGACACGTCAATTTGACTCCACCTCGCCTGATGGTAAGCTGAAGGCAACGTCTCAGGTAAGAGGGTCACCATTACATACACTCAGCTTGCCAGCGTTATCAGTCTCCCACCCCCCACCGCCCCTCCCCCCACTAGTGCCCCGCCCCCCTGCCCGGCTATGCACTTACTGATGTCTGAACGCAATCCAACCGAGATTGGATTCCTATGGAGGGCTTTTCGCAATCGTGCACGGTGGTACCCACCCGGGCTTTAAATTTTGACGTTCATATGTGCTCTTTATGTGCCTAAACTGAATAAACGAAATTGATTCTTTGATTCTATGACACCTTTAGTTCGGACGATAAAACAATTTAAGTTAATAAAACGGTTTAATTTGCTCCTAAAACGAAAGTAAAAAGATTAGAAGAATTAAGAATAAGCAATCTGAATTAGAAAAGTATTGAAATCGTCCCGGGTCAGCCGGGGTGCGAGGAATATGTCGTCGACAACCTCACCTTCGGCCTAGCAGAAGACCCACAGACGGCGTGCGGTTTAGTCGGTTCGAGTCCGACATAACCTCCCCCTCCGGTTTCGGATGCACCCGTGGCGATTTCCCGCATGTAAAAATAAGAAATTAGTTCGTGCGTCAAGATCGTTTTAATGGTGACTATACATTTAAAGATATGTGTTATAGCTAACGGTTTTATATATAGCGTGATTTACTAAAATGTATAATTTGTATATGAAATTAATTTTTAATACAATATAAAATAACTTTTAAACTCTCGCGTTTCATGATATACAGGGTGGAAGATTTTAACCTTACCTAGAGGGGAAGTGAAGTAAAAGTTAGACATATTTTATCCCTATGATTGACACTATCGATTAATCCCATAAAAATACAGGATGTTACTTTTTGGGATTTTAGTCGGTTCGAATACTGGGTGTGGCAAGCGAGTTATCAAAAATCTCCGAATGCAGTTTTGTTTCTTTAAAAAAATAAAGGAATGTTTCCTTTGAGTGAAATTAGATATCTACAGTATTTAGAGTACTTCCCCTCCAGGTAAGGTCAAAATCTTCCACCCTGTATAATTAAGAGAATGGGAATTAACGCGATCATGGTATAGGTACTTACATACCTTTGATTGCCTGACGTTTCGACCAAGTTACACCGGCCGTAGTCACAGGCTGACTGGCTCAGCGGTGCACGCCCGCCGTCTTCGACTCCGTGAGGTAGTAGATTCATCATCTACCCACACATTTTCAATATTTTCTTTTCGCCATGTACCGTCACACACTCAGTGTTCTCTATTCTATTATATTTTTTAATATAGCGTGCTATAACGATGTCGACAATTCTGCCAAAATAAAGGCAACTTGACTCTGTTGGACTCGTTGTGAATCTTGTTGGTACACTGAAACAAACACAACATGGACCCCAGTGTCCTCATGATCCCCCCCTCACCTTCGGCCTAGCACATCGACCCACAGACGGCGTGCGGTTTAGTCGGTTCGAGTCCGACATAACCTCCCCCTTCGGCTTCGAAGGGGGGGGGCAACGGTGGGGATTTCCCGCACGTAAAAAAAAGTGTCTTCATGACATCCCGGTGTAAACTGCTCGAGACGTCAAGCAATCAAAGGTATGTAAGTACCTATACCATGATCGCGTTAATTCACTTTCTCATTATTACAATATAAAATATTTCTAAATATATAAACTTATATATCTAATGTGACAATCTTATATCCCTGGTACTGGTATTACTCGGGACATTATATCTTGAATCTAAAATGTGCTCTATACGCGCAGTACAATTTACTTGGGTGTATTCCCATCGAGAGGGCACGAGAGAGCATCATGCCCCTCTAGACAAGAAGCAATTCATTGGCCACCGTTTGGTACAATATAATGACGAATATAAATGTAGTTGATTGAATTTGTTGAAACTTCTTGATGGAACTTCATTTTACAATCTTTGTATATATTAAAAACTCACTTTACAAATTCCACAAAATTATATTTAGTTTTATCACTGTAAATAAAAAAAAAAACCTTTTTTTACCTGAAGATGAGTTATTCGAAACATGTCGTAATATTCTAAATTAAATATTAGTATTTACATTGTACAGTGATAAAACTAAATATAATTGTGTGGAACTTGTAAAGTGAGTTATTTAATATTTATATATATAAAGATAGTACGAATATATGTGATTTGACGTATCTGACAGTCGTTAACACATGTCATAAACGTCAAATCCCATACATTTGTCATTCTATTCCACCAAACGCCGGCTAATGAATTGCTACTTGTCTAGAGAGGCAGGGCTTCGTTAATCTTCCGCTTTAGATCCAAGATACGTATCCCGAAGTATAGTATATATATATATGTAAACATACAAACCATGACAAAATGCCCGCAAGACGGCAATAGGTACTAGGTATTACGTTGGACCGAAAATAGTTATATTAGTCGATTAAGATAGGAAAAAGTGAATGCCCAGGTGGGACTCGAACCCACGATCTTTCCCTTACTGGGGGAATGCTCTGACCACTCGCAGCTATACCGACGTATCTTGGCAATACTAAAAACCTTACCTACGTAAAAATTATGAATTGATATTTCTATCTTTATCCGAAAATCCATAAGAGTAAGATAAGTTATGTTTCTGCACAGGACAGAGCAATGAAATCAAAGCCACCGAGCATTCCCCCTGTAAGGGAAAGATCGTGGGTTCGAGTCCCACCTGGGCATTCACTTTTTCCTATCTTAATCGATTTGAAAAGTTAGCATAGTCAATGCTTCAAAATTTCATTCAGTTATATTAGTTTCTGAGATTTCGTGATTAATCAGTGAGTGGTTTTGCGCTTTTGTATATATACAGGGCGTTCCAAACTTATGGGACATGAAGGGGAAGTTCAGCTATTCTTTCGATTGGCATCATAAAAACATGGTATTTTTTTTTTTTTGTGGACATTAAAGTCGGTTCGATACCCAGACGAAGCGAGTAATTTTTAGAAAATCAATGAATGCAGAATTACTTACTTTTAAAAATAACATAAAGTCTTCTTTCAGCGAAATACACTATCTACGATATTTAAGGTACTTCCCCTTCATGTCCCATAAGTTTGGGACGCCCTGTATATACATATAGATCATAATTTCAGTGACTTTTAGTTGCTGTTATCATGTCTATTGCTATTTGTCTAGGGGTCTCTTCCAAGGACCTTGAAGTTCATGACACGTGTCTATGGGTCTAGTAGTCTCTCCTGAGGATCTTGGAGACACGTCCTCAGTGCGCGCGTAGTCCCCGCAGATGCCTTAGCGCACACCTAGCAGCGGTTCCTTTAGCAATGCGATAGTTCCTGCCTACCCCCTTGAAGGTACCCCTACCGAAGACTTCCACGCAGACACGGACCCGGCGACCGTCGGCTAGGCGCTCAGGTTTTCTGTGGGAGAAAGAAATATTATAAAACTGGAGAATATAAACAGATACTGAAAAAGATATTGACAGCCTTCGTGGCGTAGCGGTGGTGAGCGCGGCCGCGGCGCGGGTTCGATCCCCGCTCAGTGCAGACATTTGTATGCAAAAATATCTGGTCTGGTCGTGCCTCGGAGAGCACGTTTAGCCGTCGGTCCCGGTTGTCATACAGACATCTATGGCAGTCGTTAATAGGGGTGGTTGGAGCACTCAAAAATCCAACAACTGGTGTAGCTGCAATGCTTCGATATCGCCTTTGGGTTGTGGAGGTCAGATGGCAGTCGATTCAAAAGCGGACCCCAAACTCCAAGTTGAAAAGCTTCGGATGCGACTGGGATTAACGCTAGGATGAAGAGGCAGACTGAAAAAGATGTATTTTGGCATCTTCAAAGGTCTCATTAATGTCACCTACTTTTTTATAACACTGAGGTGGCAAACAAACACTCGGTCAGCTTAAAGGAAAGTGGTTACCGTGGCCTATGGACGTGTGCAACACCAGAGGGGTCACACTTGCGCTGCCGACCCTGTTAGAACAGAGAGTTTCTGTGCCGTCAGTGTAATAGCTTTTTTTATCGAGTAGAAATCCTCACTAAACGATGCAAATCGTCTTATTGAAGTTTTGAAATAATAGGGGTTAAAGTATGAAATTGCCGTTTCATTGTAATAGGTACTTCGAATTGACATAGAACCTTCATGGTTTGAGATTTTTGAGTGAAACTTTTTCCACATGGTACCTATGTAGTTCTTCATTTAAAAATGTGCAACATTCGATTATCGACTTTCAGTTGTTTTTTTTATTCAGCTTAGACAAGAAAGATGGATACTTCGAAAATTCGAGTGATTTTTGAATACGAGTTCCGACGCGGAACTAACGCGGCAGAAACAGCTCGCAATATCAATGTTGCGTTTGGAGAGGGGACTGCTAATGAACGCACCGTGCGATTTTGGTTTAAACGCTTTCGTGATGGAAACTTTGATTTGAAGAACGAACCACGAGGAAGGCCGTCCACACAGGTGAATAACAATGAATTGAAAGACATGGTGGAAGCCGATCCGAGCCAAACTACCCAGGAATTAGCTGCATGGTTTAACGTTACCTTACCAACAATATTGACTCATTTGCGTCAAATCAATAAAATAAAAAAATGTGAAAAATGGGTACCTCATGATTTGACTGATCTGCAGAAAGAAATGCGTGTTGAAACTTGTGTTGCCTTGTTGAATCGATACAGAAATGAAGGAATATTGGATCGAATTGTGACATGTGATGAAAAGTGGATTCTTTACGATAACCGTAAGCGAAAAATGCAATGGCTGACCCCAGGTGAAACGCCACAACAGTGTCCTAAAGCAAAGCTTACCAATAAAAAGGTAATGGTAACTGTTTGGTGGTCTCAGCATGGTGTTATTCACTATAGCTTTCTACGATCTGGTCAAGCAATAACGGCAGATGTCTACTGTGTCGAACTCCGAACAATGATAGCAAAACTAGCAGTGAAACAGCCCCGACTCATGAATCGATCTTCACCATTATTGCTCCATGATAACGCGAGACCTCATACAGCACGAGAAACCGTTTTAACTCTACAGGAACTGCAATTAGAAACTATCCGTCACCCACCGTATTCGCCAGACCTTGCTCCAACAGACTACCATTTTTTTCGTGATTTGGACAATTTTCTATGTGATAAAAAGTTTTCTTCTCAGGAGGCAGTACAAAATGCTTTCACACAGTTTGTCGAATCTAGATCACCAGATTTCTATCGCAAAGGCATAAATGACCTTCCTACTAGATGGCAGCAATGTAGATGCAGATAATAATGGTAATTATTTTGATTAACGTTAAATTTAAAAAAAAAAAACGAATTTCAATTTGTCAGTACAAATCGGCAATTTCATACTTTAACCCCTAATATTAATTACGCATTTAGTCGATTAGTATCGATTTAAATTTATATTTTAGTTACATTTTAAATCTGCTGTTATATCAGTACGTTTGATTTGTCTCTGGCCGTGTGCGGTATACCAACATTTCGATACAATCTTAATGGCCACCGTACAGTGATGATGTATAAAACTAGAGCTTATATATAGCCCCAAAGAGGTAATTTCGCCATATCCGACATTACCAGGAGCGGGAGCTGGTCATGTGGGCCCGCCCACTGACTGATGTCTGAGGGAGGCTATGAAGTCAACTGGAGCCTCATTCAAATCCTTTTTCTCTTGGCATCAGCTTCCTAGCGCTAAGGCTTGGGTGAACGGAGCGGGCCACGTGACAGTACACGTTAGCGCGGCACGTGCTCCACCAGTCCTCGGCGGCGGAAGCGGAGCTAAGTGCCCACCACCTTCGCCAACGCGGGCTGTTCCAGTCCCATCTCAAATTTAAATAACTGGAGATCGTGTACTCCACACCCTTTTTTTTTTATCGTGTGGAAACCCCCACGGGCTTCACCCCATCGGTGCCGACGATGGGGTGGGCGTGTCGGAATCGGACCGACTAAAACCACACGGTGTCCTTCCCAAGTATCCATTGCCGGGCACCCCGGGTAAGCCCTCGAAAGGATAACCCCAGGGTTGCCGGCGGATATTGGCCGCCACCGCGGCCTCGCCTGGTGGGTTCGGGTTATATCCCGCGTCGGTGAGTTGGCAAGCGTGTGTAGGACACCCTGAGATTACATTTCTAAATACCTATTATAAAATTATGTAAATATTCCACAATATTTCACACAACGCTATCTAGACCCATGGTAAGCATAGCTTAACTAGCTTGTGTTATGGAATCTAGAATGAGTATAAACATACTTAGATACATTTTTCTGTAAATACATACATATTATACATAGAAACACCCAGAAGAAGAAAGCGTCGGTAGCTTAGTAGTTAAGGAGTCGGCCTTACGATCGAGAGGTCCTGGGTTCGATTCCTGGCCATTACACTACCGACGTGAACCTACTTCTAGCACAAGCAATTTAGCTTAGTTGGTGAGGTTAGAGGGAATATTAGTAATTTCGATAATGTCGGTTGCTAATATTCTTGTAAAAAAAAATACATATTCATGCATACAAATATTTGCACTGAGCGGGGATCGAACCCGCGCCTCCTGCGTAGCGGCCGCGTTCACTACCGCCACGCCATAGAGGCTATCAAACACTAAATATAAGAAAATTATGGCTATAATTTTTTTTTTATCAGTATTTGTTTTTTCCCGTAGCGCGTTTGTTTCCTGTCGCTTTTCTGATTGGTGCATAAATTGATAGCCAAAGTCATAATTTTTTGTCACCATTTTAGTGCCAGGATATCGTATCTACATTTTATAATCCATACTAATATTATAAATGCGAAAGTAACTCTGTCTGTCTGTCTGTTCCGTTTTCACGCCTAAACCACTGAACCGATTTAGATGAAATTTGGTATAGTGGTAGATTAGACCTTGAGAAAGGACATAGGCTATGTTTGGTCGCGATAACCGACATCCATGCGGGCGGAGCCGCGGGCAACAGCTAGTAGATAATAATGCCGACCCTGTTCCCTGACTCGGAAAAACCACAGCAGGGAGTTCATTTCCACACAAATATTTTTGGGTAACGGGGGAGGGGTAATCTAAACTTCACCACATATCACCATGTGGGAGCGGGAGTTAATTAGTCAGTTACCCTATTTTATCTATTTTTAAATATTGTGAAATTTTATTGTATAATTTTGATGATAATACATAACAATATAAATTAAGTAGGTACCTAATATAATAATACAAAATTGTTTCATTAAAAATTTAATTGAGTTTGAATTGTTCTAGCAAGTAGAGCTTCACTGCATTTAAAATACATTGAATTTGTAAAAAAAAATATACGTGTTTGTATAAAAATTCTCTATAAGATTGAGTAGCTTTAGTTAAGTATGCCGTGTTGGATCCCGGTGAAATAAAATAACGCCCCTCCATCTCCTCCCGTGGGTGTCGTGGAAGAGGACTAAGGGAGAGGGCTGTACTCCATCCCACAGTAAACTTACAGCCACTGACAAGTGTCCGCTTGGCGGTGATAGGCTCACCCCCTATCACGTGGGACCGAAAATTATATTTGGCGAAATGTGTGTGTTAATATACATGGAGTATAGTGGTACTCACCCAAACTTGGCGGTATCAGGCTCTGCTTCTAGCAGCTCCCTGACGGGAGACTTGGGAGCTGCGGCACTGAACGCTTCCAATTCTGCTCCCATCAGATTCACGTAGGATTTCCACACGGCACCCAGGGACATGCCTGTGGATTGTTGAAAACAGTAGCACCATGTAAAAATAGTACTTATAACAATTGGTTTTTTTTTTACGTGCGGGAAATCCTTCTGAAGCGAAGGGGGAGGTTATGTCGGACTTGAACCGACTAAACCGCACGCCATCTGTGGGTCGATGTGCTAGGCCGAAGGTGAGGTTGTCTCGTGATATATCCCGCGCACCCCGGCTGACCCAGGGCCATCCCTCTCGGTCTGGCCCTCCTCGGAACCAAAAGACACCGGAGCAGTATCCTTAAATGTCAGCAAGTCTGTCAACATCTATACTATCATAAATATAATGGTCGTGTCTGTAAATTGAAGATAATTAAAAAAAACTTGAATAATCAAAGTATTAAGTACAATTCCGAAAATAATTGTTATTGGAATTCTTATCTTTTTCAGTTCATTCACGATTAACGCCAAAACTACTAAACATATTTTGATGCAGTTTTTTTTTGTTAGAAAAGTTCTTCGTTAGTCGTAGAATGTAAGATTTTTTATGTATTATATACTACGAATAATGTATCATATAGAAGTGTAACTCCCATAGAGTTACCGCTGAAATATTGGAGTAACTTACGCATACTAAAAAAACAGCAATAAAACAGAACACTCACACATCCATTGTTGAACACTTGCACGCGATTGGTCGCGCCAAAGTCATGCTGTCTCGGCGCCCCAAACGTCATAGTGGCAAAGCGGCGAACGTGATGAGCGTGGCTGGTGTTATACAATAATAAGACAGCTTGTGTTTATGTTTTATTGAATAAGTTCAATCAAAGTTCAATCAATAAAAAAGTCGGGTCGCACTCCGGGAGTGCAACCCGACCCGAAGTGAAAACTTGTTCTCTCTTTCTTCGTTATATACAGAGTAAAAGATAAAAAGAACATACCATACCATACAATACCTATAATATAGCGCCAATTATAGAACCTATCACTAATTTTCTGTCAGAACAAATTAATGAATTACAAAAAGAAAAATAATCACAAAAAGTAATAAATTACAAAAAGAAAAAATAATCACAAAAAATGTCAGATGCCGAGGTTCGAACCCGGTACTATCTGAAACCATAAGGACTTACAGTAGAAGCGCGTACCGCTAAGCTACGAAGCTTCTTGGCGTACCTAACAAAATAAACAATTTTTAGCTAATGTTGTATGACGTCAGTCGTCGGTTACGGTTTAAAGGTCAAGTAATCCTGACGCGAGTTCAACACTTTTTACCCATCCAATGCCGCTAACGAAGTTTTCACTTCAAAAAATAATAACTGGATTGTTATTATTTTTCTATTGATTGAACTACATACGCATACAAATCAAAATAATTAGTTTATTTAATTTATGGCGGTTGGAATTTAGTAAAGACTCGTTTTTAACAATATAATGCAAACGAATTATAAGAAACTGTTCGATTCTAGCTTTTAACAACATAACGTCGTGATTGCTTTCTATAGGATGGCTTTCTTTAAGGGGTTATACACTTATTTACCATTATTTTAAAATTGTTAATTTCAACTGTCGACCAGATGATTCTACATTTGAATGTAATGGACTAACTATCTGAAAAGTAGTAAAATACTTTTTAAATATAAATAATTTAAGTAATGAACTAAATAAGAACTTTTTCATTAAATTTAGAAGTTGCAAATAGGTATATAAAATATCTCACAGTGCAAATAGGCACAGCAGTTTTTCTTAATCGCTTAACCTTTCCATTATTTGGTGTGTACATGTCATCAGTTCGAACGTGTATGCTGCATATTTTACTGTACTGACTAGGCATCCAATCACGTTCATTTCTTTCCAAACGAACCGCACTCACCCATTTTCATGCCTGACTTCATTTGTTGGGAATCTGTGACATTTAAATTATAATTTAATTTTTATGCATAATATCATCCTACTAATATAATATCATAGTAACAATATTTTTGATTACCTTAGCGCTTAATATACTATGAACTATGAACACTGCATAAAAAATAATGTTATTTAGGAATTGCGTTCATGTTGCATACCACATTTCAACTTCGCCAAGTACGTGTTTTTAAAATGAATATTTACTCACCTATGGAAGGTGATTCCAGCGTTTTTCATATCAGTATGGTTTCTGCACCACTTCACAACACACGAAGGCATATTTGAAATGTAATTAACGCGAAAACACACAAAAACAAACACAATTAAAATCACTGACAGATTGATTCCAGTGACACAACCGTACGATACCTACGCGTGACAGCGCGGACTGACAGCGCCGCGCGGTACACTTTGTAAGCCCCGCCTTCCGCGGTCCCCATTATGTGGTGCCATTTTTTGAGCCGAGTTACACTTCTATAGGATACATTATTCGTAGATTATATATAATACATAAAAAATCTTCTAATCTAATATATTTGTTTGATTAGAACCGGAGATATGACCGCAAAAGACGTGAAAATCGACTACCACGGCCATCAGCTAATATTTCTCCTTTTTTTTATACCACTCCAGTGGCAGACAAGCACTGGGCCCACCTGATGGAAAGTTGTTACCGTGACCAATGGACGTATGGAACACCAGCTCCCCTAGACAAGATGCAATTCGTTGGCCGGCGTGAGATAGAATAGAATGACGAATGTATGGGATTTGACTTAGCCGCGTGTTCCCGGCAGAGTAGAATTTGGGCCACCCCTTCTCTTCCCATGTGGTGTCGTACAAGGCGACTAAGGGATAGGGCTGATTAACTTTAACATCAGACAGATACGTACAGCCCAGACTCAGATTCAGATGCATGACTCGAGTCAACAATAGTGCCCAGAATACGGCAATAGGCTCGCCCCCTATTACGTGGGACCGAATACAGATTGGTGAAATGTAGGTGTTAATTCACCTCTGCCTAACCCTCCAGGGATAAAGGCGTGATTATATTATGTATGTATGTATGTATGTTTAAGACTGTCATTCTATTCCATCATATGAAAGGGGCTCTTGAGGGGCAGGGGAACTACACTCGTGCTGCCGACCCTGCACGAAACCTTCGACCCCCCCTCCCCCCCCCCCACAGCAGGTTCTCTAAGCTCTTACCAGAATCTAGGAATATAGCTCCAGCGACTGACTCGAAGAGATCGCCTAGCGCTTTGGGTACCTCCACGTCCTCTGCTTGCTCCATTTCGTCTTCTTGTATCAAGTAATGCTGCAAGCAAAAAACACTTAGAAACTTTGCGAAGATTTGTGTGTGAGATTTACAGTCTCTGTGGAGTGGCGGTAATGACAATGGCCGCTACGCAGGAGGATACGAGTTCGATCCCCACTCAATGCAATATTTTTTTATACAACTGAGGTGTCAGTCAGGCACATGGTTCACCTGATGATAAGTGGTTACCGTGGCCTATGGACGTGTGCAACATCAGGAGAGTCACACTCGTGCTATCGACCTTGTCGCAGAGAGTTTTTGTGCCGTCAGTGTAGAAGACAAAGCTGGACAAGCCATTGGTCTTCCCACTGACAGCACAAAAACTCTCCAGTGAGCTCTGGCTACCCTACTCACCGTCGGGAACACAACACGAGGTTATTATGGCCGCGGTATTCTGTAGCGCGGAGGTACTTCCCCAGTCGGACTGTTCAATTGGACGGAAATACCGTCGTGGCCTACCTCCTACAGTACTTCGTATGCATGAATATGGGTATTTCAATTTGTCTGCTCGTGTCTAGGAGAGCACGTTAAGCCGTCGGTCTCCGTTGCTAAACGAACATCTATGGCAGTCGTTACGGGTAGTTGGAGCTCTCCTAAAGCCAACAACTGGCCTAATTGCAATGCTTCAATATCGCCTTTGGGTTGTGGAGGTCAGATGGCACTCGCTTTACGTGCATAATAATATTTTTAAACATAATTACGATTTCATTAAGAACAAAATAATCGAAAAGTGTAGTGGAGGGAAATTCAAAAGATTTAAAGCGTAATGCTATTGGTAGGAAGTTTCAACCAATAGCGTGGCGACTCGAAATGAACTCTGACGTCATATCCCGTAATAAAAACTATCAGCTCTTGTCGTCTAGTGGTTGTAAATAATTGTCATGTTGCATTATTAAATTAAATATGTCTATATATATACATAATTCAAATATATAATTGAAAGTGAAACGCACCTCTTCGCTAATAGAGTGTCCATTCTCTTCTTGTATCTTCACATATTTAGTGAGCACCTCGTTCAGACCCGGAGACATGTGCCTGAAGTATCTGCGAAGGGAAATATTGTGTCAATAACATTCAGAACCGTTTACAGGCGGGTACTGTAATATATCTGAAACTTCGGGATTGTCGTGGTATTTGAAAGAAACTCCACTCGCTGCACCCCAGGCAATGGAGACGACAGGGGAGACGCTCACAGAATGACCCCCGTCCCCCATGACCGCGGGCCGGGGGTGACGGGTGGCGCCACCTGTCATCCTTAGCAGAAGCAGACCGAGATGGCTCCCCATACCCGGGAGCTAGATGGGGACTTGATTTAGATTAGAATATTTATAGTTTTATTCATTCATACTCAAGAATGTGTTTAGTGTAAGTTTTATTTTTGATAAGTTAATTTTAATACTAAAAATTAGAAAAGTTTGCCAAAACAATGTCGCCATCTAGTTATAACTCCTGAACTAAAAAGCTTTCTGCCTGCTTTTTGAAGTTATAAGTGTAACCATTTTTTGTTTCCGATTGTGTATCTGTCTAAAAATTATATTATGTTATTTGTGAAGCAACTTACTTGTGGAAGCCATGCCTAGCGGCCAAAGTAGCGAATATAGTGTTGTTGACTAGAGCTGACCGTAAGTCCGTGAGCGCGCCGGGCGAGTGTCTCCTGGGGTCCTCGTATAGGTGCCGCGTTATTAGGTAGTCTAGAACAGAACCAACGAAATGACTTACCATACATACATAATCCCTGTAGGGGTAAGCGCAGGTCTATAGTCTGTTTTATTAATTTCAGATAGTAAAATGATATTATCTGTGTTGGCGGTTAATTAAATTAAATTTAGTACAGATTTTTGTTGGTTATTTTATAGTTAGCTTATATGGATAGTGTACGAAACTAAATAACATTTTAGTTACAACTTTTTTCTTAAAATAGTTTTTTTTTTTTATTTATTTCTATTCATTAACAATCTTTTACAACTGTGTCTGAATGTACATAGTTATATCAAATTAAAAATTTACATAAAATCGAGCAACAAACAAAGGAATTAAACAAAAGATACCTCTTTTGTTTAATTCCTTTGTTTTTTATTTTATTAAACCAGACAAAAGTCAACCATTTCAATGTCATAACATAACAAAATATAAAGGTTGTCAAAACAAAATGTCATCCCAATCAAATTCACCGCAATGTCAAAATACATAATATAAGTCCATAATATGTCAAATTAGTAATTTAATTGTCATTCAAGTATTTCTCATTGCCATAAATTCGTCGATTGAATAAAAACAGTTACAGAGCAGATATGTTTTAAGTTTTGTTTTAAAAAAGTATGTCCTATGAATATTATTCTTTAGTTCAGTTGGTAGGCAATTGAACAGTTTAACTGCCTGGTATGATGCACCATGTTTAACAACATCTAATGTGGGAAGGAAGGCAGGTTTTATTACATTTCTTCGTCTGCTAATTCTTAATAATCTCTCATCTGCCGTTTCAAATTTATGAATATTTTTGGACATATTGCTCAAAACAATAAGTATGTAAAGGCTCGGAACAGTAAGTATTTCTAATTTTCTAAAATATTCTCTACATGACTCCCATTGTGGAATGCGAACAATAATCCTAATTGCCCTTTTCTGTAAAATGAAGGCTCTATTACAATTATATTTATAACTGTTCCCCCAAAACTGTATGCCATTGCGCAGTCTAGATTCAACTAGTGCAAAATAAACGGTCCTCAAATGACTGATGAAGCTAAACCACTTGGATCTAGGCCACAAACATTGTCGATAGTTTCGCTGCCCCATTGAAAACGGGAATGAGGTGTTCATTCCCGTTTTCAATGGGGCAGCCCCGTGCCCGTCCTGTTCACGTCCCGTCCGGGGTTTAATCCCGTTACGTATGCATGACATGTATTCGGTCTCATGTAATAGGAGGCAAGCCTATTAATGTTAAAAGTACAAGTGGAATTCGACGTTACAGGGAAATCGCTATGCGGATGAATTTTTATACCGAGTATAAGGGGATCCCTGGTAGTACTCCGGGTATACTATATATGGGCTTCTTTTTCGCTATGGTGTAGAAACTTTTTTGAAGTGAAAACTTCTTTAGCGGCGTTGGATGGGTAAATAGTATTAAACTCGCGTCAGGATCACTTGACCTTTGGACCGTAACCGACGACTGACGTCATACAATATTAGCTATAGACTGACTATTTTTCAATATACGATAAATCGCTTCGCAGTACAGCGATAAACGCTTCGACTGTAAGTCCTTATGGTTTTAGATAGTACCGGGTTCAAACCTGGTCTTCTGACACTTTTTGTGATTATTTTTTCTTTTTGTAATTTATTTCTTTTTGTGATTATTTTATATTTTTGTAATTTCTAAATTTATTAATTTCTTCTGATAGAAAATAAGCAGAAAATTTGTGATAGGTTCTATGATTGACGTTGTATTATAGGTATGATATGTTTTTTTTTTATCTTTTTCTATGTATATAACGAGGAAAGAAAGAAAGAAAAAGTTTTCACTTCTGTCGGCACTCCCAGAGTGCAACCCGTCTCTTTTTTTCGTTTTTTGGCATTAATGTCCATCGTTTTTCTAAAGCTCAATGAAACGGCAATTTCATAAAAAAAACATCACGTCATATTGTTTTTTTTTCTTTATTGATGTTTTTTTTAATGAAATTGTCGTTTTATTGAGCTTTCCTAATACGATGGAGAATAAATAATGCTAGTTAAACAAAAAAAAAAAGTAATAAACATATTTTTTTTCCTCAAATCGAAAAAAAAATGCCAATATGCAGTATACCCGGAGTACTACCAGGGGCCTTCGGCTTCGGCAGCGTTCCTCTTACACCCGGTATTGCTTAACACATATATATTTTGGACCTAAAATGTGGTCTATAAGCGCAGTACACGTTTCCTGGGTGTCTTTTGAGGATACCACGCGGTGCCACGACGGTGAACGACACGTCTGTAAATATCTGAAGAGTCGGCAGAGTTGTGCTATTACACCTCACCCACATTTCGCCAACTGTTATTTTAGGTCACACGGTAATAGTGTGCGCCTATTACCGTCAAACGGGCACTTTGTCCTGGACTGTATGTTTACTGTCGGATGGAGTATGATATACGACGCCCACGGGAAGAGATGTGGAAAATAGTGATACAGAATAGGGCCATTCTATTCCACCAATTTTCACCTTAGTATTTTTCAATACAGTATTTTTGCAACCTAATATTTTTCAACCCAGTATTTTTAAATACATTATTTTTCAACCTAGTATTTTTCAACATAGTATTTTGAAACCAGTATTTTTCAAGCAAATATTTTACAACCTAGTATTTACAACATAGTATTTATCAACCTAGTATTTATCGAGCTAGTATTTTTCAACATAGTATTTTCAAGCTAATATTTTTCGACCTAATATTTTTTAACCTAATATTTTCAACTCCTTACCTAGTATAGCGTCCCCAAGGAACTCCAACCGCTGGTAGCAGTCGGTGAGTCGGTTCGAGTGGTGTGACGCGTGTGTCAAAGCTTGTAGTAACAGCGATCGGTCTTCGAACCTGTACTGTAGAGTGCGTTCTAGAGCGTCGTAGCCTGCGGAAACAAGGAATAGGTATATCATAGTCATGAGTTATATGTATTCTACACTGAAGTCAGATTCTGCAAATTCCAAAGCTGGAAAAATGCCATTTAATTTTAGACTTTACTGCTATGCTATTAGAGTCTAAAATTAAACCATGTAGAGTGTGGGTATGCGGGAGCCCCGCTCCACCTTAGCCTTCTAACCTAATCTATCCAAGTCGGATCGCGCGGGTTGGACATTGCGTGCCTTGATATGGATACGTATAGGTTAGAAGGGTATGTGGACGACCTCTGCCATGCCCTTCGTGTAAGGTTACCTGTGATATAGGAGGTACATGAAAAAAAGTAACTATTAAAAGTATTAACTTATCAAAATCTAAGTGTATCTACGCTCAAATCGAAAAATTAGAATTACGAATTTAAAGATGATTCTATACATACGCACTTTATAAAGGCATATACTTACATAAAATTAAAAATTAAACTTATTATAGTACCGCCAACTGTATCATAAAACTCCTTATAGTACCGCTATCTTTTTTTATTCATTAAACTAGTCTAAGGTTTTAGGCTGAATATGAAAAAAAGGCGCACGCATGCGCAGTTCGAACTGTGAAAAAAATGGCTTCCCATACATTTTTCACGTCCTATTCGCAAAATGTCCCATTTGCAAAACGTACCATTCGCACAATATCCCATTCGCAAATGGTCCCATGTATAGTGGGAAAAGTTAAAATAATTTTAAATGCCTGCTAACATGGTGCCGCATTAGCCTTCTTACCTAACCTATCCGAGTCAGGGTACCCTGAAGTTCAGATTGCATCCAGATCCTTGCTAGCTTGCTAGCACCATGTTAGCAGGCGTTTGATCCCTTGTAAATTGTCCCATGTATAGTGGGAAAAGTTAAAACAATTTTAAACGCCTGCTAACATGGTGCAAGCAAGCTAGCAAGGATCTGGATGCAATTTGAACTTCAGGGTACCCTGACTCGGATAGGTTAGCTTAAAAGGCTAATACGGCACCATGTTAGCAGGCGTTTAAAATTGTTTTAACTTTTCCCACTATACATGGGACAATTTGCGAATGGGACGTTTTGAGAATGGGACATTGTCCGATGGTACGTTTTTCGAATAGAACGTTTTTTTACGTGGGACATTTTGCGAATGGGACGTTATGGAAACATTTTCTGTGAAACGAAATTCTATGAAATTTCTTTCTGCGAAATAAGGGGCTCCCCAAAACTACATTTCTTAAAATTTTTGTCTGTCTGTCTGTCTTTCAAAAGTTGGTAAATTGGGAAGTTGGTGAAGTGGGGAGTTGGCGAATTGGGAAGTTGGTGAAGTGGGAAATAGAATTGGTGGGTTGGCTATATGGGAAGTTGTCTATTTGGGACAGTTGTCCAGATGAACCTAAAGGTTTTACCGATCGTGTTTTTGTATTTGGGATTCCTAAAAAGTTTACTAAAATCCTGTAAGTGATTAAAATATGATTGGAGAAGAAAGTAGTGACGGCGTGATTTTCACCCCGCCCGATATTCTAGACGCGGCATCGGCGTTAACTGAAAGTCTCCTGCCAGAAAAGTCAAAAAAATTGTACGACAAAATACCAAGAATTGACTGAAACTGCATATAACTTGGGTATTAAAACACTTGAGTCATTATATGACAGTTGCATAAACTACTATTGCGGGATTTTGATCTTCAGTATTTTGAAATTCGTTATTTCGATACGTTACCAAAGTGTATCTGTCGCAGCCAACAAGCCTAATCAGCCGTTAAATTAACTGCCTAGGCTCTTTATTGATCGACGCCGTTCAATTAGCTGCCTGAATGGTGTTCAACCATTTCATTAAACGGCTATAAAAATGACTTATATCTTGTTATAAAAAAATACCTTCTAACCTAACCTATCCAAGTTGGATTGCGTAACTTTCTCAATGAACCTATCGCAAATTTTCTGTGAATACATCTCTGTCTACCGCTCAGGGATTTCTAGGTGTGAGTATATGTATGTGTATATGTAATTTTCTGTCTTATTTCGAGGTGGCGCTCCATCCTACGAATGGCCTGAGCATTAGCCAGCCAGGTTATTAAATGTCATTTCATTGAGGCTGTTCATTGAATGGAGCCGTTTAGTTAATAGCCTAGGCAGTTAATTGAACGGCTGAATAAGCTAGATACTGGCGACGAATGTTAACAAAAGTACACTTACCAGATAACATCTGTTCCAGTTCTCCTTCGGGGTCTTCGATATACCTCAGCAGGGGAGACGGAGGCGCCTTTAGTTCACCGAAAATTGGCTGCAAGACATTTGCATTAAGTTAAAGATAAATTCTTAATTGAGTTCATAAGTGATACAGATCTTATACCATATTTTATGTTTCAACGTGAAGCCCTGTTCGGGTACAGCGAATTTATATAATATTAAATTAAATCATGTAGCCGCCAGCTACCTCAGTCGCACAGTTCACTCTCTGTCTGCCGCGGCGGAAGAAGCCAGCTCAAAAAAGACCATCAAATATGCCGAGTTAAAGCCATTGTACCACTTCGTGCCGATAGCGGTGGAGACCTTGGGGTGCTGGAGTAGGGAGGCCAAAATCTTCATAAAAGAAGTCGGAAAGTGGCTCATAGAGACTACTGGTGACTCCCGCTCCGGAGCGTTCCTGATGCAAAGGCTAGCCATCGCAATCCAGCGTGGCAACGCGGCGAGTGTGATGGGTACTTTTGCGCCGGGAACGGTCAGGGGCGGGTTATTTGATTAATTAATTGACTAAATTGTATTTTGTATTATGTATTTTATATTATAATTAACATTATAACAAATATATATATATATATATATATATATATATATATTTAAATCGCTGAAGACTTGTTGCGTCTTTTCAAAGTCGAACCCAGCGGCGTCTACCATTTCCAATGACTTTTTAATTGTTATTCGTGCGAATATAGCTACATTGCTGTCATGTGAATTCTATTGTCGACGAGAAATTTTGTTTAGGTACGAAAATTAGATATTCATTTTGAAATAATTCTCGCTGGTTTTCATCCGTTGTCGATGGAAATCATGTGACACATTGTATATTTTTGTATTCGTTCCATGCATTTAATCGTTTTTATTACATCCATCTAAATGTGTGGATATATTGATACCATATATTGTACTATATTAATTCCATGCATTCTACTAATTTAACGACTCCTTACTATATTTGAGATTATATCGGTACCGTACATTAATTATTTTTGAATGTACGCCATAAACTATTATGTTTGTTGCTTCCTCCAAACCTTATATCTATACATACATAGGTACCTAATATAATAGATCCCAATAAATTTATTGCGGGACGTGGTCTCTGTCTACCCCAATAGGGGACAGGAGTGACGATATGTATGTATGTATGAATAGAAAATCATCTCTTTTCATGAAGTCGATTAAAATAAAATATAAATAATAATAATAAGAATAATTTGATGGCACAAATTTGTCACAAATTTCGACCGGGTGAGTACCACCGTGCACTTTTGCGAAAAACCCTCCATAGTAATCCAATCTCGGTTGGATTGCGTTCAGGGGTCAGCAAGTTCATAGCCGGGCAGGGGGATTGAGGTCGCTGCACAAGTGGGACCGGTGGGTCTTGGCGTAGTCTAGTGGGGGATGGCGCGGGGCGACGCGCCGAGCAGGGAGAAACGGTGGTGCCGCTGGCCACCCGCGGCATAGTACAGGGGCCCAACCGGGACTAACCACCCTGGGAGGCTGCCCGACCAGGTCGCGCATAATCCCGATATGGCTCGTCGTGCCGGTTGGTGACCGGACGAGGGAGCCCGGCGACCATACTCGAGGGGGTACGGGGGCCCTTCCGTTCGGCGCGTCGGCTCTCGCTATACCTCTCATTCATAGATAAAACCAATAACCCACGCTTTGTCACGCGGTGCTGCGGCAACAATCGCCTCTTTTTTTCACGCCTTCCCTCTTCATCCTCATGGCAGCGCACAACAACAGTAGATTGGTCTACACAGCGGCAAGAAACTCTCCCTCGGGCTCGCTATTTGAGGTGGAGTCCACGAACATCTGTGGGCTCCATACAAACCTCAACGCCGTCCACCAACACCTGGAGACAGCGAAACCAGCTATGCTGTTTCTTACGGAGACACAAATACGCCGCCCTGATGACACGACCTACTTGCTCTACCCCGGCTATGTCCTTGAGGAGAATTTCCGCGCAAAAGCCGGGGGGTGTGTGTGTATGTCAGGGCGGATATTTGTTATCGCCGTTTGCGCTGCCTAGAGGATCCGTCCTTTTCCACCCTTTGGGTGCACATAGACCATGGCTCTACGAGTCAGATCTATGTGTGCCTTTACCGCTCCCATACAGGAGATACCGAGACAACTCGACTCTTTGAATACCTGAGTCAGGCGGCAGATGATGCGCAGGAGCGATTTCCGAACGCTGAACTGGTGTCTTTGGGGGATTTAAACGCCCACCACGAGATCTGGTTGGGCTCCGCCAAAACAACCCACGCGGGAAGAGCCGCCCATGCATTTGCTCTGAAGCATGGCCTGACCCAATTGGTACACGAGGTCACTAGGATACCCAAAAGGTCGGACCATGAGCCCTCTCTGCTAGACCTCCTGCTGACGAGTCACCCGGACCAGTACAGTGTTTCGGTGAGCGCCGCTTTAGGTGAATTCGACCATTGTCTGGTCCGTTCCGAGGTGCCCATTATAGCGCCCCCACGACCCGCGCAGCGAAAGGAAGCGGCGTCTCTGGCACTACTCGTCAGCGGACTGGGATGGCCTGCGTGATTATTTTGCGTCCGTCCCGTGGGTTGAACGCTGCTTTGAGGGTAAGAACCCATCTGAGGCCGCAACTGCTGTGGCCGGTGAGATCAGTCTGGGCATGGAATATTATATCCCCTACACTGATGTCACCGGTGTACGCAGAACGCGTCCCTGGTTCAGGAGGGACGCAGCTGCAAAGGCTCGAGGGTACTCGTGACCTCAGGATATCCGATAATGCGGACCGCACGTCGCTGCAACCTGTCGAGAGCATCTAATAAGTACTTTGCGGATCCATCCCAGAGATGCGAGCAGTATTCCACACAGGAACGAATTTGTGTCTTGTATAGAAGACACCGTTGCTCAGGCGTGAAAAACCGTCTCACTCTGTTCAGGACTCCGAGTTTACGCGAAGCTGTTTTGATGATACTCTCGATGTAGTTTTTGTTATTTATTTTACAGCGAACATCCATACCGAGGATACTGAGGTTGTCCTGCAATGGCAGTGGCGTGTTCTGAAGAGTGGGAAGGGGAAGGAAAGGAGATATCTTTGCTGTAAACGCACATTTCGTCTTCTTAGCATTGAACTCTACCAAGTTCTCAGAGCCCCATTGGGAAACGTGGTTCAGAATCCGGTCAAGCTCAGTGAAAAGAAGCTGCCTTTTGCCGCGATATCCGACTGCTTATCCGCAGGAAGTCCATGATAACTTCTTACATACCCCTCCTTACATAACTCTTCATACTTTGAACCTTCCTTACAACATGACTTTACTCCCTTCTCATAATATTTTCATACCACGACAGTCGCTTGGTTCTCAATTTTTCTTTCACTGGTGCCACTATCAAACCACACATCCAAATTTAACATTCGGATTTCCGCCACATGCAGTTGTCTTTCATTCGTCGCTTTCAAGGAAAAACATGTCGATCCATACATTATGGCAGATCTGAACATGAACTTATAGATTTTCCCCTTAAACTTGAGGGGAAATTGGGGATCACATATTGTGACCTTGACCTGCCGCCATTTCATCCACCCTGCATCTATTCTGTGCTTCACTGCTCGATCAGTTTCCTCAACCGTCTGGATAAGAGGGCCGAAGTAGTGGAAATTGGAGCAGACTGGTATTGGTGCACTATCTAATACCATGGGTGTAAAACTGGAGAGATCGCCGAAATCACAGAACATTCAGTCTTGGTTCTACTGCGCGTAAGAGCCCTGGCGGAGGATGCGATCGCTCGGGGCGAGGTGATCATCAGCAAACAGCATACATCAGGAGCTCTCCTCCTGTATCTCCGATGTCAAGGCATCCATTATCAACAGGAAGAGATAGGAGCTTCGCGCCGAGCCCTGACGCAAGCCTATCGCCACATTGGACTCGTCGGCGTTGCCGGCAGCGGATCGTGCATAGGTTCTTGATCGTCAGTACATCGCACAGATCTACTCTATGTACTTCCGCGTTCTCTTTCAAGGCCTACCATAAAACCGTTCTGGGTACCCGGTCATATGCTTTCTCGAAATTCACAAACACCATGAGTTTTCACACAGTTGGCGAAGAGGAAAAATGGCATCTGTGGTCCCGTGGCCATGCTTAAGCCCGAACTGGTTATGGGTAACCACGCTTTTGCCTCTCGTACACGCTTCTCTATCACTTTCTCCCAAACTTACCATACTGTGTGACATGAGCTTTATTCCCCGATAGTTGTCGGGGTGTTACACGTCACCCTTATTTTTAAAGATGGGAATTAGTTACTAAATAGGTGATCCCAAAATATTGTATGTAACCTATACAATTTTGTAGTATTATTAATGGAACCAGCTTTGCTTAAAAGTATTCAGTGGGGCACGAAGGGGCAGTGTGGAAATTACCGGGCCATGGCAGAACAATGTTTAGGAAACACTGCTTTATAGTGTCATTTGTTAGAATTTTGAATTCTAGTGGGCGAAGTTTGGTAAATGTTGGATATTTTACCTTTATTTAGTTCATGACTGACATAATTATTTAAGAAAACTTGTTATTAGAATAGTTTATTGGCCGATTATTCCAAACATTCCGTTGTTTTTCAGCATTTCAACAATAGTTTGCCATTTGAATGAAAAAAGAAAACATTTTTTTTTAAATTTTGAGTTCCTAACATTTTTGTAAAATTTATGCCTGAATTTTTTTATTAAAAAATACGAAATAGTAAAAATCCCTTTTATTTCACTCAGTTTTGCCATTTTGTAACTAAATCTTTAGGTTCTTTTGTTTCTTGTACCCCCTTAGTCTCCGATTTAATTAACTCGTACGACCCATTGATGATCAGGATTAGTTCTTTACTACATATCTAATTTTATCACAACCAATTTTTCGTTACTATAAAGTACTTCAGTTAAAATTTTATGGGTCGTTACGGACACTCATATTCGTCAATTATTAAGTTTGGTTTATTTTCTTAATTGCAACGGTCCTTTACGACAATTGAAATTTCCGGTATCGATATTTATACCACAAGCGTTATTACGTCCGCGCTGGCCGGCAAAAAATATTAACAAAAGCATGCCGCTTGCAAGTCGCGTGCGAACTCCGCCCCCTCACCTCTGTCACCCCAGCGTCTCCTCTGGGACGATGTCGTTTTGTGTGATGCAATTAAATCACACATTAGAATTGATAAAAACTTTTATTATATACAGGAAGCCACATTATCGGAGTGTTATACGTAAACAAAATATCGAATATAACGCCACTGATATACGGCGCACAGGAGCGACCTCCAAAATTCGCGCGCCAAACAGCGGAACTAAGAAATACGCCGAAAAGCACTCCGGTGAAAAAACAACGTCCATGCCAATATTTCACCCAGCCATTGTACTAACCTTAACACTACTTCTGGCTGAATTTAAGAGATGGTCAATCTTGCGTCCGTATACAGGATGCAAAAAGTCAGTCGGACGCAACATCATCGGTAAAAACCGCCATGTAGGACGTAACATCAACTCCGGGATGCAAATATATATATATATATATATATATATATTTATTATATAATATAATAGAATTCGTTAATTAAATCATCAAAATAAGTCATTCAATGAAATCATTGAATTAAATCATTATATTAAATCATTAGCGAAAGCATCGGTAGCTTAGTGGTTAAGGAGCGGCCTTACGATCGAGAGGTCCCGCGTTCGAATCCTGGCAATTACACTACCGACGTGAGCCCACTCCTAGCACAAGCAATTTATCTTAGTTTGAGGGGTTAGACGGAATATTAGTAATTTCAGATGCTAATATTCTATAAAAAATAATCATAATAATAATTATTAGTATAAATATTAATATTAAAATATTATCAGTAATATTCTTATACTTAAACACTAATTATATATAAAAACACAAATATAAAAAAGAAGTAGTTTGCTTAAGTTGTTAACAAAAAGATTTCAATTAAACATTTATAAGGTCGGAATAAGACTTTTTAAACGACCATACCGCATCAGAATCAGTTCAGTAGTTTTTTTGCGTCCATCACCGCATCGTTAATATAAAGACGCGTACATACAACGCGAGGCATGCGTCGCGAATGGTTCGTCTCGCATTCCTCAACCTGAGGCATCAATCAATCAATTAGCCCACTGCAGTCCACTGCTGGACATAGGCCTCTCCCAACGTGCGCCATTTCGTACGATCCTCCGCCTTCCGCATCCAGTCCGTCCCAGCCACCTTTTTCAGGTCATCGGTCCATCTGGCTACGGGGCGTCCTACCCTTCGTTTGGTTTCTCGCGGTCTCCTCTCTAGAACTCATCTGCTCCAACGGCCATCGGTCCTTCGACAGATGTGGCCAGATCCAGCAAACGGAGCAATGGGATTGGCCGTCTGCCCTGTGAACCAATCGCAATGCTCCATTCTTTCTATACGTTTACGTTTAGAAATCGAATGTTATTCGTGCTCGGGGCACAGCTTGCTTATTGCCTGAGCCATACAACGGTATATTTCGAATGACGCGAATGGAGGTAGGACACGACGGTATATCCGTCCAATTGACCAGTCCGACTGGGGAAGTACCTCCGCCCTACAGAATACCGCGGCCATAATAACCTCGTGTTGTTCCCGGCGGTGAGTAGGTTAGCCAGAGCTCACTGGAGAGTTTTTGTGCTGTCAGTGGGAATACTTGTCTTCTACACTGACGGCACAGAAACTCTTCGTACACAGGGTCGGCAGCACGAGTGTGACTCCCCTGGTGTTGTACACGTCCATAGGCCACGGTAACCACTTTCCATCTGGTGGGCCGTGTGCTTTGCCACCTCAGTGGTATAAAAAAATTCTTATTGTGAACACACCCGTTTACACAGCTCGAGGCATGCGATACGAACCATTCGCGGCGCACGCCTCACGATGTCTGCACCCGGCTTAACATAGCCCAAGTTTTTTTTTTTATATCTCAAATGTACAGACACGACCAGTTTGCTATCATGAAAATTTATAGTATAGACATCATCATCACCTGCATCCAAACCCCCTTCTCGTTGACATACGGCTGCAGTGAGCCTACGGCTCTTCCATTCCAAGACCAGTCCACTTCTGGAAACACCTCCTGTTGTTGTAGTGGCTCTTCGTCATCTGAGGAGCCTTCTGATGAGGAGGAATTCGTGCGCTGGCGTTTTGGTGATTCGGGCGGTGGGGGATTCTAAACAGAAGAAATAGATGATAATGAATATTGCAGGATTTTATCTTTTTCACAGCGGTATCTATAACTCCGTTTGGTTAGCTACTTAATCATAGAAAAATAAAAGAATAGAACGGCCTCTTTGGCGTAGCGGTAGTGAACGCGGCCGCTGCGCAGGAGGCGCGGGTTCGATCCCCGCTCAGTGCAAATATTTGTATGCATGAATATGGGTATTTGCACTGGTCTGGTCGTGCCTCTGAGAGCATGTTAAGCCGTCGTTCACGGTTGCCATACAAACATCTATGGCAGTCGTTACGGGTAGTTGGAGCCCTCAAAACTCCAACAACTGGTCTAACCACAATGCTTCGATATCGCCTTTGGGTTGTGGAGGTCAGATGTGGCAGTCGCTACACGAAAAATGTCGAAGTTTAACCAAATCCGCAGTTTGACTGGTAAAGCGGACCCGAATCTTCGGATGCGACTGGGATTAACGCTAGGATGAATTAGAACGGCCATGTGAGAGGCAAACGCTTGGCAACTTTTAAGCTATTGCATAGCTTCTATCGAGGGCCTTGAGCGCGCGGACCGGATCCAGAAATTCCGTAACGAAAAAACCTCACGCTGCCGAAAAGAAACGAGCGCGCTCGTTTCTTTTCGGCAGTCTTCGACACGGTGTTTGTGTGCGTGCAACTAGCCGTATTAAAACGACTCTACGAAGCTCGCACGAATCGAGACGAGCTGCTCCGAAATCGGACGAATACATAAGTAGCTGTTTATGAGAATGTATATAGGTGTATAGATATTTATGTACAACAGTGAATAGCTGTACTTGTAAAATTTGTGTATAAAGTGTTTTGAATATGAATGAACAAAGTGCATTTACTATTAATGAAGAAAGTCACGAAAAAATAGTAAAAGAAAATTAGTGAGTACTCTATATACATACATTTTATTATTATCACAAATGCAGTATTAATTTTGAATTATAAAATAATAATATATAAATAAATATAAATATAATTATAATTGCATAAGTTGATACAAAATGCTATGCAATAGCTTTACCGCGGCAGTCCCCGAGTGCCACACGTCTTTTTTTTTAGTTAATTCCTTTCCTATAAGACAGGAACTTTCGAACGTTTACTCAGTACTGTGCCATAAATATGCCATATTGTGCCATTTCCAACTGTAGAATTAAAATGGAGAAGTAAATTTCATTAATTTTGACAGCCTCTGTGGCGTGGCAGTAGTGAACGCGGCCGGTACGTAGAGGGCGCGGGTTCGATGCTCGCTCAGTGCAAATATTTGTATGCATAAATATATATATTTGTTTATACTGGAGACTGATGGCACTTGGTGGAATCTACTATCAAAGGTTTACTAAATATATAATCATGATAATGCCGTGAGGTGAAACCGGTCAGGTTAAAAATAAAAACGAAATAAAGTATGGAAAAGTACAAGTGCTATCATTATTCAATGTATATTTGTATTGATCTGGGTGTTTCTATGTATATTATATATATCAATAAAATGTTCACAACATCTCACACAACGCTATCTAGATCCACGGTAAGCATAGCTTAACTAGCATCTGTTATGGAATTTAGAAGACGGATAAACATACTTAGATACTTTTTTTTTGTAAATACATACATATTATACATAGAAACTCCCAGACCAATGCAAATACCCATATTCATGCATACAAGTATTTGCACTGAGCGGGGATTGAACCCGCGCCTCGCGCGTAGCGAACGCGTTCACTACCGCCATGCCAGATGTTATCAATACATACATACCGGATGTAAGGGGAACGCTCCCAAAGCCGAAGGCCCCTGGTGGTACTCCGGATAGACTATATATATTTTTTTCGATTTGGTGAAAAAAAAATTTTCCTTTTTTTTATTTTTTTCAGTTTTTTTTGCATTATTTATTCTCCATCGTATATAATATCATAATATCATCTATATAATATCATCGTATACTAAAGCTCAATGAAATGGGAATTTCACAAAAATAAATCACTACAAAAAGCACGCCCTTGGCGCCATTTGTGTTTTTCTATGTATTGATGGTTTTTTTTTATGAAATTTTCATTTCATTGAGCTTTCCTAATACGATGGAGAATAAATAATGATAGTTAAACGGAAAAAAAGAAAAAAAAAGAAATAAAAATTGTTTCTCTCCAAATCGAAAAAAATATGCCAATGTCGTGTACCCGGAGTACTACCAGGGGCCTTCGGCTTCGGGAGCATTGCCCTTACACCCGGTATTTAGCATGTAAGTAGAAATTAAGTACCTAACCGGATGAAGTATAGAACCTATGTTTGATCCAAAAGACCATAGGCCACGTCGCCAAACAAAAATAGTCATAAGTTTCGATGACAGTTAAAGTGTCATTTATGTCAATTCATTCTGCCTATATTCCTGCCTGGGAGCAGAGTTTTATCTGGGAGCAGAGTTTTCTCTGTTGAGACAATATTTTGAGATTTATACAGTAATCAAATCAAATCAAATCATTTATTATTTTGCAGAAAACACTGTTACAATGATGTTATCAATATAAATTGGTTTCAAGTGTTCCGACCTTAGAATAGGCATGCAAAATTTCTAAGAGTGAGATACAAATTGTGTTATGTCATAGTCAAATAAATACATTGTCAATAATAATGGTTAAAAATTAATATGTCAAAAGAAATAAATGGACGATATTGTAATTACATTAGACGGTCATTTAGATAATCTTTTATATTGTAGTAACACTTATCTACTAGAAAAAAATTCAGCTTATTTTTAAATAAATTTATATTTTGTACTTTTATTTCTTTAGGCAGTTTATTGTATAGCACAGAGGCCATATGGAATACGCTTTTGTGCATTAAAGCTGTATTGGTCTTACGTATGCACAATCGATACATATCTCGCTGCGATCTGTTACTTTTTTGTGATGCTAACTCATATAAGTTGGGCTTTTGCCTCAGTCATCGAATTTGGGAAATATATACGAATTCCGCGGGGCGAAGTGTATAACGAACTGTTACTGTACAATTACGTCTTGGGACGCGAAAATAGTGAACACGTGTGTGGTGCATGGTGAAATTTGCTGGTGGACGCTGGGAGCAGGTCAGCGCCGTGATCGGCTGTGAGGGAACCAGCCAGGGCAAGTAAAACACAAACAAACGCATCACACAAACAAATACATAACACCGCACAATACAGACACGCCTTGGTTAGGATTCCACAGGTGATGGTGACAATTATTACAAGTATTACAACAGGTAAGTGAACCTTGTCATTGTTCACGTTAATTGATCAAGGTAAAGCGCTGTGTTACTTGCAGCCAAGTTTGGAGTGGCAGACGGATGTCTGGCTCCAACAACCTACCTTAGGACTCAGGTCAGCATTCTTCGCTGCCACCACAAACGGATGATCGTCTTCCAAAGGTATATGATGACAGGGCAGCACCTTGATCCCCAGCCACGACATGAACAGAAGGGCCCCTCTAGGGCCACACTCTAGTAAGTACGCCCCGATGAGGGCCTCTACGCAGTCCGCTATTGATTTGTCTGTGGATAATAGCTCATGGATAAAGCCGCGTGGTCCCCGGGTAGAATTTGGGCTACTCCTTCTCTACCCATGCGGTGTCGTACAAGGCGACTAAGGGATAGGGCTGATTAACTTTAACATCAGACAGATATGTATAGCCCAGACTCAGCCTCAGATGCATGGCTCGAGGCAACAACTGTTGCTCACCCCCTATTACGTGGGACAGAATACAGATTGGTGAAATGTGGGTGTTAATTCACCTGTGCCTTACCTTCCGGGGATAAAGGCGTGATTATATATTTGTATGTAATAGCTCATATTCAGTCTCGAGGAGTTTTGGCAGGAAAACGGAGAGGGGCACATGGCAGTTATATTTTATTTTCCAAAGTTGGTATGAATTCGAGTTTATATGTATAAAAATCGTGGATTTTTAGACGTCACAGTGTCCTGACGCGTAGTGCAAATGTACGGAGTGCAAGAGGGAATCGCATTTATGTCAGTCCATGTTACGTTTCAACATGTGCAATGCATTATAAGGGGTTATTCATAAATTACGTCACACGTTAAGGGGGAGGGACGGAGTCGACGACGTGTGATATTGTGTGATATTGTGTGACAAGGGGGGGGAGGGGGGGCGGTGGGGAGAGGATCCCAAATTTATTGACGTCACATTTCAAAATCAATTATAATCTAAGTGTTAAAACACGAATTTTAAACTATTACTTTACGAAAAACTCAAAAACATATGAAACACATAGAATGCTATTTTATGCTGATAAAAAAAAAGAAGAAACAAATTGTACCAGAAGAAGTTACCAATTTATGGGAAAATTTTAAAAGTAGTGACGATGTTATTGGATAAGTTGAATCTAAAATCAAAGAATTGCAAATAAAAAATGACGAGAAAGAAAGCGACACTTATGTTTATTTTTTCCAAAATTCCTTCGTCATTCGCAAAATATGTGACATCAAACTAAGAAAGGGGCTCTCACAAACATGACCAGCTGTGATTAGGATGGGGGAAGGGGCAAAACATCATGTAATTCGTGTGACGTAATTTATGGATGACCACTAAAATTGATTTGAAATTTAGTAACACAATGAGCGGACCAAAGGCTCCAGAATGTTTTTTTTTTAAATAGGACACGTCAATTTGACTTCACCTCGCCTGATGGTAAGCTGAAGGTAAAGTCTCAGGAAAGAGGGTCACAATTACATACGCGTACCATGTTAACAATAGTGGCACTAAGCTTGACGGCCTCATCAGATGCTTTTTACGCCCCGCTTAAAGGATCCGAGACTGTAGGAAGAAGGAAACACGTGAGCTGGCAAGGAGTACCGGGTTTTATCAATTAATCAATTAATTAGCCCACTGCAGTCCACTGCTGGAGTTAGGCCTCTCCCAATGTGCGCCATTTCGTATGATCCTCCGCCTTCCGCAATCAGGTCTTAATGGTGCGACGAAGAGAGGAGTCACCAAACCGCTTGGTTCTTGAAGGAATATTCTGCACCGTATACGGGTGACATCTAAACCCTGCTCGTGTTGTCCTGTGTAGGAAAGGAGAGGGCGGGACCAATTGGAAGAGCTCATCAGAACATTCACCACGACAGAGACGGTAAAATACTTCCAAAGAAGCAACATCTCTACGCATCTGCAGACGCTAGAGGTTCGAGGGTATGTTCTTGCTATGACAAAGAACGCATTTATCGATGGCTTCCCTTATGAAAATTTTCACACTTCATCACTACATCAGGATAATGGCAGGCAGATGATTTATTAGCAAGGTTCTAAAGGTGTATACAACGGGTTGCTTACCAGGTATGCTGTGCTGCGTGATCAAATTATAAGGGATGAAGCATCCCGTCGCATCCAATGGCACTTCAGGGTTCAGGATATCCAATTGTGCGTCACCCTGCAACAGCAAACAAATATAATGATGGCAGACTCTTAGAGAATTGGATATTTGACTGACTGTAGTTGAGATAATTTAATAGGTGCATTATGACAGTTGTAGCCTAGAGTTGGAGTTACTTACATCGATCGTGAGAATAATCGATTCAAGTTACAAAAATTATTAAAATAAAAAAAAAACCGACTGATGCTGGAAAGATCGTAACAAGCTTTATAGCATGCGTTGAGATTTGCAAATGGATACCGCCTGCTATGAAGCTTGTTTCGATCTTTTCAGAGTCAGTAGGGTTTTTTTTTATTTTTAACTAGCTGTTGCCCGCGGCTCCACCCGCGTGTTGTCGGTTACCGCTGAGTCAAAAGTAGCCTAAGTTACTTCTTATTACATCAGCCATTTCAGAGATTAGCCGGAACAAACAGACAGACAGACAGAAAAAAATTGTAAAAAACAAATATTTTGGTGTATGGTACCGTATTATATTCATATGCATGTGGTAAAAACGGTTATTTCAATATTACAAACAGACACTCCAATTTTATTAATTGGTTTAGATTAGATAATTCATTTTATTTTATACTTTTTAGTTATGAAATCTTCTTCTGGCGCAGACGGGTAAAAAGTAATCGCATCGTTGCCAGAATGTAACTTTTGTTACATTTTACGTTACTTTCGACCCGTATCGCATTTGGTCATTATTACCGAATTCGCCAGCCGTATCACCGGTGATAACAACTGCCCTTCTAGACAAGTGGCAATTCGCTAACCGGCGGTTGATGGAATAGAATGACGAATGTATGGGATTTGACTAGTTTGACATGTGTTAACGACTGTCATATATGTCAAATTCCATATATTCATCATTCTATTCCACCAAACGCCAGCTAGCGAATTGCCACTTGTCTAGAGGGGCTGTATTGTTCGAGAAATTGTTTGAACGGTAGAGATGTCGCTGGGGATTGGCAGTAGGGTAACAAGTCGGAGCCGCGGGCATCAGCTAGCTACTAAGTAAATATATTGGTGGTTAGGTACTAGCGGGGCGTATCAAACATGCGCAGGAGTCGGTGGCACACTGATTTATTCCAAGGACAATATGGCGGCGGCGGGCTCGCGGAGCGGGGTTGGGGGGCACTCACACAACTGTACAATAGTGTAGCTACCTACCTATGCACTACACATACATAACATAGGTACTGTAATGTTCGTACTTCTTGAGTAACCTATAGCACACCTCGGAAGCTCTCGGAAAAATGTATGAAACAATCGCGTTGTAATTACTACAAACATAGCTCGTGTACATGCACGGTAGTGTTGATGTGTGAGAAAATTAGAAATGTCATGGATGGCACTATTTGAAATTTGAGCTAATTTTCGAGTGAGATAGCGTGATTTTTCTCACTCTATCCCTTGGTGTCATGATTTACGTCACATCCGACGGAGGCGACAATCCTGTTGTTACAAAAAGTCATATTAATGATTTTTACATTAAAACGTATTTCCATCTTTTTCTTCGCTTCGGAAGAAAAGAATTTGGCGATACATTTTGGTCCTGTCAATCAACAGAATTGGCACAAATAACAAAACAATACTACAACACGACTTTGATATGTTTATAGAGTAATTAAAACCGATTGTGTTTATAAAAACTAGCTGTTGCTCACGGTTTCGCCCGCGTGAAATTTTTCATTAATTATAAATAGTCTCCGTTCCGTTCGGTCTATAGGGCACATTTCTTAACCGATTGTCACCAAACATGGCATACATTTTCTTTGATTTAAAACATCATTTTTGCCTAGAGCTTTTTTAATCGGAGGAGAAAAGGGGTGCCTTTTCTGTCGCATTATTTATGAACGGATATTGATGATTTTTGGCTAAAATATTCGAACATGATTCCTTGTTGTGTTATTTCGGGAAAAAAAAACATGAGAAAAGGTGGAGACGTTTTTTGTGGCTTTTTTAAGAACGGATTGACAATATTTATTGGTGAAATATCCAGGGAGCTATAAAATAAAGATACGTATTGTATGAAAGAAATATAAGTGAGGATACCAGATTTGATCTCCAGATGCCAAAAAATGATCTGGAACTCTTTACAGAACTACTAGTATTTATCCCTTAGTAATTAATGCTCCATTGCCAAGGCTGAGGTAGATCATTTCTTTATAAATGGCGTTTTTATTACGTACCAAGGTTTCTGAACCTCAACTGAATGACACGGATTTTATGCCCGGTTTTTGTAATAACTATCCTAATACTTATTTAGAATTGTCAACGGCGAGTAGGAAATTAGAAAAATGGCATTTGAGCACACTTTAATTTAATAGTGTTAATTTATTTAAGTATCAATTATAATTTATACTAAACGGAAGTTCACGGAAAGATATCTATTTATATTTTTTAGAAACAAATGGTTTTAACCGCTCTATACTTTATAAAATTTAAGAATCATAATTTTGACAGCTCACGCCTATGAAGTGGGGTATTTTTTTCGATTTGAATGTATTACAATTAATGTCGTCCATCATGGATTCCGTCATTGCCAGGTACCGCCCATTTTTAACCCTAGAATGTATACTAATCTAAATCTGCATCATATGCTTTTGAGTTATAATCTTTATAATGTTAAAAAAATAATACACCTTTCATCAATATCGGTCCACCATTAACATGCTAGTTCTAGAGTTATTTTCTAAAAAACCCGGACTATATAAAAATTATTATAATTGATAAGAATTTTCACGAATTTATTCCTGGGCGAACCTGGCATCCAGTTCATTAGTTTTTTTTTTATACTGTTCATTGATGCCCCTTGGTGGAACTTGTTGTTACACATATTGAGAACACTTGTACTTTTTCTACAGTATTTATTATTGAACCTGACCAGTTTCGCAACGTTTATGAACATTTCTAGTCGTAAACACCTGTAGTGTTTAAGATTAGAAACATTTCAAAAACATCAACTTTTGAAGTTACCATAATGCGGAACCGGTCAGGTTCAATAGTAAATACT
This sequence comes from Eilema caniola, assembly GCA_949126895.1. Taxonomy (NCBI): domain Eukaryota; kingdom Metazoa; phylum Arthropoda; class Insecta; order Lepidoptera; family Erebidae; genus Eilema; species Eilema caniola. Next base: position 4,217,430 of record OX421487.1, read on the forward strand.
GTGGCAGAAGTACAAATGTTCTTACTATGTGTAGTTCATTAGTTATTTATACAAAAAGGCAAGATGCATTTGAGGGTTAAATTTCACTATAGTCATGTGTGAAAGAGAGGACGCCTTAAAAACCGAAGCTAGCCGAACTTTTCACTCTTCTTCCCGAAGTGCCATTCTTACACCTTTTACCGGTGACAACCTTTGTTTTAGGCGCCCATGAAAGCGCCCATGATTTTGACGTGCGGGGAGAGGAAATGAAATCGGTGGGAGGGGGTGAGCTTCCATTCTGTACGCTAGTACTATTATCTATTCTGTGCCTATAGTTAGTTACCTAGCCATTACGCGTCAGCGATAAAAGACTAAAATTGAATTTTGAAAGTTTTGAATTTGTTTTAAGAGAATAGGAAAAAACAATGAAAAGGAGGGCAGACCGAGTCAGTGGGTGATCGAGGATCTGTCTCGGATCTTCGAAAAGCAAAACGGAAGAAGTCAAAAAGGAAATTAGACTCAATCAATGAGCAGATTTCGCAACCTTCGCGTTCGTATCAGTAAAGTTTAAATAACTTCGCGTAAATCCCATAAAACTCGTTTAGTAGATGTATAATTATGAATAAATATATTTGCAGGCTCATGGGGTTTACTTTGGGTCTGGAGCCTCTTAGTAGCACATTGTAAGCTTGCACTCACAATCCGCGTGGATATACGGACGAGGAGATAGGACAACCTATCTCCTCGCCCGTATATCCCATATACAGGGTGTAATCGTTAAGTGTGTCCAGGCGATTATTCCGTAACTATTACAGATATCAAAAAACTTTAAACTGATATCGAAAGTACGTTACCTAATGAGTAAAATGACATCAATAACTTTTTTTAAATCAAACGAGAGGTATCTAAAATTTTGACATTAAACACTCCCATACATTTAGTATGAGATTAGTAGAAAGGTTTTAGTTTCCTTATTTTAAGTGATCTAGTACCCATTTTACCTTAATCATATTTTATGATTACGTATAATATGACAATGATGATTTTCAAATAGATACATGTGTAAAATAATTATCTTAGGTACCACTTGAAATAAGTAATAAACCGTGTTTTAATATCGCATTAAGTAATTTGAGCTAATTGAAAAGCACTACAAAAAAAAGATACTCTTTGGTGTTCGTTCTAAATTCAAAACTTTTATCTCGGGTTGTTCCCACCAATTTATCGTTGTTTTTTTTTTCATTTGCGTTAATAATCGTGATTGTTTCATTTATTGATTGTAAAATGGCATATTCCAAAAGAGAAAAGAGAGATATGCTAAAAATTGACTACAAATATGATTGTAACAAAAGAGCGGCCATTATCGCCTACAGAAGAGAGTACCCAGACAGAGAAGTCCCTTCTGGTGTACGTACCTAAAACCTTTCTACTAATCTCATACTAAATGTATGGGAGTGTTTAATGTCAAAATATTAGATACCTCTCGTTTGATTTTTAAAATGTTATTGATATCATTTTATTCATTAGGTAACATACTTTCGATATCAGTTTAAAGTTTTTTGATATCTGTGATAGTTACGGAATAATCGCCTGGACACACTTAACGATTACACCCTGTATACCATATTTCAATTACGTCAATCACTGACTACACATTTTTACAGACACACTCGCGATCTATAACCAAGTATATTCATCCGAACTAGGAGCGTTCTGCTAGACACGTGGTGCCCGGTCGAGGTCCACAGCGATACTGATCTCTGCGCGCCGCACAAAAGTCAATGATCTGTCAAACTCAAACTGACAGTCCGGATGAACGAATGACGTCACACTCGACCATAGAGCACCAGTGTCTTGCATTACGCCAGAGTGAGTTTCATTCACTCTAATCACACAATTATTACCGCGCCGACATATTAATAATACAGATCCTTGTTTTATTATTTAAATATCTCAAGTTATCGACAAGAAGCTATGGAAATAAACACTCGACCTCCACCGTACTCACGTGTGCGCTGGGGTGCAGGGTAGGCGGAGGCCTATGGCACGGAGGTAACCAGTTGTCATGCGGTTCGAACTTTGACGCGATCATGCGCGCTCCCAGACGCTTGTTGCGGCCCAGACGGTACAGGTTTAGGTTCGATACCTGGGTGGAGTAAAAAAATATCATTATACATATTTACATACTATAGTGTAACAGCGAATAGCGTACTAACATCTTCGAAGCTAAAGAATCAGAGAATCAATTTTATTTATGCACATAGAGAGCATATATGAACGTCAAAATTTTACAATTTTATCAAGATTTTTTTTATACCACTTAGGTGGCAGACAAGCACACGGCCCGCCTGATGGAAAGTGGTTACCGTGGCCTATGGACGTGTGCAACACCAGGGAGTCACACTCGTGCTGCCCACCCTGTAAACACAGAGAGTTTCTGTGCCGTCATTCAAAATCAAAAGTCAAATTCAAAAAACAATTATTCTGCATAGACCATTAAAACAGCAATTAAGAAAAAAAATCTAGACTAGTTTAGCAAATGGACCACCGGTTCGAAACGCGGCCCCGACCTGAGAAGACTCCGGCAAGAAACTCAGCGGGCATTGTTTATTTGGTCTATTTACAAACATTTGATTAGTCTACTTAGTCTAAATACAATAGTTTGCTTGAATAGCATAGTTGACCGAACAGCCCATTTCCAAGCTTGTTTATCATCTAAATATTCTTGGATTATATAATAGCCTTTTTGGCAAAGTTTAGTCTTAATTACATTTTTAAATTTATTTACAGGTAAATCTCTAATTTCATTAGGGAGCTTGTTGAAAAAGCGTATACAGTTGCCCCGGAAAAAATTACTAATTTTATGGAGTCTACTCTCACAAGCTATAAGATTGTTTTCATGTCTTGTGTTCATATTACGCCTGTCACAAACTCTTGAAAATTTTGAAATACACTCGAGAGCAATGAATCCGGGTCACTCAAAGAATCCAAAAAATCTCGGAAAGTAAGAATGCTAGGTTAATGCAATAAATTGTATTTAATAGACAATTTAATACTCCTTAAATGAAAGTATTAAAACTTCTTAGTTATTGTAAAGTTATATCATAAAAAAATCAAATTTGAAAAGGGAACACTGTCGAAGATGGAACTACGAAATTACAGGATTTGTTTTTGCTTTTGTTTGTAATCTGTCATTTATGTTGGTACATAAACCAGGTTGATAGTGCTCAATATTCATTATTCAAGCTGAAATCATGTCGCTTACACTTGAAGAATGCACCAGAATACTTACATTGGTGGAAACCGGCCGGAGTCAGCGCGATACAGCCAGGACTGTCGGTGTGTCGCTGTCAACAGTACAAAGAGTTCTCCGACGTTACGAAGAAACTGGTTCTAACCTACGCAGACCAGGAACGGGCAGAACTAGGTGTACCACAGCACGAGAAGACCGATACTTGGTGAACACCATGCTTCGAAATCGCTTTCTCACAGGAACTGAACTCACAAATCAGTTTCGACGCCTCGGAGGAAGTAACCCAAGTGCATGGACAGTAAGACGTCGGCTTGCTGAATCTAACTTAAAACCCCTTAGACCTGCAAACGGCCCTAAACTGGAGCGTGGCCATCGTATTTCAAGACTAAGATATGCCCAGAACCACGTAAATTGGAGTATTGAAGATTGGTCGAAAGTTATGTTCTCCGACGAATCAAAATTTATGCTCTACAAGCACGATGGAAGACACAGAGTGTATAGAAGACCAGGGGAAAGATTCAAGCAAGCATGCATCGAAGAAAAAGTAGCCTACGGTGGTGGGTCTGTACTTGTGTGGGCCGGAATTTCCTCTGAAAGTCGCACAGAGCTGGTGATCATAGAAAACGGCTCTTTAACTAGCGTAAGATATGTGGAAGAAATCCTCAACGAACACGTTGGTCCATTTATGGTCAATTTGGGTGAGGATGCTATATTTATGCATGACAATGCCCGACCTCATACAGGTAGGATTGTGAATGACTACCTTCAAGAGATGAACATTACTTGTATGGAGTGGCCAGCGCGCAGCCCGGATATCAACCCGATCGAGCATGCTTGGGACGAGCTAGGGAGATGCGTAAAACAACGAAACCCTCCCCCAATCACGCTTCCTGAGCTCAAAATTGCTCTCACAGAGGAATGGGAGAATATTCCCCAAAATCGTATAAGGAACTTGGTGTACAGCATGCCAAACCGCGTAAACGCAGTAATGGAAGCACGAGGAGGTAATACGAAGTATTGAAATTCAAGAAAATCGTCATAAAGTTCAAAAATTTCATGTTTCCTATTTTTGTTTTAAGGAGAGATCAGCAGTTTTTTTTCTTTATGTAATTTTGTGTAAATAAAATGTATGGTGACTCATATTTTTTTAACTTTCATTTAAGGAGTATTAAATTGTCTATTAAATACAATTTATTGAATTAACCTAGCATTCTTACTTTCCGAGATTTTTTGGATTCTTTGAGTGACCCGGATTCATTGCTCTCGAGTGTATTATTCCTTACATACAATGGAACTTACTGTACTGTACCGTGGGAAACAAATATACCGAAGGACCACACACTTAAGAAAAATAAATACTATGATCTCACAAACGAATTAATCAAAAAAGGGTTACGTGGTTAATTTGTATGCAGTAGAAGTGGGAGCGAGAGGTATACCAGCAAAATCTCTCTATAACCTACTTAAACATCTAGGCCTATCGAGAGCTACAATAAGCTCATTACTAGGACGAATGTCTAAAGCGGCACTAGTAGGTTCGTATCAAATTTGGTTAGGCAGGGAGGGGAACTTGGGTAGTGAAGGTGAGTATTGATGTACATCAACAAAAGGGGCCCCTTCTAAACCTACACTTGGGTCGCAAGTCCCAGGCACTGTCCCGAGTTCCCAACTCAGCAACGCGATGGACCCGGCACCCGCACGAAGAATCCATGGATTGTTAAGAATATCGTCTCTGACACTACGGTTAGAATGTCTATTTCTTTAGATTTTTCTCGAAGGGAAACTGTTTGGCCCAAATTATAAATAGCTCTCACATATTGCAGAAGACAAAGCAGGAATAGCCTTTGATCTTCCCACTGACGGCACGAAAACTCTCCAGTGAACTCTGATTACAATACTCACCGCCGGGAATACAACACGAGGTTATTATGGCCGCGGTATTCTGTAGAACGGAGATACTGAGTCGGACTCTTCAATTAGACGGAAATACCGTCGTGTCCAACCTCCCACTAGTTGATGTTTGGTCACGATGTTGCCGGCACCTATATATATGAGTGCTTACCTGCTTGCTCCTCATGTGGCTAAGCTTTCCTTCATGCACTGTAGGATGAGCGCAGTATAGATAAGCAGTGATGGCGAATTTGAGGAAACTGTCCCCTATAGTCTCTAGACGTTCCAAGTTGATACCGTCGTTCGCGTTCGACATTGTTAAGGACTGAAAAGACAAATAAACACTTTTTTTTAAAGAACTGAGGTGGCAGCCAAGCACACGGCCCACTTGATGGTAAGTGGTTATCGTGGCCTATGGACGAGTGCAACACCAGGGGAGTGACACTCGTGCTGCCGACCCTGTAAACACAGAGTTTCTGTGCCGTCAGTGTAGAAGATAAAGCGAGAATAGCCTCTGGTCTTCCCACTGACAGCTTCCGTGGCGTGGCGGTAGTGAACGCGGCCCATAAGCAGGAGGCGCGGGTTCGATCCCCGCTCAATGAAAATATTTGTATGCATGAATATAGGTATTTGCATCTTCAATGAAAACACTTGTACTATTCCACATTATTTATTGTTGAATTCCTGACCGGTTTCGCCTTACGGCATTATCAAAGGTTGATACATGTTTTTTGGGTACACACAAACTTTGTACCGATGCACACCATTAAAAATAGCCTCGATCTGGTGAAAAATCTTGAAAACACACATGTACCAGATAAGGCCATTTTGGTATCTTTTGATGTCAAAAATCTGTTCCCTTCTGTACCTTTAGGTGACTGCAAAGTAGTAATTATAGTACATTACTGCCGCGGCCACCAATTGTAGTGTTGCCGGACGATCGTGAAGTATGCGGGCCGGCACGCATTACGGAGTCCGGCAACGCTCAGTTGTGGCCAAGGCTTGTATAGTGCTTTTCTCAAACAATGCGCGGAAATTGAAACTAAGTAGTATCTAGGCAGAATTTTTTAGTTACCTACTTTTCAAAATCAATGACGAACAACGAACAACAGTAATTTTTCACGCGGCGAAATGTTCATTTGTTTTTTATTTTTCTTAATAAACAGCATTCTATTTGCAAGCCAGTTCTATATTTAAATAACGCCTTGGACAATTTACCTCTTTGGTTGCCATGGTTCGGAGTAAAAGTTGGTTCCATTTTTAAATTACACGACAGATATGAGTTTACATAGTCATTTATTTGGCCGCTAAAACACGACAGATATGGATTTTCATACACCTTTATCCGGCCGCTGCTCGCATGTACAGCAATTTCGATTTATCTCGAAGAAGGTTGTCAAAATAATGTTCACATTTCCAAGCATGTTTGAGAAAAGGATATTTTGTTGAAGTCTGCAGTAGATCCACAAATTTCAATAGATTTAGAGCATACTATATCTGTGTGCCTAGAACAAAATTATTTTAAATTTAATAATAAGTTTTATAGACAAGTAGATGGTCTAGCTATGGGCAGTCCGCTTTCACCGCTTTGTGCAGACATTTTTATGGACTATATAGAAAAACAAATTCTAGGAAACAGTAGTTACAAACAGTTTATTTCTTATTGGTACAGATATGTAGATGATATCATTTGCTTATGGACCGGAAACGTCGACGATTTAAATAATTTTTTGACATTTATTAACACAATTAATTCTAATATACAATTTACAATAGAAATCGGGTACGATAAAATTAACTTACTTGACATAACTATATGCTTAGTTCATAACAGACATAAATTTAAAATTTATAGAAAACCCACATTCACCGACAATGTCATTGATATTAGTTCTAGACATCCACTAAGTCATAAATATGCTGCTTTTCATTCTATGGTAGGTAGATTAATTTCGATCCCAATGTCGCAGAATGATTTTGATGAAGAATTATCAGTTATCAAGACCATAGCAATTAATAACGGCTTTTCATCCGTTAATCGATAACATGATTAAACGAAAGAGGTCAAGGGCAGCCATAGATATGGTGTACAAAGGAAGTACTGCCTTTGTTACTCCAAATAATGACAAGAAACGATGGGCTCGCATACCTTATATTGGTAATATATCATATAAGTGTGCTAGATACCTAACAAATTGTAAACCCGCATTTTACACAACACATAATTTATACAAACTTATCTGTAATAACAGGGATAAGACACCGGTTGAACAAAAAAGTGGTGTGTATGAGTTGACATGTTCTACATGTAATAAAAAATATATAGGCCAAACTGGACGATCGTTCCAAATTAGAGTTGCTGAGCATGCTAGTGCCTGGAGACTCAATAAAACTGAGTCCAACTTCGCGGAACATCTTCTAGCAGAAAAACATTCCTTTGACCCGAAAATAAATTTTAAAGTACTACACTCATGTGACAAAGGTAGGAAAATGAATGCCCTTGAAGCCCTAGAGGTAAATAAAATAATGAATTCGGATAGGAACATGATTCTGAACCAACAGTTGGAACTAAGCCGTTCACCTTTATTACAATACAGCAAATGGTAAAATCTACATGTCATATCAATATCTGAATCACATGACAATTAGTTAATATTCTTATTTATTTTATTTTTATAATTTATAATACTTTGACATTGAGGACATTATACAATCGTTTTTGACATTTAATTTATTTATTAATTATTGATAAGGTCTTATACTTCATTTTTTTTTTTAGTCGTTTCTTGTTTTATTCTAACATTTTTGTATTAATTTGACATTTAATTATAATAATACTTCAAACATGACTTGATTTATGGTAATGGTCTCATATTGTGATTCTCCCTAAATTTTGGGAAAATTTATAAAGTGGTATCCCACTATTTTTGTCTACCCACACAGTCAATATATTAGTCTAATTGACATCTGATACCCAAAAAACATGTACCAACCTTTGATAATGCCGTAAGGCGAAACCGTTCAGGAATTCAACAATAAATAATGTGGAATAGTACAAGTGTTTTCATTGAAGATGTGTAGCAAGTTCCACCAAGTGCCATCAATCAACAGTATAAGCAATAGGTATTTGCATTGGTCTGGTCGTGCCTCGGAGAGCACGTTAAGCCCTCGGTCCCGGTTATCATACGAACATCTATGGCAGTCGTTACGGGTGGTTGGAACCCTTAAAAATCCAACAACTGGTCTAACTGCAATGCTTCGATATCGCCTTTAGGTTATGGAGGTCAGATGGACGTCGCTTCACGGAAAACATCGAAGTTGGACTGGTAAAGCTGACCCCAGACTCCAAATTGAAAGCTTCAGAAGCGAATGCAGCGGTTCCACCCGTCACCGTCAGGCCCGCGCTCATGGGGGGGCGGAGGTCGTTCTGCGTGTGGTCACCGTGGCCTAAGGACGTGGAACACTACTCACCTGCAATATAACACTAGGGCTTGGCCCCGGATGTCCCTCCAACGTCGGCTGGTAATCAAAGTCAAACTCCTTTCCGCCGTCTCTCTCTCTTCCCGCGTAGTAAGGCGCGAACTCTCTCTTACTCTTACACATCTCTTCGTAATTCTCCTTCTTATCGAAGCCTACGTTGACGACCTTCTCGTTTATATACCCAGAGGAATCGATGTTGATGTCTTTCATTGAGAAACAGTTGAGATTCTTGATGTCTTCTTCTGGCATTGTGGATTTGATAGCTGTAAGAGAAAGATGGCTGTATTGTTATATGATTGTAAATATTCTAGGATATTCTATACAGTGATATTTAGATTCTAAGTTACTAGCTTTTGTCAGCGGCTCCGCCCGCGCGGATGTTGGTTATCGCGACCAAAAATACCTTATGTCTTTACTCAAGGTCTAATCTACCCCTATATCAAATTTCATCAAAATCGGTTCAGTGGTTTAGGCGTGAAAGACCGACAAACAAACACACACACACACACTTTCACATTTGTAATATTAGTATAGGATAGTTCACCTACTCACTTGTGAGCGTTAATGATAAGTGTATCATGATACTGGATCACAATTTTGGATCACGAATCTGGATCATTATACTATTTCACGATAGCGGGTCATACTTGATCACCATACTGGGTCGATATGGGATCACAAAATTGGATCATGCATGATACTAGATCACAATACTGACAGCCTCCGTGGCGTAGCGTTAGTTAACGCGGCCGCTATGCAGGAGGCGCGGGTTCGGTTCCCGCTCAATGTAAGTACTTGTATGCATGAATATGCGTATTTGCATTGGCCTCGAGCCTCCGAGAGCACGTTGAGCCGTCGGTCACGGTTGCCATACAAACGTCTATGGCAGTCGTTACGGGTAGTTGGAGCCCTCAAAACTCCAACAACCGGTTTAATTGCGATGCTTCGATATCGCCTTTGGGTTATGGAGGTCAGGTGGCAGTCGCTTCACGGAAAATGTCGATGTTTTAGCCAAATCTGCAGTTGGACTGGTAAAAGCGGATCCGAGGTGCAGATGCGACTGGAATTAACGCTGGGATCAAAAATAAGTACCTAAGCTGAAGAGTTTGTTTGTTTGAACGCGCTAATCTTAGGAAATACTGGTTTGAATTAAAGAATTTTTTTTGTGTTGAATATTCCGTTTATCAACGAAGGCTATATATCATCACGCTATTACTTAAGGGAGTGGAGCAGTGATCATAAATGTCAACAAATCCGGCAATTTCCGTACATTATTTGAAGACTAAAAAAATACGAGCTCAATAGGGTGGTTTCAAAAAATACTACGGGGAAAGCCGGGGCGGCTCAGCTAGTGAAGTATACAATCTAAAACACTTACATCGATTAGGATAGGAAAAAGAGGAAACGACTTAGGCGGGACTTGAACTCGCGACCAATCCCTTAGGTAACGTGACCTATTTTTTAGAACTATTCGACCCCCTACCTTCCCTCAGAGACCACTCGTAGTAAATGCCGAGAACCCCCCTCCCCTCCCCTTAACGTTTTCACGTAGTATTATTTACAGGTACAATTTTTAATCATCCAATAATGAAATAAAGGAAAAAACCACCGCAAAGGGCACGACCGCGGTGGCCCGAGTCTTGGAACGCATCCGGCGACTGGGTCTCGAGGTGGCTCTGCATAAAACTGAGGTCATGTTCTTGCATGGGCCTTGGCAAGGATCCAGCCTCACAGTGGGATACAGTCATCGGCATCAAGACCCAGATAAAATATGAGGCTCGTGCCCATCGACCACTGGCACTTCAAGGAGCATCTCTGAACTCTGACTCCCAAATTGAAGAACACTGCTACTAGAACCAACTCCTTAGAAATCCAGTATGCACTAAACATTGCTCGCCAAATTCATGATAGGTCTGATACAAATCAATTATTCCTCGGCGAAATCGACCACGTAACAAAAATCTAAGCCACAAATAAAAATAAATAAATAAATACTCCACAACATTTCACACAACGCTATCTAGACCCATGGTAAGCATAGCTTAACTAGCTTGTGTTATGGAATCTAGAATGCGGATAAACATACTTAGATACTTTTTTCTTTTTTGTAAATACATACATATTATACATAGAAACACCCAGACCAATGCAAATATACATATTTATGCATATAAATATTTAGCGGGGATCGAACCCGCGCCTCATGCGTAGCGGCCGCGTTCACTACCGCTACGCCACGGAGGCCGTAGTATTATTCTTGTGATTGTCGTAGTATTTCGGAGACCCCCCCCCCCTCCGTCCCTTTAAACTGGTCACGTAATTTGGGTACGATCCCTTACAAGGGGGATGCTCTGACCACTGAGCTATCAAGTAACGCCTTGAAGGCTCCAAATTCTCCTATATATAAAACACTTACCTTGTAAAAGAACCCTCTTGTTCCTTTCAATACTTTCAATATCTATCTGTCCGTTCATCACACGCAGCTCTCCAGAGCCGAAAGGAAACAACTCCATGATCGCCATATCCGGTGCTAAATCATTCACTATGTGCTGTTTGTCCTTATTTTCAGGCAATACATCTATAATAGGACTATCTTTCGGTACCAAGTTGCCTTTTTCGATTATTTCTTTCTTGTGGCGATCGACTGAGGCGCGGAATTTGTCTATGTACTGTAACAAAAAAAATACAATTACATACTACACCTGTTAACATCCAACAAAGTTTGAGTCTAACACCCAACAAATTATGGATCTAACACCCAACAAAGTATGGCTGTAACACCCAACCAAGAATGATTCTCACACCCAACAAAGCCACCTAATAAAGTATGGCCCTAACACCCAACAAATTATGGTTGTAATACCCACCCAAGCATGATTCTCACACCTAGCATTGCCACCTAATAGATTATGACTCTAACACCCAACAAAGTATGACTGTAACACCCAGCCAAGCATGATTCTCACACCCAAAAAAGCCACCTTATACAGTATGACTCTAACACCCAACAAAGTATGGTTGTCACACCCAACAAAGTATGACCGTAATACCCAACCAAGCTAGTAACACCAGGAGCCCAATTCTGCCAATTTTCAACCACTGTGTTAACACTGATACTGCAAAAAAATTTAATCTTATACTATATTGATATAGACATAAAATCCAATAATAACCCTTCTCCGCAGTCGGGTAATAAATGAAAGAGTTCATTACATTTGTTCATTCTCTCTACAAGACACCATTTTGTTTTAGATTTTAAAAGAACTACAGTTTAGTCTAATATTAAATTTTGTAGTGTCTGTGGTATGAAAGTAGATAATTTTGAAGTGAAAACTTCTTTAGCGGCGTTGGATGGGTGTAAAATGTTAAGGAAGCGTCAGGATTAGTTGACCTTTGAACCGTAACCGACGACTGACGTCATACAAGATTAGGTACAGACTATGTATTTTGCAAGTTTCAATAATATCGTCGTAGCTTAAACGGTAAGCACGTCGACTGTAAGTCCTTATAGTTTCAGATAGAATCGGGTTCAAACCACCTGGCCTTCTGAAACTTTTTGTGATTGTTTTTTCTTATTATAATTTACTTTTGGTGATTATTTTTTCTTTTTGTAATTTATTACTTTTTATTATAATTTTTTCTTTCTGTAATTTATAATTTTTTGTGATTATTTTTTCTTTTTATAATTTATTAATTTCTTCTGACAGAAAATTAGCAGAAAATAAGTGATAGGTTCTATGATTAGCGCTATATTATAGGTATGGTATGGTATGTTCTTTTTTATCTTTTTCTATGTATATAACGAAGAAAGAAAATAAGAAAATGTTTTCACTTCTGCCGGCACTCCCAGAGTGCAACCCGTCTTTTTTTTTTTCTATACCACTTAGGTGCACTTGATGGAAAGAGGTTACCGTGGTCTATACCAGGGGAGTCACACTCGTGCTGCCGACCCTGTAAACACAGAGTTTCTGTGCCGTCAGTGTAGAAGACAACTGACAATGCAAAAGCTCTTCAGTGAGCTCTAGCTACCCTACTCACCGCCGGGAGCACAACACGAGGTTATTACGACTAATACCCACCTCTTTAGGGGCAACCCCGGTTCTCAGCAGCTTGTCATGCTCTTCCCTATCAAGGGCATCGTCTGCGTCATCGGGTGTCGGTGCGGGATTGACCTTTTTAGTTCGTTCGAGGTCGACAGCCTCCGCTTCGTGGGCTGTTTTGTATTCTATGCGAACGCCCATTGCCACTGTGTGTACAAAAAAAAATTGCTGTTTATTTATCGACGTGGTGACGGCGAAAGAATACAAGTATCACCACCTCATCTCGTCCGAAGGGTGTCGTAAGAAGCGACTAACCCCGAGGAGGGCCAGACCGAGCGGGATGACACTGGGTCAGCCGGGGTGCGAGGGATATGTCGCATGACAACCTCACCTTCGGTCTAGCACTACGACCCAGAGACGGCGTTTAATCAGTTCGAGTCCGACATAACCTCCCTGTCCGGCTCCGGATGGGGGGGTATTCGTGGGGATTTCCCACACGTAAAAGGCGATTAACGGAACAATACGCAGACGATATCACTGCGAGAGAAGGAACACTCGAAATTAAACCCTGTACCGACCCGTCTGGCCAGCGTGGACACAGCAGGCCAGAGCCTCCCAATTAGGAGAGGCCTATGTCCAGCAGTGGACTAGGGTATCCCATCTTGCCCCGGAAAGAGGGGGCGTATGTTCTAAGATACTCACTGTTGGTATTCCTGTTGCAACAGAAGCCTTCGCTATCCATCTCATCATCACTGCCGTCGTAATCCAAATCTGTGTCGTCGGAATCCAGGTCACTGGAATGAAAAAATTGATCATAAAATTACCGATATGGATTGTATGGGTGCGAAGGATATCCGTAGTGGTTGTTTGCACTGTGATACCGAGCGGCTCTCAGTGCTGGGTACCAATCTTTTTGGAGCTGAAATCCCTCGTTTTTTCGGTTGAAGTTGTTGGGATGCTTGAACATTTCGATGGCTTCTCGAAGTATACGTGGGAAAAAATGTGTTGTGGTAGCTAGAACTTTCGTGTTCTGAAATTCGATGGTATGATTCCCATCCTCTTGGGTGTGTTCTGCAACCGCTGACTTGTCGAAGTGGCAGAGGCGGCAATTTCGTTTATGTTCCGACAGGCGGGTCTTGATGCTTCTTTGGGTGGTGCCCACGTATACCGAGCCACATGAGCAGGGGATTCTGTAAACTTCAGCTGACGATAGTGGATCACGTGGGTCCTTGACCGAACGGTGAAAATTCCGTAGCTGCGTCGTGGGCTTGAAGATCGGCTTGATGTTATAAGCTTCTAGCAGTCTTCCGATACGATCTGTAATGCCGCGAATGTATGGCAAGAAAGCCTTCCCTTTCGGAGCAGGTTTTTCCTCATCCTGGTTTGTCTGCGAACCTTTCTTTGGGTGAAGAGCTACGCCACTTGGACTCGGCCTTCCAAGCTAATGGATTCTCTGCACATGAGATAAGAAAGGTTCGCAGACAAACCAGGATGAGGAAAAACCTGCTCCGATAGGGAAGGCTTTCTTGCCATACATTCGTGGCATTACAGATCGTATCGGAAGACTGCTAGAAGCTTATAACATCAAGCCGATCTTCAAGCCCACGACGCAGCTACGGAATTTTCACCGTTCGGTCAAGGACCCACGTGATCCACTATCGTCAGCTGGAGTTTACAGAATCCCCTGCTCATGTGGCTCGGTATACGTGGGCACCACCCAAAGAAGCATCAAGACCCGCCTGTCGGAACATGAACGGAATTGCCGCCTCTGCCACTTCGACAAGTCAGCGGTTGCAGAACACACCCAAGAGGATGGGAATCATACCATCGAATTTCAGAACACGAAAGTTCTAGCTACCACAACACATTTTTTCCTACGTATACTTCGAGAAGCCATCGAAATATTCAAGCATCCCAACAACTTCAACCGAAAAAACGAGGGATTTCAGCTCCAAAAAGATTGGTACCCAGCACTGAGAGCCACTCGGTATCACAGTGCAAACAACCAATCAGGATCGAGTACGTCCGAGCCACAGCGCTCGACCAATCAGAATCGAGTGAGTCGATTCCCCGCTCCGACCGTGCCTATAAATACAGCCGTGATTCAAGGCTCGGCATTAGTCGCAAGTCAGCCACCGGCGAGGCAAGGCCTCCGAAGTTGTCGTCGCCCGGCCCTGCGCCACTGAAGATGTCGACCGCAGTGATCGACGAAACGTCTGGAACGCAAGTTTCACATCGACCACGGCCAAACAGCCCGGAAGCAGTATATTCTACAAACAGCATTCTATTTGCAAGCCAGTTCTATATTCAAATAATGCCTTGGATAAGTTACCTCCTTGGTTGCTATGGTTCGGAGTAAAAGTTGGTTCCATTTTTAAATTACACGACAGATATGAGTTTACGAGTACATAGTAATTTATTTGGCCGCTAAAACACGACAGATATGGATTTTCATACAACTTTTGCTGGCCGCTGCTCGCATGTACAGCAATTTCGATTTATCTCGAAGAAGGTTGTCTAAATAATGTTCAAATTTCCAAGCATGTTTGAGAAAAAATATACACTACTAATTTTTAATTACCAGAGAAATTGCAGGGGCTGATATGGAACGTATATACTTCAATATATATGGAATAATACAAATACCCAACCATACAAAAAAACAAAGTTATTACCGTTTTTAAAATCTCACAAATGCATAGACACCTTTTTATTTACGCACGATGTGTGGATAGTAAATAGGTCATCAATGAACTTTTAACTTTCATCGTAAAAAATGCCGAACAGTTCCGGGAATGCCCGACAATGCACGAGACAGGCGACGCAGTCTTCAAGGTCAAAATACAAGTACGATTTTATTGTATGGTTAATTGGTTAAATAGTTAAAATGCTCGTCATACGAGTTTGATTCTAGTGGCAGTAATTTTTTAATAGCATGTTTAACACAAGTTTGGGTGTACTGAGTAAACAATGGTAAAACCGCAGTAAATTTTAACGTAGGTAATTCAGTACTTTTAAATTTAAGTAGGTACCTCATCAACTGGCAGGTAGGTACTAAATAACTTGGAATAGTTAGTTGGCCTAATGATTAATTTATGTATTTAGCACGTGCAAGACTTACCCTACAAGTACCTACTTTAATTGTTGCTCGAAATGTCCTCCGTCATTTTGGATGCATAAACGAGCCCGCTTTAACAAGTTCGATCATAGTTCGATTTCAAACGGAGGAGAATGTCTCTTTGTTGCCGGATTTCATCGAAGGCGACAATTATCCTTTGTCGGAGGTCCTCACGGGTGTTGGGTTCACTGACATACACTCTACGTTTCACTTCACTCCACATGAAAAAGTCCATTGGCGTCAGATCCGGAGATCGAGCGGGCCACGCGACCGAAGCCCCCCATCCAATCCACCTGTCTTCAAATTGCGTACTGAGGTAGTCTCTTACCGCGATGTGGTAGTGGGGTGGAGCACCATCTTGTTGAAACCAGAGGTCTCGCAAGCTTGCGAGTGGGATATCATCCAACATGGTTGATACCATGGTTGGATGATACGGCGGGTCTACCCCAGCCTTGTGCGTGCGTCGGTAACAGACAGACGTTGGTAGACGGTCAACATCGTGGAGTAATTTGGCTGTCGGGCATTCGGGTTGAGATCACGATACATCCGTAAAGCGGCACTCACATTTTCACCGGATAAAAAATAAGTACGTAACGTTAATGCGTATTCGCGATTGGTAAATTGGTACGCCATCTCGATAATGTCGATATTGATTAGGATGCGTGCGCGGATCGAGACGTTACAACCGGAACTGCATTGCATATTGCATTTATGATTTAAATTTTATTAACATCAAAGAGATGCCGCCGGCACGTGTAGCGCGGTGTGGTAGGTATGTGCGGGGCGGGGACCTTCGCACAGTGTCGCCCGGCACTGCACCCCGCTCAAGGACGCAGAGCGAACTTAGTAGAAAGAGAGCGCGTTAGTCATATTCATTGAGTAAAATTTTGTACGTCGTGAACATAATTTAGGTGGTTTTGAGGAAGAAATTGACATACATACTTTATTATTTTTTTATAGCATGGATGTGTTCAGTATCGAATACCTATCACGTCGCCAAAATTTCTCTAGTAATTAAAAAATATTCGTGTATAGATAACTCGTATAAAAATGTGACTCACCTCGATATGTAGGAACAATCGCTATCCACCATAGAGTACATTCTGGTGGGGTTGAAAGAACTGAACTTGGGTTTGTCTATGGGGTCACACCAGTTTGTTCCGCCTGCAAACAGTAGCAAATAATTAAAATATATAACACTGTACAGAGCCCTACTAACTTCTTTCTTTCCTTTAAATAAATAAAAATAAAACAAAAAAATATTAAAAGTAAAAAAACCCGACTGATGCTAAGCTTTATAGCAGGCGGTACCCATTAATTTTCATCGGGTTTGAGATTTTCAAATGGGTACCGCCCTGCTATAAACCTTGTTTCGATCTTTTCAGCAGCCGTCGGGTTTTTTATTTTGAATAATTTATTTTATTTTATACTTTAGTAGTTAGTTATGAAATTAAATTTTTTTTGGTAATCGTTCATTTTCTTCTCTTCATTTTGATACACCACTCGATAAATGTGAGTGATTTTTTTTAAGCTAAATCCGCCATTTTGTTTTTATAGACCCAGTATCACTCTCACAGTAAATACGAATCTAATGACACCTCTTAAGCTATAAGCCATCGAGCCATTCAGGCAGCAGAGCGTGCCAAGCAATTATATATATAATATATACACACACATACTCTCGAAAAACATAACCCTCCTACTGGCGCAGTCAGGTAAAACGGCTTTAGTTCGTTTAAAATAGGATTAACACTTCACCATCATCTGCAATAGTTCCCTTCACGGACCCTAAATCTCTCCAAAAACAATAATCCCTTTCCCTCGCCTTTCTCATACAATCTTGACCACATCTCTGTCCAAATATGTGCCTCCATCTTCTCTTTGGCCTGCCGCGTTTGCGCTTATTTTTCTTTCCTTTACCACACCATAAAGCCTTCAAACTCCTTGCCAACTCTCACATGTTTCCTTCTTCCTACAGTCCCGGGTCCTTTAAGACCCTCTTTTTCGAGATTTTGCTTTCAGTGGCCTATCGGACCCAAGTCAACGACATCAGCAAGTCGGTAGACCTTTTTATTCGTGCGGACGTTACCTCGGAAAGTATGGAGAATACTAGTAATATCGGTTACTATTACAATATAAAAGAATCTTCGGTTAAATTGAAAAACTTGAATTGTTCTAGGTGGGGATGGTCATTAGTGGTCAACGCATTGCCCCTGTTCGACCCCCGCCTCGACCAATTCAACTTTTTCAATTTGAAAATTTAGCATGCTTAAAAACTAAATTAAAAAAAAAAAAGAATCTTACCAGAAGCTGATGTACAGAAGGTCAGGTTAGGAGGTAGAGGTTCCAAAAACTCATCGTACTCCGAGTCCTCAGGGATCTGAGAGGCCATGTCGTTACTCCAAGTGCCTATCTCGAAGCCCTGCGATATAAATAAAATCTTATATCTTTAAAGTTTATTTAGTATAAAGGCGGTTTCGGGGGCGATATATCGATCTAGCTAGGATTTTTTCTTTTTTTGATTGATTTCTATAAAAAGTCATTTTATTTTTAAAAAAAATATGACTCTTCCTGACATCTATTGGCGATGTAAGCAACTAACTGCTTTAACAACACAACAACACTAAAGTTTTCAACAGATGGCGTTGTTACAAAAAAAATACGGTCATTCAGGCACCAGGTGTAACAAATCGAACTCTCAAAACTCTATGAGATTACAGAGACGATATTCTTAGCAATCCATGGATTCTCCGTGCGGGTGCCGGGTCCACCGCGTTGCTGAGTTGGAAACTCGGGACAGTGCCTGGGACTTGCGACCCAAGTGTAGGTTTAGAAGGGGCCCCTTTTGTTGATGTACTGGTTACTGATTGGAAAATAAGTGTTGTAAAAAAAAAATCAGGTGACCTAATTCAGTTGCGAAAATTTACATCTATGGTTTCTCCATCCCACGTTTGCCTGGAAGAGATTGCATTTAGCAATAAGGCCGCCCATTGTGCATTTAACTATAATTACTGTAATCGATTCTATTATCTCTTGTAATCTAATGTTGGTGTACATAAAGATTTATCTATCTATTAATGCGTATGCTAACCGTACCACTTTTGGAAGATTAGCAGCTGACATTTGCATGTCAATGACCAGTGGGTGTAAGTGTAAGTTTCATGAGCTGAAGCGCGCTTATCACGAGGCGAGGGGTCCCGAATCCCAAATTGCGGACCCGTGGTAGTGTTACCATACAAACATAAGCGTAATATTAAATAATAAGTAAAAAGTTAACATTACATTTTGTTGTTTTTCGAGCATAGTTACCGGTACTGATCAAGCCCTCAAAATTTATTAAATTCTTTAGAAGCGTAGGTAGCTTAGTGGTTGAGGTGTCGATCGGCCTTACGATCCAAAGGTCCCGAGTTCGAATCCTGGCCATTACACTACCAACGTGAACCCACTCCTAAGCACAAGCGATTTAGCTTAGTTGGGAGGGGCTAGAGGGAATATTAGTAATTTCGGTTGCTAATATTTTTTTTAAAACAATTCTGCTCCCTTAACTTCCCTTACTCATAATGTCCCTTACTCACAATATCTTCGACCAGGTACGCATGTGAGTTTGAAAGAAAAGTTTGTATATGATTATTATTAAATCTAAAATCGAAGCCATGATTCCTAAGAGCAGATTATGTGGCTATCTTTCGTAGTTTCTGACTTCTCCCTACTGACTCATTTAGATTGAACACCCTGCATAGGCCGATCCAGGGCTATCTCTATCGAGCTGCACCCTTTCGGGTGAGGGGACCATGGAGTCCCTATCTAACCTCCGGGTATAGGGTGGCGCACTTAGCTCCACCACCATAATGTCCCGTTCACACAATTAACATTACGCGTAATTTACCTTACACATAATGTACTTTACACATAATTACCTTACTCATAATGTACCTTACTCATAATGTACCTTACTCATAATATCCCTACTCATAATGTCCTTACTCATAATGTACCTTACTCATAATATACCTAACTCATAATATTAAACTCACCGCTGACTCAGCGTCTTCCTTCTCTTGTAATATATCGTTGATAGTCTTTTCCTGCGGTTCCTCCTGTCCCTCTGTGACCACATCCTCTGTCTCTTTCACTTCTTTTTCTTTATCTACCTTTTCTTTTTCTTCCTTGTCTCTGAAAGAAAGATCATCATTAACTTGGTTTGTATGTAACGGAATCTAAGAACTAGATTTTGGTACACTTCACAATATATGATTGATTTGAAAAAAACGGGTGACCGTGCAATTATTTTAAAAGAGTAAGAAATATGTGTTGTTTTCCCGGCGGTGAGTAGGGTAGCCAGAGCTCACTGGAGAGTTTTTGTACTGTCAGTAGGAAGACAAAAAGCTATTCCTGCATTGTCTTCTACACAGACGGCAAAGGAGCTCTCTGTCTTTACAGGGTCGGTAGTGCGAGTGTGACACCCCTGGTGTTGCACACGACCATAGGCCACGGTAACAACTTTCCATAAGATGAACCGTGTGCTGGTCTACCACCTCAGTGGTATAAAAAAAAACCGGGAGTGCCGGCAGAAGTGAAAACTTTTTCTTTCTTTCTTTCTTCGTTATGTACGGATAAAAAGGTAAAAAGAATTTACCCTACCATACCATACCTATACTATAGCGTCAATCATAGAACCTATCACTAATTTTCTGTCAGAAGATATACAAAAAGAAAAAATAATCACAAAAGTAATAAATAACAAAAAGAAAAAATAATCACAAAAGTAATAAGTAACAAAAAGAAAAAATAATCACTAAAAGTGTCAGAAGCCCGGGTTCGAACCCGGTACTATCTGAAACCATAAGGACTTACAGTTGAAGCGCTTACCGCTAAACTACGAAGCTTCTTGGCGTACCTAACAAAATAAACAATCAGTAGCTAATGTTGTATGACATCAGTCGCCGGTTACGGTTCAAAGGTCAAACGATCCTGACGCGAGTTTAACACTTTTTACCCATCCAAAGCCGCTAAAGAAGTTTTCACTTCAAAAAAATTATACCATATATAATATTCACGCCTGTAAACCCCCAAAGGGGTAAGCAGAAGGGTATAAACAACTATATTCCGTCAGCTATAATTTTCGGTCCCATGCAATGGGGGTGAGTATATTGCTATCAGGAGGGCACTTTGTATACCTGTAGGTTTAATTTCAGATAGAAAACAGCCCTATCCGTTAGTCACCTACTACGACACCCACAGGAAGAGATAGGGTGGTGATAATTCACCCCATCGGGAACACACCCCATATTATTCTATCCTATATCATAATAGGGAATATGCATGTGATTCAAATACCACCCATTTTTTTTTACATGTGGTCTTTTAGATTTACGTACATATTAATATTTTTTTTAATTTAATTACGATTTGATTAAGAAAATAATTGCCGAAAAGTGCGTAAGTTGAGAAGGAAATTCAAATGCGTTAAAATGTAACGCTATTGGTACACAGTTCCGACCAATGGCGTTCCGACTCGGAGTGTACTTTGACGTCATATCTATAGTAAAAAATATCAGTTTATGTCGTCTGGTGTCTATTTGTTGGGAATAATTGTCCTGTTGCATTATTAAACTAAAGTAAAACACATATGAATATTATACAATCCAAAACACTTTTCTCGACATCATGTAGTTGTAAGCTGTCATGTACATTGACGTCACGACAATATGGCAGTCGTTTGAAAAGCTGATATCAGCCTACTATTTTAAAACTTTTAAAAACCAAATGTTGTCTATTTGGCACTGTTTCTTTTTTATTATTTGTATAATGATGTAAATAATCATTTAAAAATATAAAAATTATGTAGAAACACAGAACACATACCTCAACTCTTTCTCCCTCTGTTCTTTCTTTAACTCCTCTTCTTCTTTTTTCTTTTCGTTCTTTTCCGAATCTGCGCTTAGGACCTGCAATAAAAAAATAGATATATGATGTCCTACGCTAAAATGATACACACATTCAATTCATTTGTGTAAAAACGTTAATTTTTGAGAAACGATCGATCGACTCATCGCGTGATAAATCCGAGTACGCTCTATGTGTGAACTAGCGGTGAAATATTGTATAGAACAGAACGTCCGCTCGCTCGCACGCTCTGTTACATTATGACTTGTTGACCAACAAGTCCGAGAATGCTTATATGCTTGTGTGGTTGTGTTGTTCGGCGCGTAGTTATTTACCTATTGTTTATTTTTTCAATTTATCGCGTTTTGCTAGGTTTAACTTTTGCTGGCCAGACTATTTCAAACACACAATCTATCTAAGAATCAGATTCAGAAATCATCATCTGAGAAATGGGTCCCAGTCGGAGTCAGTGGCGGTGGTTACGTCAGACGCGAACCGATTAAAACCGCACGCCATCTTGGGTCATCAATTGGGTATTTTGCTTTAGTTAAAATAAATTATTTAGCTGAACTTATTAAATTAAGAATGGTAAAAAGTTAAAGCAGTTACGTCGTTTCTTATTTTATGATTCTTATTTATTTTTAATCATCCACCCAGCCTTTAATAGTAAAGATTTGAATATTATGACGTCATAAATAAATTTTTCATACAATTTTCTTTATAATTTACCGTTATGACGCTCAGTCAAAAGTAACTAATTTGACTAGTCAGTCAAATACCCAATTACCGAGGGTGAAATTGTCTCTGGCATGAGATATCGCGCCCCGGCTGGCCATCATCAAAAGAGACCCTTTTTTTTACGTGCGGGAAATCCCCACGGCTACCCCCCCCCCCCGGGAGCCGGAGGGGGGAGGTTATGTCGGTCTCGAACCGACTAAACCGCACGCCGTCTGTGGGTCGATGTGCTAAGCCGAAGGTGAGGTTGTCTCGCGACATATCCCTCGCACCCCGGCTGACCCAGGGTCAGGCCCGCGCTCATGGGGGCGGAGGTCGGTCTGCCGGGTTCGAATCCTGGCCATGAACAACAACGTGCCAACCCACTCCTAGCACAAGCAATTTAGCTTAGTTAGAAGGGTAGAGGAAATATTAGTACTTTCGATAATTTCGGTTGCTAATATTTAAAAAAAAAAAAAAAGGTAATTGGCTGAGACAAATCTCTCGCACCCCAGCCGACCCTGGGCCATTTTCTTTCGAGCTGGTCCTCTTCGGGCTCCCTATCTAGCCCCCGGGTATGGAGAGACGCCGCTACCTGCTTCTGCTAGGGCGACAGTCGGCTCTACCTATCACCGCCAGGGCCGTGCTCATGTGATCGTTCAGCGTCTAATTACCTCTGCTAAACTCCATCCGAAGTCCAAAGCCGGCCACTGAAAGCCTGGCATGGTCTTCTCATTAATCTTGGGCACACCCAGTCCGACGTCTATAGCCACCGCGCGACGGATCTCGTCTGCTATGAGCAGCGCGTTGATTCTGTGGACGAGAAATTAAATATTTAATATAACGCCATCTAGCGTAATTGTGTTGAACTACTACGAAACTATCAATTCTGCATCGCACAATGGAAGTTTTATAGCGTTGTTATGCTTGGAAATAAATTTGAATAGCAGCAAAATTCAAAAGCTACAATTCTCATTACACTTTTTCAGCCTTGCCTTTATGGAATAAGGCTGATATTAAACTAACACTTATAAATGCTCGCGTACTTTGCCGCTCGGTCTGTGTTGACCCTAAGAACTTTACTGTTTCTTTCTCTCTTTTTGGCTAGGCCCATCTCTAACTTCGCGTCCAAAGATTAATGGTAGTGATGATTATGATGATGACGATAATAATGGTAACTGAAAAACCTCTGTGGCGTTGCGGTCGTGAAAGTGACCGCTACGCGGCAGGCGCGGGTTTCATTCCCGCTCAGTACAAATATTTGTATGCATGAATATGGCTTTTTCCAGTCTAACTGCGAATTGAAAATGCGGAATTTAAACACCGTAGTGAAAGCTTCAAGTAGTGATGATAATAGTCACTAGCATAAGCCTCGCCTGGAATTAACGCCAAGACGAAGAAGAAAAATATTATAAAAGTAATCATAATATTGACCTGTAAAGCACGCAGGGCAACGCAACAGTTGCGAACCACAGCGGCGCAGCAAACGGATGTACTCGACATAGCTCCGGCACTAAGATCTGCTTCTGATCTAGACGGTCGCGTTTCGCTCGGCGAGTACGCTCCGAGGAGACCGGTAAAGCCACGCCTTTGCGATTCACGTATCTGCGGACAAGGTAATCAATCTGTTAGGATATATTAACTGCTGCTACGCTTTTTCAACAAGCTCCCTGTTCGCTCAACTATGCTACTCAAGCAAACTATTGTATTTATACTAAGTAGACTAAGCAAATGTTTGTAAATAGACCAAAAAAAAAAATGCCCGCTGAGTTTCTTGCTGGAGTCTTCTCAGGTCGGGGGTTGGGTTTCGAACCGGTGGTCCATTTGCTAAACTAGTCTAGACTTTTTTTTTTAAACTTGACGTTTTGTAAGTACCTTTTTAATGGTCTATGCAGAATAAATGATTTATGACTTTGACTTTGCAATCAGTGTGGTGACAGAGAAAGAATACAAGCGTTCGGTAAATACCGATCAGGGGTATCTGTGCGGGGCCGTCACGAACGCCAGTCGCTAAGAATTCGCATTCAAGAACGCACATTACAAGCGTTTCCGGGTCGCGGCTCATAAGACACACGCGAGTGTCGCCGAGGGTGTGTACAAATTCGCTTCCACTGTAAATCGATAGGGTAGTGGCTTCCCACACGGGCTGAGGAGACATCGGAGTTCAAGAATCGCTCGGGGCCCCGGGCAGAAGCATCTTCAACGAGGGAGCGTAGGCCACGTGTGGGTGAGTCCTTATTGCTACCAAACAACAAGTATCACCACTCCATCTCATCCGAAGGGTGTCGTAAGAGGCGACTGGCGGAACAATACGCAGACGATATCACTGCGAGAGAAGGAAAACTAGATATAAAACCCTGTACCAACCCGTCTGGCCAGCGTGGAAACAGTACGCCTATATCCAGTAGTGGATAGATAGGCTAATATATAGTCCACTGCTAGATATAGACCTGCTTTGCAATTTTCTAGGCATACAGCGGCGAGCACAGCGATGCGGCAGCCTTGATAGAGATTGTCATTGGTCAGGCTGGGTGACGTCACCGGAGATCGACCAATGACAAGCTCTATTAATTGTCGCTGAGCTGTGCTTGACACTGTATGCTTAGAGTAATGTTTCCCAAACATTGTTTTGCCATGGCCTGGTAAGGGACTGCCCCTTCGTGACCCACTGAATACTTTTTAACCCAAGCTAGTTCCATTAATAATACACATTTTTTAATAGTAGAAATGTTTTATTAATACTAGGTACAATATTTTGGTATCACCTATTTAGTCACTAAATTTTAGTGCGAAGTATGGAGTTGTTGATTTTGTTAGATTGCGGAAAATGACGATAGTTTTATCATAAGGTTTGGTGCCATTCCAACACTATATTTTATTTTTAAGGAAAACTATTGCAGAAAACCTAGCTTCATTTAAATTAATATACAATGTGCCGATCGATAGCAGGTATAATTTTTTTTTTAAATGGGTGGGAGTGATGCGACGCCGCATTTTATTTGGATGGACCGGTACAGGGTCGCGACCCGGCAAATGGGAAACGCTGGCTTAAAGAATTGCACAGCAGGAACAAACGAGTCTTAGAGTGAAGACCTCGAAATGAAGACTAGAGTAGGAGAATAATCTCATATGGGAGGAATGTTGAAAAAGTGTCCAGCTGTATGCGCTAAATAACGGTTCAAAAACCTACCACGATGGCGCTGGTGGAGGCACAGTGTATGGTATCAATGTAGCAATTGTTAATATCATTGTCGACTTAAGTGGTTAATTATAGAGAATTTCAACAACTTACGCTGTACAAAATATTGTAGTTAATATAACCTTAAAGGAAACGTGCATTTAGAGTAATTTTATTTCGCAAACTGTAAAATATATGAATTGATTTGATGCTCAACCAACCAACTGTAGCTCCACACACTAATTTAATACATTTCGTCGGACACTTTTTCATATATTAGATTGTCCTCCTTCTTTTTAGTGTCCATGGACTTCTAGAAGAGAAATGGAACGCCCCCAGCCATATGGACTGACAACCTGGAAAAGTTGGCTGGGGTGGAATAGTGCAATATTGGGAGAGGCCTTTGTCCAGCAGAGGACTGTGACAAACTAATTGAATGAGTCCACTGCTGGATATATGCTTGTGGAAATTGTGGGGTTGATGTGGGGGCGAGGTGTGTTGTGTGTGTGGGGACGTAAAAGATTACGTATGGGGGGGTGCCGTTTATGGTGGGGGAGTAGTTCTGGGTGTGGAGGGAGTAATGTATGTGGGTGGGACGAGTGAGGTGTTATGGGAGTTGTTTGTTAGTATGTTTGTTACATACAGTTATCCCCAATACCTGAAGTCTGAAGCTAGCGTGGCTCACCGATAGGAACAATGAGTCTTTGCTTAGGGTCCTGGATATCTCCGTTATAAAGAACAACCGTGCCTGTTAGCTCATTTGGGATCTAAGGGGAGGGTGATTTTGTGAGAGGGAGACTCTTTGATGTGAATTTTTTTTAGGTGATATGGGGGCTGTGTAAGCTGTCTAAGAAGGGGGAGGGCGATTTTTGTTTGGGAGCGCCGTGTACATAGGGGGAGGGGAAGGAGCT
This sequence comes from Eilema caniola, assembly GCA_949126895.1. Taxonomy (NCBI): domain Eukaryota; kingdom Metazoa; phylum Arthropoda; class Insecta; order Lepidoptera; family Erebidae; genus Eilema; species Eilema caniola. The sequence goes on from OX421487.1 coordinate 4,243,879, forward strand.
TTGTAGGGGATTATGGGGGCTATGTATGTTGTATGGGGCGGTGAGTTTTTGATGTTGGGTTGTGGTGTTTGAGTGGGTGCAGTATGCGTGTGGGGGGGGAGGGTGCCATTTAAGTACGGGGGGTTTCAGTATACCTGGGGGTAAGTAGGTTCAGTCTAGCACTAGTGTGGTCCACATCCAGGAGCGGCTGGTCCCTCTGCGTGAGCGCAACGCCGTACTTGCCGCTATAGTAGTCCCTGAAGCTGGCGTGGCTCGCCGAAGGGAACGAAGAGTCCGGGGTAAGGTTCCAGCATATTTCCGCCACCAGGAAGAACTGGAGATGAAGTGGACCAGTTAGTACATGGTTACTTAAGCTCAGTCAATTTTCTAAATTAGATGCATTGTTATAGGGCCAGAATCACAAATATTTGCAACCTTATAAACACACATACACCCACTCTCTCACACACAAGTACACCTCTCACACACTCACACTCACATCCACACCCAAACACACACCCATACCCTCCCTCACACAGACACACATAATGTAACCCACAATAATCATACCTGCTGTCCTCAGAGTCGTACACGGAGCTCTCTCCTGGCTTCAGTAGAGGATTATCTAACACACACAACTCATTCACACGTACACACACACACACACACCTCTTACAGTAACCATACCTGCGGTTGGTCCTGGTTCCTGTACCATGGAGTGACGACAGCCTCCCTGTACCTCTCAGAGTCGAACACGAAGGTCTCTCCCGGCTTCAGAAGGGGATTCTCTAACTTTTTCACCTTGCCGCGTCTCTCTCGCGCTGGGCCTTTTATCTGTGAAGATATCAATCAATTAGCGTGTATCTAGTAAAACAAAGACTACGGGTTTGAGTTCCGCGCAGTGCAAATTTTGGTATCTGGGCGTATTTAAAAAGTATGTATGTATGTGTGTATGTATGTAAGACAATACCTCCTCAGTGCATTCCCAGAGCGCGTTGCTGTCTGCCTCCGACAGCTTCTTGTCCTCTGTGTGCTGGTATATCAGGTCTAGGAACGCCCAGTCGATGTCTATTTTTGTGGTTCCGTCGGCCCTAGTGGCTGAAACACATACGAATACATTATATCTATCTATCTTACATATTATATACGAAATATTATTATTATTATGTACGAAACTTTGGCCGTTGCAAGCTGCTGCTTTTTCAATGGTGATCCTTAGACAATATTTCTTATTGAATATAGCGTCTTCACTTCTTAATTTTTGAAGTGAAAATTTGTTTAGCGGCGTTGGATGAGTAAAAAGTGTTAAACTCGCGTCAGGATCGTTTGACCTTCGAACCGTAACCGACGACTGACGTCATACAATATTAGCTACAGGCTGTCTATTTTGCAAGATAAGATAAATAGCTTCGCAGCTTAGCGGTAGCCGCTTTGATTGTAAATCCTTATGGTTTCAGATAGTACCGGGTTCAAACTTGGCCTTCTGACACTTTTTGTGATATTTTTTTCTTTTTACAAGCTTTTATTTAGCTTGCAATGTATGTTTGTTCGGGTGGAATCTTACAACTCAATTTTAAGGCACTTGCCCTCAACCGATTGAGCTGAAATTTGGTATGCACGTTCAGTTCGGATGACAATGCAAGAAAAAAAAAAAAAAAAGATTGTTTTTAAAAAGGTTTTTTCAAATAGAACTTGTTGTAATTTATTAATTTCTTCTGACAGAAAATTAGCAGAATATTAGTGACAGGTTCTATGATTGGCGCTATATTATAGGTATGGTATGACATGGTATGTTCTTTTTATCTTTTTCTATGTATAAAACGAAGACAGAAAGAAAGAAAAAGTTTTCACTTCTGCCGGCACTCACAGACACCCGTTTTTTTTTTATATCCGCCATTTTCACATAGTTTCCATTACGTGATCACTTACATTTAATAGTAGGAACAATATAATAGTTGTTATGCGTGGAACCGTCGCTCTGCAACTTCATGCCTCGCCGACGTACTCGAAGCACCTCGGCGAACACGAAACGCATGAACCTGTAGGAAGATACAAGTCATACATATACCGCGGCCGACGAGCTTCATCAGCCGTTCAATTAACTGCCTAGGCCGTTAACTAAACGGCGCGGTTCAGTTAGCGGCCTGAATGATGTTCGGGCAGTTGATTAAACGTCTAGGCAAGTAGCTTGGATCGATAACGTTTAATTATATGCCTAGCCAATTAATCAAACAGCTAAGAAAACGACTTATTTCTGCATGGTTATAAAAAAAATAACCACGAAGGCTTAATGCGTGAGTTACACTCCGCTCTCGCATTAGCCTTCTAACCTAACCTATCCAAGTCGGATTGCGCAATTATCTCAATAAACCTATCACTAATTTTATGTGAATACACCTCTATTATCTCCTCGGGGACTTACAGGCGTGAGTATATGTATGTATCTACGTAATTTTCTATCTTATTTCGGGGTGGAGCCCCATCTTACGAATGGCCTAAGCATTAGCCAATTAGTTTATGAAATGTTGTAATAAACGTAATGGCTAAATATCATTCAGGCCGTTAATTGAATGGCACCGTTTAGTTACCTTAACCGTTTAGTTAGTTAATTTACATACATACATACATACATATAATCACGCCTTTATCCCCGGAGGGTTAGGCAGAAGGGAATTAACACCCACATTTCACCAATCTGTATTCGGTCCCACGTAATAGGAGGTGAGCTTATTGCCGTATTCCGGGCACTATTGTTGACTCGAGCCATGCATCTGAGGCTGAGTCTGGGCTGTACATATCTGTCTGATGTTAAAGTTAATCAGCCCTATCCCTTTGTTGCCTTGTGCGACACCACATGGACAGAGAAGGGGTGGCTCAAATTCTACTCTGCCGGGAACCACGCCGCTAGTTAGTTAATTTAACGGCTGACTAAGCTACGTAGCTGCGACATATCAATCGCGTACATCTATATATAAAATTTATAGACACAGTAAGTGGCACTTTAATGCGGCGTAAAAAGTAGCTACCACTTTCGTACAAGTTGACACACGCATACATACCATAATATGCACACATTGACAGTTTAAAGTACAATATTGACATTAAGGCGCCCACTCACTAAGTCCATCTGCAGTTTTTAATGTGTCCGGCGGCCTGCAGTCCTAATAATAAAATAAAAAGCTATTTTGGCCCGCCGGCAATTCCCTATTATCAGTTTTGCGACCACACACTAGCCACTAATGCTAGTGTGTGGTCGCAAAAGTCTACAGTTTCCCGCCGAACAATCGCCTGCCGGTGTGTTCTCGTTTGCTCTGACGGCCTAGGACTGTCCGGAATCGTTCAGCAGCCACACACTATTAGATCATATTAGTCGTCTGTCCAAAATCTTTAACAAAACTGTGAGTGTGTGGGTTATTGCACGGAACAGAAAACAACGGTGGAAGTGTGAAGTAGGTGTGGCACGCGTGTCATTCATATGCGGAGGTTTGCAAGAGCGTACAATTTCGACCTTCAAAGTAATGTCAACCGTATCCTTAAGTTTTTAAGTGTTAAATAGCTTTCTTAAAATAAACTGACATCTATTGTGAATTCGTTGAACTTTTTCGTAACCCGTAGCATGTATAATTCAGATGCGAAACGTTGTGAATCCGTATATTAAAGTAATCTCTACTGCGAATCAATAAGGTGTGTTTTCGTTTTGCAGTGTACTTTAGGCTAATTTGGTGTTAAAGACATACGACCAACCAAAACAATTGTTTACTAGTAGTGCAACGTATTATTATCAGGTTGTATGTGTGAGTTTGGCGACATTGGTTCCGCTATAGAATCTGTCCTATCACACTTCTAACAGTTTTTTTCTGTTCTGTGGCTTATTGCGATTAACTGACAGATTTATATCGTCCGGCCGTCGTCTGGTAAACTGATAGTGAGTGGGCGCCTTTAGCTTATTCACACATAACGCGTTATTTAAGCAGTTTTTTTTTACGGTGCATTTTGTTAGAAGTACTGTGTCTATTCTGTCTATACTATGTATTTGGTCAAAGGCGTACATAACTATACTCAAGCTTCACAAGAACCAAACCTATTAAAATATGAACTGACCTCCTCACGAGTCGCCCTCTCCTGGGAGACAGCCTGACGTCGGCATCAGGCACGTGTTCCACGGACACCCTCACTTCTCCGGAGCGGGTGTACACCGGGAACGCCGGGATCTGCAGACTGGAGACAAAAAAAAAGCATTTCAATGTAATTCCAAAGCAAACTAGTACAGATAACAATTCAAATCGATTTAAATTGGAGAAATTCAATACTAAGACGGAATTTAACCTGTCAAGTGAGTAAATAATAGACACAATAGGTAAACAATAGACTCGCGGTGCGATCGCACCGCTTGGGATCTTAGACTTTAATACGTAAATTCAAGAAACCACGATTTTGCTACTGGATCCATTGGCGATATCGAAGTTCTGTAGTTAAACCAGCTGTCGGACTTTTGAGGGCACCAACTACCCGTAACACAGATGTTCGTATGACAGCCGGAACTGACGGCTTAACGTGCTCTCTGAGGCACGATAACATTCAGTTTAAATAGCTACGCCCACGTGGAGTCAGATCCCGTTCCCGCTGCACCCTCTACTATATTAAACATGTATTATACATATAAACGTTCCTCTTGAATCACTCTATCTATTTAAAAAAAACCGCATCAAAATCCGTTGCGTGGTTTTAAAGATTTAAGCATACAAAGGGATATAGGGACAGAGAAAGCGACTTTGTTCTATACTATGTAGTGATATTTTTGCATACAAATATTTGCACTGAGCGGAAATTGAAACTGCACCTCCTGCGTAGTAGTTGTTTTGACTACCGCCACGCCACGAAGACTGTTTTTTTTTATACAACTGAGTTGGCAGGCAAGCACACGGCCCACCTGGTGGAAAGTGGTTACCGTGGCCTATAGATGTGTCACACTCGTGCTGCCGACCCTGCAAACACAGAGAGTTCCTGTGCCGTCAGTGTAGAAGACAAAGCAGAAATAGCCTTTGGTCTTCCCGCTGACAGCACAAAAACTCTCCAGTGACTCGTACTGATCTCAAAAAGGTGGTACCCAACTGCCCCCCCCCCCCCCCCGTACCTGTCGGGCTCCTCCCTCGCCATGAGTATCCCGATGGCCTGGCTGGCGTTCTGCGGCGCGTGCAGACGCCTGCCGCGGGTGTTGTACCGCTCGGGCAGGGCGCACCAGAGCGACGACACTATAGCGTACAGCATGTTGCGTTTTTTGCCTGCGGACAAAAAGATTCTCTAAGATCATTTTTGTACTGAAAGAGCAGCAGGCGGCTCTTTGAGGCAATATATCATAAACCACTAGCTTTTTTATATATTTATATATATATATACTAGCTTTTGCCCGCGGCTCCGCCCGCGTAGATGTAACCGCTCGACCCATTTTGTGCAAACTTCGCATAAACATAACATAACATAAACTCACGCCTTTATCCCGAAGGGGTAGGCAGAGGTGCTAGCACCCACATTTCGCCAGTTTAGGTTTAGGTCAAAATGTAATAGGTGGCGAGCCTATTGCCATTAACTGGGCACTTATAAACCTGCGATAAATACACACATAACTTCGAAAAGCATCGAAGAGTCATTGATGTGTGCCATGGTAAAACCTGGGATCGAACCCGAGACCTCGTCTCAGGAGTACATTACCCATACCACTAGGCTACCGCGGTTTTTCCATCGCATAAACCATCTACTAAATAGTCCGACCAAAGCCTAGTGGGATGGAAAAATATTCAATGACACGCACTTTACGATAGGAGGTAGGACACGACGGTATTTGTTCAATTGAGCAGTCCGACTGGGGAAGTACCTCCGCTCTACAGAATACCACGGCCATAATAACCTCGTGTTGTGTTCCCGGCGGTGAGTAGGGAAGCCAGAGCTCACTGGAGAGGTTTAGTGCTGTCAGTGGGAAGACTAAAGGCTTGTATTGCTGTCTTCTACAGAAACTCTTTGTGTTTACAGGGTCGGCAGCGCGGCTGTGACTCCCCTGGTGTTGTACATGTCCATAGGCCACGGTAACCACTTTCCATCATTTGGGCCGTGTGCTTGTGTGCCACCTTAGTTGCATAAAACAAATTATCCTTACGTACTTCACGAGGTTCCTCTACTGTCATGTAGTTCCTATAGACGGCAACAAGTCAGTTCTTACCAGCAGGCTTCGGCGGGACCGGTTCCGTCTTCTCTTCGACCTTAACTCCAGCAGGTTCCAACTCAGAATCACTTGTATCTACCACTGGTTGGCAGTCTGTGAATGCCCAGGCGGTCTGCGAACAAAAAAGTAACAGATAAATTTTATTTTGTTTTATACTACTGATGTGGCAGACAGACAACGGCCCACCTGATGGAAAGTGGTTACCGTGGCCTATGGAGGAGGGCCAGACCAAAAGGAATGGCCCTGGGTCAGCCGGGGTGCGAGGGATATGTCAAAAGACAACCTCACCTCCGGCCTAGCACATCGACCCACAGACGGCGTGCGGTTTAGTCGGTCCGAGTCCGACATAACCTACCCCTCCGGCTCCGGAGGGGTGGGTATCCGTGGGGATTTCCCGCACGTAAAAAAAAAAAAACCGTGGCCTATGGACGTGTGCAACACCAGGGGAGTCACACTCATGCTGCCGACCCTATAAATACAGAGAGTTTCTGTGCCGTCAGTGTAGAAGACAGGAATAGCCTTAGATCTTCCCACTGACAGCACAAAAACTCTCCAGTGAGCTCTGGCTACCATACTCCCCGCCGGGAACACAACACGAGGTTATTATGGCCGCGGTATTCTGTAGGTCGGACTGCTCAATTAGGAGGAAATACCGTCGTATTCTACCTCCGACCGTCTCCTACCTCCACTCCTCGGTTCCCGGTGCAGTAGAGTATCACCACTCCATCTCCTCCCGTAGGTGTCTTAGAAGGGGACTAAGGGAGAGGGATGTACTCCATCCGACACCAAACATACAGCATATGATTGTACTGACGATTTTTTTTACGTACGGGATATCCCCACGGATACCCCCCACTTCGGAGCCGAAGGGGAAGATTTTGTCGGACTCGAACCGACTAAACCGCACGCCGTCTGTGGGTCGATGTGCTAGGCCAAGGTGAGGTTGTCTCGTGACATATCCCTCGCACCCCGGCTGATCCAGGGCCATTGCTCCAGGTCTGGCCCTCCTCAGGAGGGAGGATCACGCGGTCCCCGACTCGCCCTCGACTGTACTGACGGTAGTGAACGCGGCCGCTACGCAAGAGACGCAAGTTCATTCCATTTCCCGCTCAGTTCAAATATTTCTATGCATAAATGGGTATTTGCATTGGTCTGGTCGTGCCTCGGAGAGCAAGTTAAGCCGACAGTCCCAGTTGTCATACGAACATCCATGGCAGTCGTTACGGGTAGTTGGATACCTAAAAAGTTCAATAACTGGTCTAACTGCAATGCTTCGATTGTTTCAATTCAGTATGGTGGTAATATGGCAGTCACTTAATGGAAAATATCATAGTCCAGCCAAATCCGCAATTACACTGGACAAGAAGACCCCAGTCTCCGAGGTGAAAGCCTCGGATGCGACTGGGATTAACTAAAAGAAAGTGCCCGCTTAAGGACAATATGTTAAGGTGCTGGAAATCCTTACAGATAACGCCTCCGTCGGTGCCGGACAGAGAGGTTATGTTGGACTCGAACCGACTTAAACGCACGCCGTCTGTGGGTCACAGTGTAAGGCCTAAGGTAGCTAGTGCATATCCCTCGTACCCCGGCTGCCAAAGTCAAAGTCAAAGTCTGCATAGACCATTAAAACGGGACTTACAAAACGTCAAGTTAAAAAAAAAATCTAGACTAGTTTAGCGGCCCCGACCTGAGAAGACTCCGGCAAGAAACTCAGCGGGCATTTTTTTTTAGTCTATTTACAAACATTTGCTTAGTCTACTTAGTCTAAATACAATAGTTTGCTTGAGTGGCATAGTTGAGCGAACAGCTCATTTCCAAGCTTGTTTATCATCTAAATATTCTTGGATTTTATAATAGCCTTTTTGGCACAGTTTAGTCTTAATTACATTTTTAAATTTATTCACAGTTAAATCTCTAATTTCATTATGGAGCTTGTTGAAAAAGTGTATACAGTTGCCCCGGAAAGAATTACTAATTTTATGGAGTCTACTATCACAAGCTACAAGATTGTTTTTATGTCTTGTGTTTATATTATGCCTGTCACAAACTCTTGAAAATTTAGAGATATTTTTCCTTACATACATCAGGTTCTCGAAGATGTATTGTGACACTACGGTTAGAATGTCTATTTCTTTAAACTTTTCTCGAAGGGAAACTCTTGGGCCCAAATTATAAATAGCTCTCACAGACCAGGGTCATCTCTCTCGTTCTGGCCCTCGTCAGGTGGGGGGAAGACTCGCACCCCTATTACGTAGTACCGAAAATAATAGCAAAATGTAGGTGTTAATTCACATTACTGTACACACCCGCTTATAATAATATTGTCTTCGTTTCGTAGTACCAGGGCGTGCGCTATCGCTGTTGTCGATCGCATCGTTGTTGGTACAGGCGATTGCGTTGGAGGCCTCCAATTCTGTAGCCTTGAAGTTTTCTTTACCTGATAACAAAAAGAAAAAAAATATATAAATAGTAGGGAATATGCATGTGATTCAAATGCCGCACATTTCTTTTTTTACATAATATGGTCTTTTCTTTTAGATTTACGTACATATTAATATTTTTTTAATTTAATCATGATTTGATTAAGAAAATAATTGCCGAAAAGTGCGTAAGTTGAGAGGGAAATTCAATTGACTTAAAACGTAACGCTATTGGTACACAGTACCGACCAATTGCGTTCCGACTCGGAGTGTCCTTTGACGTTATATCCTATAGTGAAAAATATCAGTTTATGTCGTCTGGTGTCTATGTGATGTGAATAATTTCCCAGTTGCATTATAAAATTAAAGTAAAACACAAAATATAAATATTATACAATCCAAAACCCTTTTGCAACTATTCACGACATCATGTAGTTGTTAGCTGTTATGTGCATTGACGTCACGACAAGCGCGCCAACATGGCGGTCGTTTGAAAAGCTGATATCAGCCTACTATTTTAAAACTATACCAAATTTTGTCTGTCTGGCACTGTTTCTTTTTTAATATTTAATAAAACATAAAACATAAACTCACGCCTTTATCCCCGAAGGGTTAGGCAGAGGTGCTAACACCCACATTACGCCGGTTTATGTTTAGGTCCCAATGTGGTGGCGGACCTATTGCCATTAACTGGGCACTTATAAACCTGCGATAAATACACACATAACTTCGAAAAGCATCGAAAAGTCATTGGTGTGTGCCATGGAAAACCTGGGATCGAACCCGAGACCTCGTCTCAGCAGTCCATTACCCATACCACTAGGCTACCGCGGTTATTAAGTAATGATGTAAATAATCATATAAAAACATAAAAACAAAATTTGTATATTCCCTATCTAAGTCCACAGAATTCTGTACCAGTTCACGTGTTTCCGTATTCCTTTAAGCGGGCCGCAAAAAGCATCTGATGAGCCCGTCAAGTTGAGGGCCACCATAAATGGTGTCCCTCTTTCCCGAGACCTTGCTCTCAGCTTTTTTTATGCCACTGAGGTGTCAGAAAATCACACGGCCCACCTGATGGAAAGTGGTTACCGTGGCCTATGGACGTGTGCAACACCAGGGGAGTCACACTCGTGCTGCCCACCCTGTAAACACAGAAAGTTTCTGTGCCGTCAGTGTAGGAAACAAAGCAGGGTAAGCCTTTGGTCTTCCCACTGACAGCACAAAACTCTCCAATGAGCTCTGGCTGCCCTACTCACCGCTGGAAACACAACACGAGGTTATTATGTCCGCGGTATTCTGTAGGGCGGAGGTACTTCCCCAGTTGGACTGCTTAATTGAACGGAAATACCGTCGTGTCCAATTTTTAATTTAAAAAAATTACTTTACCTATAGGCATCAGTTGGTTATCCAGCTCCCCAGACTTGTGTAGTATCCTGCAGGCTTGCAACGCCACCATACGTCTGGCTAGTACTCTAGTGGGCATGGGGTGACCCTAGAAAGGAAAAAATGTTGAGGGCTACTGAATAATGAACCTAAAATGTGCTCTATGCGTGCAGTACACGTTTGAGGATAGCTCGTGGTGCCACGGCGGTGGATCAATTCAAATTGTCCAAGCATAGATTATTACAAAACAATCCCCATACACAAGGCCCTCGTTTGTCTCGTGATCAAAGATCAGGATGTATATAGTAGGTCAAAGATATGTGTCTAAAGTTATAACCGAGTAAGTCAGGGTGCTGCATCTATGCTCGCGAAGGAGACAGCAGAGCGGGCGCGGCGCGATGAGCGAGAAAGACTCGCTGACATCGCTGCACGCGCCCGAAGGCGGCTCGGGCGTCAGAGGGCGCAGACTGACCTCCGCCCCCCATGAGCGCGGGCCTGAGGGTGACGGGTGGAGCCGCCCGTCACCCTAGCAGAAGCAGGCCACGGCGGCGGCCCCACACCGGGGTTGAGTCGGGGACAGCGTGGTCCCCCCCCCCCCCTCTCGAGGAGGGCCAGACCGAGAGGGATGGCCCTGGGTCAGCCGGGGTGCGAGGGATATGTCGCATGACAACCTCACCTTCGGCTAGCACTACGACCCAGAGACGGCGTGCGGTGCTGCATCTCTTTCTCGCAAGGGAAACTGTAGAGGGCTTTCCACGTGTCCTGATCAGTAGAGGGCACATTAGAGAGCAGGTAATAGATGGGCTGGTTCTACTAGAGCAGGCGTGAGGGTTACTGAGGGTTTCTGGTGACCTGTAATTCAGGTTCTTATTACCTACCACAGGCACCAGCGATCCACAACCTAATGTGATAACAGCAATCCTTCTGTTCACGTTTTGTTTTATTGGTTTGTGGTGAGAAATAAACGATTTATTTATTTTAATTTAATTTACAGAATAACCGCCTGTTTCCCTCCTACCCCATTCTTAAGGGCATTGATGGCAGATGCTTCATTACCGCGGTTCGATGTGGATATGGTGATTCCCACACCTAAGGCGCGGTTTATAAATAAGAGACGTGGTGGGGACGTATTGCGGTTGCGGACAATTTACGTAACACATTATATACCTTACTAGCTAACCCGGCGAACTTCGTACCGCCAACATTTTTCCGCCTGCGTGGCGTCAGATCCCGTTCCCGCTGCACCCTATACTATATTAAACATGTATTATACATATAAACCTTCCTCTTGAATCACTCTATCTATTAAAAAAAACCGCATCAAAATCCGTTGCGTAGTTTTAAAGATTTAAGCATACAAAGGGATATAGGGACAGAGAAAGCGACTTTGTTTTATACTATGTAGTGAAGCCGCAGTGTCGTTTGTTGCGCCGTTTCTTCTCCACTAACGCCTTGGCAGCGTTGGTAAACTTAGGTTTAGTGGAATTTATTATTGACGTCAATGAGAAACAACCATGTTGATCTAGACTGAATAAAAATCTTTAAACTGCTTATACTGTTGATTGATGGCACTTGGTGGAACTTGCTACACATGTTCTACAAAAATGTGCAGCGGAGTAGTCTCCAATGCTTGCGCGGCTGTACCAGCTGTCCTACAGCTCGGGTACAGTGCCTTCGGCTTGGAAGGAAGCGAATGTACAGCCGATCCCCAAGAAAAGGGATCGCTCAGACCCGACTAACTATCGACCCATAGCCATCACCTCAGTGCTGTGCAAGGTGTTCGAGCACATGATTAACAAACAGCTCATGCGTCACCTTGAAGATCACTCCCTAATTAATGACCGGCAATATGGCTTCAGGCCGAAACGGTCAACGGGTGATCTTCTGGCGTATGTTACCCATCTTTGGGGTGAGGCTATGGACAAGCACGGCGAGTCACTGGCAATTGGTCTTGACATCGCCAAAGCTTTCGATAGAGTCTGGCACAAATCGCTTCTTTCCAAGCTACCAGCCTTCGGTCTGCCCCCTAGACTATGCAACTGGGTTGCTAGCTTCTTGCAGGATCGCCGTATTCGCGTCCTTTGTGATGGACGCGCCTCGGAGTTCTTGCAGGTAAATGCTGGTGTGCCGCAGGGGTCCGTCCTGTCCCCTACTCTCTTTCTTCTGCATATCAATGACATGCTGTCTACCGGCAGCATTCATTGCTATGCAGATGATAGCACCTTGCACGGGAGTTATCATGGACATCCTGCGGATAAGCAATCGGATATCGCAGATAAAAGGCAGCTTCTTGTCACAGAGCTTGACCGGATCCTGAACAACATTTCCCAATGGGGCTCTGAGAACCTGGTCGAGTTCAATGCCAAGAAGACACAGGCATGTGCGTTCACAGCAAAGGTATCTTCTTTCCTTCCCCTTCCCACTCTTCAGAGCACTCCACTGCCACTGCAGGACAACCTGACTATCCTCGGTATGGATGTTCGCTGCAAACTTAATAACAAAAACTACATCGAGAGTATCATCAAAACAGCCTCGCGTAAACTCGGAGTCTTGAACAGAGTGAGACGGTTTTTCACGCCGGAGCAGCGGTGTCTTCTATACAAGACCCAAATTCGGTCCTGCGTGGAATACTGCTCGCATCTCTGGGATGGCTCCGCAAAGTACTTATTAGATGCTCTGGACAGGTTGCAGCGACGTGCGGTCCGCATAATTGGGAATCTCGAGGTCACAAGCACCCTTGAGCCTTTGCAGATGCGTAGAGATGTTGCATCCTTGGCAGTATTTTACCGTCTCTACCATGGTGAATGTTCTGATGAGCTCTTCCAACTGGTCCCGCCCTCTCCTTTCCTACACAGGACAACACGAGCAGGGCTTAGATGTCACCCGTATACGGTGCAGAATATTCCTTCAAGAACCAAGCGGTTTGGTGACTCCTTTCTTGGTCGCACCATTAAGACCTGGAACTCCTTGCCAGCTCACGTGTTTCCTTCTTCCTACAGTCCCGGGTCCTTTAAGCGGGGCGTGAAAAAGCATCTGATGAGGCCGTCAAGCTGAGTGCCACCATTGTTAACATGGTACGTGTTTGTAATGGTGACCCTCTTTTCTGAGACTTTGCCTTCAGCTTACCATCAGGCGAGGTGAAGTCAAATTGACGAGTCCTACATAAAAAAAAAAAATCAATGAAAACACTTGTACTATTCCACAGATGTTAAATCTGATACCCAAAAAACATGTATCAACCTTTGAGGCGCCTTTAAGGCGAAACCGGTCAGGAATTCAATAAATAATGTGGACTAGTACAAGTGTTTTCATTGAAGATGTAAAAATCTTTAATTTTGACTTTAGTGTATAATAACGTCAATGACGTGACGCGCGCCACTCGATGCGATGGCGCGTCACTTTAGTGGCGGGACGTCGCCTGGAAGCGCGGACGGAATTCTCCTCTAAGACAAAAACGACGTTATTGTGCACTACGTAAGGTTTTTTTTACTTAAATTGTCCGCCACGTCAACGTCCCCGTCACGTCTCTTGTATAAAAACCGCGCCTAAGGGCAGTTGCAATGCGAGCGAAATGCCTTATTAGGTAACCTTACACCCTGATAATTGATATTTGAGACAGCATGCGGTTTTAGTCGGCTAAAAGCTACTCACAACAATATTATACTTCACAGGACAATTGAGAGGCAGTCTCAATGTACAGATGTAGGCTGTTCTCATCTCCTTGGAGTCTACGTGGGGTAGTTGTACTTCTTCCATCCACCATTGTGGAGCCAGACGGGTGAAGGTGTCCGATGGCAGTTTGCCACAGTATCTGTAAAAAAAAACATTGATACTAATATTATAATTGGGAAAATGTGTGCGTGTCTGTTTGTCCGTTTTTCACGCCTAAACCACTGAACCGATTATGATGAAGCATTCTAGATTCCATAATACAAGCTATTGAAGCTAAACATAATAAATAAACATTTGTACGCCGCCACAAAAACAGGTAAACATGTTGGACATAATCGCTGACTAACATCTTGCATTTACATGTTACACATGTTTCAACAAATAAATATTTTGATTTGATTTCATTTGATTTGATATGCCTATCATGGATCTAGACGTCGCTCGTGTGAAATTTTGTGGAATATTTATATTATTTACTAGCTTTTGCCCGCGTAGATATGGGTTATCGCGACCAAACATAGCCTATGTCCTTTCTCAAGATCTAATCTGCCCCTATACCAAATTTAATCAAAATCGATTTAATGGTTTAGGCGTGAAAGCGTAACATACAGACAGAGTTTTGTCTTTCACATTTATAATATTAGTATGGTTTTATATATTTTGAACCACTAGCGAAAGTGTTTGCGAATGTTTTTGGGGTTTCATAACAAATACAAATATTTATTTGCAATAAATAGGGTACATAGTGGTGTTATATTAATAATGATAATGACCTATCCTATTTAGCCATCACAGTGGCATGCAAAAATTTAACTTATATCTAATTAAATTTAATTTTATTAGATTACAAACAGGTATAAAATAAGACTACCTGTTATTACGCCATATTAACAATAGATAAGATTAGCGGAATCGATACAATTTTTTATAAAACAATAATTGTTAGTAAAATAGAATAACCTCCTTCAATATATTGACTTACAAAGTTTATAATAATTAAATAATATGATGATGAATTATAGGAATAATATTTAAGGCGGGATATCTATGTCATTATTTAATTCTGTCACTGAGTAGTAACTTTTATCAATCAGCCATACCTTTAGCTGTCTACAAAATTTATTTACAGGCAGGGTTTTAAATTGTTTAGTAACCCTATTACTAAGATTTCACTGTCGGTCTGACTGTCATCAGGCTGTATTTCGTAAACTGTGACAGCTAGACAAGACAGTCAAATAAAATTTTCATAGATGATGTATTTCTGTTGTCAGTATAATAACAATATTAAAAGCAGTGCGCGGAGCACGTAAAACTACCGTAATTGTATCGTAAACATTCAGAGAACTGTTACGGTTGGCACCTGTACCCTTTCCGTTAGACCACGCATTCCTTTCTTGCACACTCAGCACTTAACCGCCCTACTGACAGTGATGCCAGATTGGGGAGAATCCCACCATATTTGGGGGGTTTTTTGAGTCACGGGGGATTTTTTGGGGGATTGTCGGAAGGAAAATAATATATTTGGAGGGAATCGGGGGATTTTAACTTGCAAACTAGTGATTTGGAGAAATCTGTGATGTTTAAATATATAATCTGAATCTTATTTAATTTCATTATTTTTCACAATATCTAAGCATATGTCACAAATAGAATTAAAAACTGAGATGAGAATGTATACTCCATTCGATTAGGTATTATAGGTATTCGGGTACTTTGAGATAACTTACACTTTCAACTATATATATATGACAACTGCCATCCTTAGTCAAACCACGATCATGGGTGCTGAAAAGTAGCCGAAACGTCGGTCTAAAAGTAAATAATCACTACATAGTATAAAACAAAGTCGCTTTCTCTGTCCCTATATCCCTTTGTATGCCTAAATCTTTAAAACTACGCAACGGATTTTGATGTGGTTTGTTTTAATAGATAGAGTGATTCAAGAGGAAGGTTTATATGTATAATACATGTTTAATATAGTAGAGAGTGCAGCGGGAACGGGATCTGACGCCACGCGTGCGGAAAAATGTTGACGGTACGAAGTTCGCCGGGTCAGCTAGTAACAAATAAATCACGATTGAATCCCTTCAAATTGGTTATGTCTTAATGAGTGATAATCGCGTAAACTTTGGAAAATATCATCCGATAATAGGTTCCTGTGGGAATCTAGGCGAAGAGTAAAGCTCTCTATTCTCGAGGCACACTTTTACTTTCACGAAAACCTGTGAGGAATTATGTCCTTGATGTTTTAGCCGAAAAAATTTTTTTAGGTACTAATTAAATACTACTAACTTGGATTTTGAAAAAAATCCTAAGTTTTGGGGGAATCGTACCCGCACTCTTTGCGTAGCAGTCGACTTCACTAATGTCACGCCACAGAGGATAGTTGGCGAAACGTGGGTGTTTAATACAGCTCTGCCTACCGCTTCAGAGAGTTATAGACGTGATTATATATATGAACATTTTTGCTAAGTTAGTAGTGTATGAAACTTACCTATTTATAAGTGCAATCGCCATACTCAAATCCACACTAGCACTATCACTATCACTTATATTTTTCTTACTATCACATTTATTAATATCATCTTTGCTTACACTGTCTTTTAACACACATGGGCACATGCATTGTTTGATATCAACACATTTATTGCACAGTTTATTCTTTTTAATATCAATGTTACTTATATCTTTGATTTTCTTATTTATATCAATGATATTTTTTAATGGAATGTTTTCTCTGGCCTTGTCTTGATTACTTATTTGTAATTTATTCAATAAATGATTAATTTCATTATTTTTTAAACTATCGTCTTTATTAATTTCATTATTTTCTCTAATCTCATTATCATTTGATTTCTTTTCTGAACATATATCATAATCACTTATATCAATATCTTTTCGCTTATCAGTAAAGGTGATTTCATTCATTAAATCGTTTGTACATGTTTTATCATTTTTATTATCATGTTCATTGTCTAGATTTATCATGATTTCTTTGTTTTTATCTTCTCGACTATCACTTTTCTCTTTACTATCATCAAACGAACTATCTTTATCTGAATTCTCTTTGATACTAGCCTCTAACAAAGCGCTGGTTTTTGTGTTCCCTCTATTTTTACTTTTAGCCTCTTTACCAACCATACTAGTTTCTTTGGCGTCTTTTTCACTAATATCTTCAGAAATATCGCTAATATCCTCTTCGTATTTAGTCCGCTTACTATCACTAACAGCAGTGGTGCCAACAGTGATATTAACAGTATCTTTCTGACTATCCTTGCCACTAATATCCGGTTCGGTATTTTTATTTTTGATATTAACTACGTCACAGGGTAAGTTGTTCGGAGTATACGGCTTGACGAAGATGTTTAATCTATCGGCATGGTCTTCTTCTGTTTGTGGAGGCTCATCCTGGATACCACAGCCACATTTTCTGCTGATTATCTAAAGATGAACAGAATATAAGTTTAGTTCAATGAAATGGAACAATTAACTTTTATTATTTAAATTACTGGTAGTAGAAATTTTATGTCACAAATTTCGGCCGGTACCAACCCGACCGTGCACGATTGCCAAAAACCATCCATAGTAATCCAATCTGTTGGATTGCGTTCGAACGTCGGCGCGTGCAGCCGGGCCGGGTACATGGTGGTCGCAGCAATGGCGCGGCGACTGGAGGCAGGCGGGGCGCAGTGGATAGTCCGAGACTGATGGGGCCGTCAAGCTGAGTGCCACCATTGTTAATATGGTACGTGTATCTAATGGTGACCCTCTTTCCTGAGACTTTGCCTTCAGCTTAACATCAGGCGAGGTGAATTCAAGTATTGTATTTTTTTTTTTATTCAAGAAATTTTATAAAGTAACTAGCTGTTGCCCGCGGCTCTGCCCGCGTGGATGTCGGTTATCGCTTAGTGTTGAGTCAACATAGTAGCTTTATGCATGCAAAGTCTCAGCCCGATCGGTTTAAAATTGGCTGTCCTCGCCTACGCTCTTCAATCTGTATGTGAATGATTTAATAGAGGAGCTCAGCGGCGCCAGGATTGGTTGTTATATGGATGGTGTCTGCGTCAACAACATCAGCTATGCGGATGACATGGCGCTGCTGAGTGCATCTGTCTGTGGTCTGCGGACTATGGTGGCCAAATGTGAATCGTACGCACTCTCACACGGCATGGCCTATAATGTTAAGAAGAGCCATGTTATGGTCTTCGGGGGCGGGAGCAAACGATATGACCAAATTCCACCGGTTTTATTAAATAACCATACATTACTAAGAGTGTTCAAGTTTAAATACCTTGGTCATGTGTTGGCTTCCGACCTCGGAGACGATAATGACATTGAGAGGGAGCGGAGGGCGTTGTCAGTGAGAGCGAATATGCTGGCCCGCCGGTTTGCGCGGTGTTCACGAGACGTGAAGATAACACTTTTCAGAGCTTTTTGTACCTCTTTTTATACGTGCAGCCTGTGGGCTAGATATACTCAAAGGGCTTACAACGCCCTTCGCGTGCAATATAATAATGCGTTCAGGGTGCTGCTGGGGCTGCATCAGGGATGTTCGCAGAGGCCCGCGTGGATTGCTTTTACGCAACCATGCGTAAGAGATGCGCGTCCCTGGTGCGCAGGGTGCGAGCGGGGGGCAACAGCATCTTGAACATGATTGCGAGAAGACTGGACAGTCGCTACGTAAACCATTGCTGTGCCATAGCGGGGGGGATGGTGCAGGAATGGCCGTCGTAAATATTTGTACCTACTTTTATTTTACTAACATAGAATAAGTAATACTAACAAAAAATGAGCCTTTGTTGCTTGAAACTAATAAATTCATTCATTCATTCATTCATTCATTTATCCCTTTGGGGGTAGAATTAATCAAAATCCTTTCTTAGCGGATGCCTCCGTCATAACATCTACCTGCATGCCAAATTTTAGCCCGGTCTGTCCAGTGGTTTGGGCTGTGCGTTATTAGATCACTACGTCAGTCAGTCAGTCACCTTTGAGTTTATTTATCACCTTTGAGTGTATTTAGAAATAAAAGTTTCATAGATTTAGACAGGAAAAGTCAATATCCAAGACGGGACTTCGGCAGCCAGTGCCATTTACGAGGAAATTCTCTGACTAGCTAAGCTTCTTGGACACGCCCCAAGACGTGCCTATGTTTAGGACAATTTTGAATATATAACATGTTTCGAAGTAGCTTAGTTGGTTAGAGTATTCCCTCTGAAGCGAACAGAAGGCCAATTCTTATAATAATCTGTGCCCCGAGCACGATTAACATTCGAATTCGTAACATAAACGTATCAAAAGAATGGAGCATTGCGATTGGTTCACAGTAGGCAGGCAGCCAATCGCAATGCTCCATTCTCTGCCCCTCTAGACAAGTGGCAATTCGCTAGCAAGCGTTTCATGGAATAGAATGACGAC
Organism: Eilema caniola; assembly: GCA_949126895.1. Classification (NCBI taxonomy): domain Eukaryota; kingdom Metazoa; phylum Arthropoda; class Insecta; order Lepidoptera; family Erebidae; genus Eilema; species Eilema caniola. The sequence goes on from OX421487.1 coordinate 4,262,971, forward strand.
TGTATAGGATTTGACGTATTTGACATGCGTTAACGACTGTCATTTACGTCAAATTCCATACATTACGAATACGTTACGAATTCGAATATTATTCGTGCTCAGGGTACTGTTCAAAATTCAGTCTCGATCTAATTTCAATTTCCTGAATGTCAAAAAAACGGTATTCCCGTTATACAATTCTCAAGATCAAACTTATTCTGTGGTGTGTCGAGAATAGCTGCCAAGTAGTGCAGACGAGAATCAAACCACCCTAACTCGGCCAAGGCACAGGGCATATGAACAATACCTGAATATTCACTGCCACAACTATCGTCATCTTACCTGGCTCGGCCAAGGCACAGGCCATTTGAACGGCATCTAAATTTTCACTACTACAACTATTGTCAACTTACCTGGCTTGGCCTCGACTCAGGCCATATGAACGATACCTGAATATTCACTACTACAACTATCGTCATCTTACCTGTCTCGGCTAAGGCACAGGCCATATGTACGGCATCTACATTTTAATTACTACAACTACTGTTATCTCACCTGGTCTAACTCCCTATACGTAGCGACATTATGTAGTAGTTCTTCTGTGGTGTCTCGAGAGTAGCTGCAGAGTAGTGCAGACGAGGATCGCACTGCCCTAGCTCGGCCACGGCACAGACCATATGAACGGTATCTGAAGGAGATAGTAGAATAATATAGTGTTTGGAACAGTAGGATTTTTTCCTATACTACCGTCTTAGGGCAAAGGTGGGAGCCATCTACCGACATTCATACGAAATATCGGAAACAATGAATGATGTTGTAATCATTTTTAAACATTGTTTTTTGATGACTCCGCCCAAAAAATTAGGATTTTTTTCTGAAATTATGAAGTAGTGGAACTGTTTAGAAAATATAGTTGTACGCGAAAGAGTAACAAACAGTAGGATTCATTATCAGCGTCTTTTCTGCATAACAAGATGTAGTCTACTATATAAAAATAAGTCGGGTTTTCCTTCCTGACGCTATAACTCCAGAACGCACGAACCCATTTCCACGGATTTGCATTCGTTGGAAAGGTCTCGGGCTCCGTGTGGTTTATAGCAAAGAATATTCAGGAAAAATTTCAACAGAAAAGCGGGAAAGCGATAATCGACATCCACGCGGGCGGAGCCGCGGGCAACAGCTAGTTAGTTATTATAAAAAGTAATAGTAAAATAGAAAGTCTACTCACGATGGTGGTACATCCCATCTCAGCACTAGGTTGCACCTGGGCAGGTCAATGCCTTCCTCTAGAGCTGAAGTAGCCAGCAGTAGATTGCATTCATGCATACGAAACCTGTAGAAATAAAACGTATGTGTGTTTATCCGCGATTATCTTCTTTCTGTCTTTGAGCTGGTGGTAGAAATTTGATGGCACAAATCTGTCATAAATTTCGACCGCGTGGGTACCACCGGGCACGATTGAAAAAACCCTCCATAGTAATCCAATCTCGGTTGGATTGGGTTCAGCGGTCAGCAAGTGCATAGCCGGGCGGGGGGCGGGGCCGCGGCACTAGTGGGGGCGGGGGCCGCGGGGGACATGCCGAGACTGATGAGGCCGTCAAGCTGAGTGCCGCCATTGTTAACATGGTACGTGATGTAATAGTGACCCTATTTCCTGATACATTGCCTTCAGCTTACCATTAGGCGTATATTTTATTTTCAGTAAGATGTTTTTACATTCTGGAGAAGATATACAAGGAATATTTTTTGGTGTGCAATTAATATTGTAATCTCTTCATTATCAAAATAAGAATAATCTTTTTTTATGGGTTTTTATGACCTGGTCACTGGACCTTTAAGTCACCATATATATAGATATATATATATATATCTAAATTTTTTGATGATGATGATAATGGAGTGATGATATTAATGACGATGATGAAGATGATGATGATGATGATGATGATGATGACGATGAATGTGATGATCACTGCCTCAGTAAAGTTGTGGGCCTTACTAGAAGCTCCCTAGGGAGATTTGGCTCGAACACGAAACGTCACAATTCACTGTAATATGCCATTTTCCAACACTTGTGTGCGTTTTCCAAGACGTTATGACTAAATTCCACTATTTTTACACATAAAAACTCGAATTCACAACAATTTCGGAAAATAAAATGTGCCACTCTTCGTTTTCCCGCCAAATATGAGATAATAGTAGTTTATGGACCTGTTTCATAAGAAGGGTAGGCGAATTTTTTTATAGTATCACACGAGTATTTTAATACCAAATTATGCGCAGTTTTAAACACTACTTTATCTAATCTCATGGAATAATGTATATAATCTACTTAAAATAGCAAGTAAGTAGTGCGCCACAATTCATTCGCTGCTCCGCACATGCGCATTTCGCCGCGTCCGCAGATAATATTAAAAAAAATGTATTGATACCTCCTTGTGTCCAACTGAACCCGAGACATAATGGAAAAAGTTATAATAGATATATTAGGGCCTTACGTATGAAATTAGCGTTTTGTCGTACTGATCAATTTGATCTGAAATATCTCCTCTTTGGTTAAGAATTCCAAATTCAAATTAATAAATTCATTTAGCTGGTTTTTTTTTCTTTGCAATACAGTCATTCATTTGTTATTTTCCTCATTATTTTTTCTTTGGCGTCGCTTATTACCGCGCAATGGAAAACTTGAAATATCGGTATATTTACGGGTACGAGTTCTACCGTGGCACCAGTGCTGCAGAAACAGCTCGAAGAATTAATGATGTGTACGGTGCTGGTGTCGCTAAAGACAGCACGGTACGTTTTTGGTTTCAACGTTTTCGTTCTGGAAATTTCGACCTTAAGAACCAACCCCGTGGACGGCCCGCTATCAAAGTGAAAAACTAAGAATTAAAGGCTATTGTTCAAGCGGATCCATCACAAAGCACTTCAGAGATAGCAGCAGGCTTCGGGGTAAGTGACAAAACTGTATTAATCCACTTGAAGCGAATCGGGAAAGTAAAAAAACTCGAACGATGGGTACCTCATGAATTGAGTGAATCGAACTTGCAAACACGGGTCGCCTGCTGTGTTACTTTGCTCAACCGACACAATAATGAAGGGATTTTAAATCGAATCATTACTTGTGATGCAAAGTGGATATTGTACGATAATCGAAAGCGCTCATCGCAATGGCTGAACCCTGGAGACCCAGCCAAATCCTGCCCTAAACGAAAATTGATTCAGAAAAAGTTACTTGTAAGTGTTTGGTGGACTCGCGCCGGTGTCGTTCACTACAGCTTCCTTAAATCTGGCCAAACGATTACGGCAGATATCTATTGTCAGCAACTGCAAACCATGAAGGAAGAACTAGCTGTTAAACAACCGAGATTGGTCAATCGCTCTAGGCCACTGCTGCTTCATGACAACGCAAGACCACACACTGCACAACAAACAACCACTAAGTTAGCTGCGCTACAATTGGAATGTCTGCGACATCCACCGTACTCCCCGGACCTTGCTCCAACTTCTTACAAGGAAAAAAAAATCCACTCCGATGCTGCAGTCCAAACCGCCTTCAAAGATTTTATTGATTCTCGCCCCCATGGTTTTTATAGTAAAGGGATCAATGAACTACCCATAAGATGGCAAAAGTGCATAAATAACAACGGTGCATACTTTGATTATTAAATATATTTTACAAAAAAAAAAAACGACTTTTTATTCCACCCGTACAAAACCCCATTTTCATACGTAAGGACCTAATGGTTGCCCACAGAAGACCTGTACATTGATGTAATTTTTAAATTTGATTTTGATATTATGTGTGCTAAGACTCATTAAAGTATTGTTTTTAATTTTTTAACGTTGACTTTTCAGTATGTGAGTAGATAAGCAACTTACTTCTTCAACACCTCCTCCTGCTTCTTGCCCTGTCGCTGGCACTCCTTGAGCTCAGTGCCGGGCTCCACGGGCGCGTCCATAGCGCAGTACTGAGCACACAAGTACGACAGCTTCCAGTTGCAGCGAGACATGTCCTGGAAATAGAAGAATACGAACGTAATGACGGTCGTTGCGGGTAGTGGGAGTCCTAAAAAGTATAATAAATGGTCTAACTGCAATGCTTTGATATCGCCTATGGGTTGTGGAGCTAGTCGCTTCACGAAAAAAATCGAAGTTCAACCAAACCCCTACTTAGAGTGGATAAAGCGGAGCCTAAACACGGAGGTGAAAATTTCGGATGCGACTGGGATTAACGTCAGCCGGGGTGCGAGGGATATGTCGCATGACAACCTCACCTTCGGCCTAGCACTACGACCCAGAGACGGCGTGCGCTTTAGTCGGTTCGAGTCCAACATAACCTCCCCCTCCGGCTCCGGAGGGGCGGGTACCCGTGGTGATTTCCCGCACGTAAAAAAAAGGATGAAGAAGAAGATGATTTTACTATTTAAACCCAAGGGGAGGTTTTAAATAATAACTGCCCCAACTCGTGTCCTTTTTATTTCTATCCAGTTGTTCATAATTTTTGTTACATGGGTAACGAATGTCTAGCAATGGTGCCCCTGCAGTCTCAGTAAGCCCAAGAAGAACCTAAATAAATAATTAGAAAAAACCTCCACCCTACAGTTAGATTTCGTACGGAACCCTAAACTATTTGAAAACCCTTATAGCCTATGTTAGACACGAAGAGTGTAGCTTTGTAATGGTGAAAGAATTTTTATACTCGGCCTAGTGGTTTCGGAGCCTATTCATTACAAACATACTTACAAATATTTCCTCTCTATAATATTAGTAAAGATATTAGTAGAGACAAATACTTTATTATTACTTACCACAATAATCATGAACATGATCTTGGCAATCAAAGCATCCTTCATATACACTATACCGCACAACGCATCCGGGTTTTGTTGCATCTGTAGAACCCTGGCAGCATTGTTCCTTTGCATACGAGTCCGACCCCTTGTCCTATGTCCCGCACGTCTCGGTAAAGGTATTAACGTTTTAGGTATTAGTAGCTTACTATCCGCATTGGCACTATCTGTTTTACTAATATCCGTGCCGGTAACTTGAATATCGGTTACACCATTATCTTTTGTCATCGATTCTCGATGTTTTGTGCTATCATTTGTATTTGTAGTACTATTTTCATTACTATTAATGACATTTGGGATAGTCGCACTCGAAAAATCTTCAATATCTTGTAAATTAGCTTCGTAAATGTTAACTCTATCTTGAATTTTGTTACCTAGCGTGTTGAAATCGCATTTATCTATGGCGTTGAGCATTTTATTCACACTATCCTGTCCGATAACGCGATTATCACTATCACTTACAGTATCAGTAGCGTTACTATCTTTCTTATTTATATTTTTTATGTCCGGCGGTTGAAATTTTTCAAGTATCTCCGCGAATCTTTGGACTTTAGAGGTGCTAAAAGTTTTAATTTTCTCCCATTCGTTGTCTAATTTGCTGAACATATAATCAGCAAATCCTCTGATTTTGACAAATACTGTCGTACATAAGCATAGCAATAGAAAATGTCTTTCGTATGGTACTTTAATTTTTAGTTTTTCTAATTTTATTAGGAGAGAGAAGGCTGCTTTGTCGGCTGCGTAAGGACCTGTAAGTTATAAAAAAAAAAAAAAGTTCTTGAATACACACTAACGAATTTTCCTCTCCAGGGTAAGCAGGGACAACAGCCTGCCATCTACTTCTGCATGCACTATTCATTCATTTATTTATTTCATGAACACTGGTTAATACAAATGTTTACATTCTATATATGTCGCCGCGAACAAGCTTAATCAGCCGTCCAATTAACTGCCTAAGCAGTAACTAAACGGCGCCATTCAATTAACGGCCTGAATGATATTCAGCCGTCTCGTTTATTACATCATTTAACAACCTGCCTGGCGAATGCTTAGGCCTTTCGTAAGATTGGGCACTACCACGATAAGATAGAAAATTACATACATACATATACTTACACCTGTAAATCCCCGAGCGGGTAGGCAGAGGTGTATTTACAGAAAATTAGTGATAGGTTTATTGTGATAGCTTTCAATCCGACTTAGTTGGGTTAGGTTACAATACTGGTTTTCTTTCATGTCCATGCAGAAATAAGTCATTTTTCTAACTGTTTAATTAAATGGCTAGGCAAGTAGTTAAACGTCATCAATCCAAGCTATTTGCCTAGACATTTCATTAAATGGCTAAACATCATTCAGGCCGTTAATTGAATGGCGGCGTTTAGTTAACTGCCTAGGCAGTTAATTGGACGGCTGATTAAGCTAACAAAATAACATGCATATATTAAATTTAATACAAATTGCTCATTTCTATTAATCGACAGACAGTTCTTATTTTATGACCAACTACTATCAAAACTTAGGAAGTTCAATCAATTCATGACATAATTTAGAGAATTTTATTTGATGTCAATTTTAAATTGTAAAATTTCTTCAAAATAGTGCAGATATTATGATAATTTATTAACGTCAAATTTAGATAATTATTGATTAGATTCTTAGATGTAAATTAATTAGTAATAATAATAATAATAATAAATATCCCACAACATTTCACACAACGCTATCTAGACCCATGGTAAGCATAGCTTAACTAGCTTGTGTTATGGAATCTAGAATGCGGATAAACATACTTAGATACGTTTTTTTTTTTTTGTAAATACATACATATTATACATAGAAACACCCAGACCAATGCAAATATACATATTCATGCATACAAATATTTGCAATGAGCGGGGATCGAACCCGCGCCTCCTGCGTAGCGGCCGCGTTCACCACCGCCAATAATGTCACACTTGTGCTGCCGACCCTGTAAACACTAGTTTCTGTGCCGTCAGTGTAGGAGACAAAGCGGGGGTAGCCTTTGGTCTTCCCACTGACAGCACAAAACCTCTCCAGTGTGTGCTGGCTACCCTACTCAGTTAAGTCGGCTTTACGATTGACAGGTACCGGGTATGAATCTTGGCCATTACACTACCGACGTGAACCCACTTCTAGCACAAGTAATTAAGCTTAGTTGGAGAGGTTACAGGGAATATTGTAATTTCGATAATTTCGGCTGCTAATATTCTTAAAAACAAAATACATATTTACTTCACGAGCTTCAGTAAATCTACGAAGTGGTAGGCAAAGGTCTATTAAGTAGGAGAGGTAGGACACGACGGTATTCTCGTCCAACTAAGCAGTCTGACTGGGGAAGTACCTCCGCCCTACAGAATACTGCGGCCATAATAACTAAATAAATGAATACTCACCTAGCTGCTCTAGAACGTATAAAAACTGTCTAAATAACCGCTTGGGATCCAAACCAGGGTCCGGGATGTCTTTGAAATCGTCACAGAGCTCGTCACCATATATCTCTGTGGGGTCATGCCTGGAAAACAAAACATTATATTAAGCCACATCATGGGTTACCGATATTAAACTTATATCTTTAAACAAGAAATTCTTGTATATATAATTGGAATTTCGGATTATACAGGGAGTTTCGGGGGCGATAATTTTATTTAAAAAAAAAAAGGAAAAGAAATATGACTCTTCCTGACATCTATTGGCTATGTGAGCAACTAACTGCTTTAACGACACAAAAACACTAAAGCTACCAGCAGATCGCGTTGTTACAAAAAAATACCGAGCGAAGCGAGTACTGTCCTTCTAGACAAGTGGGATTTGACGTAAATGACAGTCTTTAACGCATGGCAAATACGTCAAATCCTATACATTCGTCATTCTATTCCATTAAACGCCTGCTAGCGAATTGGCACTTGTCTAGAGGGGCTGGCACTTGCAGACGCATTTAAAAAAAATAAAAAAGCTAAAACGCTAATTTGCTGACTTAGAATCACGTAAATTATTTTAGAATTTAAAACATGATAATGTAGACATATAAGCATATAAAACTCGTTGGTAATGTAATAATAGTAGTTTATGATACTGTTGCATAATAAGGGTTCTTATAACACGAGTGTGTTTTAAAAAAACGAGCCGTCGGCGAGTTTTTTTATAGTATCACACGAGTGTTATAAGACCAAGTTATGTACAGTGTCATACACTACTTTATCTACTCTCATACTATAATGCATAAACTAATTTATTTTACAAACAAAACCAAACTTTGTTTAATATAAATGTAAAAAAAAAAGTTGACGCCAAGCCAAGGCCGCAAACATCGATTGCGCATGCGCGTTTCTTTTTTTTTCCGATTTTTTTTTAAAGTAGAGGATCAGTCCAGTTGGGGATTGTATAGGTGTATCGTTATGATTAAAAAGTTATATTATGATACAGGTGTCCATACAAGACCTGTATCGTAATAAAACTTTTTTTTTGGCCTGTGCGTAATGTTTGTCATAAGAGTTTTGATTTCAATTTTATAATCTTTGTATTATAGTATCAGAGTAGATAAATAAAGATTTCGTGATATCTAGCGGTATAGGGCATTATGTCTGATAAACTTTTACAATTACTGCAGAACTTGGCAGAATCAATATAGATTAGAATATTTATAATTTTATTTAGTCATATTCAATAATGTGTTTAATGAATGTTTTATTTTTGATAAGTTATTTTAACACAAAAAATTATAAAAAGTTTCCAAAAACAGTGTCGCCATCTTGTTATAACTCCTGAACTAAAAAGCTGTCAGCCTGCTTTTTGAAATAACGAGTGTTACCATTTTTTATTCCTGAATGTGCATCTGTATGAATTATATTATATTATCTGTGGCCATATGAAAAAATAACCGGCCCTTGGATCTAATGCAACTAAGAACTATTTTTATACCAGTTAAGTGTCAGACAAGCACCGGTTGGTTACCGTGGCCTATGGCCGTATGCAACACCTACCGCTAAGATAATAAATTATGAAGATTATGATGATGGATGGTGATATATGATGATGGATGGTGATATATGATGATAGATGGTGATGAGTACCCAATCGACCGCGTCCAATATGAACTTCTTCAATTACCTGTATTCATCACATATGGTTACCTCTGAATATCGACGTCCATTAGATGGTAATGTATAATGATGTTTTATGATGTACGGATAATCCAACCGTGACTTCTGTGAGCTATTTCATCCAATGATGATAGACGGTAACGAGCATATTTGCTCTATAATCCTTCCTATGGTCATTCATAAATCGTGTGGCCTCATCGACAGCATCCAACATGAATTTCTTAAACTCACTATTCATCAGACATGGTAGCAGTTCTAAACACCGAGGTCTATTAGATGGTGATGATGTATGATGATAATGAATCGTGATGTATGATGATGAATGATAATACTGGGGGAATTATGATAATGTGATGTATGATGATGATGATGTAAGTATGATGATAGATGGTAATGAATGTCTTACCTGTGGTCATCCATGAACTGCGTGGCCTCTTCGATAGCATCTAACATGAATTTCTCCAGCTCCCTGTATTCATCGGACATTGTTTCCTCTGAGGGTCGTGGACCATATTCAACGATAAGCTCTCGGGGTTTCGTCGTTGTGTTCGATATTCTGAAAACAAAAGGAGATTTCCAGTTTCGGACCTGATAGATCGGATAAATTATATAATTACCACAAATATACGAAACTTCGAACACGCACGAAACAAATGAAGGAGGCGCAGATAGTTACACTACGTAGATTTTTGTGTGTAGTTCTTAGATAAGTGTAAATCGATTTAAATAGAAAAAAAAATTAATCGGTCTAGGTGGGGCTTGAACCCGCGATTTTTGCCTTACAGGGGCAATGCTTTGACGGTTGACCACTAAATTACAAGACCTCGCCCGAACCAATCTAAATTTCTCCTTTTATATCCGTATTTGGGGCGACAGTGGAGTATCTACCACGTACTTACGAACTATTGGAACCAAAAATGATTTTTAAGTTTTTAAACATTGCCGAGCAGACGAGTCCTGGATTGGAGACCGCGAGAAGGCAAACGAAGGGTAGGACGCCCCCTAGCCAGATAGACCGATGACCTGAAAACGGTGGCTGGGACGGACTGGATGCGGAAGGCGGAGGAGGGTCAGAGGCTCAGTCCGCGTTCGCACCAAAACACGAATACTAGTAATGGCAAAAAAAAGACGGGTTGCACTCTGGGAGTGCCGGCAGAAGTGAAACCTTTTTCTTTCTTTCTTTATTCGTTATATACATAGAAAAAGATAAAAAGAACATACCAAACCCATGGTCTAAGAAAACAAGGTCTAGCACTCCGAGAGCAACACCTGCTTACGTCACTAACCAATTGCCATTTTATTGTAACAAAACACGAATTCATGGAAAAATTTTCAGCCACCAGTCTGTTCAAGAATATATATTTAGCATTTAAATTATCATTTTGTTTGTTTATTCACACTAAAAATTAATATATTAACTTAATTGTTAATTAAAACCACCTTGTTTAATCGGATTCTCCCAGGTAATAAAGGTGGTTGGGGAGTTATTATTTTATAATACTGGTTACACAAAAAAAGCTGTCTCATTGACATTTCGGCATTTTGACATGTATTGCTATTCTTGTTGAACTCATAAGCCGGTCTCGCTCAGTCCTACGGCATACAGTGATTTTCAAAGATTTATTTCTAAAATTTTCACTTTGTTCGACTAAAATGGTTGGTTGTTCTATTCGGAACTGTATGAGTAAAAGTGTAAAAAGTGGCACATTAGGATATTTTTCATTTCAGAATACTGCTTAGAAGTAGTTTTAAATCGTTAGCCGTGAAATATACATAAACTAAATAATAAAAATTAAGTAGATAAGCAGGTTATAAAATTTCCCCAAACTATAAAGTTTGAGAAACATTGATAGTGGTGATGACGTAGGCGTGTGTTCGCTGTGTTTCGGAGTGCCATACCTGGCGAAGCATATTATTATACCATGACCAAACCTATAATATAGCGCCAATCATAAAACTATCACTAATTATCTGCTAATTTTTTGTAAGAAGAAATCAATAAATTACAAATGGCAAAAAATCATCACAAAAAGTAATAAATTACAAAAAGAAAAAATAATCACAAAAAGTTTCAGAAGGCCAGGTTTGAACCCGGTACTATCTGAAACCATAAGGACTTACAGTCGAAGCGCTTACCGTTAAGCTACGACGCTATTTACCGTATCCTGCGAAATAGACAGTCTGTACCTAATATTTTATGACGTCAGTCGTCGGTTACGGTTCAAAGGTCAAGCGATCCTGACGCGAGTTTAACACTTTTTACCCATCAAACGCCGCTAAAGAAGTTTTCACTTCCAAAATGTTACAACACTCCTCTCACCGTTTCCCCCCATCGATATCCTCAGCCAGGTCCATCTGACAGCACAGTTCTGACTCCAGATCTTCAATCTTCCACTCCAGCTTCTCGTAAAGATCGAAGTCATCTAGGTTCTCGTACACCCCTAATTCTTCCTCAGTTCCCTTTAAGAAGTGAAAGAAAAAGAGAATCAATGTTGGTCCCTCGAAGTTGAGCAACGTTGCGCGACGCGGCCGCTACTCAGAAGGCGCGGGTTCGATCCCCGCTCAATATTAGTATGCATGAATACGTATATTTGCATTGGTCTGGGTGTTTCTATGTATAATATGTAAATTATTTACAAAAAAAATGTATCTAAGTATGTTTATCCGCATTCTAGATTGCATAATACAAGCCAGTTAAGCTATGCTTGCCATGGGTCTAGATAGCGTTGTGTGAAATGTTGTAGAATATTTATATTTAAATTTATATAATATTTTATGGCACAAATTTAAGAAAAAATTCGGTCGGTTGGGTACCACCGTGCACGATTGCGAAAAATCCTCCATTGTAATCCAATCTCGGTTGGATTGCGTTCAGGGGTCAGCAAGTGCAGCCGGGCAGGGGAGGTGTGGTCGCAGCACTAGTGGGGCCGGTGGGTGTCACGTGGTGCGCAGACGACAATCCTCGACTGATGACACCGTCAAGCTGAGTGCCACCATTGTTAACTTGCTACGTGTATGTAATGGTGACCCTCTTTCCTGAGACTTTGCCTTTAGCTTAACATCAGGCGAGAAGAAGTGACATTGACGCGTCCGATGTATATTTAAAAAAAAATGGTCGTGTGCAACACCAGGGGTGTCGCACTCACGTTGCCAACTCTGAAGAAACCTTCTAATGCCCTTCATGAAGAATCCAGTATTCTAGTCGGTTGCAAAAACCACATCAGGGAGTTTATTCCACAGCTTGAACGTTCCTTTCATATTTCAACGATTGATAATGCGTGGGCAGACAACATTGTTCCGCATTTCTGCGCTATTTGTTGTGCAACCTTGTGGAACAATATTGCGCAACATTGGCGACTCGGAGAGCACATTGTCATACGAACATCCATACTGCCGCGCTAACTTTAAGAGCAGTTAGTCGGAATATACACTGTTGAGAAAATGGTGGTTAAAGTTAACGATTGAACTTGTACTTACTACTACCTTAGGTTATTACTTTTGGTAGGTTTGGTTTTTTCAATATGTAGTTTAAGTGGAGTGCTTTCATGATACATATTTAATAATTGCTATTTATTCGTTTTACTATATTGAATTGACGAAAACTTCTATTATGTTTAGTATAAGTTTAAACTATATGTACTGATTGCTTAGAATAACCACATTAAATAACTTAGTCACTGCTTTAATGCTAAGCATTCCATACATACGATACTAGTAATTTGTATGAAATTATGTGTCACTTGTTGGTTAAAAAAACTGAGATGTTGTTAAATAGTCTTAATAATAATATATCATTTGGAAGATCATATATATCATATATTTTTTTTATTATTAGCAAAATGGAATAAATATGTCAGAGGTACCTACACTAATTACCACGAAGTAAGTATAATTCCCCCTTTTGTGCTAAGAAAAAAAAATAATTTCATTTACTTGATGCTATGCTTACCTACTTATATTTTTAGGTTCCATTGAAGCTAGAGAAACGAGAGTAAGATCAGTTTATAGAACATTACATGGCGATCCAGGAATGGTACTTAACTCATTTTTGAAAAAATACGTCTTACTGCTCTTAATGTTAGCGCGGCAGCATAGCAGTCGTTACTGATAGTTGGTGCCCTTATAAGTTCAAAACTGATCTTATTTTTTTTATTTATTTTTTTTTAAAGTATAATACAACGATTCTTACAATGTGTACACACCCTAAACCACTGGGGGTTTGTCCGGTGCGCCATTAAGCATGCTGGTCAATATTATGCTGCTGTTTAAGGTTTTTGAAACAATATAATATAATTATAGATAACAAAATAAGAAAGAAAAACAACAAAAGGAAAAAAAAAGACAATAAAAAATAAAAATAAAAAATACATTTCTATATAATCAATTTAAACAGCAAGCATACCAAATGATTTGAAATTTCATTCAGATAATAACAAGTAATAGCTAAGTTAAAGCAGCGAGCGGGCCACTACAATGCTTTGATACCATCACTGGGTTGTGGAGGTCATTAAGTCAATGTTAATTTCAAATTTACATTATTAGTATGGACAGCCTCCATGGCGTGGCGGTAGTGACCGCGGCCGCAGTGCTCGCGGGTTCGATCCCATCCCAAATATTGGTATGCATGAATATGGGTATTTGCATTGGTCTGGTCGTGCTTCGGAGAGCACGTTAAGCCGTCGGTCCCGGTTGCCATTAAAACATCTATGGCAGTCGTTACGGGTAGTTGCAGCCCTCGAAAGTCCAACAATTGGTCCAACTGCAATGCTTCGATATCGCCTTTGGGTTGTGGAGGTCATATGGCAGTCGCTTCACGGGAAATATCGAAGTTTAACCAAATCCACAGTTGGACTGGTAAAAGCGGACCCCGGACTCCAAGTCGAAAATTTCGGATGAGACTGGGATTAACGCTGGGATGAAGAAGAGTTACTTTGGCATTTATACAACATTAGTGTGGATAGGTCGCCGCCAACTAGTTTAATCAGCCGTCCAATTAAATGCCTAGGCTGATAACTAAACGGTTTATTACATCATTTAATAACCTGGCTGGCTAATGCTTAGGCAAATCATAAGATGGGACACTACCTCGAAATAAGATATTAAATTACATACATATACTTACACCTGTAAATCCCCGAGGGGGTAGACAGAGGTGCATTCACAGAAAGTTTGTGATAGTTTTATTGTGATAAACGTTTGCGTTTTTTTTTATTATCATGCAGAAATAAGTAATTTTTCTAACTGTTTAATTAAATGGCTAGGGCAAGTAACTAAACGTCATCGATCTAAGCTATTAGTCTAGCCGTTTAATTAAATGACTGAACACCATTCTGGCCGTTAACTAAACGGCTGATTATGCTAGTTGGCGGCGACAGATACAATACCTGATCTCTCATGATCTCCGTCTGCGTCTTTATACTAATGATCTCCTGTGAGTCTTGGGGCGGAAACTCCTTCCTTATTTCCTTCTTGGGGGAGGCGAAAAGTGGGTATGTCAGTGCCAGGATAAGAGGACGCTCGGGTAGTAGGTGATCTTTGTATAGTTGCATTATCTGAAAAAAATTAAATTTGATTATTTTATGTGTGTTGGTTGGCATGGTTGCAGGATAGGTGCTTCTAAGCTATGCAAGAATACTTTTCCTACAGAGAGAATGGAAATTTGTAATTATTTTGCTATTATAATTAACTTTTTTAGCGGCGTTGGATAGGTAAAGAGTGTTAAACTCGCGTCAGGATTACTTGACCTTTGAACCGTAACCGATGACTGACGTAATACAACATTACAATAGCTACAGATTGTTTATTTTGTTAGGTGCGTTAAGAAGCTTCGTGGCTTAACGGTAAGCGCTTCGACTGTAAGTCCTTATGGTTTCAGATAGAACCGGTTTCGAACCTGGGCTTTTGACACATTTTGTGATTATTTTTTCTGCTTTTTGTAATTTATTACTTTTTGTGATTATTTTATTTATTTTTTCCGGAGCCGGAGGGGGAGGTCATGTCGGACTCGAACCGACTAAACCGCACGCCGTCTCTGGATCGTAGTGCTAGGCCGAAGCTAACCCAGGGGGCCATCCCTCTCGGTCTGGCCCTCCTCGGGGCTCAATACAGGTCAGTTTATCTAAGAAAGCAATTTAACACTTAAAAACTAAAGGATACGGTTGACATTACTTTGAAGGTCGAAATTGTACGCTCTTGCAAACCTCCGCATATGAATGACACGCGTACCACACCTACTTCACACTTCCACCGTTTTTTTTTTCTTTCCATGGTCTGATGAGACAGAATAGTGATACTGCAAAATCAAATAATATAAATAAATATTTTACTTACAAATTTCAAATTGTCATCTCTATATATCAAATGGCAGCTATCCAATATAAGGACATTGAGATTGTTTATCTTCAGATGTTCATTCTCCAATATCTGTCTCAACACAGACGATGTACAGACAACTATCTGGAATTTCATAGAAAAAAATAGTAAGTAAGTAAATCATTATTACTCGAAACACGGTATTTAACAATGGTGTTATAAAATCAAATAATGTCCGACATGTTCCACAGATTCTCTACATGCAAAGTTAAATTTATTTATTTAATATAATTTAAAATGTCACATTTTAAATAATTGAGAATTGTAATAAGATTAAAATTTGAATGCAAATAAAATGTCCATTAATGTCAATACTTAGTCAAGATGCATGTAAGAATATTTTTGAATTGAAAACTTCTTTAGCGGCGTTGGATGGGTAAAAAGTGTTGAACTCGCGTCAGGATAGCTTGACCTTTGAACCGTAACCAATGACTGATGTCATAAAATATTAGGTACAGACTGTCTATTTTGCAAAATACGATAAATAGCTTCGTAGCATAGCGGTTAGCGCTTCGACTGTAAGTCCTTATGGTTTCAGATAGTACCGGTACCGGGTTCAAACCTGACCTTCTGACACTTTTTGTGATTATTTTTTCTTTCTGTAATTTATTACTTTTTGTGATCATTTTTTCTTTTTGTAATTTATTACTTTTTGTGATTATTTTTTCTTTTTGTAATTTAATTTTTTTTTTTTATTAATTTATTATTGGTATAGTATGGTATGATATGATATGTTCTTTTTATCTTTTTCTATGTATATAACGAAGAAAGAAAGAAAGAAAACGTTTTCACATATGCCGGCACTCCCAGAGTGCAATCCGTCTTTTTTTTAATGTCAGAATACCCAGTACTATCAATAATTAATAATTATAGAAGCAATAATCATGTCATAATAATAATCAATAACACATAATTTGATTTACACTTCAAATGTAATTTATACTCAAACTATCATCATTAATCCGTCTCCATCCGCCAGGTATTTACGATCAAATATCTATTTAAATTGTAAAAAGTGAATACGACGACCAGTCGTCATACGAACTACCGGATCCGATAGTATGATTATCGGTAGGAGCTCCACTATCACCCCAAGATGGTTGATGGTTGTATAGGAGAATTTCAAATGCTCAAGACATGGTTCAGTAGCTCAGTGCTCAGAGCAATTTTTTTTTGCAACTGAGGTTGCAGACAAATGCTGCTGATCCTGTAAACACAAAGAGTTTCTGTGCCGTCAATTTAAAAAAACAAAGCAGGCATAGCCTTTGGTCTTCCCACTGACAGCACAAAAACTCTCCAGTGCCCTCTGGCTATCTTACTCACCGCCGGGAACACAATACGAGGTTATTATGGCCGCGGTATTCTGTAGGGCAGAGGTACTTCCCCAGTCGGACTGGACATTTAGACGGAAATACCGTCGTGTCTTACCTTCTTTCCTGTAAGAGACTGGACACTAATTCAAATCTCGTCCGTACAACTTTTTATCTAAAGCGATTAGAATAGTTGCCTTAAGAATGGCTTCAATTTTTTTTCATAGAATCAAATATCTCTTAGCGCTTGTCTAAGCTCAAATGACGTGCCCCACCACTTGACGGCGATTGTTTTCGGATTTGTTGCTCAACTAGTCATAATGTAACAGAACGCGCGAGCAACCGGACGTCTTGTTCTATACAAGTAAGCACTAGTTCACATACAAACCGCACTGAGATTAAAGCTGTGTAAGCGACCAGTCAACCAGTTCTCATAGTTCATGAAACAATCGACGTTTTTACACAGATGAAGTGAATATACAGTACAGCCTCTGTGGCATCGCGGTAGTAAACGCGACTGCCACGCAGGGAGCGCGGGTTTGATTCCCGCTCAGTGCAAATATTTGTATACATGGATCCTATCTATTTGCATTAGAAGAATCAAAGAATCAAAGAATCAATTTCGTTTATTCAGTTTAGGCACATAAAGAGCACATATGAACGTCAAAATTTTACAATAATGTCAAGAAATTACCAATACAATATTAAATTAAGTAAATAAATCATTTGAAAATGATTCTTTCGCTGGTTCGGTAAGTTGGTTCTACTGAGAAGAGACCAGCAAGAAACTCAGTGAACAATATTATAGTTTCTTTTTTTAAAACAATTTGTTTTTTTTTTCATAGGTTTATATTGTGCGAGCAAGCAAAGAGATTAGGATGACCATGCATTTTTATCATTAAGGTATTCGTTCACTTTGTAATATCCTTTTTTCATTAGTCTTTTTTACTTCGATTTTAAACTTATTTAGTGGCAAGTCAACCAACTCTTGAGGAATTTTATTAAACATTTTAATATTGTTACCTACAAATGAATTACCAACCTTTTGAAGTCTGAGTTTTGGCACTACAAGTTTATTACAAGTTTATTATTTTTTTGGCACTACATGTTTATTACAAGTTTATTATTAATCTGGGGGATTCCGTGCCTCGGAGACCACATTGCCACACGAACATCTATAGCAGTCGTTACGGATAGTTGGCGTCTTCAAAAGTTTCCAAATACCCATAAAGTCTGCCATAGATGTTTGTATGACAACCTGGGCCGACGCGACGGCGTAACGTGATCTGAGACACGACCAGAACAAGTCAGGTACACATATTCATGCATACAAATATTTGCACTGAGTCGATCGAACCCGCGCCTCCTGCGTAGCAGTCGCGTTCATTACTACCACGCCACAGAGATGAAATGAAAGTATGGGAACGTTATATCAGAATACCACTGAGGTGGCAGACACCGTCCACCTGATGGAAAGTGGGGTACCGTGGCCTATGGACGTGTGATACCAGCGGAGTCACACTCGTGTTGCCGACCCTATAAACATAGTGTTGCTGTGCCGTCAGTGTAGAAAACTAAAGCAGGAGTAGCTCTTCCCACCGACAGCACAAAAACTCTCCAATGAGCTCTAGCTATCCTACTCACCGCCGGGAACACAACACGAGGTTATTATGGCCGCAGTATTCAAAAACTACACATACCTCCTTAGCCTCAAGTTCTTCGGCCCAATCTTCTATCTCCTCATATCTTTCAGCCGAAGCTATCATCAGATCCGTCAGTATCCTGAGCTCGTAGGATACCACAGGGACCCGGGACGCGCGAGTCACGTAGAAGGAGCGTCGGGCACCGCTTGATAGAGATCTGTGGACAGGAAAGGAGAGTTTAGTTTGTACATACATACCGGGTGTCATAGGAACGCTCCCGAAGCCGAAGGCCCCTGCTAGTACTCCGGGTGCACGACATATTAGTTTTTTTTTTGACGTGGTGAAAAAAAAATTTTAGACTGCCAGGAAACTCGACGTAACGCTTGCCTCGGTGCCCGGACATGAGGGCAACACCGGTAATGAGACGGCGGACGAACTGGCAAGAAAGGGAGCTAATGAAAATCAGGTGGGCCCCGAGCCCCGACTGCCGATTGCCCACAAAACAACAAAGGGAGTCATCAGCCGAAGCATAGTGGCGGAAGCTAACCGGAGATGGAAGTCCTCGCCAGTCATGAGACAGTCGAAGATCTTCATTAGACACAAAGAAAACGGGCCGACTGTTGAAACTCTCCCGAGGAAACATAGTCTGGTCGTAGAAGTGATAACGGGACATTGCCGACTAAATAGGCACCTGACACTTATAGGGGTGAAAACTGACCCCAAATGCATGGAGGAAGAGGAAACCAGCCTCCACCTGCTGGCCAAATGCCCCATGTACTCAATGTTAAGATGGGAAAACATGGGAACGGACACCCTAGCAGAACAAGACCTCGAGGATCTGAAGGTGGAACAGATCGTAAGATTCTGTAAAGAGACAGGTAGGTTCGACGGAACGCCGTGATTGCCGGACACTCCTTAGTCTCTGAATAGGATGAACAGAGGAAATGGGTGAAATGGCCCCCACAAAAAGGCAGATCATCTGTCCGGTCTACGGCGTCTCCCCGCTGGAAGTAAGTAAGTGTACCCGGAGTACTACCAGGGGCATTCGGCTTCGGGAGCGTGCCCCTTACACCCGGTATACTCACGCATGTAAATCCTCGAAGAGGTAGATGTAGCGGGCACTTTGTTTTGGGCGGTATGTGTGGAGAACAGAATTGTTTTCGTAATGAAATCGTACAATACGCGCCACACAACTTTGCGTCTATGAAGTTCGCGCGAAAGGCGCAGTAATGATGCAGTTATAGGTATCACAGGGGTAATTTTTGCGCAGCGGAAGGGGGCGGGGCGGCAAGTGGCCGACCGAGGCGATGTTTAATCGTGCATCCCGCTCTAACGTTCGGTAATTTCACCGCTTCCACTCTAACGTACTGTCGTGAACACAATTATTAAAAGTTTTCGTTGATATTGTTATTAACGAAAGAAATTAATTTTTAGTGTTATGTATTTCAAGTTGCCTCATTAGTAAAGACATTATAATTTATCTTATATAAAAAAAAGGTTAATTACTCCAGGTAAATTATTAAAGTTATTTGCTACATGAATAGATTAAATATTAAACATAATTCAATTAGATGAGAATGACTACGGTAATGAGGAGGTCTCTAGACTAAACAATTATAGTACCTATATATCTTTAACCAATATTTCACGCAAACAATATGTAACATGTATTTTAATACTTGGTACTTTTGTTCGCGACGGTACCTGCGCAACCTTGAGTATGTAGCTAATTTCGTAGGCGCAAAGTTGTGTGGTGCGTATTGTAAGCATATCTATATATATAAAAATCAATTGCTGTTCGTTAGTCTCGCTAAAACTCGAGAACGGCTAAACGGATTTATCTTATCTTGATCTTGAAATGTTCGTGGAGGTCTAGGGAAAGTTTATATGGTGAGAAAATATGGGATATTGCAACTTTTTTTTATTGATTCTGAGGCGGTACGATGTTTGCGGGGTCAGCTAGTTTAAAGATATTAATATATCCATACTAATATTATAAATGCGAAAGTAACTCTGTCTGTCTGTCTGTCTGTATGTTACGCTTTCACGCCTAAACCACTGAACCAATTTTGATGAAATTTGGTATAGGGGTAGATTAGACCTTGAGAAAGGACATAGGCTATGTTTGGTCGCGACAACCGACATTCACGCGGGCGGAGCCGCGGGCAAAAGCTAGTATAATAATATAATAATAATTGCGCGGTATTTGAATCATAATGCATATTCCCTTTTAGCTGAATGGGGATCTTTATTGCAAGGAATGGTTTTACCATGGCAGGCAGATTAGGCTTAGACCCAGACAAACACCAAAGGATCACTTTGGATCAGTCATAAGGGTCGCTCGACAACCTCTATCCCTTATGAGAACAAGACTAGAGGTGACAGATTGAGCCATCTACTCACCGAAGCAGAAGCCGGCTGGTACGCACAGTACACGGGCTTTTGGGTGTCTTTTGAGGATAAAGTGCTTTAACGGTGAACAAGCTCAAATTCCCCAAGCATAAATTATTACAGTACGCTAACTAACCAGATAGAAAGATGATATGGGGGATAAGGTTGCTCAACGTCCGTAGGATTTACCACCTATTCCTAGGCCCACCCTACACGTGTCCCCCGGGTGGTGCTAATTGAGCAACAACGCCGAACAACGGGCGGAGGTCAACTAACCCGACCGGGCCACCACAGGCCAAGGGGCGCTAAATACCCCCCAAAAGCGTGGCACTCTTTATTTATGTAATTGTCTATTTATTTTTCTTAAACAACTTATATATGCATCTATCCTATAATATATATCTATATATAATGTGCCGAACCGTGGCGGCCTAAAACCACACCCCGGCAGACATTGCCGTGGGGCACTAAATCCCCCCAGAAAGCTGTACCACACTCACCTAGGGCAGGAAGTGTGAGTAAACCTCTGCCCCAAACTAAATATGAATACACAGGAGAAATATTCATTACCCCAGGAGGGTACCGCTTGCGGAGAATCCCTCACTGAGCCTTGCTCAGTCTGCCCCTCGTATTCTGGGGGGGCAACCTGTGTTCAGGACCAGGCTCAAGCCTGGACCTGTCCAGCCTCTCGGAGGCCATACCACTTACGAACGCCACGAGCGTCGTACAATGGACCGTTGTCGGTCACAAGCGCCCTTGCAAAAGGGATGCTCAGCCGACAGCGGCAACCACCAAAAAAGGGCTCGGCCGGACGGAACGCAGTCGCCCCAACAGGCGCGCGAGAAGGGAGGCCCTGCAACCTACAAAAACGACAACAGAGTTGGGTGCCGCAGCAGCGGAGACGCAGCGCGAACCCACACCATCCACCTCAAGGGGGACGGCAGTAACCACAGCCCCTCCATCACCACCGAGCAAGCAGAACAAGAGGAAACTCAGGGGTGCTCGGGGTCAACGAAACGCTGCGATGGCTCCCAATTTTCCTGAAAAGGAACAAAAGGGGGCGGGGCCCATCCAGAACGAGCGTGTTTCATCGAAGCGCGCTCGTCTGGACGATACCCGGTCCCCCAGAGGGGAAGCCAAACGCGTGAAAACTGACTCGCGAACCAAGCGGACGGTAAGCTACGCAGATGCCAGTCTTTCGCATCTGCGAGTAGCGGTCACTACCGTTCCGCCGTGGGACCTTACCAAACTCCAGGCAGACCAGCTGAGGGAGGCTATTGACGACAGCATCCTACAGTCAGTGTTGTCGTCAACAATTTCGGGTGAGCAAGCTCCATCTTTCCGCGGAAGACCCTTCCTATTGGAACGGGTGCTGGCGATGTGGTGTGAAGACGAAAATGCTCTTACCTGGCTTGAAAAAGCTGTAAGAAGCATTACGTCCCCGATACCAGAAACCACCTTGGCCGTAGTCAAGCAGTGTGACCTGAAGAAGCGAATGAAAGCCGGGCTTCTTCTCCACACTCACATCACCGAAGCCAAAACACTGCGCAGAGTGCTTTGTGCCCAAAATCCGTGGTACAAAGTGGATACCTGGCAGTGTTACGACATGACAGTGGATGACCAAACCACCGACCCGAACTCCAAAGAGAAGGTGGTACACCTTATTCTGGGAATTCCCGAAGACCAGAAAGAGGCCATAACCACCAGGGACCGCCGAGTTACCCACATGTCGGGAAGTGGGTACATTCGCTTCTTCTCCCAAGAAGAAGCATCGGCCGGGGAAGGAACCGCGGCAAGGGCAGACACTCCAGCTCAAGAGCCAACACAAGAGGCTCCTCGAAAGAGTAAGAGCGAGATGGAGTGTAGCTCGCCGCTACAAGAGGGGGGACACGTCAGGGGTGATGATGACGTCCACACCGACCCTTGATACCATAAATGTCATCTAAACAAACCTCCAGCACAAACAAGCAGCAACGGCCACTCTACGCAGAGTGCTGGAGGTAAGCAAAAAGACCATAGCCCTAATCCAGGAGCCCTGGATCAATAAGAACGTAATCTGCGGTCTAAATAACATAGGCGGTAAGTTAATACGAGATGCGAGGGTTGAAAAACTGAGATCATGCATCTTTGTACCTAACGCTATAAACACCACTTTGCTTAACCAATTCTGTTCTAGAGATCTCACTGCTGTGAAAATCCATTCAGATAATGCAACCATCCTAGTACTAGCTTCAGTGTATATGCCGGGCGAAGGTGAACCACCTCCAAAGGAGCTAGCCGACCTGGTACAACACTGCGAGGCTCACACCTGGGACTTAATCATCGGCACAGACTGCAATGCTCACCATCCTCTGTGGGGAAGTAAGGACACGAACAAGAGAGGTGAGTTATTAACCGAATACTTATTCCAAACCAACCTAAACATCATGAATATAGGCACGGAACCTACTTTCGTAACCTCATGGTGTCAAACCATCGTTGATATCACGCTGGCAACACACTCGGCAGCCAACCTCATTAAGGGTTGGCACGTGTCAAAGGACCCGTCCTTTGCAGACCATCGCCGAATTTGCTTTCAAATACAATGTAAACTAGCAGACCCTGTCCCATATCGTAACCCCCGTAAAACAGATATAGCACGGTACACCAACGCACTAAACAAGGCACTAAGTGATTCACAACTACCTGACACAACACTTAGTACGGATAACATAGAACACAACGTACAGTCTATCACTGCAGCTCTACTGGAAAGCTATGAGCCAGCATGTCCTGTCGTAACACCCAAGGGTCCAGAAAAGAGCACCTGGTGGGGGCCAGAACTCGAGCGACTACGTGGAGGCCTGAGAAAGCTTTACAACAGAGCAAAAAACACCAGAACCCCTGAAGACTGGGACAAATACAAAAACGCACAAAAACACTACAAGAAACGCATCAGATATCGAAGAACTGAGGCGTGGCAGAGTTTCTGTAGTAGCATAAATTCGACAAACCAAGCCGCAAGAGTAAGGAAAGTCCTGGCCAAGAGGGAACTCAACCGCTTGGGCTCGATTTAGACAGAGGAAGGCACTTACACAAAAACGGAAAATGAAACCAGCGCAGTACTGCTAGAAACACACTTTCCTGGTTGTCAGGTCACACCATTCACCGACTCAATCGACTGGCCACCGGAACACTACAGTGTACCAACAACCCAAAAATGGGAGACCGCAAACAAGGTAATAACTGCAGACAAAATAGACTGGGCCATAAAAGCTTCAAACCCTTCAAGTCTGCAGGGCTAGATGGAATATTCCCAGCACTACTACAATGGCAACTGACAAAGATAGCAAAATATCTACTTCCAATCTACAGGGCCTGCATTGCTTTCAAATACATACCCAGAGTATGAAGAGAGGCAAAAATCATCTTCCTACCAAAACCAGGTAAGGGGGATTACACACATCCCAAATCTTTCAGGCCCATTAGTCTCACATCATTCCTTCTCAAAACGCTGGAGAGACTAGTAGATCGATACCTAAGGGATGGAACACTAAAAGACAACCCACTACATCCTCAGCAACATGCATACAGGAAGGGTAGATCAACAGAGTCCGCACTACACATGGTAGTGCATAAGATAGAATCGGCTATCACAAATAAAGCCTCAACACTAGCTACTTTCATAGATATAGAAGGGGCTTTCGACAAAACGGTACACAGCAGCATTGACGAAGCCTTGCGAAGACGTAGGGTAAAACCAACCATAAGGGACTGGATCACTCAGCTAATAAGCAAAAGAGCGGTCCAGATAGCGATGAGTACTACCACAAGAGCAAAGGTAGTCAAAGGGTGCCCCCAGGGAGGCGTCCTATCGCCACTTCTATGGAACATAGTAGTAGACAGCCTCTTAAAGAGACTAAACGAGAGAGGATACACCACCATTGGGTACGCGGATGATCTGGCAATACTGATAAGCGGAACGGCTGAGAACGTGCTATGCAAAATCATGCGCTCAGCCCTTCAGATTGTGGAAGAATGGTGCGAAGAACACCGACTATCAGTTAACTCGAAAAAAACAGAACTTATCCTTTTCACCAACAAAACAAAAGGAAGTTACCAGAACTACAACTACCAAAACTATTTAATACAGAACTAGCTCTAACAACTCAAGTTAAATATCTGGGCATCATACTTGACAAATAAGTTGAATTGGGCTAGCCACATAAATGCTAAGATGAAAAAGGCCTGTATAAGTTTTTGGCAATACAGAAGACTCGTTGGTAAGAACTGGGGTCTTAACACAAAGATAACACTTTGGCTGTATACGGCAATTATCAGACCTTCTTTTTTCATTTATTTAGGGATCAGAATAATTTTGGGATGAAATTAAAGAAACCATCGGAGCTCTATAAACACCTTAGAGTTACCAAAGCCCACATCTTAGGTAAATCCCAAGATGACACAGTCAGGGCACTCCCGAAAGATAATCGCGTTCGAGCTTGAATCTAGACTTATATTCCACAAACGATTTATGATAGGAGCCCAGTCGAACAAAGTGGGGAACAAAGGGACCAGGATATACTTAGGTCCTTTCTGAAGCAAGACGAAAATGATAAATATCGAGTGCACGCGATGAATTTGGAAATCCAAAACGAATGGTTGACAATGGGAGAGTTCTGCATACCGATGGCTTTAAAGTGGCGCACCTTGATCTATGAGTGGTCGCCGGCCCTGTTAAAATTCTATCTTAACGCCTTTCAGATGACCCTTCCAGACCAGAGTAATCTGGTAAGGTGGGGGAAGGCCACAGAAAAACAATGTTATACGTGTGGTGAGGCAATAGGGACGGCTAGGCACATATTAGTAGGATGTAGGGTGCTTCTCGATAGAGGCCAATACTCACGCCGCCACGATAAGGTGCTTTTCATCATACGCGAAGCAATGAGTCTGGCAGTAGCTAGAGCCCAAAAAGGATTGACTACTAACAGACGTCATATCAACTTTGTGTCTGAAGGTTCATCCATAAAATCCAGGAACAAACCTTATTCAATCTTAGATACTGCCCCAGATTGGACTCTCCTAATCGACACGTATGAAAAGCACTATAAAATTCCGGAGGATGTTGGGGTTTCGTCATCTAGACCGGACATATTTCTCTACTCGAAAACGACTAAATATGTGGTCCTTGTGGAACTTACTGTACCGTGGGAAACAAATATACCGAAGGACCACACACTTAAGAAAAATAAATACTATGATCTCACAAACGAATTAATCAAAAACGGTTACGTGGTTAATTTGTATGCAGTAGAAGTGGGAGCGAGAGGTATACCAGCTAAATCTCTCTATAACCTACTTAAAGATCTAGGCCTATCGAGAGCTACAATAAGCTCATTACTAGGACGAATGTCTAAAGCGGCACTAGTAGGTTCGTATCAAATTTGGTTAGGCAGGGAGGGGAACTTGGGAAGTGAAGGTGAGTGTTGATGTACATCAACAAAAGGGGCCCCTTCTAAACCTACACTTGGGTCGCAAGTCCCAGGCACTGTCCCGAGTTCACAACTCAGCAACGCGATGGACCCGGCACCCGCACGGAGAATCCTTGGATTGCTAAGAATATTGTCGCCCCCTATGGATCAGTTGTATGGTGGCCCAGAACAGAACTGATCACTGTGAAAGAAAAGCTCCAGAGTTTACAACGCCTAGCGAGTACAGCAGCCACTGAATGCATGAGAACCACTCCATCAGTCGCACTAGAGCACCTCCTAAACCTGAGACCGCTGCATCTAATCATACAGGAGGAGGCCAAGGCAGCAGCTTTAAGGCTGAAAAATAATGGGCTTTGGAAAGGGAATACTGGAACAAAGCATTCAAAGATTCTACAGGGAATCCTAAAGAAGATACCACTTCTCGAGGCTCCCATAGACAGAATACCATGTCACCACGTCTTCGAAAGGAAGTATCATATTCAACTTTCTGAAGAAAAAAGAGATAGCTCTGGCGTCAAAGAAGTTAGGATATACACAGACGGCTCCAAAACCACATATGGTACATGAGCAGGCGTCTTCTCGAATGACTTAAATATCAAAATAACAACCACCTTGGACAAGCTAAGCACAATATTTCAAGCCGAATGTATTGGCATAACGAGAGCGGCGGAGACGATTGCCGCCAGAGATGTCAGAGATTTAGATATAAAGATTATCTCAGACAGTGCATCCATACTACAAGCTCTCCAAAGCAACACCATAACCTCTGTCCTCATATTGGAATGTCATAACACACTCCAATCCATTGCAAACACAAACAGGGTCTTGCTGCAATGGATCAAGGGACACAGCAACTCCCTCGGCAACGACGCAGCCGATGAATTGGCCAAGAGAGGATCAGGGTCGATAGTATATGGACCGGAACCAATACTACCCATACCTCAAGCTAAGGTCAAAACTTGGCTACGAAAAAGTACAGAAGAAACCCATCAAACAGAATGGACAAACACTGAAGGATGCAGGCAAACAAAGAATGCAGTTCCGGTAGCATCAAAAACGTTTAGACGAAACCTCATTAGGCTAAAAAGGGACCAAATCTGCAAGGTCACAGGCATCTTGACCGGTCACTGTCCCCTAAACAAGCATCTGTTTACAATAGGTGTGACGGACAGCCCCCAGAGGAAGCATGGGGGCAGAAGAAACGCCACCGCATGTGCTTACAGAGTGCATGAGCGTGGCCGCACAATGGGCGAAATTCCTCCAGTCACCAGCGTCACTCCGGGAAGCATGTGGAAACCTGAATAGGCTGCTGGCTTTTTGGGAGGATCTGGGTTGGTTGGAATGAGAGGTAAGATGGTACGCACAATGGCCCAATCAAGAGGCTAAGTGCGGAACAGCCCAGGTAAACTAAACTAACTAAACTATATCAATAAGAAAAATTAGTTACCCCCGTATCTGATAGGCCTTCTCATAGAGCAGTCTAACAGGTATGAAGGAAGCGTACTCCACAGCAAGGATGTTCTTTGAAGAAGCCGCAGCAGCAAGCCTGGCCCCTCCTTCAGCTGCTGTGAAGCGGGAACAGCATGCTTCCATCATGATGACCTGGAACAATAAATAAAGGATTTAGAATTCGCACGAGTGCAGGTGCAGGCCAAGGCAAGACAGGTTTGAGAAAAGAGAGCGCGTCAAACGCCAATAGACCTGAATCTGCACTTATACAAATTTCCGAGTCCCTAATCTGAGGTCTTCTTCATCCTAACATTATTCCCAGTCGCATCCAAGTCTGGGAATTGTTAAATACTGCTCGCATCTCTGGGATGGCTCCGCAAAGTACTTATTAGATGCTCAATCTCGAGGTCACAAGCACCCTTGAGCCTTTGCAGATGCGTAGAGATGTTGCATCCTTGGCAGTATTTTACCGTCTCTACCATGGTGAATGTTCTGATGAGCTCTTCCAACTGGTCCCGCCCTCTCCTTTCCTACATAGGACAATACGAGCAGGGCTTAGATGTCACCCGTATACGGTGCAGAATATTCCTTCAAGAACCAAGCGGTTTGGTGACTCCTTTCTTTGTCGCACCATTAAGACCTGGAACTCCTTGCCAGCTCACGTGTCTCCTTCTTCCTACAGTCCCGGGTCCTTTAAGCGGGGCGTGAAAAAGCATCTGTTGAGGCCGTCAAGCTGAGTGCCACCATTGTTAACATGGTACGTGTTTGTAATGGTGACCCTCTTTTCTGAGACTTTGCCTTCAGCTTACCATCAGGCGAGGTGAAGTCAAATTGACGTGTCCTACATAAAAAAAAAAAAAAAACCAGTTAAAGCTTCAACATTTTCACTGAAGCCACTGCCATCTGACCCCAAACCATTGCATTTAGACCAGTTGTTGGACTTTTAAGAGCTCCAACTACCATAGATGTTTGTATGGCAACCGGGACTGACAGCCTAACATGTTCTCCGAGGCAGGACCAGATACCCATAATCATAGATACAAATATTTGCACTTAGAAGTGGATAGAACCTGTGCCTCTTGCATAGCGGCCACATACACTACTGCTATGCCATGGAGGCTTTCGGTTTGATACTTGACTAAGTGGTAACCGAGTAGGTTAAGCTAGGTCAATTTAACGATGGGTGACCATTGTTAACATCAACATCCCTAAGTGTCTCAAAGAGCATGTAAAGCTGTCAGTCACACCTCTAAAAGGTGAAAATAATGATATCAGCAGTGGCTTGTGGAGGTCAGATGGTAACCGCTTTACAGGCCTTATTAAAGCACAGTCACGTCTCAACGCTTCAACAACAACTTAAACAACGTCAGCACTTTCCTTTTAGGTAGGATAGTGATACCGCAGTTGCTCATATAAAAGTTGTACAGGCCTAACTAGAAGAAGCAGTAAAAAGTCCTTGTCCTACATGATGATGATTATCGTATGTCTTGATTTTTGCAAGTATTTATAATAAACTACTACTACTTTGAGCAGAGACGTCATTGACCAGATGGGTCCAGCCAGCACTGCTGTGTGTTGCTTTCACCCATTTACCCTATATAACGGTTGTCATAGATGATCGTATGAAAACTGGGGCTTACGACATAACATGCTCTCCGTGGCACGATAACACAACGCAATTAGACGTTCATGCATACAAATATTTGCACTGAGCGGGAATCGAACGCGCACCAGTGTGTAGCAGTCAAATGCACTAATGCCACTTCTGTAGCCGGAGGCTACCGGTAACCTAACTCCAAGTGCATAAACATGTTTATTGAAATAATTTTGTTGAAGGAGGAAATCAGTTACAGGTTATTCGCTCAATTGAAATACTATGTTGGCAAAACAATAAGACACTTACTACCTTAGTTTACTCAAAAAATCCAATTAGAACTTAATGTTTCGCAAAATAACTAAACAATCAGTCATTTTCACAGTGAAATATGAGATTATACGGGTATGTTATACGAACATATCTCACAGGTTTTACGTGATCTTGCGATATTAAAATCACCAATGTAATCACTTAATGATGTTTTGTGTCGCAATAAATGGCATGATGGTTAAAACAATTGTTTTATATATTTTAATCAGTTGATTTCAATACCAAACAATTTCCGCAAAACTTAGCAGTTTGGCATCAACCACAGATTCAAAATTACGCAAATTTTGTATTCCTGCCAAAAATGTCAAAAACGTTGATCCAGATAATTAAATTAATATTGCCAGGAGTCAGAGAACGAACACCAATAAATATTCGAAAAGACCACCTCTTTGGTGACTTTCCCCTACTACTACTATATAAGTCAAAATACAGCCATACAGTCCATGACAAAGTGTCTGATTGATGGGAATAGGCTTGCCCCCTATTGCATCGGACTGAAAATCATTGTTGACGTAATGTGGGTACACCTCTGCCTAATCCGTCGCGGATTAAAAGGCCTAAATATATGTCTTTATGTGTGCATAAAACACAATAACACTTCACTCGATCTGTAGAAGAATTGGACCTCTGCTTATTTGTCTTATAACATGTGGGTTCAGGGTCCCACAGTCTGTTTTTCAGAGGTGTGGAGGAATGCATGAAGATACCATGATTGCACCTCCTAAAAAACCAAAAAAAAATGATTCCATACTTTACCGTTGCAATGCAACGCCAACGATACTCTTGTGAAGGGCCTCTAGATAGGACACGAAGTATTGCCGTACCAATTATTCTACAAAATAACCTCATGTTGTGTTTCCGGCGATGAGTAAGGTAGCCAGAGCTCGCTGGAGAGTTTTTATGCTGTCAATGGGAAGACCAAAAGATCTTCCTGCTTTGTCTTCTACACTTACGGCACAAAAAATCTCTATTCATACAGGGTCAGCAGTAGAAATGTGACTCCCTGCCGCACACGTCCATAGACCACACTAATAACTTTCCATCAGGTGGGCCGTGTGCGTGTCTGCCACTTGAGTGATACAAAAAATACTATTAAGGCTGAACTTTACAGATATACCTACTAATCCGGTATTGCGAAATGGAAGTTGCTGCGCGCGCAATTTTGGTTAAGGGTTACCCACCTCCCTCCTATTATGTGGTCTGTGGGCTTGTCTACTACCAGTGGTATAAAAGAATTACATTTACTTTTGAGAAATAAGGCATAAAGAAAGAAGAAAATAAAACATATTTTAGTGAAAATTCGTAATTGGTTTAATTGATAATACCATTACCACGAAGCGCCACTGGTCGGTAAACGATCAGTGGTTTAAGGCCCAGGCGCATTTGGATGGGTGACCGCATAATGGTATTTCATCAGCGCTTCCGTACTTCGGAGGGCATATTAAAAGTCTATGCTATCAAATATCGTTAGATCAAGTTCTTCTTCTTTATCCCAGCGTTAACCCCAGTCGCATCCGAAAATTTTAACTTGGAGTCTGAAGTAACTTTACTAGTCTCACTGCGGATTTAGCTAAACCTGAATATATTCAGTGAAGGGGGCAGCACAACCTAAAGGCGCATTGCAGTTAGACCAGTTCTTGGACTTTTGAGGGCTCCAACTACCCGTAACGATTGCCATAAATCTTCACATGTCAACCGGGACCAACGGCTTAGGCTGCCTTTCCACCGAAGATGTTGCTATAGATGTGGTTGATATCCACCAATCATATTCATTGGTCTACATAGCATAGCACTGGTGGAAAGGAGTTCAGCTAAGCCATGTTTTTTAATAAAGATGGATGCGTGTTATGGGTGTGTGCTATGGATGGAGATTATGTAGATTCGAATTTTGAATATTTTTTTGGAAGTTTCATAGCACATTTATTTTTCATCTTACTTGCCTTGCTATACATGCACTGACCGATAATAAATAAACGATCGGGCTTATGTATCAAATAAACAAAATGGCCATTTTAGACATGTTTTATGGTAAACACATAAATAAAAAACCGGCCAAGTGCGATTCGGACTCGCGCACGAAGGGTTCCGTACCAGAAAAAAGGCTAATAGTAAATATATAACCTTAATAGTTTGAATTATATCTAGCATCTAAGTGTAGCCATTATTAATATTAAGTAAAAAACGGTAAAAAAAAAACTTTTGTTGAATGGAAGCCCCCCTTAAATATTATTTTTATTTTATTTTAGTATTTTTTATTCCAGCCACAGTACAAAAAATATAATACGGTCACGGTCACGTCAACAGTCACTAGCCAATGAACTCCCTGGAAATAGCTATTGCTCGTCACCAGCGGGCTTGGGGAATTTCCCTTATTTCTGACTGTATTTTGAACGAAACGCATGTAAATAAGTTTCGCCTGTCCAACCCTAAAATATTACCAAAAACACTTAGCGCGTGGAGCTCTGGACGAGTAATGGTTCTCCTCTTTACTCTGACCTTACTTCTATCCGTAGAGGAGTGCCCCAGGGGTCGATCTTAGGGCCAACTATTTTTTTATTATACTTCGCTGAAATAAACAATATTCACGCGTGTCGTTACCACATTTATGCTGATGATATGCAAATCTACGTTTCTTTTAAGCCAGACGACCATGCAAGAGCGTTTAGGGCATTAAATGAGGACCTTCAGAGGGTTGTAACGTGGTCCGAAAAAAACTTGTTGGTGCTCAACCCCAACAAAACAAAATTGTTGCTATTGGGTACAAAAAACCAAATCAAATATCTTCCGACACTTAACACAACTGTCATGGGGGAGGCAATTGAAAGAGTTTACGAAGCGCGAAACTTGGGTGTAATAATGGATTCAGCAGGCTTATTCACTAACTTTAATGACAGTTCAAAATGATGATCACCGAGTTGAGTTTCCAACTTTAAACTGTCAAACTACTCTTTTCGTATTCAGTAACTTCGGTGCTCAACTGTAAATTATCAAGGCCAGTGATCATCACTCTAGCTATGTCGATAGTCACTGAAGGGTATCGACTTCCGTTATTTGGTATTCTCTACGTTTGGTGTACATCATTTTGACGATTAAGTGAAGATCATTCAAAGTGTCAAATTACAAATGAAAGCCACTATTCAATAGCAGTGTTTTTAGGATAAAGTGATAATCACCCATACTTTGTGCTTGTGTTTTGTCGTGACAGATAATCTAAAAAAAGTGAAAAAAGGTAAATAAATGATTTAGACTTATTATTTTAAATTATTAGAATAGAAATAGAATATTCCTTGGTATACATATTATGAAACTTGTTAAAGAATTTTAATTGAATTTTATTGATTAAGTTTTACTTCATATTTAGTGATATGTCACACGCATTTTTATTAGGAATCGCTGAAGAACAAAGGCAAATGAATGTTTTGCGAAGGGTAAGAGCTTTAAGTGACCCAATGAATTTGCCAGACCAAGAATTTGTTGCTTAATTTCGGTTGTCCAAAGAAGTATATATTTCTTTGACCGAGGAACTTCGCCCTTACATGAGACAGCAACGACAAAACGCTGGAGTGCCCCACAAACTGAAAGTGAGTTAATATTACATACCTACAATGCAAAATAATATCAATAACAATATGATAACTACCTATGCTTTAGGCAGCTACGAATATAGCTAGGCAGCAATCCCGTCCTTACTTTACAGTGGAATGCAATATATTGTTGAATTGAATAATTTTATATAAAAATTCAATATTCATGTTGACAAAATCATATGCTATTTTCAGGTGTTATCTGCTGTATCTTTTTATGCCCAAGGGTCGTATCAGAAGAGTGTTGGGTTTTCTTATTTATTTAACATGTCCCAACCCTCATTCCGTTGATGCTTGCATGAAGTCACCAATGATATCCTTACGAAGTACATAAAATTTCCTTTTATGCGGGAAGAAAGAGAAAAAAAAATGGCAAAGTACAGTTTAATTAATTTATTATTCAAATATAATTTAGTAGGTATACTCAAAAGAAAACTAGTGTTGGATTTAAATTAAATTCAAATCTTAGTGTTGTATTCACTTCTATTCTTTCACTTTTCAGATTAATGAAAAAGTTCGCCAAAGTCTCCTAGGCTCGCTGAGTCATTTGACTTGCCTGAGGACCCCCAGCTCCATCGCCCTAAGGCAGTGTCTTTGTTGGCCTCCGCAAAAGCCACCAACAACTCAAGCTGCCTCTGGCGCGTGTCTGCGCCTGCTAGCCGGCATTCTGAAATACAATAAAATAGTTAAAAAAAAATATTTTTCATTTTATTTACTTATTAAATCACAGTAATATTTCATACTATCAATAACATTGATCAAGATCCAAGCAAATACATTACTATTAGTACAATTTCAATTCAACAAAGTTTTACTTACATTACTTGGAGGATGAATACCGTTCACAAATAAACAAAACGACGACGCAATGAAAGAAACTTGGTTCGAATCGTGGAACAACAATTGTTAAAAATTTAATGTTACAAAACACTTGAGAACATTCTTTGTAAAAAATCCCAGCGTTTACAGTTGGTGTTTATCTTTCTCGAAGAATATTAAATTCAATTTCTTCGTAAGTGGTGTTTCCCATAACCACTTTGCACTTTTGACAACTCAAGTGGCGAACATAATCACAGATTTATTGGAATATGTCCAACGTATACACCGATTAAGTTAAAAATATCGATATGTCGTTTATGTTATTCATGTAACCAAGGATACCAAAATAAGTCGGTTAATACATAGGGTTGTGATAATACGAAGTCGATAAGCACTCTCGGTTTTCGTTAATCACTGAATGATCACGTGACAGAAAAGGTTTACAGAATACCAAAATAACGGAACGTTGAGTTAGTCACTGAGCTCGGTGATCATCACTTCACGGTTGGTCACTCTCGGCTGTCAAATTTAGCGAATAAGCCTGCTGGTCTGGGATATGTGCCGGGGAGCGTGGAGCCTCTTTGGCGCCTTCGCCGCGGCGGCCTTTGCCGCTTTTGCGGTGGCTTTTGCCGTCTTCTTGGCGGCCTTATCTGCCTTCTTTTTCGTTCCCACCACCTCCCAGACCCCACTCTGGAGGGATTGTAGGATACAGCGGAAGCATTGGCTGTGCTTGCGGAGGCGGGGTTGCCACTTACCCCAAGTGCCGTCTTCTTGGGGGTGGAGGCCCTCGGCTTGGCACCAGTAGCCACACTGGTTGCAGCCAGCGGCGGGCGGTATGCCCGGTCCTCGAGGACGCCGAGGCGTCGCTCGATGGCCTCCAGCAGCTGGACCATTGTGGGTGTCACCTTAGGTGGAGCACGGGGAGCGGGGGTTTTCACACCTCTGGGTTTTCACATCTCCGGCCCCCTGGACCAACTTCTTCAGCTTGCCGATCTCCTCCCGCATCAGCTGTTGCTGCTTGCGGGAGTCGGCAAGCTCCGTCTCCAGGCTCGCAACCCGAGCCTGGAGTTTCCCCTCCTCACTGGAGATGCACCTTTCCAGGAGCTCCTTCAGCGCTTTGGCGGCGCCTGTGACCGCGTCCGCCACGACCTTCTTCTTCCCCGCAACATTTTTTTGGCCTTTTATGGCACCAGAAATGCGCGAAAGCGCCGCCAGGATGTTCTCCGCCGCCGGCACCCCCGTGCCCCTCCCGCTTAGCAGCGGGCGCACAATCGCCGGCGACTTTGCTAGCTTTTTTTTCGCTTTGTAGAGGTCGGCTTTCCGACTTATGCCCGCGGGGGTAGCCACTACCTTTCTGGGAGGGCCTTTGCCTGGACCTCTCGACCTGGGTCTCTTCCTTCCTACGTGTGCATGGATACCGAGATCGAGGGTATCCTCGGTTTCACTACCCATATCGTCAGCCGATTCCATCTCCGAGCCAGCACGGGTCGATACGTCTTCTGCGTCTCTTTTTTGGGTGGTGTTGAGGCCTATGGGACTCCCATATATCACGGGCGGGGGTCATCATGGCTGGTCGCCGAATGGACGGAGTCCGGGTACCCTCATGTTTCGTTTCCATGGTCATTTTTGAAGTGAAAACTTCTTTAGCGGCGTTGTGTAAAAATTGTTAAACTTGCGTCAAGATCACTTGACCTTTGAACCGTAACCAACAGCAGACTGTTTATTTTGCAAGATACGATAAGAAGCTACGTAGTTAAGCAGTGAACGCTTTGACTGTAAGTACTTATGGTTTCAGATAGTACCGGGTTCGAACCTAGGCTTCTGACTTTTTTTGTGATTATTTTTCTTTTTGTAATTTATTACTTTTTGTGATTATTTTTTCTGTTTGTTATTTATTTCAAATTCAAATATTTATTTGCAATAAATAGGGTACATAGTGGTGTTATATTAATAATGACCTATCCTATTTAGCCATCACAGTGGCATGCAAAAATTTAACTTATATTTAATTAAATTTAATTTTATTTGATTACAAACAGGTATAATATAATGTTTGTAATTTATTAATTTCTTCTGACAGAAAATTAGCAGAAAATTATTGAATGTTCTATGATTGGCGCTATATTATAGGTATGGTATGGTATTTATATATGGTTCTTTTTATCCTTTTCTCTGTATATAACGAAGAAAAAAAGAAAGAAAAAGTTTTCACCTCTGCCGGCACTCCCGGAGTAACCCGTGTTTTTTTTTAATTTTTAACGGTTAATGTCCTCCGACGTTGGGTTGAAGTAGGGAGGTTGGGAGTGGATGGAGGAGGATGAGGAGGGTAGGAAGGTGGGAGTGACACCCTAGGCACTGAGTTCCCCTCAGCGATGCATCCCATTGCCGGGCGTCAGAGTGTGGGGTTTGAGGTGATTTTTTATAGAGGTTTTCTTCCTCGTAACTCCGAAGAGCCACCGTGCCCGTCTGTTGCTAGCCGGGGTAACGGCTCGGCCGATCTATGGTCCCCATGGGACCGTGTACTTCGCCACTGATCGCTCAGTGGCAAAGTTTTCGTCGCCCTGGGAGTTCGTCGCTATGTATGCTCTGCTAAGCAGAGCGCATGCGGAGAGCTCGAAACCGGCCATAAAGCCCCCCCCCCCCCCCCCCCTTGATGGTGGTGGACTATTGGCCATGGTCGACAATGTGCCCCTCGCACGAAGCCCACGTCA
Organism: Eilema caniola; assembly: GCA_949126895.1. NCBI lineage: Eukaryota > Metazoa > Arthropoda > Insecta > Lepidoptera > Erebidae > Eilema > Eilema caniola. The sequence goes on from OX421487.1 coordinate 4,299,601, forward strand.
CAACACCCCACACAATCGATTGATACTATAAAAATACAGGATGTTACTTTTGCGAATTTTTGTCGGTTTGATTACCGGGTATAGTAGGCATATTTTCGAAAATCTTTAATGCAGTTTTATTTCTTTAAAATATAAAGGAATATTTCCTTTGAGTAAAATTTGCTATCACCAGTATTTGAAGTACTTCCCTTCCAGGGAACGTCAAAATCTTCCACCCTGTGTATACACAATTTAGCGACTTTGTCGCTAGAAATGGTGACTTTTGCTGAAGCCTTTGCGACTGAAACAGAGTTTTGGTGACAAAAATTAAAAGTAGCGAATTTTGGAAACAGTTTCAGAGCCAATAATCTTTTTTTTATCATTGTCATACATATAATTTGCTATTTTTGACGTGACAACGTCTTATAAATTGGTTTGCCGGGCGACACTTCAAGAAACTGCGTTACGATTTGCGTTACGCTCCGCGTTATGCGCTTACAATAAGAGCGAGTGAGAGGCACGCGTCCCGCCTAAGAGCGAGAGAGACAGACATAAAAAGTGAAAGGCACGCGTCCCTTCCACTCGAGCACAGTTAGCCCGCCTAAGAGCGAGAGAGACAGAGCGAGAGAGAGAGTGAGAGAGATAGGCATACACACCGGTTCATGTCTTGTAATTAATAATTTAAAATTTAATTTTGTTTATAATTCTTTGTATAAATAAATGTTTTAAATTGTTACTATTATTTCATCCTTCTTCCTACTATACGAATGAATATTCACATTAAAATTATTTTACCACTCAAAGTCGTTGTCACGTAAAACTTTCGCCTGTATACCGACTTTACTGGCAACCAAATTTTTTTATACTGTGCTATAGATGGAAACCCACAAACACAGTTCTATTTGGACGTAATATTATTCTTTTGACTTCCACCCGTGCCATACTTCGAAGCTCACCCCTTTAAAATATAATCATAAGAAATTATCCCCGCAATTATACTAATTTCCAAATAATGTATGGGAATTGTCCGCATTTGTTAATACTTGAATCCCTTGAGTAGTGCTATGATGATATTGTGCCTATAACCTTCCTCGATAAACGGACTATACACAACACAAAAAGAATTTTTCAATTCTAGCTCTTCAGGGGGTGCAGTGGTGCTCCAGCGGATTTTGATATTGCGTCTTGTTGGACTGCCATTTCTAGGAGTTGGTAACACTGACGACTAGAGATGGGCGTTTTCGTTAAATTTTGTCATCGATGCGCATCGATATTTCGTAAACCGCATCCGATGCCGGCATCGTTTTTTTTGGCATCGTTTTTTGAATGTTTTGGATAAGGATATGCATTCTCCAAATGATCTAATGCTTTGTCGTTGCCGGCTATTTATATTATTAGATAAGTTTCTGGTAACGGTGAACTAACGATACCATTTGATTAGATTTAAATATGTATGTACATATTTATATCAAATCAAAACTCTAGGTAGGTACCTAGAGTTTTGTAAAATATTTAGATAAATATTGTACATTACATTAGTAGGTATTAGAGATTTCGGGATATTATATTAACCATGTAGTGTTTTGTGTGTAAGTGACCATGGTAATAAATACCTAAATATTGTACATACTTATTTCAATAGATGTACTGAATTAATGGTACGAAAACGAAAATATATACTTAGGCTGAAAAATAAAAAATAGGTGTGAAATTGGAATTAACATTCAGAAAAACCAGTTTTTCTAATTTAGAATTGGAAAGACGAGTTCTTCGTTCATTCAAAATATATCCAGCTTTTGAGAATATGCGTTCGCATGGCACAGATGTTATCACAATATTGCATCTCGAGCGGTATATTTCTGCCAAAGTCGGATATATTTTGGAATGACGAAGCCACCATTCAGTGGGATCATTCCAGTTCCCGTTAATACCTTGCCGGGGCAATAAATCGTCTTCCAGGTACAACCGCATCTCCCTGATGGCTTTGGACAATGGTGTCCCTGAAACTTTCGTCTTATTTAACTGAGTGTCGACTTTGTTCCACACGCTTGGTCCAGAGACAGTTGCACTAGGGGCTAATTTTTATTTGCATCAGATTTAAACATCTCCAATTTAAAGCGCGGGTCCAACAAAGTGCACAAAGCCAGAGTCTTACTCTGTTCGATATTTTGGAACCTCGAATCAAGCCCACTTTTCAATAAGAGTGAGCGAGTAAGCGATACATGAATGCTTCGGTTCAGTACTGTTCGGTTTGTTATCGCATCACTCATCGTTTCGTTTCTTTGGTTTCTGTCACACGACTCACACATCTCGGTCGTAGGCGCCCACTCACTAACAGTTTACCGGACGATATAAATCTGTCAGTTAATCGCAATAACCCACACACTAACAGTTTCCTTAACGATTTTGGACTGACGACTAATACGATCCGATAGTGTGTGGCCGCCGAACGATTCCGGACAGTTCTAAGCCGGACAGTCCTAGGCCGTCAGGGCGAACGAGCACAACGGGCCTGTCGATCGACGTTTCGTGTCAGTTTTTACTAAGATTTTATTCCTTTTTTGTACATACTCGTCTATATTTCTTATGCACATAGTCCATAAGGTTCAAAATAGCTAACACCTATTTCTCACAATGATTAGCACATACTTGTATAAGAATAACGTAGTGCAAGCCATTTTCAACCTTATTGACATCACAACAAATCTAGTTTTTTTTCTTATATTCGTGATCAGCAGCATTTATTTATGCGAAAAAACATGTAATTAAGAAAATGTCAATAAGGTCGAAAATCGCTTGCACTGTTTCGTACTCTCTATGTAACTGATATTAGACCATTACCGGCAGGCGATCGTACGACCTAAAACTGACGACTCACAACTGCTAGTGTGTGGTCGCAAAACTGACAACAGGGAATTGCCGGCAGGCCAAAATCGCTTTAGTGTGTGGGCGCTATCGGTTTAGGACTGCAGGCCGCCGGACAGATCAGGAACTGCAGGCGGACTGCAGGCGGACTGTTAGTGAGTGGGCGCCTGATATTACGGGGATCCGTTGTTCACGAAATTTGGCATCGGATGCCGGCATCGTACACTGGCATCGTTGCTTAAAAACGTTTTTACAAAAACGGCCATCTCTAGACGACTAATGATAATAAAACTACCTATATCCGAAGTCTTAACTAGTATGTCATAAAGTCCACATTAAATTAAAGAGCCAATATAAAGTCAAAGTTATCATAATGATGCAAATTCCAAAATTATTTTGATAAACAAGACATGACCGACCATTCCATTGTTTGAGTTCGCACCATCAGAGTAAAGTAAGTAGTACAGTAGTAGGTACCGAGTAAATATTATACCAGTGTCCATTCTTTCCATCCAGTAATTCCACATTAGAACAAAAGTTTTGTCAAAGTATACACAGTTTTGTGCTGTATTGTGTGACGAGATGAGTGCTATCGTCCATTAATATTGATGTTGATTTAATGTTGTTTGATACCCTCTCTCCGTTTCTGAATTCTGTTTTGTGGATGGTGTGCTCAGAATTTTTAAATAGTATATGTGGAGGGTCTAGTCTTAATAGAAAATTTTACCAAATATTGCTAAACAATTGATAGCGGCAGAAACTAAGATACTACAAAGGACCCTTTTAGCCTTATTAGCATTGGTAAGTCAGTGATCTTCAATAATCATTTAACTAAGTAAGAGTTTTCAATTCAACATTTCATTAGATCTCTTTAAACTGATTAGGCTCTATGAATCATACTCTTGCAAATCCTCTTTACTTTCAAAGTAAAAACTAAATTAGATAAATAAAGTTTTCAAAAGTTCCACCGAGTAGGTATAAATATAATTATATACAATAAATATTAAAATCATTGGACATAAAGACTAGTTACCTACTTCCTGTGTCCACATTGACCAATTACAGTAAGTTCTTTAAAAAAATATATATTTTAAGTTTTTAGGTTCTGAATTTTTTTTAAATATTTTGGTACTAGAATTTCTCCTTTGGTGAACTACTAAAAGGCTAACAGATAAAGAGATTTTTTCATATCATATGTTGCCTATTTGCTATTCCTCACTATCTATACCTAATCTATCACTGTGCCAAAAAGTAGTTGTACCGGATGTAGTTCTACCTCTTCTATTTCAGAAGTTTGGCTGGAAATGAACCTGAAAACAAACATTAATATTTTTAGAAAGAGTCGGCAGCTTATTGGTTAAGGAGTCGGCCTTACAATAGAGAGGTACCGGTTTCTAATCCTGGCCATTACACTACCGACGTGAACCCACTCCTAGCACAAGCAATTTAGCTTAGTTGGAGTGGTTAGAGGGAATATTAGTAATGTCTGTTGCTAATAATCTTATAAAAAATATGCCAACAGTCATCAATTTATTTTTTTTATCAATTTTTTGACATAACACTGTCATAATAAGTTTGTTAAAAAAAAAATAAGAAAATTGAATTATCACCAATGGTTATACTATAAACTGATTATCACCACTTCAAAGTTAAACATTCATACAAGTCTATTCTGTTTGGTTAGGTAACTTTAACTAAAGGCCCCATAGGCATTTATAAATCATGGCAGCGGTGCTCAAACTTTTTCGGTGATGGAACCCTTTTGGAAAGTGAAATACATGATGGAACCTTTCAATAAAATAAGTTAAATGTAACAGCTTCGACTTATTACTAATTTAGTATAACAAGTATACCTACTTATATGAAATATTAAAAACCGGCCAAGTGCGAGTCGGCCTCAAGCACGAAGGTTTCCATGCCATAATCTAGTCCACCTTGATTTAATTTTAATAATTTTTTAATTTTTGAACTGAATATGTCGGAGCTATCAACCTTAATTATTAACTTATTTGAGGAAAGTTTTTTTTCACCACATTCTTTTTTAAAAACTTTCACTTTTCATCATGGCTACATTGTATATGAGAAAATCACTTAGCTTGTTGAAGGCTGTATGTCGTGTTGTAAAATTTTATATCGGAGATGATAATGGTGACTCTGGAATAGGCTTTCACCTTGAGGCCAGACAGCTGTTCCTGTAAAAGTCAAGATAACTATTTCAAACAATAATATTGTCAAAAAATATCAAGTCCTGCCTCAGTTGTTCAACCGTTAAAAGTTATGAGGTTTATTCAGTCCCTACTTAAGGGATCTTCTAAGTTGCTACGTAATTATCTAACCTAATAACATATTTTTACATTTCATTTTCTTATATACCATACAAACCATTTGGGTAGAATATACTGCTTCCGGGCTGTTTGGCTGTGGTCCATGTGAACGGCCAAACAGCCCGGAAGCAGTAGGTATATTCTACATACAACGCCGGCCGTGAAAGCCTGAAGACTTATAAACCATTTGGGGTTTAAAAGTTATATTTTGACACTCATCTCGCTACAAATTAACTAAAAGTAAAATAAAATAAAGTAAAATTGAAATATCTCACAAGTAATACATATGTAAATTAGATTAGATAGAATAATTTAGGTATACGGGGTCGAAAGAGGCCTGAACTGCTTCAAGAAAACGATTGTACGGCCGTGCCGCTTTTTTTTGCTCGACTTAACGGGGACACTCCCGTGCCCTCAGATAAAAAAAAGACGTGTAGACTGACTCGGGGACTGCCGCGGTAAAGCTATTGCATAGCATTTTGTATCAACTTATGCAATTATAATTATTTATTTATTTTACTAGCTGTTACCCGCGGCTTCGCCCGCTTGGATGTCGCTTATCGCGTAGTGTCGTAAATTTTAGCACAGAGTCGAGCATTGAGAGCTTAATAGATACTCTTCTCGCCTCTCTATTTGACTCTTTACTCGACTTTCTACTTGCCTCTCTAATCATCCCTGTTTCACTCTCTAATCGACTCTGTACTGGACTCTCTACTCGCCTCTCCACCTGCCTACCATTAACTTCTCTAATAGCCTCTCTACTCGACTCCCTACTTCAAATTCAAATTCTTTATTACGCAAAATTGTGCAACGTGATTACATCTTTTGCCGTTAAATTCCGCTTAAAACTAAATTTAGCACCGCTTCTTAGGCGCTAGTGGAGCAACAAACTCCATTGCAGCATTTTGAAATGTCAAAATACAAAGATGCAGTTGTCTCTCTTTTCTACTCCATTATACCTTTCCCCAAGCTCTTATGGGTCTATCTATTTCATCAGGATTTATTCATTGATGAATTTTCATTCAAAAGGAAGTTCGCAATTCGTTGAATGATAAACGGAATTTGGTAATTTTTATGGTGTTGGATAGCGTATACTTTCAGAAGGATCCCATATCGAAGAAGTCCGGTAAATGATGCCGAGGTCCTATCCATTTATTTACCCGTCCATCTTCGTATCAGGGGTGGTTGGTCTTGATACATTACGACTTAGGCGGGAGTTAGCGCACGTCGTGTACTATTATTTGCATTTAAATTTCAAAGTGGACAACCCTTCGGGTCGTGAATGTATCCACTTCTATGTGCCGGACAGGTACACGCGTGGCGCTGGACGGCGACAGCATTAGCTCTGGACTTGCCCACCAGCTTGGCGTTTTTTGGTATAGAGTAGCCCTACTTACAGAGCTGTGCAATACCTGAATGCCTTTTTGAAAAATAATCCAGATGCGGACATATTCTATGTCTTTGGTATAACTGTTACAAAATATTTATGTAACTTATAGTATTTGTATGCCTAAAATGTAACGTACTAATAATGAATGAATAAATGAAATAACCTGAGAGAAAACTTCAAAATTACAGGAAAAACGCCTACTTTGTTTGTGGTAGCAATCATGTTGTTTCGTTTTCAAAAAATGAATGTCTAGGCGCTTTCTATTAAAATTACAGTATTGTAACAATTGATAAAATACAACTTAATAATAACACTTTACAGCACGTGCATATTAATCAATATACATTGTGTAAATTAGTGCAGTGACATTTATCAGCCTTAAGTACGTTTTCTCAGTGGCTCTGGTAGGGAGAATGTTCCCCAGTAAAGCCATAACAGTGGCAAAGTGTGTGAACGCGGCCGCTACGCAAGAGGCACGGGTTCGATCCCCGCTCAGTGCAAATATTTGTATGCATGAATATGGATATTTGCCTTGGTCTGGTCATGCCTCGGAGAGCACGTTAAGCCATCGTCGGTCCCGGTTGTCATACAAACATCTATCGCAGTCGTTACGGGTAGTTGAGGCCCTCAAACATTCAACAACTGATCTAGCTGCAATGTTCTATATCACCTTTGGGTTGTGGAGGTCAGATGGCATTCGCTTCACAGAAAATATCGCAGGTTTGCCAAATCCGCAGTTAGACTGGTAAAAAGCTGACCCTAGACTCCAATTGTAAAGCTTCGGATGCGACTGGGATTGACGCTAGGATGAAGAAGAGTGGTAAAGGGTGAAAATTTTCTAAATGGAAGACGGTGGAAGATAGTTCTTACCTCGATGTAGTTTATCGAATTTAAACGTCTCTACCATCTATGCAAAGGGAAGCCGGCAGGAATTGAGTTATAGGGATCCATCGCCACTACCACAAAATATGAATTCATGTATCAAGATTTCTCAGAATTCTATTACTCTGTGAACTAAATAGGCGAAGAACCGTTATATGTTAAGGCCATAATTTGCGAAACAGATTTCGATTTTTTTTTTTTGGTTGAAAAGGGAAGGGCGGTACCTGGCCAAGGGAGTAGAGTAAGAATCTAGAAATCTAGGGAAATCCTCAAAATGTAGGCAAAGATGCTGTTTCTATTGCTTTTACATAATTTGAGTAAACTGATAATAAAAACAAATAACAAACTAAGCAAATGATCAACGATGAATCGGTTAGATACTTAGACACTATAAAGGTAAAATAAATAAAATTATAATAATAAAGTTAAACCGACTTCAAGAAACACTGTTAGAAGTCGGTGCCAACATTGTTTAATGTGCCTGAAGTACTATGATGTAATTAATTTATATATGGTTTCTCGGGCTATGCACCGACTTCTACCAGAACAGCTGTAATATCAGTTACTTTTTTCAGTGCCTCTTTTTTGTTCCCTTAGTCCTTAATCGGTTTAAGTCGTTAACATTTTATTTATTGGCAATAAAGGTTAGCCCATGTCCTTTCTTAAAGTCTAATCCAATTCTGCATCAAATTTCATCAACATCGGTTCAGTTCAGCGTTTAAAGCGTGAAAGGCAACAGACAGATTTCCTTTTACATTTATAATGTTAGCACAGTCGAGTTTCAGGCTCGTTATGTTATGATATTAGTATGAATTAGGTACGCAGGATATTAAGGGTCGACCGCCTCTGTGGCGTAGCGGTACTGAACGCGGCTGCTACGCAGGAGGTGCGTGTTCGATTCCCGCTCAGTGCAAATATTTGTATGCATGAATATGGGTATTTGCATTGGTCTGGTCGTGCCTCGGAAATTACGTTAAGCCGTCGGTCTCACTTGCCATACGAACAGCTATGGCCGCCTCAAAAGTCTAACAACTGGTCCAGATGCAATGCTTCGATATCGCCTTTGGGTTGTGGAGGTCAGATGGCAGTCGATTCACGGGAAATTTCGAAGGTTCAGCCAAATTCGCAGACTGGTAAAAGCGGATCCTCGCCTCGAAGGTAAAAAGCTTCAGATGCGACCGAGATTAATGCTTGCTAGGATGAAGAAGAAGACTCAGGATATTTAATGAAATTGTGAAAATCTGAAACATTTTGTAGGAATCGAAATGACAGCTCTTATATTTTCTGTTGTGCACGAAACTATATCTTGTTCAAAACTGCGTGATCGCCATCTAGTTGTATTGATGTAACTAAATTATAGAATAAAAAAAAAAAAAATTTTATATACCTCTGTTGTGAACGAAACCATACCTTGTTTAAAAATGCGTGATCGCCATCTAGTTGTATTTTTGTAACTAAATAATAAAATCTCAAATTTTAATTTATTGATTAAATACGAATCTGTAAACACAATTGTGTATGTAAAAATAAAGTCTATTTATTTACATAGTTGCTTAGATATAATAAGCTATAAAAAATATACCATAAAAATAATCTCAAGTAAAAAAGCGACATTATTGCTCACATCTCTGGTTCTACTCAACCGATTGTGATCAAACAAACGTAAGATTTTAAGTTGGAGCAAGCCCTTTCTAACAAAAAAAACCGCATCGAAATCCGTTCAGTAGTTTTTGCGTCCATCGCGAACAAACAGACAAACAGACAGGATTTCCAAAAAATATGTTTTCGTGTTCAGTATCGTTAATATAACATACTCCAAGTATTTTTTTTTAAATATCTCCAATGTACAGACACGACTACTTTACAATTATATAATAGTATAGATAATTCAAAATTAATACTGCATTTGTGATAATAATAAAATGTATGTATATAGAGTACTGACTCATTTTCTTTCACTATTTTTTCGTGACTTTCTTCATTAATAATAAATGCACTTTGTTCATTCATATTCAAAACACTTTATACACAAATTTTACAAGTACAGCTATTCACTGCTAAATACCTATACACCTATATACTTTCTCATAAACAGCTGCTTATGTATTCGTCCGATTTCGGAGCAGCTCGTCTCGATTCGTGCGAGCTTCGTAGAGCCGTACAATACGACTAGTTGCACGCACACAACCACCGTGTCGAAGACTGCCGAAAAGAAACGAGCGTGTGGTTTTTTCGTTACGGAATTTCTGGATTCGGTCCCCGCGCTCAAGGCCCTCGATAGAAGCTATGCAATAGCTTCAAAAACAGCTGTAGGCAATAGCTAGTCCTACTTCCTACTTACAATATAAATGTTAAAAGTTTGTGAAGTAGATACATACATGTCCAATTTCGGTTGCTAATATTCTTTATTTAAAAAGACGTTCTGCACTCCGGGAGTGCCGGCAGAAGTGAAAACTTTTTCTTTCTTTCTTTCTTCGTTATATACAGAAAAAAGATAAAAAGAACACACCATATCATACCATACCATACCTGTAATATAGAGCCAATCATAGAACCTATTACTAATTTTCTGTCAGAAGAAATTAATAAATTACAAACAGAAAAAATAATCACAAAAAGGGTCAGAAGCCCAGGTTCGAACTTACATTACAGTCGAAGCGCTTACCGCTAAGCTACGAAACTTCTTAGCGTACCTAGCAAAATAAACACTCTGTAGCTAGGAATGTTGTATGACGTCATGTCGTCCTACAAAGTCTTCGGTTACGTGTCAAAGGTCAAGTGATCCCGACGCACGAGTTTAACAATTTTTACCCATCCAATGCCGCTAAAGAAGTTTTCACTTAAAAAAAACTGCGATTTTAGGTCCTCATATTGGGGACCTGTGTCACGGGCTTTATATTTAATGTCGGCTGGTACTCCTTTATTTTAAGCGCGGACAAACCACCCCCCTGAAGGCAGCGGCGATGGTTATGTCGGATTCGAACCGATTAAGTCATTGGATGTCGTGGGTGATATTGCCTCTGGCATATCTCTCACGCCCGGCTGATCCTAGGTCATCCGGATAGCCCCTTTCGAATAGTCTAAATGCACTTTTATAATTTTCTTTCTTTTACAGGTGTCCCAGAAGATGTACCAAAATAAATCTACTGTCCAAGTTTCTCCAAACTTATTAGCAAATTTCAATCCCTTTGATATTTTGGAACCAGAGAAAAGTGACACAAATGGACTCAGAGTAGAAAAGCTTATCGACGTTGATAACTCTGCACCTGATTTTGATATAGATCCATCGCTTTTGGATCAAAAATCTCATTACGATTTAGTAGATCTGTATCAAAGTTTTTATGTCACACCACAGCTTGTGAATTTAAAAAGCAAAGATAATTGTGGCTGTAATCATAATACAAGTTCTAGTAGCAATAATGATGATCTAAATGAAACTGCCGCGAACGGACCAAGAGTTGAAAAGCTTATCGATATCGATGACGTCAATAATATTTGTAAGTTTAATGATATAGATTTTAAAATATTTTTGGATAAATATGAATCTGGTGATAAAATCACACCTCAGCATGATATTAGTGATGGTACAAGTAAAACTAAGGGTTCGAAAGACGAGGAAGAAGACACAGACCCTGAAGACTTAATAAAAGAAATTTTGAATCAGAAAATTATTGAAAAAAGATATATGGATGACGTAAACAGCGGGAGAGATGAAAATACTAATAAGCTTGAGCATAAAACTTATATTCCTGTTGAATCGTTACAACCAAAAGTGCTTAAAAGTCCTCCAATTGATTTATTAGCGCTTAAAACTTCTAGAAGTAATGAAAATAATAAGAGACTTGAGCAAAATATGCCTAAAAGCTCAAAACAGGATAACCCTGAAATAGATTTAATTAAAGAATTTTATTTAAAGTTAAATAACGATTACATTAACGAAATTAACGTTAATAAAACCGAAAATAACTCGAAAATTGAGGGCCAAATTAAGAATGTCGTTAATTTTGAAGTTATTCCTATAAAAAAAGATGAGAAAGTCTATAAAAAGCGACGCGTCTTAAAGCCTGAGAGTCAGACATGTAAGTTTACTAAAGGACCAGATTTAGAAGAAAAAATGATTGTTTTACCACAAATGATGGAGCGAATTTATAACAGAAAGGCGTATTTAGAAAATAAATCAAATTTCAAAAAGGTATTAATTTTAGACGACGGTAGAAACAAATCGAAAATGGAAGAGAGGACATCAAAGAATACGAAAAGGAACGATTATATGATATCAAATCTAAAAGAAGTCATGAAAAATGCAAGAAATAATCAAGAAGAAAGATCTACAATATCAAATATTGAAAAATTCGAAAATACTTCTGACAAAAAAGATGTCAAACAGTGTTGCCAATGTTCTTGTACCAAATCTGTGAAAGAGATAAATTCTTCTAATTCTACTAAATCTTCTGTTAGAGATATAAATTCTGATTCTGATTTTGGAGAAGTAAACCCAATTATTGTAATGGAAGATTGCCGCCAAGAAAGAATAAAGGCTCTGAGAATGGGTCAGATGTTTCGGAAACTGGTACTGGAGGGAGAGAAAGAGTGACTGAGTTAATAAGAAAATTATTTATAAATCCCAATGATTATATGTATACCTCCTACCTAAAATATGCTCAAAATGTTCTCTGTACGCGCAGCATGTGTTTCTTGGGTGTTATTGAGGGTAGCACGTGGTGTAACAGTGATGGACGAGCTCAAGTTCACCACGCATAGATTATCACGAAATAATCCGCGTGCGTCAGGGCTTCGTTTGCTTCGCGACATAGGTCTAAGATGTGTCCCGAGGTATGTACTAGACAAACAGTTAGGCACGATTTATACACAAGAAACGTGGCGGGGACATTTGGCGGTAGCAGACAATTTAAGTAACACAATATTAACCTTATGTAGTATACAATAATGTCAATGACGTGACGCGCGCCACTCGATGCGAAGGCGCGTCACTTTAGTGGCGGGACGTCGTCGCCTGGAAGCGCGGACGCAATTCTCCTCTAAGACAATAAAAACCGGCCAAGTGCAAGTCGGACTCGCGCACGAAGGGTTCCGTACCAGAAAAAAGGCTAAAAGTATATATCCTTAATCCATACTACAGTCCGTCAAATCTAAGAAGTACCGTTTGACAGTTCTGACAATTGAATTATAGGGATGGGATGAAAAAATCGATTACTATAATATCCGAACTTTAAGAATTTTAAGAAATCAATTGTTATAATTAAATAAAAGAAATGTTTAGGATATTTTTTTATTCACTACTAGTACTAGTATCGTCGTCTTCGTCATCATCGTCATTTAAATTAATGACCAGTTGATTGTCCATTACATTATCAAAGTGTACGTCTCTTTCGAAGTCGTCCATTATTATTTTCTTTGTTTTTTGTACTACTTTACTCCAATCTTCCTGTGTAACTTGGGCACATGCTTCCTTTAATAAACCTTCCATTTTCTTGACACTGAAGGGTGGTTTTGTGTTGTGTCTTGCTGCATAACCTGTAAAACAATAATGTAACTATTTGATAGCAGACGAAAACCATTGTTTAAATTATAAATGTTAGAAGTACTCTTGTTATTATTATAATATTATAAAATATTACCTTTAACTTGGGCCCAAATCAGTTCAATGGCATTATATTGGCAATGGTACGGAGGAAGTCGTATGACTTTGTGCCCGTGCTCTTCGGCCAATTGGTCAATTACATATGTCGGTTTTGGTGGTTTATGCAATTTCACTAACTGTAATAATTCAGCTTTTAATAGTGACATGTCGGCATCCACTCCTTTTCTTTGCAGCCATGCCACCAAATCTGCTTTCTTATTGGCTGACGTAGGTGCTTTATCAATTTGCACAGAGTGGTATGGGGCATTATCCATTATAATTGTGCTGTTAGGAGGGATATTCTGTAATAAATTTAAGAACCACTCTCGGAACCTTACTGCGTCCATTTCTTCATGATACTCTTTAGTGCTTTTGGATTGGAAAGCTAATAAAGAGTTTTCCACGAAGCCTGTAGACGCTGACCCAGCATGGCATATTATGAGGCGTCCACCTTTTCCTATCGGCACCTTCGAGCACGAAGCTTCAGAATCATCAGTCCACGTTTTCGGCACAGAATGGTTGGAATTTAGCCAAGTTTCGTCCAAAAATATTACATTATCCCAGTTTATAATTTGTTTAACTTCGCGCAGGAATGTTAGTCGCTGCATAATTATGTCATGTCGCTCCATAACAATTTTTCGTTTGTCAACTTTTTTGTATCTGAAGCCAATTCCTGTTATTACCGTTCTCAACGACTCTATGCTTCCCTTATACAGCCCGGCATCTTTTAAAGTTGCACATAACTTTGCCAATGTTGGAAATTCGCCTCTTGTAAAATACCCGTATATATGGTTTCTAATAGCATGACTATCGAATTCATCGATGCCTGTCACAGGTTTATTTCTTTTTCGTTTTTTCGGTGTGTGAAGTACGTTACTGTCACTCCCCGAAGGCCCATATTTTTCACTTAATATTTTGCCAACGGTGCGGCTACCAATACCGAGAGCTTCACCGACGCGATCCCGAACTTGTGTAACTGGCAGTAGAAGTCCACCATTTTGAGATTCACGCTCAAAATACTCGTGTAATTTCACCACCAATTCACGAGCCTGGCTGTTCAAAGTACGTCCTCTTTTCGACATTATTAATAAACACTTGCTTAGTTCGGAGTCCAGTATAAATATTGCCAAGGTAAACGGATAAAGAATGATCAGTCCAGAAAAGTAATAGCCAAGTCACAAATTGTAAAACACAAACGAGAAAGCAAGTACGCGCACAGTCAGCTTCCAAGATGGCGAGAGACTGCTGACGCCGAACCGACCGAGCGGACCGCGTGCGCTTGTAGTTGGCAGTGTTGCCAGAAAAAAAAAATTGTAGAGACTTGGACACCTGCGATTTTGCCTATTGACCTAAAAATAATTAAATTAATTTATTTTAGGGTATCTGTGTATTCAGTGCATTATGCGGTCGCGCAGTAACGTCGTTAATTTATAACATCAGGCAACAACATTTTTGTGAATGGGTTCTACATACCTTATTTTTATTAGTTTTAGACGTAGAAATAAGACTTAGAAGAAAAAATTGTAATTGTAAAATCAATGGATGTGCTTGTTAAAAATTTGTTTATTTCTCTGTAATATGCAAACCCATACTATCATACACAAAAATAAATGTAAAAAACACTATCCCTGACTCCATTTACTATTTCGACAGCGTTAGCGCGAGAAACCCCGACTTATTTGGGCGCGAAAATCAAAAATCGACAAATCGCTTTCGACAACTTTTTAAAGAAGCAAATATATTTGATTTATAAATACGTATTTTTGGTGAATGGGTTTTATCTCATATTTTACGATTACATAACTATTTAGTTATGTAATCGTAATATGTGAGATAAATCCCATTCACATGAAAAAATATTTGTTTGGTTGTCAAGTGTAATTTGTAAATAATACATTCGATTTTTCGTATATGTAAACGATTTTTTTGCATACAAGTGTATCCGAAGAGTCGCAACACTACGTGCAGTGACCTAACTACGTAACTTTGTAATGCGGTCAAGAATATAACTATTAGAAATTATTTACTGTGTAAATATGTGTTATTTTGCTTTGTTTGAAAGTTTTCAATTACATTTAGATATTAAGAATTGTACATTTTTAGATACAATAATGAAATATTTCTAAATTCATGGTTTTATGAAAAAGGTTATCGAAACTGAATAACGTACGTATGAACAAAGTTGTTTCGGTTTGAAAAATATGAAACGTCAAACGGTACCTCTTAGATTTGATGGACTGTAATATTATATATGCGAAAGTAACTGTCTGTCTGTCTGTATGTTACGCTTTCACGCCCAAACCACTGAACCGATTTTGATGAAATTTGGTATAGAGGTAGATTAGACCTTGAGAAAGGACATAGGCTATGTTTGGTCGCGATAACCGACATTCACGCGGGCGGAGCCGCGGGCAAAAGCTAGTAATTTGTAATTATTTCTAGTGTCTACGTGTAGCCATTATTAATATCGAGCAAAAAACGGAAAAAAAAATACTTTTGTTGTATGGAAGCCCCCCTTAATTATCATGATTATTTTGTTTTTAGTATTTGTTGTTATAGCGGCAACAGAAATACATAATCTGTGAAAATTTACTGTCCAATTAACTGCCTAGGCAGTTAACTAAACGGCGCCATTTAATTAACGGCCTAAATGATATTCAGCCGTCTCGTTTATTGCATCATTTAATAACCTGGCTGGCTAATGCTTAGGCCAATCGTAAAATGGTGCACTACTTCGAAGTAAGATAGAAAATTACATACATACATACATATACTTACATCCCAAATCCCCGAGGGGGTAGACAGAGGTGTATTCACCGAAAATTAGTGATAGGTTTATTGTGATAGCTGCGCAATCCGACTTGGGTAGGTTAGGTTAGAAGGCTAAGCCTTCGTGGTTATTTTTTTTATATCCATGCAGAAATAAGTCATTTTTCTAACTGTTTAATTACATGGCTAGACACCATTCAGGCCGTTAATTGAGAGGCCGCGTTTAGTTAACTGCCTAGGCAGTTAATTGAACGGCTGATTAAGCTAGTTGGCGGCGATATAGCGATGGAAATACGGCAATGGTCTAAGAGCTGTCAACAATTTACGTATTTCTAATGATATTTAACATTCATATTAAAATAAATAATAAAATATGATACCTATTAAAAATTAGTACATACCTTTAACAAAAATCTTTGGAAACAACTGTCTCTATAATAGAAAAATTTGCTTACGACAGTGTGTTGTGAATTTTTTAACATGTTTTATAGATGCCATTAAGCGTCTTTTAAGTCAATAGTCATAAATATGGTGCTTTTACCTTAAATGGAAGTAATTTTATTAAATGAAATAAGTATTGAATCGTTTATAGGTTAAGAATTATAAATTTTTTTATAAAGTGTTTGCAAAATGTATAATATGTGAGCACAGCATAAAAAATTATGTATTTTGTATGTAATTATGGTGCTTAAATAAAGAGAAAACAATTCTAATGTGTTTATACTGTGGTCTAAGTATACCAATTAATAGGGCAGTGTCCTGAGTCAACGAATCATCACCAATACCTACTGCTTATTGCCTAACATCGCAGTTTTTGAAGCGAAAACTTCTTTAGCGGCGTTGGATGGTTAAAAGTGTTAAACTCGCGTCAGGATCACTTGACCTTTGAACCGTAACCAGAGCCGGACCGTGAGTTTAGGGGGCTCAGGGCTAATACTAGTTAGGGGCCCACCTAATGAGAGCACCTAATCCCTTGCGGGCGCGGGGGTGGTTATGTCGGATTAGATGTCGTAGTTGTCTAGACGTGTGTCGTCTGTGGGTCGTAGTTTGTTGGAGGTTAGATTGACATATCTATCGCACCCCAATCGACCCAGGACCATCTCTTTCGAATTGACTCTCTTCTGGTGTGAGGAAGGTATGGGGAGGTATCTATTAGAGAGACAGGCGGCTCTACCCGTCATCCCCCGGCCCGCGCTCATGGTGGTGCGGTCTGCGATTTTCCTCGGTTTCCTCCGTTCTCGAGCATTACATGTTCGCAGGAGGCGGCGGCCCGCGCTAGAGCGTTAGCTGGCCCTTCAGTTTGGGAACTGGACTTCAAAGATATTTCCCGAAGCCCCACCGGCCATTGATTGATCGATTTTCGATTCTTGGGCTTAATGTCGAAGAGAGCTAATTACGGATTTTTCGCATTATCGTCTATTTTTAACTTTGACTTGGCGTAGCTGGGGGGCCCCTAGAATCCACGGGGCTCTGGGCTTAAGCCCATTAAGCCATATAGTAGATCCGGCCCTGACCGTAACCGACGACTGACGTCATACAACACAAACTACAGATTGTTTATTTTGTTAGGTACGCTAAGAAGCTTCGTAGCTTAGCAGTAAGTGCTTCGACTGTAAGTCTTTATGGTTTCAGATAGTACCGGGTTCGAACCTGGGCTTCTGACACTTTTTGTGATTATTTTATCTTTTTGTAATTTATTACTTTTGGTGATTATTTTTTCTTTTTATAATTCATTAATTTCTTCTGACAGAAAATTAGTGATAGGTTCTGTGATTGGCGCTATATTATGGTATGGTATGTTCTTTTTATCTTTTTCTATGTAAGTATATAACGAAGAAAGAAAGAAAAAGATTTCACTTTTGCCAGCATCCCCGGAGTGCAACCCGTCTTTTTTTTTCTTAACAAATGTGCATAAGCAACTGACTGTGTAATTGTTACCTACGTAATTGTAAAGTTGTGTAAAATGTCCATATAAAATTTTTGCTACTTAATTACAACTGCCACATTTAAAGTACTCAATAATCCTCTTAGCAGTCGGGTAAAAATAAATCTTTGTAATTATTCTTATTAAACAAGCCACAAACATTCTATAGTTGAGCTCCTGCTATTAACGTCTCAACTAATAATATACTAACTAAACTGAAACTAGAACTTTTCATTATTTTTTAATTCTTAAACTAGGTCAAAATATAAATGATCGAAATAAGGCAATAGTAGTTTATGATACTGTTGCATAATAAGGGTTCTTATAACACGAGTGTGTTTTAAAAAAACGAGCCGTAGGCGAGTTTTTTTATATTATCACACGAGTGTTATAAGACCAAGTTATGTACAGTGTCATACACTACTTTATCTACTCTCATACTATAATACATAAACTAATTTATTTTACAAACAAAACCAAACTTTGTTTAATATAAATGTAAAAAAAAAAAGTTGACGCCAAGACAAGGCCGCAAACATCGATTGCGCATGCGCGTTTCTTTTTTTTTTCTTCCGAATTGGCCGTTATTTCTTTTAAAGTAGAGGTTCAGTCCAGATGGAGATTGTATAGGTGTATCGTTATGATTAAAAAGTTATTTTATGATATAGGTGTCCATACAAGACCTGTATCGTAATAAAACTTTTTTTTTTTTGCCTGTGCGTAATGTTTGTCATAAGAGTTTTGATTTCAATTTTATAATCTTTGTATTATAGTATCAGAGTAGATAAAATTTATAACTTTTCAGATACCTTATGTATTAAATTAAAAGAAATCTTATTATACATGGAGAGATTTTGTGCTGTCCGTTGGAAGGCCAAAGGCTTGTCCCGCTTTATCTTCTACACTGACACTCTGTGTTTACAGGGTCGGCAGCACGAGTGTTTATCCCCTGGTGTTGCACACGTCCATTGGCCACGGTAACCAGATGAACCGTATGCTTGTCTGCCATCTTAGTGGTATAAAAAAAAGACGGGTTGCACTCTGGGATTGCCGGCAGAAGTGAAAACATTTTCTTTCTTTCTTTCTTCGTTATATATTTACATAGAAAAAGATAAAAAGAACATACCATACCATACCATAACTATAATATAGCGCCAATCATAGAACCTATCACTAATTTTCTGCTAATTTTCTGTCAGAAGAAATTAATAACTTACAAAAAGAAAAAATAAACACAAAAGGTGTCAGAAGGCCAGGTTGTAACCCGGTACTATCTGAAACCATTAGGATTTAAAGTCGACTACGATGCTATTTATCGTATTTTGCAAAATAGCCAGTCTATAGCTAATGTTGTATGACGTCAGTCGTCGGTTACGGTTCAAAGGTCAAGCGATCCTGACGCGATTTTAACAGTTTTCACCCATCCAACGCCGCTAAAGAAGTTTTCAAACTCTTGATGCCGACCCTGAAGAAGCACTTCTTGAAGAACCCCATATTGTAGTCGCTTGGGAATCACAGACACTGCAAGAATGCAATTTAATTTTAGGCTTTACTGCTATGCTGTTACTCTCTAAAATTATGGCATATGTAGAGTGAATGATAAAAAAATCATGAATTCCTTTTCTTTTAATTTTGGACTTTAAGCTTATACTTAGCTTATAGGATCAGTTCGCCAGTTCGCCGGCCCCCTTCAGTTTACGGCCTTTTGAGCGACACGGTAACTTAATTAAAGATTTTAACCTTTAACAAATTATATAAACAAAGAGTTCGCTATATTTAAAATATCGCACACACCTAAACCCAGTAAAAATACGTTTAGTTCCCACGTGGAATTTATGCGGCAAGCTACAAAAAAAAATACGACACGACTGGTCCCCGCTAAACGGTAAATTATGTTTTTAATTACAAGTTTTATACTCAAATTTGTTATTTAATTACTAGATTAGTTAATGGTAGCGTGATTATTTAGTTATATTAAACGTTTTATTATCATAAAACATAGTGGCCTGACTTCATATTTACGCAATACGTTAGTTGGTTGCCGGGATGGCTGCGCTTCTGATTGATCTGTCTGTTTTTGTTTATGTTATAAACAGTTATAAGTTATGAAATAAGTCTAATCTTTAACTTTTGGCTGTAGGATTTAGGATTTAGTGTCGTGTAACCGTAAAATACAAGCTGTCATTATACGGTTACTCTACGTTACTGGGGTTAGCGTACGTAACACAGGCCCGCTTTTTACGAGTTCCATCATGGGCTCAGTCCCATTTATATAAATTTGCAAGTGCAAAGGCTCGCGTTTGACCACTAATCTCACCTGTAACAGGTCCTCATCGTACTTACCAACAGTTGGTAAGTGATGAAGAGGTTTAAGTAATCAGAGGGTTATCTTAATATATAAAAGAAAGTCGTGTTAGTTACACTATTTAAAACTCAAGAACAGCTTTACCGATTTGGCTGAAAATTGGTGATGATGTTAGTTTAGAACCAGGAGACGGACATAGTATACTTTTCACTCCATTGAACCTTAATAAACCATAACCCTTTTGGGGTTAAAACGGAGATGGTAGTTTGTATGTAACTATACGCGTACGAAGTCGCGGGCGGCCGCTAGTTAATAATAAAAACGTATTTCAGGTGAAATCAGCGAATTCGACTCTAGTAAAAAGCGGGCCTGTGCTAGGCAACCCCTGTCACCCCTCCTACTAAAATAGTAGATGGGGTCATCACACTGATGACGCCGTCAAGCTGTGTGCTACCGTGGTTAACATGGTACGTGTTTGTAATGGTGACCGTATTTCCTGAGACTTTGAATTTCAACTTATCATAAGGCGACGTGAAGGGAATTTGAAAAAAAAAGACGAGTTGCACTCCGGGAGTGCCGGCAGAAGTGAAAACTTTTTCTTTCTTTGTATCTTCGTTATATACAGAGACAAAGATAAAAAGAACATACCATACCATACCTATAATATAGCGCCAGTCATAGAACCTGTCACTAATTTTCTGTCAGAAGAAATTAATAAATTACAAACAGAAATAAATTACCTACAAAAAGAAAAATAATCACATTTCACACAATCACACAATTTATACAACTAGACTACACTGAGGACCAATTTAAACCATCATCAGCTGCGTTGGAAATAGGTAGCCTATTTCTTACACGTCTAAAATGAGTAAATCAGCTAAAAGGCCGTAAACTGACGAACTGACCTGTTTAAGTCTAAAATTTAATAGCCTTTCTTTCAGATCCAAGACGGTTCAGGTGATTTGAAAAAAAAAATACCGGCCAAGTGCGAGTCGGACTCGCGCGCGAAGGGTTCCGTACCATAAAAATGGCTAAATGTAAATAAATATAAGTAACCTTAATAATTTGTATTATTTCTAGCATCTACGTGTAGCCATCATTAATATCTATCAAAAAACGGGTGAAAAAATACTTTAGTTGTATGGAAGCTCCCCTTAAATATTACTTTTATTTTATTTTTAGTATTTTTTAGTATTACGGTTCTTGAGATTTAGCTCGGCGACTGATAATGGACATGAAAAGAAGGCTAAAATATCTCATTTTTTGTATGGGAGCCGCCCTGAATTAACATTATTATTTAGTTTTAAGTATTTGTTGTTATAACGGCAACAAATCTGTGGAAATTTCAACTGCCTAGCTATTACGGTTGTTGAGATACAGCCTGGTGACACACGGACGGAGGGACGGACAGCGAAGTCTTAGTAATAGGGTTCCGTTTATACCCTTTACAGAACGGGTACGGAACCCTAAAAAAGGTATCGTCATTATCTAATGATGCAGATTTCTTTATCTAGCATATACAGACTCCCAACCCCGAGAAAATGATTGCAGTAGCTTCATCAAAACCATATACCTAAGTCGAAAGTAGAAGGAAGTGTACTTAAGACTCAGAGGCGAGAGCCTCTGATGCGAACCGCTGTGCTCTAAGAATTATAGCTGCAGCCTTAATAGAGATTGTTATTGGTCGATCGCCAGTGAAGTCACCCAGTCTGACCAATGACAATCTCTCTATCAAGAATGTCGCAGCGTTGTGCTAGGCGCTGTATGCATAGAGAATTGCACAGCACATACACATATATTGACGCCTGTAAATCCTTGAAGGGCTACACAGAGCTATATATATAAAATTAACACCCAGGGCCCAAATTCTGCTATTATTTTTTAATACAAAAGTCACTGTGGTACCGAAGACACTGTAAGCTGGTACCGAAGACACTGTAAGCAAGGCCATTTAACTTTAGACTTTACATGTATATTGTTAAGTCTATAATTAAATGACAATCTTGTAGAATGAATAAAAAATGTTATAAACTCTTTCTCTTCTCATTTTGGACTTTAATGTTCAGACATAAAGTCTCAAATTTAATGACGTTTAATGCAATGTCAGCAATAAGACAGTGGTTTTGTTATGTCATAAGATTAGCCAGTTCACAAACTATGATTTTTGGTCCTTCGTAATAGGGGACTAGAATATTCCCGTCGCTTAGTCGCCGAGGGTAGGGTGGCCCTACTCTACTTCATCGGAAATTACCACATCGTGTGAACAACTCGTAAGATTAAAACATACTTACAATTTAGTATATCACTATCTATGTAATTCATTTTCAACATAACAGTCTTTATTATTGTTTAAATATCACATTACATTGAAAGAAAAGCATTGTTGCATTTCTCAAAACATGGTAGAGATAAAATTAGAGTGACCTCGATTCATTCTATTATTACGTAATAGTATAGATAGTATAGACAAACACCTCTTTAGTGGGAATTTCCCTCTTGCCAGAGTTGCCAGACGTTAAAATTTGTACTAAAATGGTAGACTTTTGAGGCATATTATTATGAAAAACAAAATTCATGATATTCTATAGGTACGTCGCTATCCAGACGTTAAAGTAAGTATAGTGTCACTAGTTTGAGTTAATAAGGAATATGGGTGAGGGCCGAATCACCTGTCCGGTGGAGAGCGTCCCCTGTTGGTAGTAAGTAAGCTTGTGTTATGTGAACTTATGTGTTCGAGAACGCTGATAACCTATAAATACTCCCCCACTGGCAACATACACATTCATGCATACAAATATTTTTATAGAGAAAGTAAATCGAAGTCATGCCCCCTACGTATTATAGCAGTCGAATACATTACCTCCACGCCACAGAGGCTGACCTTCAGTCTCGGTTACCACACGAATATGCGGCATTCGTTACGGGTAGTTAGACCCCTTAAAAGTCTGAAACGGTTCGGAAGCATGAACCGCAAAACGTGGCTGCAAAGTGAAGAGGCGAAAGCAACTGGATTTTTTATACTACCAAGGTGTCAGCTAAGCACACGACCCACCTTACAGAAAGCGGTTACCGCTATCTATGGATATATGCACCATCATCAGTAATAATTTATTTAATATAGTATTTATTATAATTTACATGAGGAAACACAATTTTGTTTTCTTGTAACATAGACTAACCATAGGGTACTTCTTAAAATATAAACAAACGCAGAACATTTTTTTTTAATTCAATAAATTCTGAAAATTGAAAAAACTACAACAGACTTTCATATAGATATACATTGCTAGATATAGGTACTCAAAAGGCTTACAACGCCCTTCGAGTGCAATATAATAATGCGTTCAGGGTGCTGCTGGGGCTGCCGCGCTTCTTTAGCGCATCAGGGATGTTCGCAGAGGCCCGCGTGGATTGCTTTTACGCAACCATGCGTAAGAGATGCGCGTCCCTGGTGCGCATGGTGCGAGCGGGGGGCAACAGCATCTTGAACATGATTGCGAGAAGACTGGACAGTCGCTACGTAAACCATTGCTGTGCCATAGCGGGGGGGATGGTGCAGGAATGGCCGTCGTAAATATTTGTACCTACTTTTATTTTACTAACATAGAATAAGTAATACTAACAAATAATGAGCCTTTGTTGCTTGAATATAAATAAATTCATTCATTCATTCATTCATTCATATAGAAGTTTCTAGGTAGTTAGATAATTTAAGATAAATAATATAATTTATAGAATTGCCTTGATTAGGTCAAGTTTGAGGAGCAGGCTATCATTATTAGCCCTATTATTGACCACTGGTCACCCCATTGTCTGTAATGTCATGTCATTGCATTGTTTACTTTCAAAACGTCAACAAGTTCAGAAATATAACCTTTTTCCTTATTTTTAATACACCTGTAGGACCTGTACCAGTTTAACGTAATAATTAACATTGTAAATACAGTAACAAGCAAACAATGGATCGAATATTAATAATAGAGAAGGAAATAGGTGAATTACGCCAAAGGTTGCAAGAAAAAGAAGACGAATTATATGAGCTCAAAAGGAGTTTTAATTTGGTAGGTAAATAATTTGTAATTATAGGATGAACAAATAGTGAAAACGTCTGTAACAAGTGTAGTTGTATTCGACCTTCAGCTCATTAGATATTTGCGAGGATATGTTTTATACAGATTTTTTATTTTATACAACTGAGATGGCAGACAAGCACACAGCCCACCTGATGGTAAGTGGTTACCGTGGCATATGGATGTGTGCAAGACCAGGGGAGTCACACTCGTGCTGCCGTCCCTGTAAACGCAGTGTTTCCGTGCCGTTAGTGTAGAAGGTAAAGCATGAACAGCCTTTGGTCTTCGCACTGATAGCACAAAACCTCTCCAGTGAGCTCTGGCTACCCTACTCACCGCTGGTAACACAACACGAGGTTATTATGGCTGCGGTATTCTGTAGGGTGGAGGTACTTCCTCAGTCGTGCTGCTCAATTGGACGGAAATACCGTCGTGTCCTACCTCCTCCTTTATAGAGAATTTACCTTTCATGATTAAAAATTAATCCATACAATAAGTATCAGCACTGAGCAGCTTCTGAGCTTTAGCAACCTTTGAAGCCTCAATTAAGTACAAATATACCTGATACTGAGACGGATGGTGTAGCAAGATTCTCAACATATTGTCTCATATTCAAGGAATAATGATGTAAAAAAAAATGTCATAAACTCAAGCCTGTATACCCGAAGGGGTAGGCAGAGGTGCTAGCTAGTGTTTACGTCCCAATGTAATAGTTGGTGAGGCTCAGTGATGGGTAATTGTCCGAAAAATTTCAAATACCGGAAATTTTTCAATTTATTTTTCTGAAAAATTGAAAAATTGGAAAAATAATGGAAATATATCTTTTTATCGAAATTATTAGTTTAAATGAAATAGTTTATAAAATATAGTTCATAATAAGTTGAAATTCAAATGATTTAATGGCTTTACATGTTGTTTAAAAAAAAAAACAAATGATCAAAGTTATATTTTAATACAGATTCATGGTCAATGGTTTATTTTACACATTGTCGTGCGGTGTTCCACAGGGTTCGGTCCTGGGGCCGCTCCTGTGGAACATCGGTTACGACTGGGTGCTTCGCGTACGGTGCCACCGTCCCGTGTTATGCGGACGACACGCTGGTGACGGTGAGCGGGGCTACGCACCGCGAAGCGACCCTGAGGGCCACGACCGCGGTTGCTCAGGTCGTCGACAGGATCCGGCGGCTGGGTCTCGAGGTACACACTCGAGGTGCACAAGTCCGAGGCCATGTTCTTTCATGGCCCTCGGCGCAGGCCAGGCCCGGGAGCCAGCCTTACAGTGGGAGGCACTCCCATCGACATCAAGCCCCGGTTGAAATACCTGGGGCTCGTGCTTGACGGTCGATGGGACTTCGGACAGCATTTCCGAAGTCTGCGCCCCAAGTTGGTGCTCACGGCGAATGCCTTGGGCCGGTTGTTGCCTTACTTGAAGGGCCCAGAGGCCTCCTGCAGGAGAATCTACGCGGGTGTCGTGCGGTCCATGGCCCTATACGGGTGCCCCGTGTGGGCGGACACCCTGGAGGCCAGATTCCTGCCTCTGCTCCGTACGGCGCAGAGCACGATGGCCTCCAGGGCCATCAGGGGATACTGCACGATATCCTTCGAAGCGGCGAGTCTCCTGGCCGGATCGCCACCGTGGATCCTGGAAGCGAGGGCCCTTTCGGCACTATATCAGTTCCGAAAGGAGGCGCGGGAGCGGGGATTCTATCCCGAGCCCGAGGATATTCGGGCCGAGAAATCCCGGCTCCACCAGGTCATGGTGGCCGAGTGGGAGCGACGACTTGGGCAACCACGCGCAGGGCACGCCGTGATTGCGGCGGTAAGGCCCATCATGGGGGAGTGGCTAGAGAGGCCACACGGTAGCCTCTCGTACCGTCAGACGCAGATTATCACCGGGCACGGTAGCTTCGGGCGGTATCTGCATCTGATGGGTATAGAGCCAACGCCCGAGTGCCATCACTGCGACGCGAGCGTGGACTCGGGGCTGCACACGCTCACCGAGTGCCCGGCGTTTGAGACGCCGAGGCGGGAGCTTGTGGCGGCCCTGGGGGTGAGAGTGCTCACGCTCTCCACCCTGCTCGCGGCGATGGGCCGCTGCGCGGATGCGTGGGCGGCCAGCGCCTCCTTCTGCGAGCAGGTCATGCTCGCGAAGGAGACAGCAGAGCGAGCGCAGCGCGATGAGCGAGAAAGGCTCGCTGACATCGCTGCACGCGCTCGAAGGCAGCTCGGGCGTCGGAGGGCGCAAACTGACCTCCGCCCCCCATGAGCGCGGGCCTGAGGGTGACGGGTGGAGCCGCCCGTCACCCTAGCAGAAGCAGGCCACGGCGGCGGCGCGCATCGTAGGACGATGCGCGCCTCCCCACACCGGGTTTGAGTCGGGGACCGCGTGGTCCCCCCCTTCCCGAGGAAGGCCAGACCGAGAGGGATGGCCCTGGGTCAGCCGGGGTGCGAGGGATATGTCGCATGACAACCTCACCTTCGGCCTAGCACTACGACCCAGAGACGGCGTGCGGTTTAGTCGGTTCGAGTCCGACATAACCTCCCTCCTTTTATGAGTGTTTTTGACTGATCTGACCCACAAAACTGCCATTGTTAGTAGACAGCGATGTCCAAAGGTAAGCACCTAAAACTAATATTTTACTATTAAACAGAAATACCAACAAACTAGTAGGTATCTATCTACTTAATATTGCACGTTCATATAACTACTCGTACACGTAGCATTATAATATATTTTAGACTCAGTGGCTTTGCCTTCGTGTGAGTTTATGTAGGTATGTTTATTTGTTTTTCAGAAAAGATTATACTAGCTTCAGATAGTGAATCAGATACTGAAATGAACTGTAATTTTGACAATATGCGTAATGAATCAGAAAATTTATTCACTGAAAATGCTGATTACATTCCAAGAAAAAAAAAAAGCTTTCAGAAGTCGCCGGAAAAGACAATACTCCAAATTGCAGCTTACCTAGAAGTGATACGTACATATCAGAACCAGATGAGTACAGTCAGTACGCTCAACGTTGGTCTAGTCCAGATTATACAGTTAAAGAATCCCAAAAACAAATCCCAAATTCAGAAAATCAGTTTTGTGATGCGGCAGTGATGACAGAACCAGAGTACAAAGCGGAAGAAAATGAGAACATTAGAATTTCAAACTTAATGATTTGTAAATTTATCTCGCATGAACTTCACCGGTATACCGGTGATGAACGGTATAATCTTATGCAAGAAATCATAAAAGTCTTTAAGAAAAATAATAAATAACAGTCTTAGTAATAGGGTACGGAATCCTAAATATGAGAAATTTTAGTATTTTGATAAAAAGTAACAAATAAAAATTTGTTATCTTGTTTTATTTTCTGATCTTGG
This sequence comes from Eilema caniola, assembly GCA_949126895.1. NCBI lineage: Eukaryota > Metazoa > Arthropoda > Insecta > Lepidoptera > Erebidae > Eilema > Eilema caniola. The sequence continues at coordinate 4,327,125 of OX421487.1, forward strand.
TCGACTCCCCATTTTTTCCAATATTTGAAAAATATTTGAAAAATTGAAAAAATTTTGGAAATTTTTCATTTTTTCTTTTCTTTTCATTCCGAAAATTTTCCATTATCCATCACTAGTGAGGCTATTGCCATTAACCGGGCACTTATAAACCTGCGATAAATACACACATAACTTCTAAAAGCATCGAAAAGTCATTGGTGTGCCATGGTAAAACCTGGGATCGAACCCGAGACCTCGTCTCAGCGTTCCATTGCCCATACCAGGGCTATTATATTATAGGAATATTATAAACCTAAAAGACTAATATTGCCTCGTATTAACTCTTCAAACTAAGCTAAATTGCTTGTGCTAGAAGTGGGTTCACATAGGTAGTGTAATGGCCAGGATTCAAACCTGAGCCCTGTCTGTTACACTTTCACAATTAAACCACTGAACCAATTTTGATAAAATTTGGTGTAGTGGTAGATTAGACCTTGAGAATGGAACTAGGCTATGTTTGTTTAGGATTACTTACTTACTTACTTCCAGCGGGGGACGCCGCAGACCGGACGGTTGATCTGCCCTTTTATGGGGGCCATTTCACCCAATTCCCCTATTCCTCCTGTTTGGAGGCCAAGAAGTGTCCGGTAATCACAGCGTTCCGTTGAACCTACCTGTCTCTTTGCAGAATCTTACGATCTGTTCCACCTTCAGATCCTCGAGGTCTTGTTCTTCTAGGGTGTCCGTCCCCATGTTTTCCCATCTTATCATTGAGTACATGGGGCATTTGGCCAGCAGGTGGAGGCTGGTTTCCTCCTCCTCCATGCACTCTGGGCATTTGGGGTCAGTTTTCACCACTATAAGTGTCAGGTGCCTGTTTAGTCGGCAGTGTCCCGTTATCACTTCTACGACCAGCCTCATGTTTCCTCGGGAGAGTTTTAACAGTCGGCTTGTTTTCTTTTTGTCAATGCTTTTGATGAAGATCTTCGATTGTCTCATGACTGGCGAGGACTTCCATCTCTGATTGGCTTCGGCCACTATGCTTCGGCTGATGACTTTGACCCTTTGTTATTTTATGGGCGATGGGTAGTCTGGGCTCAGGGCCCACTTGATCTTCATCAGCTCCTTTTCTCGCCAGTTCGTCCGCCGTCTCATTGCCTGTGTTGCCCTCATGTCCGGGCACCCAGACGAGTGTTACGTCGAGTTTCCTGGACAGTCTTTCAATGGTTTTCTTGCATTCCTTGACGAGCGCAGATGTCGTCTCTATTTTTCCTAGGGCCCTTAGTGCCGCCTGGCTGTCGCTGTAAATGGTTACTTTGCCTGTGTCTTTCAGGCTGTCCACCATTTCCGCGCATTCCATTATGGCATAAATTTCCGTTTGGAAGACACTTGCATATTTGCCTAAGGGTATTGTTTTATTTATTTCTGTTCCGTTTTCGCGCCTGATATGTATGCCGGAGCCAGAAAGCTTGGTAGATTCTTTTCTGGAGCCATCTGTGTAGCAGATGATGCCTTCTGCATTCATCATCCAGTCTTCTCTTGATCCTATGTGTATTCTATATTTCTTATCAAAGGTCCTCTCCTTTTTGATCAGGTCGTTGTTTGATAGGACCATTGATAATCTTTCTTCGTAGCCTTGACTGATTCTGGCATGGCCCTCATCAAATGTGTTGGCAGTCCACTGACCAGTGCTTCTTAGTTTGAACCATTGTTCTGTTGCTTTCCTTTTTATTTCAAGGTCTATAGGATTTAGGCCCAGTATGATTTCCAGTGCGGCTGTGGGAGTGGTCCTCATCGCGCCAGTGGTCATAAGGGCTGCCAGTCTTTGGACTTTGTTCAGTTCCTGTTTGTTTTTTCCAGCTTGGGCTTTGTGCCACCACACTAGAGCTCCGTGTAATATCCTTGGCAATATAATTGCTTTGTATATCCACATCACTATGGATGGTTTCATCCCCCAGCTTCTGCTTACCGCTCTTTTGCATTGCATCATGGCCATTTTTGCCTTTGAGCATGCTTGGCTTATGTGTGTCTTATAGGTCAGTTTACTGTCCAGTATTACTCCTAGATATTTGACCTCCTTCACCACTTCAAGGTCTTGGTTATCTATTCTAATTGGTTCAGTCTGTCCTATTTTTCTCTTGTTGGTGAATAGGACCAGTTTGGTTTTGTCAGGGTTTAGGTTTAAGCCTTTACCCCTGCACCATTCTAGTGCTTCTTTTAACCCCCTGTTCATGATGTTACACATGACACTGAGTACTTTTCCTGTGATTAGGAGCACACCGTCGTCAGAGTACACCTGTGTGTAGATGTGCCTCCTATTGATCTTGTCAACTAGTTCTTCTATTAGCAGGCACCATAGTAGGGGCGATAGGCATCCTCCTTGCGGAAAACCTCTTTTTGCTATCACCGTACGTCTTGTTCCTGCTATTTCTGCTTGTATCAGTCGGTGTCTTAGCATGTTTTTCACCCATCCCGATATGTCTTTGTTTATTCCTTCCCGATTCAGGGTTTCCTCTATTGAGTCTGGAGTCGCTCTGTCGAATGCCCCCTCGACGTCAAAGAAGCATCCCAGTGCGTATTCTTTATTGCTCAGCGATCTCTGCACTCTGTTGACCAGGTTGTGAAGGGCTGTCTCAATTGATTTTCCCTCCATGTACGCATGCTGGTTTCTGTGCAGTGGTGATCCGCTTGTGGCCACTTGTTCTCTAATCAGTCTGTCTAGTATCTTTTCAAGGGTCTTTAGTAAGAACGAGGAGAGGCTTATACATCTGAAGGATTTGGCTTCTTGGTACGTGGCCTTTCCTGGTTTTGGTATGAACACCGCTCTTACTTCCCTCCGTCTTGTTGGTATGTACTTCATTCTGATGCTGCAGTTATATAGCTCCAGAAGATCGTCGCCTATATATTTTATGGCTACTTGGATCATTTTTGGAAAGATCTCATCCATTCCAGCGGCTTTATAGGGCTGGAATGATTGGACACTCCACATTAAATGTTCTTTGGTGATAACTGTCCCCTCCTCCGTCTCCATTGTTGGGTACGTGTTCGTGGACTTCTCATGAGCCTTGTATTCTTCGCATTCCGGGAAGTGTGTATTAAGCATTAGTTCCAGGATCTTTTCCGGGTCCGAGATCAGTTCGTCCCCGTTCTTAATGCTGCCTAGTTTGCAGGTGTTGTTCTTGGGGAACATCTTAGCTAGCCTTGCTGCGTCAGGGTACTTTTCTACCCCTTCGCAGAAGGCCTTCCAGCTATTCCTGTTCTCCCTCTTGCAGTCCTTTTTGAAGGCATTTCTTTCCGTCTTATATTTCAGCCAGCTATCCTCATCGCCCTTCCTTTGGGCTACCCTGAGGGCTCGCCGTGTCTTTTTCCTCTTTTTTTCCAGTGCTTTAGTCCACCATGGTTGTCCCTTTCCTGGTTTTATTTCTTTCAGTGGGCATGCCTTATGGTATGCCTCTCTCAGGGCTTCAACCAGGCGGTTGGTTTCTCTCTCTATGTCTTCTTTGTCTCTCATTAGGTTTGGATCGATTGGACTCCATCTTTCGATTTGTTGTGCGTATGTTGCCCAATCGGTCTTCCTTGCATTTCTTGTTAGGGTCTTCTCGATCTTGGCACCCAGGTTGAAGGTTATTCTTCTGTGGTCCGATTTCGAGTCCCTTTGATCTACTGTCCAGTCTGTTATGTGCTGGCTTATCCTGTCGGATGCGATGGTTATGTCCAGCACCTCTTCCCTGGCCTTGGTAACAAACGTTGGTGTGTTACCTTCGTTTATTATATCAAAGCCTGTTGAACTAATAAAATCTAATAGTAAGTCACCTTTGTCATTGCAGTCCGTGCTACCCCACACCACATGGTGGGAGTTTGCATCACAACCTAGAATAATAGGAATGTTCTTACCGTTGTATTTTCTTGTTATTTCTTCCATTTCTGGTTTGGGGGTTTGTAGTCCACCTCGCTTGGTATGTATGCGGAGACTAGAAGCACCCTCTCTTTGCTGCCTGTGTTTAACTGGATCGTTGCTGTGGCGCTAGCTAGGTCATTGTAACAATCTGTCAGTCGTGATAGATGATTTCTCCTCCCAGGGATCCGAGCCCAGATATACGTCCTTTGATAACGTATGGCTCTTGCAGTAGTGCGATGTCTATTTTCTCGTCCACCACGTGTCTGCAGAATTCGATCATAGCGTCGCGACAGTGATGGAGATTTACTTGAACTATTTTTATTTTGTGTGTGAGTTTTTGTGGTGTGTTCCTGTTTGTATTCATTGTTCAGTGTCTAGGTGAGTGTGTGTATGTGTCTGTGTTTATTGCCCCTCCATACATCTCGCTACGAGGGCGGGGTTCCCCCAACCAGTGCGGTTGCAGACGTGCTACGCTCTGGGGGGGGGGGGGGGGGGGGGTCCCGTCGCTACGTAGCGTAGGGAGGGGGTGTATAGTGATGGTCTGTCCCGGGCGTGCCTGTCGGCGGGGTGTGAGGTCGGTCAGGTCCTCCTTTGAGGTTTCCATCACGGCGCCCAGTTTCCCGCTTTCAGACACGACCTTCTCCGAGTTTTGTGCCTGTTGTGTTGTGCTTGGGTTCAGGTGCTGCTGATACGGTCTGCCGTCGTCAGTGGCTCCCCTCAGCTCCCCAGTTTCTGGATTGCCGGATCCTTTGCCCATTACTCTGGCATTTGTTTAGGATTACTGAAATCCACGCGGGTGGAGCCGCAGGTAACAGCTAGGGGCCATCCATTAATCACGTGAGACTTGAAAGGTTGGGGTTGGGGTTCAAAAAAATCACGAAATATCACAAAGGGGCAGGGGGTGTAGCAAGGTATCACATGTATTTATTTTTTTGTCAAACGCTCGATTTCTAAACTAAAAAGTGTAGTCAAGTCTGTCAAGATATATTTATCGTGGTTCTTAATTTCAGAATAAAATAAAATTATACTTACTACTAAACGTAAACGTTATGTTGGGAGGGGGGCGGGGGGGAGTAGTCTAAAACCTAACCACGTACCACCAAGGGGGAGGGAGGGGGTTAAAAAATATTAAAATAAGATCAGGTGATTGATGGACGGCCCCTAGTATGAAATAAGTTTAATGATAAATTTATTCTTAGAATGTTTGTTGGTGTATTTTTATTTATTTATTTAAATGTGTAATATTGTAATTACAGACCCAAAATACTGTTCTTCTAAAGGGTGGAAGACCAGGGTGTGATGGTGATCAGAAGGTGGCATATGGATCTCTGCCCAAATGGGCTATTGAAAGGTAAAGAATCAAGTTACGTCATCACTGTACTAGTTGTAATTTTTTTTTTCATACAGCTGAGGAGGCAGACAAGCACACGGCCCACCTGATGATTAGTGGTTACCGTAGCCTAAAGACGTGTGCGACACTAGGGGAGTCACATGCGTGTAAATACTCTGCAAACACAGAGAGTTGCGTGCCGTCAGTGCAGAAGACAAAGCAGGAACAGCCTTTGGTCTATCTACTGAGAGCACGAAAACTGTCCAGTGAGAGAGTGCAATAAAGCAAAACAACAGTGATGAGGTGTCCCTACAACACGATTCCTGCCGGCTTGCACGGCAAAGGGCAAGTGCCCGAAATACGGCAATAGGCTCACCACCTATTACGTGGGTGATGATATGATGTGGGTGTGAATTCACCTCTTCCTAACCCTCCAGGGATTAAGGCGTTATTATATTATTATGTACTGAACTAAACATAAACAATCTTAATGTGTCATTTAAATTTTTAATTTAAAAACTCAGTACCTATATTAATATAAAGACTAAAACCCGAAATTGAACCATTAGTTAGTTGGTTACCCCAGTTTATTTGTTTAATATGTGTTTTTAAAAAAACTATGTTTGACAAAACCGACTTCAAAACTGAAAAGTATAAAGTTACTGAATTTACAGATTTACTGATCTCTTAGAAGTCTGCCTGGCCCGAGAGATTAGGTAATCTGTGCCGAGAGGTCATATTTTAATTGATTCCAGCATAGTAGTTCAGGCTCCATAAACAAAGTTGGCATCGACTTCTAGCAGAACAATAAATCAGTAATATTTTTCTCCAAGTTATTTTATACTTCTCAGTTTTTGAAGTCACTACAGGACTTTTTTTTATCTTTCACTGTAGAGACACCAGAGTCTGACGGATGATCCATCTGTGATTTCTGCGGGCCATTTCATCCATTCGTTATTATTGTTGTACCTTTAGATTAGTACCTAATCTAATGGAGTGGAAAGTTAAACAATCCGGATGTGTCTAGTAATATTTCTTATTTAATTTAATACTCATTTAATTTATCATTTCTTCTTCTTCTTCTTCTTCTTCTTCTTCTTCTTCTTCTTCTTCTTCTTCTACTTCTTCTACTTCTTCTACATCCCAGCGTTAATCCCAGTCGCATTCGAAGCTTACAACTTGGAGTCTGGGGTCTGCTTTACCAGTCTTACTGCGGATTTCACTTTGATATTGTGCGTGAAGCGACTGCCATTTGACCTCCACAACCCAAAGGCGATATTGAAGTTGTTGTTGGACTTTTGAGGGCTCCAACTATTCGTAACTTCTGGTCTGGAAAATATCTTTAGTAGGTAATACTCAATAATGAATAGATGCCACTAGAAGACTCATTTAAAGAATTAAAAAAGTAAGAACTCTTTAACTACTATAATATACCCTATTTAGAATCACACCAAATATTTCAGAACTTAAACACATGATTATGCAAGCATGTTATGTACCTTATAATATAATAAATAAAGATTTCGTTACAATCGTGCTATTTAAGAAAGCCGCCATCTAGCGGCATGGTGCATTAAGTCTGTAATCTGGTAGAATCAATAGGGTATTTATAATAATAGAGTATTTATAGTGTTATTCACTCATATTCGATAATGTGTTTAGTGTATGTTTTAGTTTTGATAAGTACATTTTTAAAAGTAATAATTAGAAAGGTTTGCCAAAACAATGTCGCCATCTAGTTACAACTCCTGCAAACGAAAGCTGCCTGCCTGCTTTTGGAAGTTACGAGTGTAACCATTTTTTGTTACTGATTGTTTATTTCTTCAATGAAATCACTTGTACTGTTCCACATTATTTATTGATTTCCTGACCGGTTTCGCCTTACGGCATTATCAAAGGTTGATACATGTTTTTTGGGTATCAGATGTCAAAATAAATAATGTGGAACAGTACAAGTGATTTCATTGAAGATGTGTAGCAAGTTCCACCAAGTGCCATCAATCAACAGTATAAGCAGATTGTTTATTTATTTATTTATTAAATAAGTACAACCACATTATATGTATTACACAATTCACACAAAATTAAATCGTTCGTAGGGACCGATAACTAGAACAGTGAGATAAACAATGTATTAATTAAATAACAGCATTAATAGTACCTGTAGCAAAATGAAATAGTAATGAAAGCAACAAATAAAATGTTAACACGGAACCAAAAAAAATGTCAAGTTCCTCAACACATAGATCTCAAGTCGGTCAAGCGGATGTGAAAAATATCGAGATCGTTGTGCATCTGTATAAGAATTATATTATATTATTTTCTCAAACATGCTTGGAAATTTGAACATTAATTTGAGAACCTTCTTCGAGCTAAATCGAAATTGCTGTACATACGAGCAGCGGCCGGCAAAAGTTGTATGAAAATCCATATCGGTTTGTTTGTTTTAGCGGCCAAATAAATTACTATTTAAACTCATATCTTTTTTTTTTACGTGCGGGAAATCCCGTACGTTATGTCGGACTCGAACCGACTAAACCGCACGCCGTCTCTGGGTCGTAGTGCTAGGCCGAAGGTGAGGTTGTCATGCGACATATTCCTCGCACCTCAGCTGACCCAGGCCCATCCCTCTCGGTCTGGCCCTCCTCGGGAGGAAACTCATATCTGTCGTGTAATTTAATAATGGGGTCATCTTTTAGTCCGAACCATGGCAACCAAGGAGGTAACTTATCAAGGCATTATTTAAATACAGAACTGGCTTGCAAATAGAAAGCTGTTTATTAAGAAAAATAAAAAACAAATGAACATTTTGCCGCGTCAAAAATTACTGTTTTTTTTTTGTGTTATGGCGATCCCAACGATTCCAAATTACTGTTGTTCGTTGTTCGTCATTGATTTCGAAAAGTAGGTAACTAAATAGTTCCGCATAGATACTACTTAGTTTTAATTTCCGCGTAATCCGTGCCGGCCCGCGTACTTCACGATCGTCCGGCAACACTACTATACTTGGCGGCCGCGGCAGTAATGTACTATAGCTGTTGCCCGCGGCTCCGCCCGCGTAGATGTCGGTTATCGGTTAGTGTTGAGTCAACGCTATTTTTCTAAAATAAAAGTAGCCTAAGTTACTCCTTATTACATCCGCTGCCTGCCAATAAAAGTCCCGTCTAAATCGGTCCAGCCATTACAGAGATTAGCCTGAACAAACAGACAGACAAAAATTGTAAAAAATGCTATTTTGGTGTATGTGCCGTATTATATTCATATGCAATATGCATGTAGTAAAAAACGGTTTTTTCAATATTACAAACAGACACTCTAATTTTTATTAGATGTATAGATTTGTGATAAGTGTTTGAGTACCTGACCAAAATGGTAATTAGATTTCAGTGACTGGGCAATCTGGTATATATATGAGTAGCAACATTTTTTAATTTAGATGTTTAGTAAGTGCGATTTTGACTTTGAGTTATTTAAGACCTCAGCATTATCCATTTCAGATACAGTCGTCAGATTTTACTCCGTGAAATCGGAGTGGCTGGTCAGTCCAGGATATGTTCAGCGAGGGTATTGATTGTTGGTGCTGGGGGATTGGGCTGTCCTGCAGCTATGTATTTAGCTGGTGCTGGAGTTGGTAAGCATATTACATACATACAGTCATATTCCCTAGCTAGATGGACTGTTGACCTGAAAAAGTAGTCTTGTGCCTAATCGGACGTCTTTCGATACGCACCGTACTAGTACAATTCGTACGACGTACTAGTACACCTTAGTAGTACTATTAGTACTTTAGTACACCTAATCATAAGCGTTTTCATTTTCTTTCATACATTCAAAAGGTTTAGAACTGTCACACTAGAAATTCGTGATGAATTTATGCAAAATGAAGTTATAACCTTAGTTTTCAAATTTTGATCAATGTAAATATCGTAAATTCACAATATGCATTAGATATTACTATTTTTTGATTTCTCATATTGAATTATAAATCTAATAAGTAGGTATATTTAGAAAAAAAAAATGCTTAAAGACATACCTAATATTTCCTTAATGCTTATCTATTTACAGAATTTAAGGTAATTAAATAGATATTTTTGGTAGAATATTATCTTATTAAAAACGATTTTCAATAGTCTGTAATACTGGTCACATTCGGCACTTAACTAAAAGGGCTATATCGCTGTCGAATTCTATCGTGTCGTGTGCGTTCGCGCAGCGGAATGTTGTTGAATTTAAAGATTTTAATTATGCAGATATTTAGTGCATGACGTCGTGTAATTGTGTATGGTAAAAAAAAATTTGTGCATGCAGCCATTGTGGAGAAATTCGCTAAAAACTGATTCCGCTGGGCGAACGTTGTCCTGGCGGATTTTTTTTCTAATCCATGGACTTAGAAGAAAAGAAATGTGTCCAAAAATTAGTGTGTATTTGTGTGTAATTGTGTATGTATGAATAAAATTAGTGCATGCATAAACTTCGGAGAAATTCAAGTTTCCGCTACGCGAACGTTTGGCCATTAGCTAGTTTTCATATAAAGCTCTTATATAGAGAGCTGTAGATTTTTACATAGGTTGTTTTGAATTTGTTTAAATTTGTTTAAAAAACAGATTTAGAAGAAATCGTAGGGTTTAAAAGATAAAAATATAAACGTGAATACGCTCATTAGGTCTTAGTTCGTGAAGTAGCCACTTTGGGGTCTAGATTTTCACGTTTATACAAACCTTGTAAGTGTCTGCAACATGTTGCCAAGTATCAATGATGGTTCGTTAGTAATTAATGAGTTATAGGACAATTTACCATGAGTAGACCACTGTTTGCAAAGCAGTCAAATATCAAGACGTTCTAAAGTAATTGCATAGTAAAATGTGTTCCAATAATTAGTGTATTAATTCAACTACTTGCATGCAAAATTTCATCTCATTAAATTCATTAATTAAAGAGGAACAATTCAAATACTTACAAAGCATCGAAAACTTACATAACCCGACCAAATTCGGATAGATATAAAAAAGCGGCCGTTCAATATATCTAGGTAACATTCTAAAATTTACAGTATAATACCGGTATTTAATTGGTACAGGTGATAACACAATTGTTTTGATATAATTTTTAGGTCATTTATTTTTCTACACATGATTTTTTAAATGTATTTTACTATGACAGTAAGTACTATTTACGTAGCTACTTTATAGCTTTTTTTATATGATATTACCGTTGTACTGGACTTATGTATGTGGGCGTGTTCCCGCGCACCCCACCAAAATATTCAGAATTATTTTGTTCGAAACGGTACACTTAAGGCTAGTCCTTTGATTAAAATTAAATAGTCTAAGTATTGTAGTTAGGAATTGATCAAAAATATTATGCTAGTGTGAAAAAACAGACAACGCGCTGCGCGCATCGAGCGATAGAGGCGGCTTCCCTCTTGAAACGGTACTTCCATCCTTGAAGAAAAAAGAGCGCAATATGTTTTCATAACTCACATAAGCCACGGCCTGCGCGTATTCGTTTGCTGTTGAACTTATACCTGGTTTTGTTTTATCCCCATTCACAAATTTGCACTCAAGGACAATGTGCGTATGCGCTGTTGTTTTGCTATGTATCGCCAATTCTCCATAATAATAATATTGACAGTGTGTTATTAATGTTATAGTGTAACAGTGAAGCTTAAAATAATTATGTGGTAGGTATATTGAGTGAGTGATAGTGAGAAGCTGATGTTTAATTAGAACTTGTTAATTGAAGATTTATTCTTATCGCAGATAGGGGCGGTATTATTAAAAAAATATTTTTCATTCTAGAAATGCAATTGTTTTATTTTTTCCTAACGCTTGTGTACGCAACTGTACCATATTAATAAATACTATACTGGAAGGTTAAGAACGTTACTTAGAAATATGGCACAGTCGCTTTTTTGTAGCCATCCGAACTTGGTCGGGTTATGTAGGTTTTCGATGCTTCGTCAGTATTTTAATTGTTTCTCTTTAATTACTGAATTTAATGAGATGAAATTTTGCATGTGAGTAGTTGAATTAATACACTAATTATTGGAATACATTTTACTATACAATTACTTTAGAACGTCTTGATATTTGACTGCTTTGCAAACAGTGGTCTATTCATGGTAAATTGTCCTTTAACTCATTAATTACTAACGAACCATCATTGATACTTGGCAACATGTTGCAGACACTTACAAGGTTTGTATAAACGTGAAAATCTAGACCCCAAAGTGGCTACTTCACGAACTAAGACCTAATGAGCGTATTTCACGTTTATATTTTTATCTTTTAAACCCTACGATTTCTTCTAAATCTGTTTTTTAAACAAATTTAAACAAATTCAAAACAACCTATGTAAAAATCTACAGCTCTCTATATAAGAGCTTTATATGAAAACTAGCTAATGGCCAAACGTTCGCGTAGCGGAAACTTGAATTTCTCCGAAGTTTATGCATGCACTAATTTTATTCATACATACACAATTACACACAAATACACACTAATTTTTGGACACATTTCTTTTCTTCTAAGTCCATGGATTAGAAAAAAGTTCCGCCAGGACAACGTTCGCCCAGCGGAATCAGTTTTAAACCGAATTTCTCCACAATGGCTGCATGCACAAATTTTTTTTTACCATACACAATTACACGACGTCATACACTAAATATCTGCATAATTAAAATCTTTAAATTCAACAACATTCCGCTGCGCGAACGCACACGTATTTACTCCTTGCTCGTACTCGCCGCGCACGTCACGTACGTCAGGCAATCAAAGGTATGTAAGTATGTATGGTATGTAATTCCCGTTTTCTAAATTATATATCATGGAACGCGAGAGTTTAAAAGTTAGTTTAACCAATAGACGTCCGACTTTCCGAATAGTACTAAATGTCCGATTAACAGCTGTGGTTGAATAACGTTGCTTTTAGTACAGTGCTAAGTTACGTTACCTAATAATATAATAATAATAATAATAATAATGGTTCCTTTCTCTGGAGCCCTAGCCACCGGTAGCTTGGTCCCTGTGCCCGATGCCGGTGGGACTCTATTTTTTATATTTTTAAATATATGTTTTTATATGTGTATATGTATTTAAAAATATAATTTATAAGATTAAAAATGTTAATAAAGAGGAATAATAATAATAAGAAATTTATTTCGGAAAACTGTAGTTCCATATGGTGTTAGTAACATAAGTATCTTATAAACTAGTGTTAGTATTAATCACCCTTGACACTAGGCGTTTTACAATCGGAGAATTAATGTTCTCCGCTACGGTATTCAGGATGCTGTTGCGACCACCTCTCATCCTCCTCAACAGTGATGCCGACTTTTTGCGTATAATCGCATAAAAGTCATCGGTCCTGGCTTGTGCAAACATTCCCGATGCACTGCAGTGACGAGGTAGTCTCAACAACATCCTGAACGCATTATTATATTGAATGCGCAGGGTATTCAGCGACCTTTTGGCATAGCCAACCCATAGATTTCCAGTGTACAGGCTCGCGTACTACCCAACACTATGAAAAAGGTGGCTGGCACAGACTGGATGCGGAAGGCGGGGGATCGGATGAAGTTGCGCGCATTGGGAGAGGCCTATGTCCAGCTGTGGACTGCAGTGGGCTGATTGATTGATTGACAGTCACGTACCACTGGCGTAGGCAGAGAACACATGTTTCTACTACGATTCGTGCAAAGAACTTTTGGTGCTTCTACTTTCATAATTTTTTTCACACATGTTTATGTAACATTATGTATGACTACCTACATTTTTGCAAATTGATGAATTTGAAAGAAGGTGTACTCTTGAAAATGTCTTTGATCTGATTGTCATATGTAATGTCCAGGTCAACCCCTAATGGGTTGCACATCATGTACCCAGTAAGTATAATGAGACGATATTCTTAGCAATCCATGGATTCTCCGTGCGGGTGCCGGGTCCACCGCGTTGCTGAGTTGGGAACTCGGGACAGTGCCTGGGACTTGCGGCCGAAGTGTAGGTTTAGAAGGGGCCTCTTTTGTTGATGTACATCAACACTCACCTTCACTACCATACCAATATTATTAACGTGAAGTTTGTATGAATGTATGTCTGGGATTCTTCTTCATCCTACCATTAATCCCAGTCGCATTCTAAGCTATCAACTCGGAGTCTGGGGTCCGCTTTTTACCAGTCTAACTGCGGATTTGGCTTAACTTCGACATTTTCCGTGAAGCGACTGCCATCTGACCTCCACAACCCAAAGGCGATATTGAAGCATTGCAGTTGTAAACGAGAGGTGCGGGGTTCTTATGAAGTAAGCAGCGAAACAACAGACTAAGTAATATACTCTTCAAAATATATTTGAGCTCATACAACTAAGCTAGACTCACAGTGCAATAGTCACACAATAACCACGTGCGCGCTGTCGGGAGTGCTTATGCGTGGCGATCGCGTAACCTTGCTCGGTTCAGACTACAAACAGGACGGTCGAGGAGTGCGTGTGGGTCTCAGGTCAGCACCAGAACAAGCCCCCGCACCGCGCGCGGACCCCCGCCTTAATTACGGTGCGCTGGCGTTGGCCACATCTGTTAATACAATAGAGGCAGATCCCTCGGCTATACAGACAATGGGATCTTACCTAGTAACTTAGTACCTACAATATAACACAAAGAAATGCTCTAAGATACTAGGTACATACAACATATTTCTTAAACTATCAAGAGTAGTCGTACTCGTTAACAGCAATTAAACCAATTGTTGGACTTTTGAGGGCTCCAACTACCCGTAACGACTGGTTTGTATGGCAACCGGGACCGACGACGGCTTGACGTGCTCTCCGAGGCACGACCAGACTAATGCAAATACCCATATTCATGCATATTAATATTTGTACTGAGCGGGGATCGAAACCGCGCTTCCTTTGTAGCGGTCGCGTTCACTACCGCTACGCCAATATGATGTGGGCATTTGTCCGGGATTAGGTTCCTTTTGAATCAGATGCATGGGATCAGAATTGCACTCCCGAGGAGGGCCAGACCGCCCGAGGAGGGCCAGAGCGAGAGGGATGGCCTTGAGTCAGCCGGGGTGCGAGGGATATGTCGCATGACAACCTCACCTTTGGCCTAGCACTACGACCCAGGGACGGAGAGTGGTTTAGTCGGTTCCGACATAACCTCCCTCTCCGGCTCCGGAGGGGTGGGTATCCGTAGGGATTGCCCGCACGTAAAAAAAAAGGGATCTGAATTGCACTTGTTATTTTTTTTTTAAGTTGTTTGAAAAATCCTTAAGACTGTTTTTATATTTCTTCCAGGTGAGCTTGGCATTGTAGACTATGATACAGTAGAACTAACTAATATTCATAGACAATTATTGCATAGAGAGGAGGACACTGGCATGAATAAAGCGGAGTCTGCAGCCCAAGCTATAAGAAGGTAAGGGAATTTCAACCATTAAGGCGCTTAAAAACCCCTCATACTGGGGACGAGTTGGGGATCCCTCTTGGTTCCCCCACCCGAGGAAGTAAAGATAATAATAATAAATAATAATAAATATTCCACAACATTTCACACAACGCTATCTAGATCCATGGTAAGCATAGCTTAACTAGCTTGTGTTATGGAATCTAGAATGCGGATATACATACTTAGATACTTTTTGTTGTAAATACATACATATTATACATAGAAACACCCAGACCAATGCAAATATCCATATTCATGCATACAAATATTTGCACTGAGCGGGGATCGAACCCGCGCCTCCTGCGTAGCGGCCGGTCAGTCGGGTGCGAGGCATTTGCACTATAGCTACCTCACCTTCACCCTTGCATTGCGGCCCACAGAAGGCGTGCGGTTTAGTCAGTTCGAGTCCGATATAACCTCCCCCTCCGGCTCCGGCGGGGGCGGTATTAGGAGGGATTTCCCGCACGTTAAAAGGCGCTTATGAAGTTAGACCGGAAAAGTTAAATAAGACGGGAGCACACACACATACGGGAACATACACCGATGGCTAACCAACTTAAATTGTTTTAATATAATATACCATACTAAATTCCAGTATAAACTCCTGCATCACGGTTAGCCCCCATATTATCCCCCTTATGACTAAATCCCCCCTGAATTTCAACCCCTCTGTACATTATCTCCCCCACCAATATGGCCCATGATGGAGCTACTAATTACCATTATTTTCCAGCATAAATTCTCGCATCACGGTGATACCATACAAGGTGCAGTTGGACTCGTCGAATGCTCTACAGATAGCGTCACAGTACGACGTAGTGTTAGATTGTACTGACAACGCGCCCACTAGATACTTGTTGAGCGACCTCTGTGTGTTGGCCAAGGTAAGACTTTAAGCCGCGTACGTACGGACAAATTTGTTGCTTGCCAGCCCCTCTAGACAAGTGGCAATTTTTTGGCCGACGTTTCGTAGAGTAGAATGTCGAATGTATGGCATTTGACGTTAATGACATGCGTTAACGACTGTCAAATATTAAAAATAACCATTAATAGTACACAGTTAAAAGCACACATCACACTCGCCGCGTTTTCACGCTGGATTGCTATGGCCAGCCTCTGCACTAGGAACGCTTCGGAACGGGAGTCACCAGTTGTCTCTATGAGCCTGTCTCAAATTTCCTTTATAGGATTTTGGCCTCCCTGCTCCAGCACCCCAAGGTCTCCACCGCTATAAGCACAAAAGCAGTAAGAAGTAGGACACCAATTGAACAGTCCGTCTGGGAAAGTACCTCCGCCATACAGAATACCGCGTATATAATAACGTCGGTGTTGTGTTCCCGACGGTGAGTAACCAGAGCTCACTGGAGAGTTTTTGTGCTGTCAGTGGGAAAACCAAAGGCTATTCCTGCTTTATCTTCTACACTGACGGCACAGAAACTCTCTATGTTTACAGGGTCGGCAACACGAGAGTGACTCCCCTGGTGTTGCACACGTCCATAGGCCACGTTTGACACTTCAATGGTATAAAAAAGTGGTACAGTGGCTTAATATCGGCATATTTGATGGTCTTTTTTGAGCTGGTGTCTTCCGCCGTTGCAGACGAAGAGTGAACAGAGGCACTGAGGTGGCTGGCGGCTGCAGTATTGACGCAATTTATATCCCAAATTAGGTACTTTTTTATACCACTTAGGTGGCTGACAAGCATACGGCCCACCTGATGGAACGTTGTTACCGTGGCCTATGGACGTGTGCAACACCAGGGGAGTCACACTCGACCTGCCCACCCTGTTAGAACAGTGAGTTTCTGTGCCATCAGTTTAGAAGATTAAGCAGGACAAGCATTGGGTCTTCCTACTGACAGCACAAAAACTCTCCGGTGAGCTCTGGCTACCGTACTCACCGCCGGGAACACAACACGAGGTTATTACGACCGCGGTATTCTGTTGGGAGGAGGTACTTCCCGAGTCGGTCTGTTTAATTGGACGGAAATGCTGTCGTGTCGTACCTCTTACAAAATTCGCCGCTCTTCCAGGCAATATATTAACTTACTGTTCCAGGTACCTCTAATATCAGGCAGCGCATTGAAACTAGAAGGCCAGCTAACAATATATGGCTATAGATCGGACTTACATTCTGCTGAAAAGGTGAGCTATAGATACTGTTTAAGTCTAGTTATGACTTTTACGCGAGCCTTGCAATAGTTTTGCGGCAGGAAACAATAGGCATTTGACTAGGTCGTTGATTTTTCCCAATACTGCCTTTATGTTCGCTTGTTCTGAAAAAATATGCCTTGCAAAATAAAATATTGCTGAACTAAACTGAAACTATGACATTTTATTATTTTTATTTCACAAAAAAAGTCAATATAAATCAAAATCAGTTCAAATTTATAACTTTTTAGATTCCTCATTAAATTACAAATTGGTTTTATTATGAACTATATACGTGTAAACGCAACGTAGACTGAGATAAATGCGATACTCTCTTGCACTTCATATATTTGCCCTACGCGCCAGCACACTGTGACGTCACAGTGTTCACAGTCACAGAAATTCAATTTTCAAAATCAAATATCTTTAAAACCATTTGTCATAAGAGTATTCCACTTTGTTAATTCAATATTTTTTTAAACGCATATTTTTTCAGAACATGCTAACATATTAAGCAGTAGTGTGAAAAATCGACGACCTATTCAAATAGTCTATTAATTAATTTTCAACTATTGTATTTAAGGGGAATTTACCAGATTTCTTAACATTTATGGTTACTGCTCTACTCCCTTGAGTAATACCGTGATGATATTTAGCCTATAACATTCCTCGATAAACGGTCTATTTAACACAAAAATATTTTTTTCAATTTTCAACCAATAGATACAGAATTCCAACAAAGTGCTTGTTAGACTACAATAGGCTCGTCCCTTAATACGTGGATACGAAACTCATACTTAACGAAATTTAAGTGTTAATACACCTCAGTCCACCCTTTAAGAGATTTACAGGCGTGAACATATGTATACCAGTACCCCTAGCACGAACAAATATCGTAATCGTATCGTAAATATATTGATAAAACGAAGCAATGCGATTGGCCGTCTGCCTACTGTGATCCTGTGTGTGTATAAAAATCCGGCCAATCACAATGATCCGTGCCCCTAGCACGAATAAAATTCAAATTCGTAACGCAAACGTATCCAGAGAATGGAGCATTGTGATTGGTTCACAGTAGGAAGGCGGCCAATCGTATTTCTCCGTTCTCTTAATACCCTTACAATTACGATAGTTCTTCGTGCCAGGGGTAAGTCTAGACCCATTTAGATTTCTTTTTTTTTTGACCGCGGCTCCGCCCGCGTGTATGTGAAAGCGTAACATACGACAGACAGAGTTACTTTCGCATTATGTAATATCAGTATGGATTTCTCTCTAAGTTGAGTTAAATATACGGCATTTCAATTAACTGAACTATTTTAGTTCAACCTCTTTCCTCTGGGGGTGGGAGGTGTCAATATAGAATTTCGTGCGAGTAGGGATAAAACTGCAGGGATTATTTTTTAATTTTATTGAAGTGAAAACTTCTTTAGCGGCGTTGGATGGGTGTAAAATGTTAAGGAAGCGTCAGGATTAGTTGACCTTTGAACCGTAACCGACGACTGACGTCATACAAGATTAGGTAAAGACTATCTATTTTGCAATTTACCATAGATAGCGTCGTAGCTTAAACGGTAAGCACTTCGACTGTAAAGTCCGTCAAATCTAAGAAGTACCGTTTGACAGTTCTGACAATTGAATTATAGGGATGGGATGAAAAAATCGATTACTATAATATCCGAACTTTAAGAGATCGATTACTATAATATCCGAATTTTAAGAAATCAATTGTTATAATTAAATAAAAGAAATGTTTAGGATATTTTTTTATTCACTACTAGTACTAGTATCGTCGTCTTCGTCATCATCGTCATTTAAATTAATGACCAGTTGATTGTCCATTACATTATCAAAGTGTACGTCTCTTTCGAAGTCGTCCATTATTATTTTCTTTGTTTTTTGTACTACTTTACTCCAATCTTCCTGTGTAACTTGGGCACATGCTTCCTTTAATAAACCTTCCATTTTCTTGACACTGAAGGGTGGTTTTGTGTTGTGTCTTGCTGCATAACCTGTAAAACAATAATGTAACTATTTGATAGCAGACGAAAACCATTGTTTAAATTATAAATGTTAGAAGTACTCGTGTTATTATTATAATATTATAAAATATTACCTTTAACTTGGGCCCAAATCAGTTCAATGGCATTATATTGGCAATGGTACGGAGGAAGTCGTATGACTTTGTGCCCGTGCTCTTCGGCCAATTGGTCAATTACATATGTCGGTTTTGGTGGTTTATGCAATTTCACTAACTGTAATAATTCAGCTTTTAATAGTGACATGTCGGCATCCACTCCTTTTCTTTGCAGCCATGCCACCAAATCTGCTTTCTTATTGGCTGACGTAGGTGCTTTATCAATTTGCACAGAGTGGTATGGGGCATTATCCATTATAATTGTGCTGTTAGGAGGGATATTCTGTAATAAATTTAAGAACCACTCTCGGAATCTATACTGCGTCCATTTCTTCATGATACTCTTTAGTGCTTTTGGATTGGAAAGCTAATAAAGAGTTTTCCACGAAGCCTGTAGACGCTGACCCAGCATGGCATATTATGAGGCGTCCACCTTTTCCTATCGGCACCTTCGAGCACGAAGCTTCAGAATCATCAGTCCATGTTTTCGGCACAGAATGGTTGGAATTTAGCCAAGTTTCGTCCAAAAATATTACATTATCCCAGTTTATAATTTGTTTAACTTCGCGCAGGAATGTTAGTCGCTGCATAATTATGTCATGTCGCTCCATAACAATTTTTCGTTTGTCAACTTTTTTGTATCTGAAGCCAATTCCTGTTATTACCGTTCTCAACGACTCTATGCTTCCCTTATACAGCCCGGCATCTTTTAAAGTTGCACATAACTTTGCCAATGTTGGAAATTCGCCTCTTGTAAAATACCCGTATATATGGTTTCTAATAGCATGACTATCGAATTCATCGATGCCTGTCACAGGTTTATTTCTTTTTCGTTTTTTCGGTGTGTGAAGTACGTTACTGTCACTCCCCGAAGGCCCATATTTTTCACTTAATATTTTGCCAACGGTGCGGCTACCAATACCGAGAGCTTCACCGACGCGATCCCGAACTTGTGTAACTGGCAGTAGAAGTCCACCATTTTGAGATTCACGCTCAAAGTACTCGTGTAATTTCACCACCAATTCACGAGCCTGGCTGTTCAAAGTACGTCCTCTTTTCGACATTATTAATAAACACTTGCTTAGTTCGGAGTCCAGTATAAATATTGCCAAGGTAAACGGATAAAGAATGATCAGTCCAGAAAAGTAATAGCCAAGTCACAAATTGTAAAACACAAACGAGAAAGCAAGTACGCGCACAGTCAGCTTCCAAGATGGCGAGAGACTGCTGACGCCGAACCGACCGAGCGAGCGGACCGCGTGCGCTTGTAGTTGGCAGTGTTGCCAGAAAAAAAAAATTGTAGAGACTTGGACACCTGCGATTTTGCCTATTGACCTAAAAATAATTAAATTAATTTATTTTAGGGTATCTGTGTATTCAGTGCATTATGCGGTCGCGCAGTAACGTCGTTAATTTATAACATCAGGCAACAACATTTTTGTGAATGGGTTCTACATACCTTATTTTTATTAGTTTTAGACGTAGAAATAAGACTTAGAAGAAAAAATTGTAATTGTAAAATCAATGGATGTGCTTGTTAAAAATTTGTTTATTTCTCTGTAATATGCAAACCCATACTATCATACACAAAAATAAATGTAAAAAACACTATCCCTGACTCCATTTACTATTTCGACAGCGTTAGCGCGAGAAACCCCGACTTATTTGGGCGCGAAAATCAAAAATCGACAAATCGCTTTCGACAACTTTTTAAAGAAGCAAATATATTTGATTTATAAATACGTATTTTTGGTGAATGGGTTTTATCTCATATTTTACGATTACATAACTATTTAGTTATGTAATCGTAATATGTGAGATAAATCCCATTCACATGAAAAAATATTTGTTTGGTTGTCAAGTGTAATTTGTAAATAATACATTCGATTTTTCGTATATGTAAACGATTTTTTTGCATACAAGTGTATCCAAAGAGTCGCAACACTACGTGCAGTGACCTAACTACGTAACTTTGTAATGCGGTCAAGAATATAACTATTAGAAATTATTTACTGTGTAAATATGTGTTATTTTGCTTTGTTTGAAAGTTTTCAATTACATTTAGATATTAAGAATTGTTCATTTTTAGATACAATAATGAAATCTTTCTAAATTCATGGTTTTATGAAAAAGGTTATCGAAACTGAATAATGTACGTATGAACAAAGTTGTTTCGGTTTGAAAAATATGAAACGTCAAACGGTACCTCTTAGATTTGATGGACTGTAAGTCCTTATAGTTTCAGATAGTATCGGGTTCAAACCACCTGGCTTTCTGGAACTTTTTGTGATTATTTTTTCTTTTTGTAATTTATTACATTTTATGATAATTTTTTCTTTCTGTAATTTATTACTTTTTGTGTTTATTTTTTCTTTTCATAATTTATTAATTTCTTCTGACAGAAAATTAGCAGAAAATAAGTGATAGGTTCTATGATTAGCGCTATATTATAGGTATGGTATGGTATGTTCTTTTTTATCTTTTTCTATGTATATAACGAAGAAAGAAAAAAAGAAAATGTTTTCACTTCTGCCGGCACTCCCAGAGTGCAACCCGTCTTTTTTTTTTAATTTATTCTTTATGCACGATGTACATTGGCGGATTTAATGCCGTAAGCGTTCCGTGCTCCGAGCACGAATAAAATTCAAATTCGTGACGTAAACGTATCCAGAAAATGGAGCATTGCGATTGGTTCACAGTAGGAAGGCGGCCAATCGTATTGTTCCGTTCGCTGTATACGTTTACGTTACGACTTGGAATATTATTCGTGCTCGGGGCTCAGTGCTTTATGATTACGAAAGTTCTTCGTGCTAGGGGTAACTCTAGACCCATTTAGAATTCATTTTTAAAGTGAAAACTTCTTTAGCGGCGTTGGATGGGTAAAAAGTGTTAAACTCGCGTCAGGATTACTTGACCTTCAAACCGTAACCGACGACTGACGTCATACAACATTACAACAGCTACAGATTGTTTATTTTGTTAGGTGCGAAGCTTCTGATTATTTTTCTTTTTATAATTTATTACTTTTTGGGATTATTTTTTCTTTTTGTAATTTATTACTTTTTTCGATTATTTTTTCTTTTTGTAATTCATTAATTTCTTCTGACAGAAAATTAGTGATAGGTTCTATGATTGGCGCTATATTATAGGTATGGTATGGTATGTTCTTTTTATCTTTTTCTCTGTATATAACGAAGAAAGAAAGAAAGAAAAGTTTTCAGACTGTTTATACTGGAGATTGATGGCACTTGGTGGAATCTACTACACATATTGAATAATGATAGCACTTGTACTTTTCCACACTTTATTTTGTTTTTATTTTTAACCTAACCGGTTTCACCTCACGGCATTATCAAAGGTTTACTAAATCCGTGAGGTGAAATCGGTTAGGTTAAAAATAAAAACAAAATAAAGTGTGGAAAAGTACAAGTGATATCATTATTCAAAAAGTTTTCACTTCTGCCGGCACTCCCGGAATGCAACCCGTCTTTTTTTTAAATTTCAGAATAGTAGTTACAAAGGGCCTTGTTACCGTTGTGTATTCGCGACTCCTCCATCACCAGACGCTATGGGGTCTTGTTCTCAACATGGGGTCGCGGGTCCTGTGCCCGGGGTCATAGGTAAGAGACAATATATTAACTAAAAGCGGACCCCAGAATCAGAGGTGATAGCTTCGGGTGCGACTGGGATTAACGCTAGAAGGAAGAAGAAGATAACACTGCGAGAGAAGGGATTTAGGCTACCTTTCTACTGGCGATGTGCTATGCTACAGCTAAGCCACACACGACGGTATTTCCGTCCTATTGAGCAGTCCGACTGGGGAAGTATCTCTGCTCTAGAGAACAACGCGGACATAATAACCTCGTGTTGTGTTCCCGACGATGAGTAGGGTAGCCAGAGCTAACTGGAAAAGTTTTGTGCTGTCAGTGGGAAGACCAAATGATATTCCAGCTTTGTCTTCTACACTGACGGCACAGAAACTCTCTGTGTTTACACGGTCGGCAGCACGAGTGTGATGCCCCTAGTGTTACACACGTCCATAGGCCACGGTAACCACTTCCCATCAGGTGGGCCGTATGCTTGTTTGCCACCTCAGTGGTATAAAAAAAGAACTATGAATGCGTTTGATATCCACCAATCATATTCGATGGTTCACATAGCATAGCACTGGTGGCAAGGGATACAAATAAGCTGTGTTTTTTTTGAAGTTATACTTCTTTAGGCGCGTTATGAAAAAATGATGAGAGTGAAATTTTAAGATGCGCGCGCACCTGTGACACAAAATTAACAGTATGAAGTTAGGCGCGTTATGAAAAAATGATGAGAGTGAAATTTTAAGATGCGCGCGCACCTGTGACACAAAATTAACAGTATGAAGTTAGGCGCGTTATGAAAAAATGATGAGAGTGAAATTTTAAGATGCGCGCGCACCTGTGACACAAAATTAACAGTATGAAGCCGTCTGCTTAACCGCTCATTAAGTCAAAGAAGTATAACTTCTCACGCGCGTACATAAGTACACGCACCCATTTTTTATATAGAAAGAGGTGTGCTATGGAAAATTTAAATATTAATAAAAGCGATCCGCCAATGCTTCGCACGGGTGTTAAAAACATATCCGTGGAAATCCAATATAGCCTATGTTACTCAGGGTGAATGTAGCTTTACAATGATGAAAGAATTTTTGAAATCGGCACCATAGTTTTTGAGTTTATTCATTACAAACATCAAATCTTTCAAATCTTTTCTCTGTATAATCTCTTATAATAATACGTTAGCGTAACGCTCATAACTCAAAAACTACCCAACCAATTGTAATCGGATTTTTTTAAATGAAAGCTTAGGGTCCAAAGGTGTGCAGAAAAATAGGACGTCAAAAACGAACGGGCGGAGTCGCGGGAAATAGCTAGTAATAGTATAGATGTTCTCTAACTACGAGTATCTATTGTTCTTTCGTGTAAGCAATTGTCATTTGTCTCATACATTAAAGTATAAGTTATCTCAAAGTACCTTCAAAGATTATCTAATAGTGTCATCATATTTTTCAATTCGCAGGCACTCTTCAAGCCATGGAGGCACTCAAGTTAATAATTGGTCACCCGTCTAGAAACTTGCTGGTGGAACGGATGCTTATCATGGATGTAGATGATATGTCTTGTAAAGTTGGTTAGTGTTTTGTTATGATAGTCACACTTGATGCGGATTCAAAATCCTTATTAATATTATTATAAATGCGAGAGTTACTCTTGTCTGTTTGTCAGTATGTTACGCCTTCGCGCCTAAACCATTGAGCTTATCTTGAAGAAATTTGGTACAAAGGTGTATTAGAACTTGAAAACGGACATAGACTACTTTTTATCGCAAGAAAGGGAGTTTAAAGGGGGGGAAATATGGGTTGAAAGTTTGTCATTTTTGAAGATATCCTAATGAAATTTGGTAGAGGTGAATTAGAGATTGGGAGCTGACAAAGGCAGGTAGCCTATAGCGAAATAAGGGATTAAAGGGGGAAGGGTATATAATAAGGGATGAAAGTTTGTTATTTTTAAATATCCTTATGAATTTTGGTACCGATATGGATTAAAGCCAGGGAACGGACATAGGCTACATTATGTCATGAAAAAGGGGGTAGAAGGGGGGATAGGGCTAGGGGATTAAAGTTTGTCATTTTTATAAAAGATAATTTCCAAAAAAGGGGATGGATGGGGGGTGGTAAGAATTTTTGAAGTGAAAACTTCTTTAGCGGCGTTGGATGGGTGTAAAATGTTAAGGAAGCGTCAGGATTAGTTGACCTTTGAACCGTAACCGACGACTGACGTCATACAAGATTAGGTACAGACTATTTATTTTGCAAGTCACAATGGATAGCGTCGTAGCTTAAACGGTAAGCACTTCGACTGTAAGTCCTTATAGTTTCAGATAGTATCGGGTTCAAACCACCTGGCCTTCTGAAACTTTTTGTGATTATTTTTTCTTTTTGTAATTTATTACTTTTTGTGATTATTTTTTCTTTCTGTAATTTATTACTTTTTGTGATTATTTTTTCTTTTCATAATTTATTAATTTCTTCTGACAGAAAATTAGCAGAAAATAAGTGATAGGTTCTATGATTAGCGCTATATTATAGGTATGGTATGGTTGGTATGTTCTTTTTTATCTTTTTCTATGTATATAACGAAGAAAGAAAAAAAGAAAATGTTTTCACTTCTGCCGGCACTCCCAGAGTGCAACCCGTCTTTTTTTTTTGAAGATATCCTCATGAAATTTGAAACAAAGGTGGATTAGAGCTTCAGACATAATCAAGTAACGAGCCAAATATAAAAGCGAGTGGAGAGGCGAGTAAAGATTGGTATAGGGGTGAGTGGATAGGCGTGTAGAAGTCAAATAGAAAGTCGAGCAGAGTCGACTACAGGGGCGAGTAGATATGCGACTAGAGAAGCCAGTGGAGAGGCGAGTATAGAATCAAATAGAGTGCAGTAGAGAGTCGAGTATAGAATCAAATAGAGTGCAGTAGAGAGTCGAGTATAGAATCAAATAGAGTGCAGTAGAGAGTCGAGTATAGAATCAAATAGAGTGCAGTAGAGAGTCGAGTATAGAATCAAATAGAGTGCAGTAGAGAGTCGAGTATAGAATCAAATAGAGTGCAGTAGAGAGTCGAGTATAGAATCAAATAGAGTGCAGTAGAGAGTCGAGTATAGAATCAAATAGAGTGCAGTAGAGAGTCGAGTATAGAATCAAATAGAGTGCAGTAGAGAATCGAGTATAGAATCAAATAGAGTGCAGTAGAGAGTCGAGTATATATAGAATCAAATAGAGTGCAGTAGAGAGTCGAGTATAGAATCAAATAGAGTGCAGTAGAGAGTCGAGTATAGAATCAAATAGAGTGCAGTAGAGAGTCGGGTAGAAAGTCGACAACAGAGGCAAGTAAATAGTCAAGGATAAAGTTGAGTAAAGAGGCGAGTTAATTCACAATAGCATCGGCTCGACACTAAGCGATAACCAACATCCATTCAGGTGGAGCCGCGAGCAAAAGCTAGTTTCTCCAATAAATACTGAATTTACGCAATTTTAAACAGAACAATTAAATATATGCGATATCTTTCGGGTGGGGCAAATATACAGGATTTTGGTCTGAAGGAAGGCCTATTATTTTTGTACGTGCGGGAAATCCCAACGGATACCCCACCCGTCCGGAGCCGGAGGGGGAGGTTATGTCTCTGGGTCGTAGTGCTAGGCCGAAGGTGAGGACGTCATGCGACATATCCCTCGCACCCCGGCTGACCCAGGGCCATCCCTCTCGGTCTGGCCCTCCTCAGGAGGGACAACCACGCGGTCCCCGACTAGTCCCCGGTGTGGGGTGGCGCGCATCGTCCTACGATGCGTGCCGCCGCCGTGGCCTGCTTCTCAGGCCCGCGCTCATGGGGCCGCCCGAGCCGCCTTCGGGTCTGAAGGAAGGCTAATATATTTCCTCTAAGTGCGGCAAATGTGCACCATTTTGTTCTGGGTGAGGCAAATATACATCATATTAGTCTATGTGGAGCAAATATGCACTACTAGCTTTTGCCTGAGGCGCCGCCCGCGTGGATGTGAGAGCGTAATATACAGACAGACAGAGTTACTTTCGCATTTATAATATTAGTATGGAAGTTGGGTTAAATATGCAGCATTTCAATTAACTGAACTACACACATCAAAAAAGTCTAAGCAACTTGTACTAATTAAAATTTTAGGATGGTTCTTCACATCATAACATTGTATTTTATTTTAAAATTATTACAAAATGAAATTTCTAAAGGAAATGAATTTATTGTTAAAGAATAGGACAATTTAATACGAAGTATGGCCTCCTCTGCTATTCAGAACATGTCGGCAACGATTATTCATTGAATTAATGAGACTGTTTATGTCATCTTATGACATATTCGCTCCTAATGGAATTGTAGCAAATCCTTCTGCTGTTGGGTTGTTGTCACTCCGTCCAAGTCCTTCAAAACGTTTCTGGAGCATGTCCCATGCGTGCTCGATAGGGTTGAGGGTTGAGGTCTGGCGATTGTGCAGGCCAGGGCAATACCCGGATGTTCTTCGTTGCCAAGTATTCACTTGTTCGCCGAGATGTATGTGAACGCGCATTGTCATGCATTAACGTAAAAAGGTTTGTGCAAATGGATGGACATAAGGTCTGAGAATATCCTCAACGTAATTTTCAGCGTTCATGTTTCCATTTACAAAAACGAGCTCAGTTCGCCTGTTCTTCATAATAACCGCCCATACCATAACTGTTGAGCCGCTGTATGGATGAACTTCCTGAACACACCTGAGCCTTTCAGTATTTACGGGCCGATGGTACCCTCGCACCCTTCTTGTATCAGGCCTAAACTCGAATCGCGACTCATCGGAAAACATAATTTTATCCCATTGTTCCTGGGTCCATGTTATGCATTCTATACACCATTCATTTCGACGAGCGCGATTCCCGTAACGTATCGGTGGGCCTGATTGGGCGTCGAGCTCGTAGGCCGTACTCATACACACTCAATTTCGCACAGTTTGGGGACTTTTTTTTTTACCTGCGGGAAATCCCCACGGATACCCCCCCCCTCCCCCTTCGTAGCCGAAGAGGGAGGTTATGTCGGACTCGAACCAACTAAACCGCACGCCGTCTGTGGGTCGATGTGCTAGGCCGGAGGTGAGGTTGTCTTTTGACATATCCCTCGCACCCCGGCTGACCCAGGGCCATTCCTCTCGGTCTGGCCCTCCTCGGGAGGGGGGGACACGTGGTCCCCGACTCGCCCCCGGTATGGGGGGGGGGGGGGGGCGCATCGTCCTACGATGCGCGCCGCCGCCGTGGTCTTCTTCTGCTAGGGTGACGAGCGGCTCCACCCGTCACCCTCAGGCCCGCGCTCATGGGGGGCGGAGGTCGGTTTGCGCCCTCCGACGCCCGAGCCGCTTTCGAACGCGGCCAGCGATGTCCGCGAGTCTTTCTCGCTCGCTGCGCCGCGCCAGCTTGGGGACTTACATCAACACCACTTGAATTTTGTAGCCTCAAACGTATGTCTGGAGCGGTTAACATCGGCTGGCGTCTTGCAGTCAGTCGTATGTACCGGTCTTGCCGAGTGGTTGTACTCCTTTTACGGCCTGGATGCTATTCAGCGGGTTCCCCTGTATTATTGTAGCGCTGCCAAAGACGACAAATAACACTTCTATGAATGCCAAAATATCGAGACATCCGAGTTTGATTACTTCCCGCTTGCAACATCCCTACAGCTCATTGCAATTCATCTGCCGTCAAATGACGTCGCTGCATGACGTAAAGAATATCTAATGATTCAATTTTGTCGCTAACTTTATTTAAATGGTTGGTAAAAAATCAAGACTAAACGTAGCAATTAAAACGCACTTAAATTCAAACAAATTCGCAGTCATTTGAATTTTATGAAAAACAAAACATTATTGTTTTTTTTTTACAACCAGCTAGTATGTCATCAATAACAAATAAGTTTACTTACCTACGCACTCTGAGTCAGTAAATACTTAGAAATTTATTAATATAAATGGTAAATTTGTAATATCATGCATGTTGCTTAGACTTTTTTGATGTGTGTATTTTAGTTAAACCTATTTCCTCTGGGGGTGGGGAGTATCAATATAATTCGTCGGAATTTCGTGCTAGCAGGGATAAAACTACAGGGATTAGCTCTATACTGTAAAAAAAAATATCATTGGAGTTGAATATCACTATCCCACCCCATCTCATCCCGTGCGTGGCGTAGAAGGCCACTGATTGATAGAAGTGTTCTCCAACTGACAATAAACAGACAGTACATGAAAAAGTGCCCCTTTAAATAAAAATTGAAACTATTCCGCATCATACCAAAGAAGAATCGGATCATTGATCTCTGAGAAATCTGTGTACATACATAAAAAATGAAATGAGAACATACTCCTTTTAGAAGTCGGTTAAAAAAACAGTTATTGTTTGCTTTTTTCAGTACAACTCCGTCCACGTAACCCGATGTGTGCTATCTGCTCGGAAACGCCTACAATCACCCAATTGGTTGACTATGAGGCATTTTGCAAAACACTTGCTAAAGAAAAAGTGAGTATTTGTCGCATGAAATTTTTAAGCGTTTAGCATGCTAAATTATTTACATCGATTAAGATAGAAGAAATGATTGTAAAATCATTATTTCGTTATGATAAATCGTAAGAGTGTCGGTAGATGGCTCCACTGTCGCTTCAAAACCGGATATATAAGAAAAAAATTGAGATGAGTGAAGTAGGAGGTAGGACTTGACGTTACTCCCGTCCAATTAGTCGGCCTTATGATCGCGAGGTCCCGGGTTCGTATCCTGGCCATGACAATACCGATGTTAAACCACTCCTAGCACACGTAATTTATTTATCGACTTATCCACTGATATAGACTTTATATTTAAGGCCCAGAAACGGTGTATAAGAGCTATGTTTGGGCTACAGACGACTGAAAGCTGTAGGCCACTATTTGTAAAGCATAAAATTTTGACTCTTACAGGCCTGTATATCTATGAAGTCACACTATTCGTTGCACTAAATTCCAACTTATATGAGTTAGCATCACAAAAAATTAACAGATCGCAGCGAGATATGTATCGATTGTGCATACGTAAGACCAATACGGCTTTAATGCACAAAAGCGTATTCCATATGGCCTCTGTGCTATACGATAAACTGCCTAAAGAAATAAAAGTACAAAATATAAATTTATTTAAAAATAATCTGAAAATGTTTCTAGCAGATAAATGCTACTACAGTATAAAAGACTAGCTGTTGCCCGCGGCTCCGCCCGCGTGGATGTCGGTTATCGCGACCAAAAATAGCCCATGTCCTTTCTCAAGGTCTAATCTACCTCTATACCAAACTTCATCAAAATCGGTTCGGTGGATTAGGCGTGAAAACGTAACATACAGACAGACAGACAGAGTTAGATACTTTCGCATTTATAATATTAGGGGTTAAAGTATGAAATTGCCGATTTGTACTGACAAATTGAAATTCGTTTTTTTTTAATTTAACGTATTTATTTAATCAAAATAATTACCATTATTATCTATACATTGCTGCCATCTAGTAGGAAGGTCATTTATGCCTTTGCGATAGAACTCTGGTGATCTAGATTCGACAAACTGTGTGAAAGCATTTTGTACTGCCTCCTGAGAAGAAAACTTTTTATCACATAGAAAATTGTCCAAATCACGAAAAAAATGGTAGTCTGTTGGAGCAAGGTCTGGCGAATACGGTGGGTGACGGATAGTTTCTAATTGCAGTTCCTGTAGAGTTAAAACGGTTTCTCGTGCTGTATGAGGTCTCGCGTTATCATGGAGCAATAATGGTGAAGATCGATTCATGAGTCGGGGCTGTTTCACTGCTAGTTTTGCTATCATTGTTCGGAGTTCGACACAGTAGACATCTGCCGTTATTGCTTGACCAGATCGTAGAAAGCTATAGTGAATAACACCATGCTGAGACCACCAAACAGTTACCATTACCTTTTTATTGGTAAGCTTTGCTTTAGGACACTGTTGTGGCGTTTCACCTGGGGTCAGCCATTGCATTTTTCGCTTACGGTTATCGTAAAGAATCCACTTTTCATCACATGTCACAATTCGATCCAATATTCCTTCATTTCTGTATCGATTCAACAAGGCAACACAAGTTTCAACACGCATTTCTTTCTGCAGATCAGTCAAATCATGAGGTACCCATTTTTCACATTTTTTTATTTTATTGATTTGACGCAAATGAGTCAATATTGTTGGTAAGGTAACGTTAAACCATGCAGCTAATTCCTGGGTAGTTTGGCTCGGATCGGCTTCCACCATGTCTTTCAATTCATTGTTATTCACCTGTGTGGACGGCCTTCCTCGTGGTTCGTTCTTCAAATCAAAGTTTCCATCACGAAAGCGTTTAAACCAAAATCGCACGGTGCGTTCATTAGCAGTCCCCTCTCCAAACGCAACATTGATATTGCGAGCTGTTTCTGCCGCGTTAGTTCCGCGTCGGAACTCGTATTCAAAAATCACTCGAATTTTCGAAGTATCCATCTTTCTTGTCTAAGCTGAATAAAAAAAACAACTGAAAGTCGATAATCGAATGTTGCACATTTTTAAATGAAGAACTACATAGGTACCATGTGGAAAAAGTTTCACTCAAAAATCTCAAACCATGAAGGTTCTATGTCAATTCGAAGTACCCATAACAATGAAAGGGCAATTTCTTACTTTAACCCCTATTATTAGTATGGATTATCTAAATAACCGTCGAATGTAATTACAATATCATCCATTTATTTCTTTTTGACATCTTAATTTATAACCATTATTAGTGACAATGTATTAATTTGACTATGACATAACACAATTTGTATCCCACTCTTAGAAATTTTGCATGCCTATTCTATGGTCGGAACACTTGAAACCAATTTATATTGACAACATCATTGTAACAGTGTTTTCTGCAAAATAATAAATGATTAGATTTCATTAAAAAAACAGGAGGTTCTCAGTCAGCCTATGGGCTTTTTTATGTATGTTGTTGCGCGATATCTAAGCCAGTTTTGAACGGAATTTTATTATTTTTGCGGCGTTGGATAGAGTGAGTGAGAGAACGGTCCCATATCCCAGAAATCCGGATCTGATGCTGAGATCCTGAAGAAATTGAGGGAAAACCTCAAGATTACATGAATAGCGGCTACTTATATAGTTTGTGTTTGCAATTATTTGTACAGATAAAATGTCGTTTTTTTTATATTGTTTTCGACTTTAAAAATTAGCATCATCGAGGGCCGGGCGGGCGATCTCTCAGCGGGCTATGTTGCGAGCTGTGCTTGGAGTTTCTCTGTAGGATAGAATTCGAAACGAGGTGATCCGACAAAGAACCAAAGTAACCGACATAGCTCGCAGAATAAGCAAGCTGAAGTGGCAATGGGCTGGCCTCGTCTGTCGAAGGACCGATGGCCGTTGAAGCAGACGAGTCCTAAAGTGGAGACCGCGAGAAGGCAAACGAAGGGTAGGACGCCCCGTAGCCAGATGGACCGATGACCTGAAAAAGGTGGCTGGGACGGACTGGATGCGGAAGGCGAAGGATCGTACGAAATGGCGCACAGTGGGAGAGGCCTATGTCCAGCAGTACACTGCAGTGGGCTAATTGATTGATTGATTGAGGCTACTAATATTTATAACCTTGCCAACCCACCCCGGCTTCGCCCGCGGTATATTTTAAAACAAAAAAAAAATTACTACATTGGGCCCGTAATTTTTTAAGTCTTCATATAATGTATGGAAATCTGTTGGATTTGTTGACTTTTCTGGTTACAGCCCCGCTCCCTTGAGAAGTACCGTGATCATAATATATAACTTGTAAACTTCTTCGACAAACGGATTATTCAACACAAAAAGAGTTTTTCAATTCGAATCAGTAGTATCTGAAATTAGCGCGTTCAAACAAACAAGCATACTCTTCAGTGTTATAATATTACTAGCTGACCCGGCGAACTTCGTACCGCCAATATTTTTTCGCGCGTCAGATCGCGTTCCCGCTGCAACCTCTACTATATTGAACATGTATTATACATATAAACCTTCCTCTTTAACCTTTCGTCCGTGGAGTGTCAAAATGTCATTATGCCCTATCTGTGGATCCCATTACAGGACTTTCAACAGATAGGGGTTTAAGCACATTTTTTGCAAACATGGGAGTAGAAAACCATTATTTTCTCTAAATCTAATTGGAATTTAGAGTAATTCCTATTGGAATTATCATTTTAATAAATGTCTTTTTCTTATTCCTTACACTACACTTGACTTTGAATTGCCTTGTAACCGTTATAAGACAAATAATATGGGTTACCCAGAACTTAACTTTTATTTTCTAATTAATAAAAAATAAAACGCCGGCTGGATATAATATTATATATTTTATATACAATCTTACATACTTAATAAAATAAAACGAAATGGCATTATGTTCCAATACATTTTTTTTATACCACACCTATTTTTAAAGTTTGATGAAAAAAGTCCCTCTTCAAAATGTCACTAAGTGGGTCTCATTTAACTTTAGTTTACAGTGCATTATTGGCGTCAGGGACAAGAAGTGTTTTGTTTACAATAATTTAAGCTTATCGCCTAACTAGTTTAAGCAATGATATGTTGTTACATTCTATAGAACTTGAACAATAATGTATCAAATATGAGACTCATAACTGGTACAAAAAACAATGTCTCATTTATACTAAGATTTTGCAGAATATGTGCATAAAAGTGTTATAATAATTAATTATTCAAGATTTACATGAAACTAGGCGTTTACTCCATTGAAAAAAACTACATGTTTGGAAGAAAAATATGAAAAACCATGATCTTAAACATAGTGAAAAATTAGCATGTCGCCTCTTTGCTTCGATAATGTGTTATCTTGAAAACTGCAATTTTACAGGAGACTGATTTTTAACTTACAAAAAACAATTGTGACGAAACAAAGAACTTTTTTACTGTAGATCATTAATTTATTATTTAATACAACAAATATAGTATTTGAAAAGTTGTTAAAATCTTGGCTATTTGAAAGCTTAGCAAGAAATTGACTTCAATTTCAAAAAGGGGGAAAATATATCACGTTATTCTTGCAAAAAATTAATAACATAAGTGTTACAACCTAAGTAGTCACGGTGTTGATGATATTACTTTTGTTATGACACTGAGTTATGTCATAAATAAACATTGAAGAAATAAAAACTATTGGATTTGAGAATCAATTTTTATTGAAAAAAAAGAGGAACCGATACCTCACTTATTGTAATTTATATTATGACAAAACCAACTTAATACCTGCTACAAAAATAATCACAATTTGTATCGCTTACTTACTGAGATTACAGAGTCCACGTCATAATTTCGAAATAATCTGGCCGACCGTCAAAATTCTGAACGCTCATTTCGCCGATGATGAATTCAACGAATGGTTGTATGGTCGACTGTTAAAACTCCGAATGGTCATTCCGCCGATAATCAGTTCTACTAATTATTGTATGGTCGACTGTTAAAACTTCGAATGCACATTACGCATTTTTTTTATAACTATGCAGAAATAAATATTTTTTCTAACTGTTGCTCGGGTCGGGTAGTAGATGCAGCGTACTATTGGTTTACTGACGACGATTTAGTTTACTGACGATGTAGCATACCATCGTTTTAGTGTACTAACGATGTAGTGTACCAACGATTTGGCGTACTGTCGATGTAGCGTACCATCGATTTGGGGTACTGTCGATATATTAGCCTGTCGATGGAATTTTCGATACAGCGATCATCGATATAGTGACTGTTGATATTATGAACTAGACCCATTGAACTGTGCCACATCAGCGTAACGCTGCACTGTGTCTCTACACTGTGATTAAACGGATTTCTTCATCACAACATAATACCACCAATAATGATAAAGTTCATCATCGGCGTAATAAGCTTTTAAAATTTTAACAGTCGACCATACAATCATTCGTAAAACTGATCATCGGCGAAATGACCATTCGGAGTTTTAACAGTCGACCATACAACCATTCGTTGAATTAATTATCGGCGAAATGAGCGTTCGGAATTTTGACGGTCGGCCAGATTATTTCGAAATTATGACGTGGAGCCGAGATCACATTTTACTAGACAAGTTAAAGCATCTTTAGCTTAAATCTGCTTGATGACGATAAGGAGTCAGTCGACGAACTACTGCTACTACTAGTTGAATCACAACGATGGCAATTAGATTTTTTTTTATAAATAGGTCACGTCAATTTGACTTTACCTCGCCTGATGGTAAGCTGAAGGTAAAGTCTCAAGAACAGTTGTCTCAGTTGTTTTTTCTGCTACAGTATCTACAACTTCATTTCGTCCATTACATCCTCTATATTTGCATCCTCCACGCTTAGCATTGTGTAATTTTCTAAAACAAAAAACGTTCTGTTGCTTTAAATCTTTAAAATATTTTAGTACCTTCTTTGATTTATAATGTACCTTTTTTAACCTACTATGCACGCCTGATAACGTGTTCGAGAATAATAGCGTGTAATAATCACTTGAATAACTACTATAGTAGGCGTGACAGCGTAACAAACTAACTAACGAACTCGCAGACGTAATTAATTAGTTTTATTATGAGGCATAGATTAGGATTTGTACGAATCAAACATTATTACTAAAATATTATTATCACTTAGTACCCATATTTCTGTGCATTATTTAAATAGTAAATAGAACTAGTATTTAAGTCAGACGCGCGTTGGTATCTCGCACAGCGAAGTAGGTATACTAAGATTTATGGTTATGCCTACACACAAATACGTAGTTACCTACACTTGTGTTTATTTCAGGAGTATTTGCATGTTCCATTGTCATTGCCAGTTTAACTAATTTTTTACTTCTAGGTTCCATCTGAAAAATTAAGTACCAATGGCTATTAGTTTTAGCATTAACAAAGTACTATTTGGAAATAATTCCAAGAAAACAAATTTATTTTTGTTCTAAAACGAGACATAAACAATTATCTATAGCTTAAATTTTATATTAGAAAAAGTTTTATTACCTACAATGTTACATCGTAAGTTAAGACAAAGCAAAACTAACAGCCTTTCGGCAGCAGTGTGACATAAACATAATATAACAATCGACCTTCCGTATTATTTTTCAATATCAATGTGTCAAAGTTACATATCACATTATAAAATTAAAAATCGTATTTAAAATGAACCTTAACTTTGCAATTAAAACGCGATATGGTCGATAAGTCACGTTTTTGCAGAAATTCTTTAACACCTTCCGCTGCAAGCGCGCGGTGGCTACTATTATGTTGCGTTGTCGCATCAAACCTCTCCGCAGTAAGAGACAACGTGATATTGTGATCTATCACAGTGGCGCTGTCTTTTTCACCCACAGATTAGCTATTTCGCGCGTAAAAAATACCACGTTTTGTGAGAAAATAAAATCGGATACGGCGGTTTTAATTATCAAACAATAAAAAAAACGATTTTTCGGATATGTCACGTTATTGAAGCAAAGAGGCGATGTATGCTCCATGACGGTTAAATAGTATGGATACGACTTAGTAAATGCAAAAATAAATCAGTATGTTTTTTTTTAACTTATTTTTATTTATCTATTGATGAGCCAAATATTACAATTACTGTTGTGATTATATGCTTGAAGATAAAAAAAAGACGGGTTGCACTCTGGGAGTGCCAGCAGAAGTGAAAACATTTTCTTCTCTCTTTCTTCGTTATATACATAGAAAAAGATAAAAAGAATATACCATACCATACCATACCATACCATACAATACAATACCTATAAGATAGCGCCAATCATAAAACCTATCACTAATTTTCTACTAATTTTCTGTCAGAAGAAATTAATAAATTACAAAAAGAAAAAATTATCACAAAAAGTGTCAGGCCAGGTTGAACCCGGTACTATCTGAAACCATAGGGACTTACAGTCGAAGCGTTTACCGCTAAGCTACGATGCTATTTATCGTATCTTGCAAAATAGACAGTCTATAGCTAATGTTGTATGACGTCAGTCGTCGGTTACGGTTCAAAGGTCAAGCGATCCTGACGCGACAGTACGGATGAATGTAACAGCATTATTATCTAGTACAACAATATGGATGACAATTTATATATAACTCATTGACGACAGTTTTATTCTACATAAAAATCAAATCAATAAAACTAAATCATTTCATTTTTTATATGAAGTTCAAAAGTCTTATCCATATTTTATGAACGGGCAGCCATTTTGTGAGTTAAAACCTATATCTGTGGCGAGTCCCAGAATAGGACTTTATGTTGTTATATTATTTTTGAGGTTGGATTTTTTGCATTTACCACGTAAATACACGCATTTTGTAATAATCACATTGCAGTTTATTATATTAGTGATCTGATTACACACATTCGCGTCGGTTATAATAATGTTTCAATCCTAATATGATCAAGCAAAATCCATCTACCAATTCGTAAAATGACTTGCCCATCGCTTCAAAGCTTGTTTTTGACTTAAAATGTAATTAATAGGCCCATGTTAGAAAATAAACTGAAATATTACTTATTGTTCCATCGTCTTTTCTGTAGAAACACACACAAAACTTAGGAAATATTGTTCGAACTAGCAAGAAATGCGCGGCAATCTATGACTGAGCAGGTCACAGATTAAACTAAAAAAAATCATTTTTTTCGTACTACAGACGTGTAACGTTGCATGTCAGAGGGAAAAGTCGTTCATTCTTATTCGATTTTTAACGTGTGCGAAAGGGTAAGAATCGTCTTTACTCGTTAAAATAAGGCGCGAAATGAACATCTGGTAGGTCAAGTGGCGAGTCCCACCACAGGACGCGCCACAGACAAGCATTTTTTAAAAAGTCCCATAATGGGATCCTCCACGGACGAGGGGTTCACTCTATATATTTAAAAAAAACCGCATCAAAATCCGTTCCGTAGTTTTAAAGATTTAAGCATACAAAGGGATATAGGGACAGAGAAAGCGACTTTGTTTTATACTATATAGTGATAGTGATTTAGTATAAATAATAGTATAGATTATATATTATTAGTATAGATAAGTGTGTGTCTGTGTGTGTAATATAATCAAAACTGCGAATGTTATAAGGTAAGTCAGTATTCCAAATTATAAATTTTCACATTTATATTCATAATCAATCATTATTTAATTTAAAAAAAAAATGATATATTAAAAAAAAATATTCGCGGTTTTGGGATATTTATCTTTGCCTGTAATCATCATCACTTTAACGTAATTTCTAGTTGCCAAACTAGTAGTATACATACATACGCTCATTCCTATTTCCCCACCGGGGTAGGCTGAGACATAAACCCGCCATTTGACTCTATGCTTATGACGAACATCATCTACTGTAATTAATCCTTACATACAAGCCCGCCGGTTTCGAATCCTTCTGACCAGGACCCCGATTCACTGAACACGGATTTTCGGATTTGTTGGTCAACAAGTCATAACGTGACAGAACACGCGAGCGAGCGGACGTCTTGTTCTATACAATATGTCAGCGCTAGTCTTCACGCAGTGGACTCGAATTTATCACTCGATTAGTCGACCGCAAGGTTTGCTTACATGTCTTGATTTTTACACAGATTTCAAGTCATCTATGTAAATCATTTAATCAAGTGTGGGTGCGCCATTTCAGTTTAGACAAGCTATACACTTAAAGGCTCCACTAATGATCTATTCTCTTTACAGAAACGTCCGAATACGTCCAAAAATACGGAAAAAAGAAACAGAGAAAAAGAGAAACGTATGACGGGACAGAGTTACTATGGTTTCCGAACGCAAACTGATGGGAATAAAAAGACTTATATCCAAGATGTGCCAAAATCCAAACGAATTCTCGGCCCAGTGTGTAATTCAGATATTTGTGCGAAAAATATTGGTAGACACTGTCATAAGCTCACAGAGACGGACAGACAAACGATATTCACAAATTTCTGGCAGCTAGTTTGGTCAGAAAAAAAGGATTTAGTCAAATCTCTAATAGATATTGTGCCAGCAAAAAGGCGAAGACCCACACACAAAGGAATACATTCAAGAAAAGGGGATTCTAAGCTATATAACCTAATTCTTAACGACCAAAAACTACCAGTATGCAGAGTAACATTTTTAAACACTCTAGGCATCAAAGAAGCTATGGTTCGGTGTTGGCTGACAAAAGACTCGAAGCCACGTTTAAAAAAACCTCCAACAAAATCTTTGTCTGTGGTTTCTTATATTGACAGCTTACCGACCATAGAGTCTAACTGTCAATGTCAGAATAATGTCAGTGTAAAAATTAAATATATAAATATTAATGTTAAAAATCAATTTCAATTGTATAATATGTATTTTAAATGTATGGTTAGCCAAAGTATTAGTCCGGCATCAAGAAAAACTTTTGCTAAAGTGCTTAGTCGCAAAAACTTGAGGATATTTGGGTCTAAAACTGAGAAAGATGGTTGTAATTGTGTTAATTGGACTTTATGATATTATGGTACAGTTAATTAGGGTGTATCCCATCTGCCCCGGTGACTTGGCCCGGTGCCAGGCCACATGGGAAAAAAAAGTTTTAACTGGCCCGTTGATATGTTTAGCGGGCCAGATGACACAAATCAAGTGCCATCGTCCCCGGTAAGGGGAAAATAGAGGATACGCCACGAGATTTGTGAAATACTAACAACTTGCGTCTATGAAAGGGATTGAACTTATAAATCAAACTGCTTAGTTTACAAAAATCAGTTTTTATTGTGTATGACGCGATATCAACTTGTGTCATAAATCTCAACATGAAATATACTTATTATAAGTAGATCCTTAACATAAAAAAATAAAAATAATAATAATAATAATAACAATATTTTTGTATTATTAATTAACGAAGCCAAATAAAAAAAATATATTAATATAACATACAACTTATCTACTAACCTCTGAAAACTGATTTTTGTATACTAAGCAGTTTGATTTATAAGTTCAATCCCTTTCATAGACGCAAGTTGTTAGTATTTCACAAATCACGTGGCGTATCCTCTATTTTCCCCTTACCGGGGACGATGGCACTTGATTTGTGTCATCTGGCCCGCTGAACATATCAACGGGCCAGTTGAAACTTTTTTTTCCCATGTGGCCCGGCACCGGGCCAAGTCAACGGGGCAGATGGGATACACCCGTTAATTATATCTCTATGACTGCGAGAGATCTGGGTTCGGTTTCCGCTTGGGTTAAATACTTAATAATTATAAATGTGGAAGTTTCAAATCGATTTCAATATAAAAAAAAATTGAATCCTTGATCTTTGTCTTACAAGGGCAATGTTTTGACCATTAAGCTACCAGACCTCGCCCTAACTTCTATATCTGTCTTTGAGGCGACAGTGGAGTATTTCTCCGATATTCTTGTGAACTATCGGAACCAATGACTACTCCGCCCATATAATTTGAATTAAATTTTTAACCGCGGTAGCCTAGTGGTATGGGTAATGGACTGCTGAGACGAGGTCTCGGGTTCGATCCCAGGTTTTCCATGGCACACACCAATGACTTTTCGATCCTTTTCGAAGTTATGTGTGTATTTATCGCAGGTTTATAAGTGCCTGGTTAATGGCAATAGGCTCGCCACCTATTACATTGGGACCTAAACCATAAACTGCCGAAATGTGGGTGCTAGCACCTCTGCCTACCCCTTCGGGGATAAGCGTGAGTTAAAAAAAATAAGCAGTTTTTATGCTGAATATTCAAATCGATTTAAAAAATAATGTGAACGTTTATTTGGACGGATGTATATATATTATTATAATAATATAATATTACTCTTATACGCCAAAACTACCGAACTGACCGGGATGAAGTTTGACAAAGAAATAGATTCTTTTTCATCCTAGCGTAGCGTTAAAATCCCAGTCACATGACCTTGAATTCAGATTCAGATTCATTTATTTGCATTAACACGGATTTCACTACTTCGTAAGAATATCGATAGATGGCTCTACTGTCGCACAAAGTCGATTGTATAGGAGAATTTCGGA
This sequence comes from Eilema caniola, assembly GCA_949126895.1. Lineage (NCBI taxonomy): Eukaryota > Metazoa > Arthropoda > Insecta > Lepidoptera > Erebidae > Eilema > Eilema caniola. The sequence continues at coordinate 4,367,673 of OX421487.1, forward strand.
TATCCAAGACCTGTCCAGGTAGCTCAGTGGTCCCCCTGTAAAGGACTAGTATCGGGTTTATTTCCCGCCACGTTTTCCGATCTAAATCTATATAAACGGAACCATACTAATTACTTTAAAATTTGAAAAAGACTGATTGTTATTATATTATAATAATTGTTTAATAAATGTATATATATTAAATTGATTGTTGTATTATTTACTACTAAAATCTTAATTCGTATTACCATGGGGTACCGATACTAAGAAAATATCTTTAGTAATACTTAAAAATCAATAGATGGCATTAGTAGACTCATTAAAAGAAATAAAAAAAGTTCAGAACTTAAAGACATGATTATGTAAGCATCTAAGCATATAAAACTCGGTAATGTATAATAATGAATAAAGATTACGTGACAATAGTGCTATTTTAGTAAGACGCCATCTAGCGGCACGGTGCATTAAGTCTGTAACTTTTACAATTACTGCAGAATCAATATAGATTAGACTATTTATATTTATATTCAATAATGTGTTTAGTGTATGTTTTATTTTTGAAAAGTTAATTTTTAATAGTCAAAATTAGAAAAGTTTGCCGAAACAATGTCGCCATCTAGTTACAACTCCTGCAAATAAAAGTTGCCCGCCTCTTTTGGAAGTTACGAGTGTAACCATTTTTTGTTTCTGATTGTGCATCTGTTTATGAATTATATTATATTATCTGTGCTAGTACTCAATGGATTTTACTACAGCTAAAGAGCTCTTCCGAATCGTGTCTCCTGTTGTCACCCCAATAGTAGAGGCATAAGGAACTTTTGTGTCAGGTGTTCATTAGTGTTGACTATTGAGTGACTACTGTGGAGTCGGGGGCTTGATCTCCACAGTTTTACGAGTGAAACGACTTTTTTGCTGTAATATTGATGTTTATTGGGAAAAACACATCATTCCTACACGAGCTTTTTAAAAGGGGATTTGACGCGAGGTTTTTTATAATTATATACAATACAATGAACACTTATCTTCAAATCTTGAGCTTCCGGAGCCACGCTGGCTTTTTCAGAAGACCTCACGCGAACTGTCAGGAACTGTCCCACACGTCAGTTTCCTATCTTCTCAATTTAATATTTATTTTTTATTGGTGAAATGTGAAAATTCCCTTGGTGAAATTAGACACAAACTAGAAAAAATGCCCCCCATTAAATGTATGGACTGCACCAAAGCAGTCAACAAAAAGTCGCCTGGCATTGAATGCAGCAAATGTCGTAAATGGCGCCACACCGACTGCGCTGGCATCACCAACGAAAGCTTGCAATCCTACTAGAAACCGAGTAAATGATTTGGGTATAAAATATAATGACGTCATAATATATTATTTCATACAAGTTTCCTTACAATTTATCGTTTTGACGTTTAGTAAAAAGTAACTAATTTGACTAGTCAGTCTAATACCCAATTACTAGTATTCTCGCTAATGTAGTCTCCAGAGTAGTCTCCATAGAATACATAGATAATGTACATACATACATACATATAATCACGCCTTTATCCCCGGAAGGTTAGGCAGAGGTGAATTAACACCGACATTTCACCAATCTGTATTCTGTCCCACGTAATAGGGGGTGAGCCTATATCCGTATTCCGGTCACTATTGTTGACTCGAGCCATGCATCTGAGGCTGAGTCTGGGCTGTACATATCTGTCTGATGTTAAAGTTAATCAGCCCTCTCTCTTAGTCGCCTTGTACGACACAGATTCTACTCTGCCGGGAACCCAAACGACAATTATCCTAACAAAATCTATTCAAATAAAAATAAAATTGTTCCTTTGTATTGTGCATCTAAAACGTTGAACATTTTTTTAAATCAAAATGTCAATATTTTTGATAATTGTGTTACAAGAATATTATTTTTGACATTTTGGGGATTGAGATTAGATCGCAACTGACTATTAAACTGATTGTTATTAGGAAAATTGGCCTTCTGGATTCGAACCCGGGACCTCTCAATCGTAAGACCGACTCGTAAACCACTAAACTATCTTCATCTTTTAGGAATTAGAACTCCACATCCTACCGCCATCCAATCGCATCTCCGCGTTAGAATTATCGAAACTTCTAGAAGATAAATCAAATCTACTCGTAGATGTTCGAGCTGAGGCTGAGTTTGACATGTGTCACATAGAGGGCGCTCACAACGTGCCCATAGACAAGGTAGAAGTGAGGATTGAAGAGTTGGCGGGAAGAGTGAAGGAGAATAGCGGTGCAGGTATATCCATACTTCCATACTACTATACCAGCTAATACTATGCCTAATATACCAGCGACAATTTGGTCTTTTGACCAATCAATGTCGACCTATTGCATTTCCCACGTAATAACACCTCGACGTATTAACGTTTCGACCTAACGTACCAGCGACAATAAGATATTCCGACGAATTGTTGTCGACCCATTGTTATTCGATTATTTAACTTTCGGTATTATGTACGAAACCCGTTTTTTTATACCACTGAGTTGGCAGACAAGCACACGGCCCACCTGATGGAAAGTGGTTACCGTGGCCTATGGACGTGTGCAACTCCAAGGGCGTCACACTCGCGCTGCCGACCCTGTTAGAACAGATAGTTTCTGTGCCGTCAGTGTAGAAGACAAAGCAGAAGTACCCTTTGATCTTCCCACTAACAGCACCAAAACTCTCCAGTGAACTCTGGTTAAACTGCTCACCGCCGAGAACACAACACGAGGTTAATATGGCCGCGGTATTCTGTACAGCGGAGGTACTTACCTAGTCGGACTGCTCAATTGGATGGAAATGTCGTATCCTAACTTTCTAACGTAAGTGTTAAGATAGGAAAAAACTCGAATTGGTTCAGGCGGGAAATAACAATGTTTAAAAGTTATAAAAAATCACTCGTTGGTTCCGATAGTTCGTAAGAGCGTTGGTAGATAGCTTCACTGTAGCCTTAAAAGACGGATATAAAGGAAAAATTTGGACTTATTCAGGCGAGGTTCAATAGCTCAGTGGGCAGAGCATTCTCCCTGTTAGAGAAAGACCGATTCAAAATAGTTAATAGTTAGCATATTAAACTTTGCTGGTGGTAGAAATTTGATGGCACAAATTCGTCACAAATTTCGGCCGGGTGTGTACCACCGTGCACTTTTGCGAAAAACCCTCTATAGTAATCCAATCTCGGTTGGATTGCGTTCAGGGGTCAGCAAGTGCATAGCCGGGCAGGGGGGTTGTGGTCGCAGCACTAGTGGGACTGGTAGGTGTCACGCGGTGCGCAAACGACATTCCTCGACTAATGAGGCCGTCAATCTGAGTACCACCATTGTTAACATGGTACGTGTATGTAATAGTGACACTCTTTCCTGAGACTGTGCCTCCAGCTTACCATCAGGCGATGTGAAATCAAATTGACGTGTCCTGTACCCGGTGTTTGGAAAGCTCAATGAAACGACAATTTGATAAAAAAACGTCGCTACAAAAAAGCGAGTGCTTGGCGCCATTTGTTTTTTCTGTAGTGATGTTTTTTCTTTATGAAGTTGTCGTTTCATTGAGCTTTCCTAATACGATTGACAATAAATAATGCTAAAAAAATTAGAAAAAAAGTAGTTTTTTGAAAAAAAATATTTTTTTTTCTTCAAATCCAATAACGACATGTTGGCATAATCTTGCCAATATGTCGTATACTCGGAGTACTACCACGGGCTTTCGACTTCGGGAGCGTTCCCTTAACACCCGGTATATAAAAATAAAAAATCATTCAAGTGTCCTAATATATATTTTGTTACAGTTGTATTCATCTGTCGCCGCGGCAACGACTCACAGATCGCAGCCAAAATGCTATTAACAAAACTACCAGAGGCACATAAGTTTAAAATTAAAGACATGGTTGGAGGGCTTCACCTTTGGGCTCAAGATGTCGATAGCTCTTTTCCTATATATTAGTAACTATTTTTTATTTACTTAAGCTTTCAAGTGTGGTAAGCTAATGACAATCAATACCGTGAGGAATACGCATGCGCGAAAATATAAAACAAATCTATTTTTGTTGTTGGATACTTCGAAAAGCCTGTGAAAACTGAAATCAAAGGGAGCTGTCTGTGTCTGATTATATTCTGTGCCTGGTGCCATAGCAGTGAATATTAGTATTCCTAAACATCATAATATAATGGTCCAATAACCAGTGAGCAGTTATGGAGGTATTACTGGGGACACCTATCTAGGACTTAGTCACGAGACAAACAAGTCCAGGCGCGCGCGTATAGTGTTGTAATAATCTATAAATACATACATACATAAACTCAGGTAGGCAGAGGTGCTAGCACCCACATTTCGCCGGTTTATGTTTTCAGGTCCCAATGTAATAGGTGGCGAGCCTATTGCCATTAACTGGGCACTTATAAACCTGCGATAAATACACACATAACTTCGAAAAGCATCGAAAAGACATTGGTGTGTGCGATGGAAAACCTGGGATCGAACCCGAGACCTCGTCTCAGCAGTCCATTACCCATACCACTAGGCGATCGCTGTAACACGGCGTGCTATCCTCATAATACACAAGAAATGTTTACTGCACGTATAGAGCACATTTTAAGTCTACGATATGAATCCCGAATAGGATATTACTTCAGTGTTCTGGCTCTAGAGTGCAGCACTAGCGTAAAAAGCTTTTTGACAGGTCGTTTAAAGCGCAAATTACCGTCTCCTTCTTCTTCTTATTTTATTCAAATGTATCCTTGCATCAGGTATATACAGCAACAGACAGCCTCTGTGGCGTGGCAATAGTGAACGCGGCCGCTATATACGCAGTTAGGCGCGGGTACGATTCTCGCTCAGTGCAAGTATTTGTATGCATTGGTTTGGGTGTTTCTATGTATATTATTGTTACGAGCATGGGGATCGGTTTAAATAGAAAATGCGAGGACAACCGTTGCAGACAGATTTTATTCAGCTACACTTCAATTACAGCAAAGCGCGTAGAAATTCGAAAACTCTTCCTTACACAATACACAGTCACTTGTATAATTGCACTGTATCGCTTCGCACACTTTATCGCTTTGATCGCTTCGAAAACTAGTCGTACACTAACTTGAGCGGAGGCTGTTAGCTCGCCTTTTATATCGGGCGCGGCCGAGTAGCGAAAGATCGAGAAAAGACAGGTACGTTCTGAAAAAGACAGGAACTTTCTGGAAGGTTCTATTGGGTCTTGTGTCTCTTTCTAGCCTGACGTCTCGTTCTATTCATTCGATTCCTTCTAGAACAGTGACGTCAAGGCATGCTGTCTCTTTCTATAGTGCCGTCTCGCTTACTCCTATAGGAATTTTGGCCATATATTGAAGTGGCCAAGCGCCGGGCGTAGCATTATGTATGTAATTATAAAAAAAAAAACTATCTAAGTAGATATGTTTATCCGCATTCTAGATTCCATAACACAAGCTAGACAGCGTTGTGTGAAATTTTGTGGAATATGTAATATTTATTTTTATCATATAGGTACCGATGTTCTGCCAACCTCAATATTAACCGACACGTAAATGTCAAGTAATAGTAGTTTATGATACTGTTGCATAATAAGGGTTCTTATAACACGAGTGTGTTTTAAAAAAACGAGCCGTAGGCGAGTTTTTTTATATTATCACACGAGTGTTATAAGACCAAGTTATGTACAGTGTCATACACTACTTTATCTACTCTCATACTATAATACATAAACTAATTTATTTTACAAACCAAACCAAACTTTGTTTAATTTAAATGTATAGAACAAAAAAAAATATTCGCGCCAAGGCACAAACTTCGATTGCGCATGCGTGTTTCTTTTTTTTTTCTTCCGAAATGGCGGATTCTTTTTTTAAAGTAGAGGTTCAGTCCAGATGGGGATTGTATAGGTGTATCGTTATGATTAAAAAGTTATTTAATGATATAGGTGTCCATACAAGACCTGTATCGTAATAAAACTTTTTTTTTTGCCTGTGCGTAATGTTTGTCATAAGAGTTCTAATTTCAATTTTATAATCTTTGTATTATAGTATCAGAGTAGATAAAATGTATTATAAAACTATTAATGGCGAGACGCCAATGTCGAGTGTACCAAAGCCACGTTAGCCACGCCAGTAAATTTGTTTCCGTGTCGGACACCCACACGAGATTTAGGTTTATTTTTTTTTATTTATATAATCAGGTCCACTTACAGTTATTTACATTTAAACTATAACTAAAACATGCAATAATAATGAAAACACAGTGCAATGCAATAACCACTTACAAATGGACACAACATGTACAAACTTTATATATACCTAAGTAACAACAATTTATACGCTCCGTAGTGAAGTGGTGACTGATAGATGAGTATGTAATGTAATAGTGATGATCAGTGGAATCTACACTGACACGTACACATGCAATTTATTTATAATATTAATATTAATAGTAGACTAATGAAGAAGAATAAGAAGAATAGCCAGGTTTAGGTGGAATGATCGTCCTTTTTTTTTTTTTCATTATCGTCATTCTTGCCAAAGTTATATAACAAACAAATAACTACACAAAGTTTGTTCACTCCTTAGAATATTCTAATGGCCGCCATATATATTCAGATAATTTGATCGAATCAGGATTAGTGTGCTTTGATAAGTAACAAGTGGTGTCCTAAATAAATACAATCCCATTGTACATTAAACTTTGTAGATGCTACCTACTTGTCCTACTGTAAATCTGTTGGTGTACAATAAAGAATTATCTATCTATCTATCTATCTAAATGTCAATTGGATGTTTTAGAATTTTAGATTGACCAAAGTCAACCGGGGCGCAAGGCAATTGGCAGGAGTGTAAATGAATAATGCAGTTATGCAGTACAATGTTTTGTCCGGACTGTCAAGTTGGGCGTGTGTTTGGTTAGCACGTGTGCCCTTGAAAGTTTAATATTGCGATAAATCTGTGAGTTTTTCGTCTTGTTTGTATATGTAGCCGCCAACTAGTTTAACCAGCCATCCAATTAACTGACTAGACCGTTAACTAAACAGCGGCATTCAATTAACTGCCCACACATGTAGTATGCAATAACGTCGTTTTTGTCTTAGAGGAGAATTGCTCCCAGTGTTGCCAACTCCTAGAAATTGAAGTCCCTAGACTCGACATCAAAAGTCGCTAGATCCACACGGTCAGATACCCGATTGGAGTTGGTTAAGTCGGTAACCATGTTTAAATTAACACATAATTATTTAAATATTTTAAAGGAGTGATACGTAGCTTCGAAGTATGCCACGGGTGAAACCGGTGCGGATCAGCTAGTTAATAAGTTAAACATTCATATCCAGGCACAAAAGGAACCGTGTTTGTCAGTTTCCATAATGTCGCACTGTATAAAAATAATAATAAAGTTGTATCAAGTTGATAAAAATATGCTTATACTGTTGATTGATGGCACTTGGTGGAACTTGCTACACATCTTCAATGAAATCACTTGTACTGTTCCACATTATTTATTGATTTCCTGACCGGTTTCGCCTTACGGCATTATCAAAGGTTGATACATGTGTTTTGGGTATCAGATGTCAATTAGAGTAATAGGTATATTGAGTGTGTGGGTAGACAAAAATATTGGGATACCACTTTATAAATTTTCCCAAAATTTAGGGAGACTTTGTCTACCCACACACTCAATATACCTATTACTCTAATTGACATCTGATACCCAAAACACATGTATCAACCTTTGATAATGCCGTAAGGCGAAACCGGTCAGGAAATCAATAAATAATGTGGAACAGTACAAGTGATTTCATTGAAGATGATAAAAATATATAGATTATTGGCTCTAGTACAATTTCGAAAAGGCGCAAGTTTTTTCGCTAAATAAATTTTGTCGTCAAACTCTTTTTTGTTCGCTAAGACTTGAGCAAAAGTCGCTAAATTGGCAACATTGATTACTCCCGCGCCTCCAGGCGACGCGACGTCCCGCCACTAAAGTGACGCGCCATCGCATCGAGTGGCGCGCGTCACGACATCGACGTTATCGTACACTGCATAAGGTTTATAATTGTGTCACATAAATTGTCCGTTACCGCCAAATGTCCCCGCCACGTCTCTGCGGTATAAACCGCGCCTATGACAGTTTTTGATAAATTAAATTTATTATATAAGTGTAAGTGACTGAATACAATCCATGTATAAAGTAAATTGTCAGATGGGGCACTTAATGATTTTTTTGTAAGTACTTATAAAAATTAAAATATAATGTTATGATGAAAACTATTGTTTTATTGCGGGTTGTGTGATAGCTGGCGCCGTCAACTAACTTAATCAGCCGTCCAATTAACTGCCTAAGCTGGTAACTAAACGGCGCCATTCAATGAATACCTTAATGATATTCTGCCGTAACATTTATTACAACATTTAATAACCTGGCTGGCTAATGCTTAGGCCATTCGCAAGATGGGGCACTACCTCGAAATAAGACAGAAAATTACAAACAAATATACATACATATACACACATCTGTAAATCTCCGAGGGGGTGTATTCACAGAAAATTAGTGATAGGTTTATTGAGAAACTTACGCAATCCAACTTGGATAGGTTAGGTTAGAAGGTCTGTCCCGCGCATTAGCCTCCGTGGTTATTTTTTTTAACCATGCAGAAATAAGTATTTTTTTCTAGCTGATTGATTAAATGGCTAGGCAAGTAATTTTAACGTCGTCAATCCAAGCTATTTGCCTAGCCTTTTAATCAAATGGCTGAACACTATTTAGGCACTGTTCAGTAAAGAGCCTAGGCGGTTAATTGAACGGCTAATTGGCTGCGACATATCTATGCTTTTCAGTTTCGAGTTCGTTGCAAGCACGAGTTTTTGTATCTCTCCGGGTAATTAGTTGAAGGTGGGTAGTTTTGTGTTTTAGTGGGTTAGTGGCATAAATCGGGGCCCTTGAGAGTAGGACATTTGGGGTGGAGTGGGGTTTCCTAAAATCCATTGAAAATTCGTAAATGGTCCTGGGGCAGCCGGGTTGCGAAAGAATTGCCTTATTAGGACCTATTTGCTTGGAGTAAGGGGGGGGGGGGGGGGGGATAAAAAAAATAGTAGTTTATGATACTCTTGCATAATAAGGGTTCTTATAACACGAGTGTGTTTTTAAAAAACGAGCCGTAGGCGAGTTTTTTTATAGTATCACACGAGTGTTATAAGACCAAGTTATGTACAGTGTCATACACTACTTTATCTACTCACATACTATAATACATAAACTAATTTATTTTACAAACAAAACCAAACTTTGTTTTATTTAAATGTAAAATGTTGGCGCCAAGGCGCAAACATCGATTGCGCATGCGTGTTTCTTTTTTTCTTCCGAATCGGCGGTTTTTTTTTTAAAGTAGAGGTTCAGTCCAGTTAGAGGTTATATAGGTGTATAGTTATGATTAAAAAGTTATTTAATGATATAGGTGTCCATACAAGACCTGTATCGTAATAAAACTTTTTTTTTGGCCTGTGCGTAATGTTTGTCACATGAGTTTTGATTTCAATTTTATAATCTTTGTATTATAGTATCAGAGTAGATAAAACAAAATTAAAACAACAACAGGGCCGCAGGTAATACGAGGGTGGAAGGAGAGAATTGGAGGCAGAAGCTTATATAGAGGGGCGAGTTTTTGTACCGCCCCTATTCTTTTAGTTTAGAACAGACACCCTGTCTGGGGGGAGGTTTGCCTCCCTCTATGCTTTTTCTTTCCAGTCCTTATAACCGTCAATCGGGGCGCTTGGGAATGGGATGCTTCAAGAGATTTTGTAAAGAACCTATTAACATTATTCAGGGCGTTTAGGGGTAGGTATTTAAGTGGAGGGAGGGCGTGAACCCCCGTTGCGTGACATCAAAGAGGGGGGATTTCATGGGGAGGGGGAAGGTATACAATAAAACACAACATTAAACCGTCCTTTACCATCTATTCCTATATCGGCATACGCAAGTCGTCCTCATCAATGTCGTACTGCAAGTCTTCTTCGCGTCCATGGTTCAACCCCTCCCCGGCCCTCATCATGGGTTCCTCTTCCTCACTACTAACCTCAAAGACCCCTACTGGATCTTTCTTCTCTTCTTTTATATCTTCTGTCTTCTCTTCTATTGTATCTTCCGTCTTCTTTTCTCTTGTATCTTCTGTCTTCTGCTTCTCAAAGACATGAGCTTGTTCTTTGGGAGCTTCGGGAAAAAAAACCATGTCTGTCTTTCTTTTACGCTTTTACGCTTAAACTACTGAACCGATCTTGATAAAATATGGTATAGAAATGGATTACAGCTGAAGAAGTGATATAGTCTACCTTTTATCGCTAAAAATGGGCTTAAAAGGGGTGAAATAGGGGATGAAAATTTGTATAAAAGTTCATCATTTTTAAAGATAGGTATCGGGTTGGGTACATTAATCTAACAGTTAGAGCTTGAGAAAGTATATAGGCTATGTTGGCTAAGTAACTGACTGGCCTGGAAGTACCACTATCGCAATCAAACAATCAATAAGCGTAGGTATTGCTGTCCAATGCTGGACATGGCCTCTCCTTGGGAGGCTATGGCGTACTGTTTCCACATTGTCAGACGGGTTGGTACAGGATTTTATTTTGAGTTTTCCTAATACTATGTTTTTTATCGTTTGTCGCTTCTTACGGCACCCTTCGAATGTGAGGAGGTCACTACACGGATTACCATTAGTCGGAATTGTGCCGATTACAACGCACGCCGTATGTAACTGAGTTTGGATATCTGTGGTCGTGGTGCTAAGCCGAAGGTGAGGTTCCCAACGCATATCCCTTGCATCTCTCGGACTTAGATGTCACCCGCATACGGTGCAGAACATTCCTTCAAGAACCAAGCGGTTCGGTGACTCTTTCCTTTGTCGCACCATTAAGACCTGGAATTCCTGCCCCTCTAGACAAGTGGCAATTCGCTTGCCAGAGTTTGATGGAATAGCATGACGAATATATGGGATTTGACGTTTATGACATGCGTTAACGACTGTCACAAACGTCAAATCCAATACATTCGTCATTCTATTCCATCAAACGCTGGCAAGCGAATTGCCACTTGTCTAGAGGGGCTGGCCAGCTTACGTGTTTCCCGCTTCCTACAGTCCCGGGTCCTTTAAGCGGGGCGTGAAAAAGCATCTGATGAGGCCATCAAGCTGAGTGCCACCATTGTTAACATGGCACGTGTATATAATGGTGGCCCTCTTTCCTGAGACTTTGCCTTCAGCTTATCATCAGGCGAGGTAAAGTCAAATTGACGTGTCCTATACAAAACCCAGTCTGATCTAGGGCCATTTCTCCATATCTGGCTCTCCTTGGGTATGAAGGCGAAGGAGTCTTTAACTCGTCCACGGTATAAGGAGGTACGGCCTTCTTGTGCTAGGATGACAGGCTCCATCCGTTACACACAGGCCCACGCTCATGGATGACGTAGGTCGTGTACTCACCTTCAGGAAATTGAAGTTTCAATAAATATTCCTTCTCTTCTCTCTCTATATCCTTGTGACTCTTGGCGTTAGTTCCTGTTAGTAATGACAATAGACTTGTCACATTCAGATGAGAAGTAGGTTCTGAAAAATTTGAATATTTGTACATTTGGCAAATCAGATTCAATCAATTTTATGCCCGGTTCACTTTATTCCAGCCCAGTATTTTTGTTTTATACCCTGAGTGGTTACAACGGCCTATGGACGTGTGCAACACCAGGGGAGTCACCCTCGTGCTGCCCTGTAGTTTGAAAAAAGTCTTTGTTTTGTAATAAGACTTCTGTGCCGTCAGTGTAGAAGACAAAACAGGAATAGCCTTTGTTCTTCCCACCGACAGCACAAAAAGCCTCCAGCAATCCAGCGAATCAATCCAGTACAGTCCTAGACTGGATTATATTCACATCTAGCCTTTTAAACGCACTTTTTCCAGCACTGGAATGCTATTTCTTTTTTTATTTAAAAATTTATGCACACGCAATTAAATTATTACAATATATGGATTGTGGAAAGTATAATACAATGCTACTGCTTATTTCTTTAAGAAATTTCTTCCAGCAGACCGGCGAGAGGAGATCGTGAAAAATAAGAAAAGGTACACTGACGTGTGTATGAAAAAGAGAAAGAACAGAGTTTACACACATGCTACTGGAACTATGTGAACCGGGCATTAGCCTATCATAGTCCACTGCTGGACATAAGCTTCTCCCAATGTTACGAGGCTTTAGACTACTGCTTCCATGCTGACCAGGCCCTCGATTCTGCTAAAGCAAAATCAACGGTCACACCAAAGACACAGCAATAAATGGCATTAAATTTTAGACTTTACTAGCTGACCCGGCGAACTTCGTACTGCCAATATTTTTCCGCCCGCGTGGCGTTAGATCCCGTTCCCGCTGCACCCTCTACTATATTAAACATGTATTATACATATAAACCTTCCTCTTGAATCACTCTATCTACTTATTAAAAAAAACCGCATCAAAATCCGTTGCGTAGTTTAGTTTAGTATAGTTCGTAAAATACAAAAGGTATTGTTGTGTTGACTTAAATAATACTGGAAGGCCGATTGTTAAGATAGTTGGCCCACTCTGGATACTTACAACTATTTGAGTACTCTAATAACCAATATAAAATTGGGATTTTGGTATTTGGATTATTTTGAGTACTTTTGTTAGCAACATTTTAATGATGCTGTCTGTACATAACCATGTTTCTGCAATAAATGATTTTTGAAGTGAAAACTTCTTTAGCGGCGTTGGATGGGTGTAAAATGTTAAGGAAGCGTCAGGATTAGTTGACCTTTGAACCGTAACCGACGACTGACGTCATACAAGATTGGTACAGACTATCTATTTTGCAATTTATAATAGATAGCGTTGTAGCTTAAACGGTAAGCACTTCGACTGTAAGTCCTTATAGTTTCAGATAGTATCGGGTTCAAACCACCTCCTTTAGGGATTTTTCGTGATTGTTTTTTCTTATTACAATTTATTACTTTTGGTGATTATTTTTTCTTTTTGTAATTTATTACTTTTTATGATTATTTTTTCTTTCTGTAATTTATTATTTTTTGTGATTATTTTTTCTTTTCATAATTTATCAATTTCTTCTGACAGAAAATTAGCAGAAAATAAGTGATAGGTTCTATGATTAGCGCTAATATATTATAGGTATGGTTTGGTATGTTCTTTTTTACCTTTTTCTATGTATATAACGAAGAAAGAAAAAAAGAAAATGTTTTCACTTCTGCCGGCACTCCCAGAGTGCAACCCGTCTTTTTTTATTGTTTTTTTTTTTGTTGAATTTGAGCTCACCCGCCTCCGAAGCACTATATATATCTTCAAAAGATAACAAATAAAAGTGTACTGCGCATTTAGTATGGAGCATATTTGCGCACATATTTGCGCACATTTTGGGTCCAATTTCCAGTGCAATACTTACCTGATGGTTGAAGTTTTTCCTTCTCTACGCCCGAGTCTAACTCTGTGAGCCTATGACTTTTAACGTTGGATCCTTGCAGCAGCGACAATAGACTTGTCACATTTAATTGAGAAGTAGGTCCTGAAAAATTTGGATTTTGTTCATTTTTAAACCACTGAGGTGGATCTGTATTTGGATCAGGTAATAGAAAGCCAGTAACAAGTTTTCGCTTATATAGTCGCTGCATATGTAAAACATTCTGAGCAGTACACAAGCAACATAGAACCTCAATTTCTAGGTTTAAAAAATGCTAAACTCAAGCACCTTCTTGCTGCGGGCACACTAGTCAAGGAGGGTCAATATCGTGCTGCTTACATAGTCTGTTAAAGTTACAAGTAGCTGTTTTGCCTGTAATGTGTAGAAGCATTCGGAATTCGTAGCGACAAAAGCTAGTATTGTTATAAAATTAAAACGAATACCCAAGCGGATCGGCTTCATATAACCAATTTTCTCCCTGATAGTTTTCGCTGAATATCTTCTATGGTGGCTGGTATCTCCTCTTGAGGGGTTTGAGCTCGTCCTGGTGACCATAACTGAAAAGTATAATGTTGGTACAGTCGACTTGTCACCTCCTGTGCAGTCAGCAGAAGCAGGGCCTCGATTCTACTAAAGTAAAACCATTGTCATACCACAGACACTGTAATCATTGCCCATTTAATTTTAAACTTTAAGAACATGTTTTAAAAGTCTAATATTAAATGGCTTTTTGTAGAGTGAATGAAAAAGTGAAATGTGACACTCTTCATTTAATTTTGGACTTCAAGCTTATAGCAATAAAGTCTAAAATTTAATGCCATTTATCGCTGTATCTGTGGTGTGACAGTTGATTTTGCTTTAGCAGAATCGAGGGCCAGGTCGTGTTTTTTATATCACTTAGGTGGCAAACGAACACACGGCCCACCTGATAGAAAGTGGTTACCGTTGCCTATGGCTGTTGCAACACGAGGAGAGTCACACTCGTGCTGCCGATCCTGTAATTACAGAGAGCGCCGTCCAGTGCAGAAGACAAAGCAGGACAAGCCTTTAGTCTGCCCACTGACAGCATAAAACTCTCCAGTGAGCTCTGGCTACCCTACTCAACGCCGGGAACACAATACGAGGTTATTATGGCCGCGGTATTCTGTAGGGCGGAGGTACTTCCCCAGTCGGACTGCACAATTGGACGGAAATATCGGCGTATCCCTTTGCAAGGTCAAGATTATGACACAGTGGTTCTCATAACAATCATAACTGAGGGGGTTCTCTAATTTTTTGCAGTGTCAGTGTTGTGAAAGTGGGTAACAATCAATGACGTCATTAATTGACACGTCATGACACGGAACATGGCGTCTTTCATAAATAGCGCACACACTAAACAAATATTTATATTACTATGTAGATAAATAATTTTATTATTATTACGAATTTCCATTCGTGTGGTGGCGTAGAAAGAATACAAGTATCACCACCCCATCTAGTCCAAAGGGTGTCGTAAGAGGCGACTGACGGAACAATACGCAGACGATATCACTGCGAGAGAAGGAACACTCGAAATAAAACCCTGTACCGACACGTCTGGCCATTGTAGAAACAGTTGGCCAGGCCCTCGATTCTGCTAAAGCAAAATCAACTGTCACACCATAGGCACAGCGATAAATGGCATTAAATTTTAGACTTTATTTCTATAAGTGTAAAGTACAAAATTAAATGAAGAGTGTCACATTTCACTTTTTCATTCACTCTACAAAAAGCCATTTAATATTCGACTTTAAGAACATGAAATTAAAGTTTAAAATTAAATGGGTAATTCTTACAGTGTCTGCGGTATGAAAATGGTTTTACTTTAGTAGAATCGAGGCCCAGAGCATCCCAACATTGGGAGAGGCCTATGGCCAGAAGTGGACTGCTGGCCTATGGCCAGCAGTGGACTGCGAATGCAATGGGCAAATTGATTGATTATGATTGAATTATAGTTAATAATAAATCTATTATCATTGGTGGCAATTCGCAAAACGGGGGCTGATCTTAGATCACTGTTCTTTCAGACGTAATTATTATTCACAGTTTTATCTTATGAATCTACATAAAGATACTTACAAACTATCAATATAAACATAAAACACAGGAAATTATTTTTCATTGTGAAGATTACATTAGATCTGCGATTCTGAAACTCAATTAGAAATTAGAAATTCAATTTTGTCTCTGACAAATCATTGAATTTGGCGCGAAATTGCACAGATAACAAACAATCTTCGTTAATTAGTTTCAATAGCTCTAAAAGGGGACATTGCATGTTGCTGTCCATTTGCAGATGAGTAGAAGAAATAATAGGGGTTAAAGTAGGAAATTGCCGTTTCATTGTAATAGGTACTTCGAATTGACATAGAACCTTCATGGTTTGAGATTTTTGAGTGAAACTTTTTCCACATGGTACCTATGTAGTTCTTCATTTAAAAATGTGCAACATTCGATTATCGACTTTCAGTTGTTTTTTTTTATTCAGCTTAGACAAGAAAGATGGATACTTCGAAAATTCGAGTGATTTTTGAATACGAGTTCCGACGCGGAACTAACGCGGCAGAAACAGCTCGCAATATCACTGTTGCGTTTGGAGAGGGGACTGCTAATGAACGCACCGTGCGATTTTGGTTTAAACGCTTTCGTGATGGAAACTTTGATTTGAAGAACGAACCACGAGGAAGGCTGTCCACACAGGTGAATAACAAGGAATTGAAAGACATGGTGGAAGCCGATCCGAGCCAAACTACCCAGGAAATAGCTGCATGGTTTAACGTTACCTTACCAACAATATTGACTCATTTGCGTCAAATCAATAAAATAAAAAAATGTGAAAAATGGGTACCTCATGATTTGACTGATCTGCAGAAAGAAATGCGTGTTGAAACTTGTGTTGCCTTGTTGAATCGATACAGAAATGAAGGAATATTGGATCGAATTGTGACATGTGATGAAAAGTGGATTCTTTACGATAACCGTAAGCGAAAAATGCAATGGCTGACCCCAGGTGAAACGCCACAACAGTGTCCTAAAGCAAAGCTTACCAATAAAAAGGTAATGGTAACTGTTTGGTGGTCTCAGCATGGTGTTATTCACTATAGCTTTCTACGATCTGGTCAAGCAATAACGGCAGATGTCTACTGTGCCGAACTCCGAACAATGATAGCAAAACTAGCAGTGAAACAGCCCCGACTCATGAATCGATCTTCACCATTATTGCTCCATGATAACGCGAGACCTCATACAGCACGAGAAACCGTTTTAACTCTACAGGAACTGCAATTAGAAACTATCCGTCACCCTCCGTATTCGCCAGACCTTGCTCCAACAGACTACCATTTTTTTCGTGATTTGGACAATTTTCTATGTGATAAAAAGTTTTCTTCTCAGGAGGCAGTACAAAATGATTTCACACAGTTTGTCGAATCTAGATCACCAGAGTTCTATCGCAAAGGCATAAATGACCTTCCTACTAGATGGCAGCAATGTATAGATAATAATGGTAATTATTTTGATTAAATAAATACGTTAAATTAAAAAAAAAACGAATTTCAATTTGTCAGTACAAATCGGCAATTTCATACTTTAACCCCTAATATTAAGACCATAAATGGTGATATTTTAAATACGGTTGTTGAGCTTAGGTGTATGAAGGTTTGATTCTGTAATCCGTAATTTTTTAAATACATATAGGTACAGGGTGTAAGTAATCGTTAAGTGTGTCCAGGCGATTATTCCGTAACTATAACAGATATCGAAAAACTTTAAACTGATATCGTAAGTAAGTTCCCTAATGAGCAAAATGTCAACAAAAGTTTTTAAAAATCAAACGAGATGTGACATTTTTGACATTAAACACTCCCATACAGTATGAGATTAGTAGAAAGGTCTTTTTTTTTCAAATTCAAATGTTTGTGCATCACATCCATTTTATGAATCCAAAAGAATATTAGCAACCGATATTATCGAAATTGCTAATATTCCCACTAACCCCTCCAACTAAGCTAAATTGCTTGTGCTAGGAGTGGGTTCACGTCGGTAGTGTAAAGGCCAGGATTCGAACCCGAGACCTCTCGATCGTCAGGCCGACTTCTTAACCACTAAGCTACCGACATTAGGTGTCAATATGAGTTTAGGTACACTACAATATATTTATTATTTCAGCACATGCATGGAAATTCTACAGTCACAAAGAATACAATAAATGAAATAGAATGTCAGTAGGTATATAAATGTCAATAGCATAAAAACAAGTCATTAAAATTGGTTGCCTGTAAAGTCGGTATACAGGCGAAAGTTTTACGTGACAACGACTTTGAGTGGTAAAATAATTTTAATGTGAATATTCATTCGTATAGTAGGAAGAAGGATGTTATGTCTGTCTCTCTCGCTCTTAGGCGGGCTGGAAGGGACGCGTGCCTCTCACTCGCTCTCATTGTAAGCGCATAACGCGGAGCGTAACGCCTGAGCGTAACACAATTTCTTGAAGTGTCACCCGGCAAACCAATTTATAAGACGTTGTCACGTCAAAAAACATTTGTGAAAATTATTAGCATGTCAATATTTTTTAGTATAAAGTTTATTATAAGTTTATTATTAGCATTATGGAAATAGGTTGGCTCAATGCTAATAATAATGGTAGTATTCAGTCATAGTTTACCCTTACATTTTTCCAATTCCTCTATCGTAGGTAACTATAAAGGTATTTTTTATGAGCCATGTTTTCAACTTTGTTAGTTTAGAGGTTGGAAGTTCCTTCAAACTTTTAGGTATCGCATTATAAATACGGCTACACAATTGTAAAACAATTTTTAAGGTAAAGAGCCGTATTCGGTACTCTAGATAAAACAATTCGATCCTGATTTCTAGTGCTCCTCGGATAAACCTCACGTGCCTTCGAAAAGTTTAGTTTCCTCATTTTAAAAGAATATTTAAGCTTATTACTGATATTAAAGGAAACTGTTAACCTAACAGAGTAATAAAACTATCTTTTAATTGAATAATATTTATTTCTTAGTAAAAGCAGATGTTCGAAGTAACGTCCTTGTTGTGCGATACAATGACGAGCTCTACTTACAGTTTCTAAATGAACTTTTCTTAACATTTGCGGCGTAATTAAAGCAATTGCACGACGTACACGATTCTGTAACTCTTCTACATTCTCTCAGCGTACACTTTGTCTTTGATAAATTGCCATAGGAAGAAATCACAGGGCGTGAGATCCGAAGATCTGGCAGGCCTAGGTGTTGCACTGTTGGCTATTAAACCATCATAACTGTCTCGTAAGTTTGATTTTTAAAAAGTTATTGATGTCATTTTACTCATTAGGTAACACACTTTCGATATCAGTTTAAAGTTTTTTGATATCTGTAATAGTTACGGAATAATTGCCTGGACACACTTAACGATTACACCTTGTATAGTACACGTCGATTTGACTTATACTGAAGATAAAGTCTCAAGAAAGAGGTTCATCATTATAGACACGTAGCATTGTTGCAATGGTGGCAGCTTGACGGCCTCATCAGATGCTTCTTCACGCCCCGCTCAAAGGATCCGGTACTGTAGGAAGAAGGAAACACGTGAGCTGCAGGGCTAACATGCGCGCGTCGTCAAATATCTCGAATCGAGATGAGATATCATCTCGAGTCTTCTCGAGCGAAGTAACGCCGACATATTTTGTCGCGTCAAACTTTTTCAATTGTTGTCTAGGCATACACATTTTTTAAACATTTATCCGATAAAATCGGCCCGATACGGCCATTTGCTCGAAAGCACATACTAGTTAGGGATGCTAGGTATGAAAAAAGAGAAAAAATAGTGCAAACAATTTTCGACCTTATTGACATGACATGCTATCGAATTTTTTTTCTTATATTCGTGATCAGCGTCATCAATTAATGCGAAAAGACACGTACCAAAGGAAATGTCATTAAGGTCGAAAATGGCTTGCAGTCGTTGTTTTAGTCCAAAATGAACCGAGCACAAAAAATGTTTACACGAGGTAACTTCTCGTCGACCAAATGAAAGACGGGAGACAAAACATTTTAATTTAAAAAAGAGAAAAAATAGTGCAAACAATTTTCGACCTTATTGACATGACATGCTATCGAATTTTTTTTCTTATATTCGTGATCAGCGTCATCAATTAACGCGAAAAGACACGTAACAAAGGAAATGTCATTAAGGTCGAAAATTGCTTGCAGTCGCACAAAGGTACTAAATTTTGATCCAAAATGAACCGAGCACAAGAAAAGTTTACACGAGATAACTTCTCGTCGACCAAATGAAAGACGAGAGACAAAACATTTTAAATGTCAAAATTCGAGTAAATAAGGGCACGTATGTTACAATTTGCAGACACTAAGTAGAGATGATTTCTCGAAGTCGAGTTATGGCGACATCTGACAGATCGCCATGAAATTTGCCATGTTACCAACAGTCGATATCGACATAAAACGGCAAAATGCCTCGAGATAGCTATCTCGTGGCGCGCATGTTAGCCCTTCATGCTACCAACAGTCGACATATCGACATAAAACGGCAAAATGCCTCGAGATAGCTATCTCGTGGCGCACATGTTAGCCCTGCTGGCAAGGAGTTCCTGGCCCTCGATTCTGCTAAAGCAAAATCAACTGTCACACCACAGACACTGCGATAAATGGCATTAAATTTTAGACTTTATTTCTATAGTCCTAAAGTCCAAAATTAAATGAAGAGTGTCACATTTCACTTTTTCATTCACTCTACAAAAAGCCATTTAATATTAGACTTTATGAGCGTAACTTTAAAGTTTAATATTAAATGGGTAATTCTTACAGTGTTTGTGGTATGACAATGGTTTTATTTTAGTAGAATCGAGGCCATGGTCTTAATGGTAAGTGATTACCGTCTGTGGCAGCCTCTGTGGCGGATGACAGCTAGTACCGGTAGTGAACGCAGCCGCTACGCAGGAAACGCGGATTCGATCGCCGATCAGTGTAAATATTTGTACGCATGAAAATGGATATTTGCATTGGTCTGGCCCCCGATTCTACTAATTTTATGACATAACAACACCACTGTCATACCGCTGATATTGCATAAAATGTCATTAAATTTTGGACTATAAGTCTTAGTCTTAAAGTCCAAAATGAAAAAAGAAAGGATTTTTAACATTTTTCATTCACTCAACAAAATTGTCATTTAATTTTAGACTTTATTAACATAATTTTAAAGTCTGAAGTTAAATAGGATTTGTCATGGTGTTTGTGGCACCGTAGTGGTGTTGCTATGAAAAAAAATTAGCAGAATCAGGGCCCTGGCCCCCGATTCTGCTAATTTTATGACATAACAACACCACTGTCATACCGCTACATTGCATAAAATGTCATTAAATTTTAGACTTTATTTCTATACGTTTAAAGTCCAAAATGAAAATAGAAAGAGTTCATAACATTTATCATTAACTCTTCAAGATTGTCATTTAATTTAAGACTTTACCGGTATAACAGTAAAGTCTAAAGTAAAATGGCAGTGGTTATAGTGTATGTGGTACCGCAGTGTCTTTACCATGAGAAAAATAATAGCAGAATCAGGGCCCTGGTCGTGCCTCGGAGAGCACATTAAGCCGTCGGTACCGGTTGTCATACAAACATCTATGGTAGTCGTTACAGGTAGTTGGAGCCCTAAAAAGTCCAACAAATGGTCTAACTGCAATGCTTCGATATCGCCTGTGGAGGTCAGATGGTAGTCGCTTCACAGAAAATATCGAATTTCAGCCATTCCACAATTAGACTGGTAAAGCGGGTCCCAGACTCCAAGCTAAAAGCTTCGGATGCGACATCAATTAACGCTAGGATGAAGAATACCGTCCGTGGTACTTAAAATCATCATCAGCCTTGCGTTAGACTTAGACCCGGTCGTTTCCGAGGCCTTTACCTCTGAGTCCGGGGTCAGGTTAAACAAGACGTGACTTGGTTTTTCGGCTATATTGGGAACGCTGTCTGACCTCTGAACTTGGGTTTTGGTTTTCGTACCGGTTTATTAATAAGGAATTAATCGTATGGAGTTAAGGTGTTAAGTTTATTATTAATATTGGATAACGATAACTAAAAGCTTTAAAGCACACCTTTTGGCCTAGCACTGACAGTTGTTCAGGCCCCCGTTTCTGCTAATTTTATGACATAACAAAACCACTAGCATACATCTGATATTGCATAAAACGTCATTGATTTTTAGACTTTATCTTTGAGTATTAAAGTCCAAAATGAAAAGAGAAAGAGTTTATAACATTTTTTTCATTCACTCTACAAGATTGCCATTTAATATCAGACTTTAACAGTATGAAAGTAAAGTCTAAAGTTAAAAATGGCATTGGTTACGGTGTTTGTGGTACCACAGTCGTTTTGCCATGACCTAAAGACTATTGACAGGCGGAACTCTTACTTTGTGCTGTCAGTGGGAAAACCAAAAGCTATTCCTGCTTTGTCTTCTACACTGACGGCACAGAAACTCCCTGTTTGCAGGATCGGCAGCATGAGTGTGACTCCCCTGGTGTTGCACACGTCCACTAGCCACGATAACCACTTTCCATCAGGTAGGCCGTGGGCTTGTCTGCCACCTCAGTTGTATAAAAAAATATTTAAAAAAATGCCGTTTAGTTCGAACGGGCAATTAATACCTACAAACATTTATAAACACACTTTAAGTCCCCGAAGGGATAGACAGAGGTAGGTATTTCAATAGATACCCACATTTCGCCTTATGTACCTAATTTGAGGCAAGCCCATTGTTGACAATCAGGCACTTTGTCGTCAAGTCTCAAGAGACAGAGTGTGGAACTGTAGACACACGATTAATCATCTAGACAGCCGCTAAGAACGGATTTTAGGCAACTCCACCCATAATGGGGTAAAACGGGGGTTGGAAGTTTGCACGAAAGTCCCACGTTTTATTTGGTGCTTAATGTAGTTTTTGGTGTGGAGGTGTTATTTATTATTTTATTATTTATTAATTTATTTCTCTCTCATCGACCATTACAGTTCATAGAATTTATACAACATTGATTCACCTTGAGAGAGCTGGAGTCCGTAGTAGGTGTGACACCTGTATGACAGATCTCCAGGCCCTCCTGATACTATGTCACAATAATCTAGTACATCAAGCAGTGTGAGATTTACAACAAACATGGTATATGTTACGTACGTTATGTTACATGTACTAATAATGTATCCTTAGAAATCAACCCCCTTTTGGGGTTAAAACAGTGGATGGTAGTTTGTATGGAAATATAACTCACTCCACGCGTAAGTAGGTACGAAGTCGCATTATATAACTTTAATTTAATGTATTGCGTATCATCAGACCATCATACAAATCAACACCCCGCATCATTTATTTTACCTGTCCGAAATAAATATCAACAAACTTATTTTGCATATACAAACCAAAATTGTATTCGATTATCGACTTTATCCTCTAAGCAATAAGAGTTATAACACAAGTTACAAGCAGCAAATTTAATCTAGGTTAACTTCCAAGCCCTTTTCTTCCGAAACTGACCTGTGATTGGCTAATTCATAAAATGCGCGCGCATTCTAAATTCAGAATTTGTGTCTTCTCTTATACACACGTTATACATTACTGCTTTTTCTTCATAAAGTATTTAACTTATCGCAAAATAAACAGCAAGGGTTATTGAAATTACAAAATTTGTCGCAAAACCCCATTTAGAGAGTTCGCAATTCTTTGAATGCAAACTATTCTCTCCAGTTGAGTTTCGCTATCCGCTGCACTTAGTAAGGACTTTAAAAAAAAGAATGTAACAGACGCAAAAAGAATGTGTGCCTACGACAGAGTGCCTTAGAATTTAAAAAAAAAAGTGTTATTTCTAAAAATAGAATTTAAAAAGAAGTGAATGTCAAAATTCTTTTTTTAAATAAAATTTTAAGATACGCCTAAATAAGTGCCTTCGTAAGAAACCATTTTTAAATTTTTAAACTATTTCCATTACAAATTCGTAAATTATTTTCTTTACAAATGGCTAACGTTGGAAAAGTATTGGCTACAATAAAGGCAGTGATTACGCGGTTGGTGTTCGCTTGCCACGCCATAATAGCGATATGGCAGGTCACAGTTTTCAAAGATGATTTAGAATATTGGTATTTGGCATCTCCAATTCTGTTATTGATCTTCGAAGGCGTTTTTACGCTGACTATAAAAGAAAATCAAGAGTGGAAGTGGTAAGTCGTAGACAAAGAATTAACCTTTATGCTTTATGATATTTTCTAAAGTGTAAGCAAATAAAAAATCACTTTTTAAAAGATTCTATCGTGATTTATTTGTTATTATTTACTTTTAGACCGACGTTTCGGCTACTTTTCAGCAGCCATGTTCGCGGTTTGACTTAGGGTGATAGTTGTCAATGGTTTGAAGTGCCAGTTATCTCGAAGTACCTACCCGAATCATGATGAATAGGCTACTTGACTCATACTTAATTTCATACATCGAATGAGTTTTTCCTTTAGTACTTGACTTAGGAAAACGTAAAAAAGCGATATCGTGAAATAAAAGTACATGATCAATAAATAAAATTAATTTGAAAAACCCATTTTTATTTTTTTTTATTCAACGGGTGAGAACGTCCATGTTATGATGTCTATAGTATACGAAAACAACGAAACGTCAATTGTCACAATTATCATGGAGATGTGCGATCATTTGTACGAGTAAAACGGATTGTGATTTTGTGAAAACATCTTCCGTAAGTGAAAAAAGGTGATTGTTTTTTCGAGTTACTGAAGAAAACAATGATGGACATCGGATTTGTAAAAGCAGAAAGCACAAATTTGCCAAGAATTAACTCGCCACGAATCCTGATTTCTGCTCAACCCAGCCAAGAAACGTCAAGACTGCTTTGTAAGTACATTGCATTTTATTAATATACTCATGGAAATAAAACAAAAGTTCCCTAATTAATTTTTCAACTAATAAGTAATACTGAAGTAAAGGCTCATATCATGATAACATAACCTTCAAATAATTATAACTACTTACATATTTCTCATTATACTTTTTCAGATCTGTCAGAGAATCATACGGCGATGATGCTATAGGGTACGTGCAACTTAAACGGGGGGAACAAACTGCACAAGAAAATGTAAAATATGTCCTGAACATAAAGTGCACGCAAAACAATACACGGTGTCAGTACTAGTGGACTGAGCTGCCAATGGCATATTGTTGTTTACATGTATTTCTGACGTCACAGCACAGATGATTTATCGAACAACATGGCGGACAGCGTTTTCCCCGGTTTTTGAAAATCATATCTTTTAAATAAAGTTTTCAATATTTATAGGCTTAAAAATAAAATCTCATAATTTTTTTTTGTGTAATGGAATAATAATTAATCGTTTAGGGCAGAAAAAAAAATGAGTCAAGTAGCCTATTGTTGATGTTACTATTTACGTAGACTGAGCTCACTGTGTCGTTAAGTCTTGCTGTTTTTTGCTTTTTACTAGGTTTGTTTGAGTGCATGACTTGGGCCCAAGGCTGCTGGTACGTTCCAATCATCTTCTCTGTTAAAATATTTTGTAATTTTTTTTTATCAAAATTTTATTTTAACAGAGAATAACAAATAAATCGCCAAAGAATCCATTAAAAAGTGGTTTTATACTATATTTTCACGCTTATTAATCCCCAAAGAGGTAGGCAGAGGTGTCTTAACTCAGTTAGCTCTCAAATTTGGCAACAATGATTTTCGGTCCTATTATAGGGGGTATAATGTTGTCTGTGATAGGGGAAGCCTAATTGTTGTCAAGCACTTAGTCATTGGGCTATATGTTTATTGTCGAATGGAGAACAGCCCTATCTCTTAATCGCTTCTAGAACACCCATGGGAAAACACCGGGGGCGAGTCGGGGACCGAGGAGGGCCAGACCGAGAGGAATGGCTCTGGGTCAGCCGGGGTGCGAGGGATATGTCAAAAGACAACCTTACCTCCGGCCTAGCACATCGACACACAGACGGCGTGCGGTTTAGTCGATTCGACATAACCTCCCCTTCGGCTCCGAAGGGGGGGGGGGGGGGATATCCGTGGGGATTTCCCAAAACTCATAGGAAGAGATGGACTGACCATTATTCACCCCAACGGGAACCAACACGGCCACCTTTATACGGATACGGAAGCTTTATAACTCTATGAGAATACTATAAGTCTTCAGGCTTTCACGGCCGGCGTTGCATGTAGAATATACTGCTTCCGGGCTGATTGGCCGTGGTCCATGTGAACGCAAGTTTCACATGGACCACGGCCAATCAGCCCGGAAGCAGTATATTCTATATGAGAATACTGCTGATTCTGCTGTTATGTCCCTAGACTAGACTAGACTAAGGATGATAAATTTACGCGAATCCTACTACTTATTATCTTAACCACAGAATAATTAATAGTACTAACGTACAGAAGAATCACTGCGCAAGAAGATTGAAATGAATTCCAGTCTTGCTCCGACGCAATACGGTGGAATTCAGCTCGCACAACATTAGGTACCTATAATTTTATTCACCTACTACTTCGTCTCTTTCTATCGCGTACCTCTTATCTCTTCTTACGCCTGTTAGGGTTGCCTTCTTGTGAAAAAAATGAATATTTGATTACCAGTCCAGTTATGAACCTGTTACTATTTTTCTACTTATGTGAAAATGACAACTTTAAACATACCTACCTAGTATTAGATGAAAAAAGTATTTTATTACAATGTCCGCATATTTTAACATAAGACGATAAGCATACTACTGAAAGAGAAAAGATTTGTATGTCTGTAATGAATAAACTCAAAACTACTGCGCCGATTTTTAAAATTCATTCACATTTACAAAGCTACATTTATCCTGAGTAACATAGGCAATATTGGATTGCCACGGTAACGTTTTTCCCACCCGTGCCACCGCCGCGCGCCGGGGCGGATCGCTAGTTATACATATGAAAGCCTGTGAAGATTGTATGCTTATTATTCAATCACGGTGAATGGATCTGGCTAAAATTTGGCTGGTTTTTATCCCGGAAATAGGTTAGCATGGATAGCGGGAACGGAACCACGCGGGAAGAGCAGCGGGAAGGGAACAGCTAAATCACATAAAACTAATTATTATTTAGCAACCATGGTCACGTTGGCTGAGAGCCCGTGAACATAGGACCTTTGTCATTTTATTAAAGCTGAAATTTTGCCAGCGCATGCTCTCAACAGCTGAACCAGATGCTGGGCGGACTAGCTTCAGCCTCGCGACGTATCGGTCTTGGCATGAATTTGGACAAAACCAAAGTCATGATCAATGGCCACATTGATCCGATACCGGTCGTCGTACATGGTCACCCTCTCGAAATCGTTTCTGAGTACACTTACCTCGGGCAGGTTCTGCAGTTAGGTTAGAGAGCTATTCTCGGAGTTTCTGTGAAGGATAGAATCCGCAAAGAATACATCCGACAGAGAACCAAAGTTATCGACATAGCTCAAAGAATCAGCAAGCTGAAGTGGCAGTGGGCTGGCCATATCTCACGAAGAACCGACAACCGTTGGGGTAAACGTGTTCTTGAGTGGAGACCGCGACTCGGCAAGCGTAGTGTAGGACGCCCTCCGACCAGGTGGGATGACGATCTAAGAAAGACTGCAAGCAGATGCTGGATGCGGCAAGCTGAAGACAGGGCGCTATGGCGCTCATTGGGGGAGGGCTATGTCCAGCAGTGGACTAATATAGCCTGATGATGATGATGATCCTCTCAACACAGGTACGAACGATGGCCCATTATGAAGTTTGGGTTATAGTGACTTTGGCAGGTAAACGGTACCAACGGTACTAAAGTTTTGAAAAGAGCAAATCTAAGTATTTTCGTCAAATAATCAAATGTGATTTTTTGGTATTACCTCTATAGTATTATTAGAAATCGTGTCATTTATATACATACACTTTAACATAGTGATAACCCCTTGCCAGACACCCTTAATGTTCATAAAAAAAGACGGGTTGCACTCTGGGAGTGCCGGCAGAAGTGAAAACATTTTCTTTTTTTCTTTCTTCGTTATATACATAGAAAAAGATAAAAAAGAACATACCATACCATACATACATAATATAGCGCTAATCATAGAACCTATCACCACACTATCACTTATTTTCTGCTAATTTTTTGTCAGAACAAATTAATAAATTATGAAAAGAAAAAATAATCACATAAAATAATAAATTACAGAAAGAAAAAGTAATCATAAAAAGTAATAAATTACAAAAAGAAAAAATAATCACCAAAAGTAATAAATATACACCAAAAGTAATATATAAAAAAAAAACAATCACAAAAAATCCCTGAAAGCCAGATGATTTGAACCCGATACTATCTGAAACTATAAGGACTTCCAGTCGAAGTGCTTACCGTTTAAGCTACGACGCTATCTATTGTAATTTGCAAAATACATAGTCTGTACCTAATCTTGTATGACGTCAGTCGTCGGTTACGGTTCAAAGGTCAACTAATCCTGACGCTTCCTTAACATTTTACACCCGTCCAACGCCGCTAAAGAAGTTTTCACTTCAAAAAGTATATTATGTCATAGTATAAAAGCTGATTTTCATACGCCTCTGAAGTTCAATTTTGAGCCGTCACCAGAGGGAGGAGCCACATGGTTATTCGAGAAAAAAAAAAGAATTTTTCTCTACTTACAAGTATTATTTTTTAGTTAGTAGGTACCGTTTATCTGTCAAAACCACCATGACCCAAACTTCATAATGGGCCATCGTTCTTACCTGTGTAGGGAGCATGCGCTGGCAAACTTTCAGTTTTTAGAAAATGACAAAGGTCTGGCGTTCACGGGCTCTGAGTCCAACGGGGAAATTAAAAGATCTCCGTCACTACAGCAGCTGAAAAGTGGCCGAAACGTCAGGCTCAGTGTAAACCGAATAAATCGCAGAATCATTTAAAAATTGTATTATTTTAGTAGATTATCGTGTAATTACCCCGTTGGCTCCAAAAGGAGGCTATCCATGGTGATATCCGTACTATATAAAAATACCTAGTCGGTAGTAAAGGGTGTCGCATTAAGAACTTGAGTTTTAAAAATTAAAAAATATAAATTTATTTAATATTTTATTAACATTTTTTTTCTACATATGTATGGAGGTAGTGATGACATTTACACATGAAACAAAATATCGGTTAAATGGCCACCGTTGGTCTGTTGGCACTCTTTTGACGAAATTTTGCAGTACATTTTGCAGTAAGGGCTAGCTGCTGGATTTGACGAATTTGACGTGCAATTTCTTCTTTGAGTTCCTCAGTTGTCTCAGAATGCTTCGTATAGACCTTACTTTTCAAAAAACCCCAGAGAAAAGAGTCCAAATAAGTTAAATCGCAACTTCTTGGCGGCCAGTTTTGGTCTCCAAAACGAGAAATTACACGACCTGAAAACTTGGTTTGTAACAAAGTCATTGTTGCCCTTGCGGTGTGACAGGTAGCGCCATCCTGTTGAAACCACATCTCATTTAAGTCAATTCCGTCTAATTCTTGCCAAAAAAGTCTGTCAACATGGCCCGGTAACGATTGCCAAATCCCGCAGCCCTTACTGCAAAATGTACTGCAAAATTTCGTCAAAAGAGTGCATACCTGCCAACAGACCAACGGTGGCCATTTAACCAATATTTTGTTTCATGTGTAAATGTCATCAGTACCTCTAAACATATGTAGAAAAAAATGTTAATAAAATATTAAATAAATAAATATTTTTTAATATATAAAATTCAAGTTCTTAATGAGACACCCTTTAGTACACACACCGGCAGAATTAGCGGAATACAAAAAAAGGAGAGTATAAAATAGTCAGCTTTATTGTTATACAAATAATAATTAAACTTGAAACAACAGTTTAATTAACATGTTTTGACATTAATTTGCAACACCATACTTAAAGTTTAGTA
The DNA here is from genome assembly GCA_949126895.1 of Eilema caniola. NCBI lineage: Eukaryota > Metazoa > Arthropoda > Insecta > Lepidoptera > Erebidae > Eilema > Eilema caniola. The sequence continues at coordinate 4,397,091 of OX421487.1, forward strand.
AAAAAAAAACTTAACTAAACCAAATGCATTTTTCTTAGATTTCGTAGTGACAGAGAAACAGTTGAATTTTTTAAATTTTATAACGGTTTAAAATTAATTAAATGAATGTTAGTTTTAATAGCGAGTGTTTTCTCCTCGTGCCCTGATAAAAGTTTCCATCCGTCTGGGCATACTGCAAAAATCTAAGAAATACGCATTTTGTAAGTTTTCTTTTTACTAAACTTTAGGTAGGTATGATATAAATGACAAAACATGTTAAGTGTTGTTTCATGTTTAATTATTTTTTCTCCTTTTTACAAGCTTTTATTTAACTTGCAATGTATGTTTGTTCGGGTGGAATCTTACAACTCAATTTTAAGGCACTTGCCCTCAACCGATTGAGCTGAAATTTGGTATGCACGTTCAGTTCGGATGACAATGCAAGAAAAAAAAAAGATTGTTTTTAAAAAGGTCTTTCGAATATATTGTTTGTGTTCCGCTAATTCTGCCGGTTGTGCTAGTTAGACCAGTAAGTTGTCAAACTTTTTATGGCTTCGACTCCAGTAACGACTGCCATAGAATTTAGATAATTATTTCACAACAAAATTATAAATATTAGATAAAGATTTTTAATATCAATTCAAACAAAAGTAAAAAAAAAAACCGTTTAAATTTCAAAAAGAAACCGCCCGAACAGGGACTTGAACCCTGGACCCTTGGATTAAAAGTCCAATGCTCTACCGACTGAGCTATCCGGGCTTCGAGTGAAACATTAAAATTACATTGTACAATATATTCTATTTATTATCTTGGATAGCCACCGTGGCGTAGCGGTAGTGAACGCGGCCGCTGCGCAGGAGGCGCAGGTTCCATCACCGCTCAGTGCAAATATTTGTATGCATGAATATGGGTATTTGCAATGGTTCGAACGTGTCTCGGAGAGCACATCAAGCCGTCATCGGTCCCGGTTGCCACACAAACATCTAATGGCAGTCGTTCGGTAGTTGGAGCCCTCAAAAGTCCAACAACACTGCAATGCTTCGATATCGCCATTGGGTTGTGGAGGTCAGGTGGTAGTCGCTTCACGGAAAAAGTCGAAGTTTAGCCAAACCCGCAGTTGAACTGGTAAAAGCGGACCCCAGACTCCAAGCTGATAGTTTCGGATGCGACTGGGATTAAAGCTGGGATGAAAAAGAAGATTTTGGTCTTCTATGTACAAAGCTTAACACAAGTAGGTACACAAGCTACTTACGAGTGCCATTATAAGTTTATCAATGTAATAAATATGTCACACTCTTCATGAAGATGTCATCACGCTTCTACTCAAGAGAGCCGAGAATAATAAACGTCTATAAATCCAACAGAATCCCATTATTTCAAGATTCATTTTTGATTTTATTGAGTACTAGCTTTTGCCCGCGGCTCCGCCCGCGTGTATGTCGGTTATCGCGACCAAACATAGCCTATGTCCTTTCTCAAGGTCTAATCTACACCTATACGTAATTTCATCAAGATCGGTTCAGTGGTTTAGGCGTGAAAGCGTAACATACAGATAGACAGACAGACAGACAGAGTTACTGATTCAGTCTTTCGTACTTTCGGTCTTATAAAGTTCGGTATTGTGTACTTTGGGATTATGGTACGTAAGCAGTATACCCAACAGTATCCCATATTCTATTACTAGCCTTTGTCCGCGGCTACGCCCGCGTGGATATCGGTTTTTGCTGTAATATCGGTTATCGTTATAAATTGTAACCTAAGATATGTTTTCTGACGTATAAGATATATTATCCATTCCGTAGTTTTTACGTGAAAGAGTAACAAACATCCATCCATACATATAAATTTTCGCATTTATAATATAACTAACTAGCTGACCCGGCGAACTTCGTACCGCCAATATTTTTCCGCCCGCGTGGCGTTAGATCCCGTTCCCGCTGCACCCTCTACTATATTAAACATGAATTATTAAAAACTTCCTCTTGAATCACTCTATCTATTAAAGGTACGCCAAGAAGCTTCGTAGCTTAGCGGTAAGCGCTTCGATTGTAAGTCATTATGGTTTCAGATAGTACCGGGTTCGAAACTGGGCTTCTGACATTTTTTGTGATAATTTTTTCTTTTTGTAATTAATTACTTTTTGTGATTATTTTTCCGTTGCGTCATTTTAAAGATTTCAGCATACAAAGGGATATAGGGACAGAGAAAGCGACTTTGATTTATACTATGTAGTGAAGCGCAATGAAACGGCAATTTCATGGCATGCAATATATTGCACAACATTTCACACAACGCTATCTAGACCCATGGTAACCATAGCTTAACTAGCTTGTGTTATGGAATCTAGAATGCGGATAAACATACTTAGATACTTTTTTTTTGTAAATACATACATATTATAAATAGAAACACCCAGACCAATGCAAATATACCTACATATTCATGCATACAAATATTTGCACTGAGCGGGGATCGAACCCGCGCCTTCTGCGTAGCGGCCGCGTTCACTACCGCCACGCCACGGAGGCTGTCAATAAAAACATCATTACTTAAAAAGCAAACGCTTGGCGCCATTTCATTTTTTTTCTGACAGACATTTCAAGTAATAATAATCTGCATCAAAATGTGTTAGGTAGGTAGTATTTTTATACCACTTAGGTGGCAGACAAGCACACGGCCCACATGGTGGAAAGTATAACCACTTTCCATCATGTGGGCCGTGTACAACAGGACGTGTGCAATACCAGGGGGAGTGACACTCGTGCTGCTGACCCTGCACACAGAGTTTTGTGCCGTCAGTGTAGAAAAAAAAGCAAGGCAAACCTTTGGTCTACCCGCGGACAAACAGACAAGTAATCAAGATATTTTTTTCCATTACCAATATAGGAAAAACATTGAATCGGTCCAGACAGGATAGGAACCCGCGATCTTTCCCTTAAGGGGGAACGCTCTGACCACTTCAATCTATCTTAAGGGATTTGAATAGTTTGCATACAAAATACTTTAAAAATATCTTTATTTTTTTAACTGTCATACCTAATTATCGATAGAGAGAACGGGACATCCACTCTACTAATAAAAAAAAATCAGTAACATACACCTCTTTCTGGGATCCTGTCATCATTCTTGAGACCCAAGCCAATTATTTTTTAAAGTGTAAAACCCAATGGTTACTGGCACTCCTTAAAAAAAAACTGGCACTCTGGGAGTGCCGATAGAAGGGAGAAACAGTCTATACCGGGTATAAGATAATTGCCGTTTCATTGAGCTTTACTAATACGATAGAGAATTAATAATGCTAATGAAAGGGGAATAAAATGAAAAAAAAAATTTTTTTCACCAAATCGAAAAAGAATTATGCCAATATGTAGTGTTTAAGAATGTATATAATAAATAATTGTAAAAGTCTAAGGTCAAGGTCGGTAGATGGCGTTGTACCGTCTATCTGAATCGCGATATCGTTACGTTACCGTGCATAGTATAAGTAGTACCTAAGTTGTCAATAATAAAGAGAGAAAAGGAGAGAGCAGCATTTGCTATAGATCAGGACACAGTGGTTTTATTATTTCCCTAGTGTTCACAACCAGTTCAGTGCAAAATAGCTCAACAGGTCAAAATTGCCAGCTTGGTAATTAACATGTAGTGTACTGCCGGAGTACTGCCTGGGGCCTTCGGCTTCAGGAGCGTTTCCCCTTAAGCTTTGGTTTCCTAGGATAGCGGTGCCGTCATATAGCGGCCGTAATATTACGGACGCAAAAAGGCGGCACATGTCGTCTTTACGGTGACGACATGTGGAAAGACAAACAGAAAAAAAAACACAAATACGTATAATAGCTTCACCGCTATCAATGAAACGTTCACGAAACCATCTGACACCGACAAGACGGCCGTCATGTAAATGGCGGCACCGCTTTTTGACGTTACGGTGTCAGTTACCGCTCTTTAGGAAACCGCGCCATTTTGTTTACATAGACAACGTTCTAGTGACGTCATTCACCGCTGTATTACGGCCGCTATCCTAGGAAACCAAAGCTTTGGTTTCCTACACCCAGTATAAAAAGCAAAAAAGCCGACAAAAAGTACTGTCACAATTAGCCGTATAGAATTAAAATCAATCAATTAACCTAACATAGTCCACTGCTGGACATAGGCCTCTCCCAATGTTGAGAAGCCCTGACCTTCTGATTCCACGCTGGCCAGACAGGTTGGTACAGGGTTTTATTTCGAGTTGACAAGCCTCTCTAGACAAGTGGCAATTCGTTGGGCCACCGAATCCTGCCTGACGGCGACGACGGTTACATTTCAATGAGCTAAGTCATGAAAACTAAATAATAAAATACCTGATAGTAGTAGTGTTTGATGAAATAGAGAATTTGACATATTTGACAGTTATTAGCGCATATTACAAACGTCAAATCCCAATACATTCTTCGGCAGACGTCAGAATGAACGCAGCGTGACAGACGTGTGTGCGAGAAGCTGACGTGTAAGCATGTACATACATACATACATATAATCACGCCTTTATCCCCGGAGGGTTAGGCAGAGGTGAATTGACACCTACATTTCACCAATCTGTATTCGGTCCCACGAGCCTATTGCCGTATTCCGGGCGCTATTGTTGACTCGAGCCATGCATCTGAGGCTGAGTCTGGGCTGTACATATCGGTCTCATGTTAAACTTAATCAGCCCTATCCCTTAGTCGCCTTGTACGACACCACATGGAAAGATAAGGAGTGGCCCAAATTCTACTCGGCCGGGAACCAGCAGGGCTAACATGCGCGCCACGAGATAGCTATCTCGAGGGATTTTGCCGTTTTATGTCGATATGTCGACTGTTGGTAGCATGAAGGGCTAACATGCGCGCCACGAGATAGCTATCTCGAGGCATTTTGCCGTTTTATGTCGATATCGACTGTTGGTAACATGGCAAATTTCATGGCGATCTGTCAGATGTCGCCATAACTCGACTTCGAGAAATCATCTCTACTTAGTGTCTGCAAATTGTAACATACGTGCCCTTATTTACTCGAATTTTGACATTTAAAATGTTTTGTCTCTCGTCTTTCATTTGGTCGATGAGAAGTTATCTCGTGTAAATGTGCTCCGTGCGTGTAAACTTTTCTTGTGCTCGGTTCATTTTGGATCAAAATTTAGTACCTTTGTGCGACTACAAGCAATTTTCGACCTTAATGACATTTCCTTTGTTACGTGTCTTTTCGCGTTAATTGATGACGCTGATCACGAATATAAGAAAAAAAATTCGATAGCATGTCATGTCAATAAGGTCGAACATTGTTTGCAATATTTTTTCTTTTTTAAATTAAAATGTTTTGTCTCCCTTCTTTCATTTGGTCGACGAGAAGTTATCTCGTGTAAACATTTTTTGTGCTCGGTTCATTTTGGACTAAAACAGCGACTGCAAGCCATTTTCGACCTTAATGACATTTCCTTTGTAACGTGTCTTTTCGCATTAATTGATGACGCTGATCACGAATATAAGAAAAAAAATCGATAGCATGTCATGTCAATAAGGTCGAAAATTGTTTGCACTATTTTTTCTCTTTTTTTCATACCTAGTATCCCTAACTAGTCTGAGCTTTCGAGCAAATGGCCGTATCGGGCCGATTTTATCGGATTAATGTTTAAAAAATGTGTATGCCATAGACAACAATTGAAAAAGTTTGACGCGACAAAATATGTCGGCGTTACTTCGCTCGAGAAGACTCGAGATGATATCTCATCTCGATTCGAGATATTTGACGACGCGCGCATGTTAGCCCTGCAGGCGGCTATAAAACTCGTTGGTAATGTAACAAATAAAGATTTCGTGACAATAGCGCTATTTTAGGAAGCCGCCATCTAGCGGTATGGTGTTAATTTATCACAACAAATGTAACTTTTACAATTACTGCAGAATCTGGCAGAATCAATATAGATTAGAATATTTATAGTTTTATTCAGTTATATTTTTGATTCTGTATTTTATTTATTTTTGATGAGTTAATTTTTAATTGTAAAAGTAAGAAAAGTTTGCCAAGACAATGTCGCCATCTAGTAATAACTCCTGCAAACAAAAGTTACCTGCCTGCTTTTAGAAATTACGAGTGTAAACATTTGTTGTTCCTGATTGTGCATCTGACATTATTATCATCATATCAGCCACACACAGTCCACTGCTGAATATAGACCGGTCTCTTCTATAGACTTCCAGAACGACCGATCTAAAGCAGCCCTTAACCCGCAACCGGCCCAAAACTTGGCCACAGCCACAGCGCTATCCGTTGCCCTACACAGGTCCTCGGTAGTACAGGTGGAGGGGCACAGTTGGCAAGAGAGCAGATGCGACATGGACTGAGATTGGGCCTCACACTTGCAGTCCACTTGCGATCGGTCGATATAGCCCCATTTTGCCATATTTTCCTTGCAGCGGCCAACTTGGGTCCGCCGGCGATTTAATGACTTCCAGGTTAGCCACTGGAGATGATGTCCAGGCGGCAGTTCTTCTTTTGGTCTGATAAAACCTGCCGGAACCGGCAACCGGACCCATATTTGCTCTCTTGCCCGCTGTCGAGCACAGTCTGTAGCCTGAGTGGTTCTCATGAAGCTCCGACAGCTTTTGTAACCACTGATTTACTCAGGTGGGTACTCACCGGCTCGCTCAGGGGCTGATGCAGAGAACTCTTTCCCAGGGCGCCTTTTCTACAGAGCTATTGAGTGTGTGCACAGAGAAGCTAGGGCTCCAATAAAAACAACTGGTCATCAGGTTGTACACACATATATTCGATTAAGTAACCAGAATACAGGGTAACACACAGAGAAATATAGTAACAGAGTAGGTAGACACAGGAGACAGAAGTATATGTATAGATAAGTAGGTAGACAGGAATGCACAGAATACAGAAGATATGTACAGACAAGTAGGTAGACAGACAGGCACAGAATACAGAAGAATGAGGCAGAGAGGACACACACAGTAGGCACGAGTGTTATAGCACTAGCTACACATTTATAGGCACGTGAATTCTAGCACAAACTACTAAGCGTACTAAGTTCACGGATGGTTGGCACTACAGCTACACATTTACTGGTACACGATGGTAGTGTAGTGGCCTTTGGCTTCGCTGGTGGTAGCGCGGACGGTCGCGGTAGACCTCTCGCCGTGTAGCAGCTCTCGGCAGCAAATGTACCACAAGGTACGCAGCAGAGTAAGATGAGGCGGTCTCAACCTCAAGGACTCACTAGCACGAACTAAGGACCCTGTGTAAAACAGACCACACATAAGCCGTTAATACACATACAGGCCCGCCATCAGTCCCACTAAACAGAGTTACAAAAAAAACTTACCAGAATATCTGGGGACGAGATTTTCACCAAACTAAATTGTTACAAGCAATTGACAAATTACAAGATTTATACCACAGAGATTTGGTAAGACTAACAAAGGTCACTAGTTGCCACGAAGAATCAACAGAAGTCCTGGTGAAAATCGGGGCAGGTATATTTATAGCCCGTTCATCGAATCTTCGTGAACAATCTTCAAAATTTTGCTAATCATGATGTATTTCATTATACCATAAACAAACTCATTAGCTGTCAGTCGCCAAAGACAACTTGACGACCCATTACCAACAATTATTATAATTATGACTTGTTTACTGGTAAATCATAATTCCTGAGAAAATAAATCCCATTCAATTTATTATTGTTAAATTGTAAAAATAAAATAATAAATGAGTGCAATAAAAAAATAGAATATATTCTGTAGGACACCAGCGCCATCCACCGGTCGAGCGTGAGAACTAGGACACACCTAATCGAAGATTACAAGTTTCACCGCCAAACAATTATACCTAGTTCCCATGAGACACTCTGGGTGGCTCTGGAACAAAGAAATCAATTACAAGACCAACAGAGAAAAATATCACGTTACACTTTTTAAACGGACTGGAAGCATTTCGTAGCTATGCAGAGGGTGTCGGGAATCTTTTTCCTGTCTCCATTTCTCCACAGCACAAGCTACGTCTCGCCGAACATCTGGTGGAGCTATGCCTGCAAGAGGGTATAGCATTTTGGCAGGCCTTAATGGTGCGACAAAGAAAAGAGTCACCCAACCGCTTGGTTGTTGAAGGAATTGGGAAAAGACTCAGAGAATGATGAGTTCTTTTTATGCCACCATTACATACCTGATGGAAAGTTGTTACCATGGCCTATGACATGGTACTGTGGACATGATTCATTAGGGCACTCTCAATAATTTCAAGTGTTCCGTGAAATTGACGGTAATGTACAAAGCTCAACACAAGTATGTACACAAACTACTTACGAGTGCCATTATAAGTTTATTAATGTAATAAATATGTTACACTCTTCATGAACATAACAACACGCTACTACTCAAGGGAGTGGAGCAGTAATCGTTCGTGCAGTCCCGGGTCCTTTAAGCGAGGTGTGAAAAAACATCTGATGAGGCCGTCAAGCTGATTGCCACCATTGTTAACATGGTACGTGTATGAAATGGTGACACTATTTCCTAAGACTTTGCCTTCAGCTTACTATCAGGCGAGGTGAAGTTAAATTGACTTCAACTCAACTGATGGTAAGCTAAGCACTCAGCTTGACGGCGTCGCCAAAAAAATTGGACTGTCATCGCAGCACCGCGAAACACCCACCGGCCCCACTAGTGCTGCGACCACAATCCCCCCTGCCCGGCTATGCACTTGCTGGCCCCTGAACACAATCCAACCGAGATTGGATTACGCACGGTGGTACCCACCCGGCCGAAATTGATGCCATCAAATTCTATCACATAAAAAATCCTCCTTCACGATCCATGCTAATATTATGATATGGAAAAGTGTGTGTGTGTGCGTGTGTCTATTTGTCCGTCTTTCACGGCTAAGCCATTGAACCGATTTTGCCAAAATTTGATAAAGGGGTAAATTAGACCTTTTTTTTATCGTGTGGGAAAATCCTTCTTGGATTCTATGCCCGACTCCTACCGACTGAAAACCCTCACGTACCGCATAATAGCCTGCGGTTGGTAGCCCCGGGTAAGCTCTCGGAAGGATGTCCCCGGACTACAAACAGACCTACGGATGCGGCCTCGTCTAGTGTCTATGGGTGTGCGTCTTTCACGCCTAAACCACTGAACAAATTTTGATGAAATTTGGTATAGGGGTAGATTAGACCTTGAGAAAGGACATAGCCAATGTTTGGTCGCGATAACCGACATCCACGCGGGCGAAGCCCCGGTCTAAAGCTAGTCTTTCATATACGAGTACGACCCAACACATACAATATACCGTATAGTTTTGGGGCGGATTCAGGGTACAATATCGACCGTACATCGTTAAAGTCACCCCTCCGAGCAGGCAAGGGTTAAGCCGATGACATTTTGATGTTTTGTGAACGACTAATGAAGCGACGACGCTTTAGTTGTTTAGGGTTAAATATTGAATCGACAAGGTCGAATTTATTGGCGTGATATAATGACGCATATGTCGAGATAGCTCGACTCTCGATAGAAGACGACTATTGGGTAAATTTAAAAATGTAATTAAGACTTAACTGTGCCAAAAAGGCTATTTATAAAATCCAAGAATATTTAGATGATAAACAAGCTTGGAACTCAGCTGTTCGCTCAACTATAGGTACTACTCAAGCAAACTATTGTATTTAGACTAAGTAGACTAAGCAAATGTTTGCAAATAGACCAAAAAAAAAAATGCCCCCTGAGTTTCTTGCCGGAGTCTTCTCAGGTCGGGGCCGCGTTTCTAACCGGTGGTCCATTTGCTAGTCTAGTTTTTTTAAACTTGACATTTTGTAAGTACCGTTTTAATGGTCTATTTATGCAGAATAAATGATTTTTTTTTTTTGACTGTGACTTTGACTTTGACTTTGACTGTGAATTAGACTTTAACTGTGACTTTGACTGTGACTTTGACGGTGACTTTGACTTTGACCGTAACTTTGACTTTGACTTGGACTTTGACTTTGACTTTGACTTTGACTTTGACTTTGACTTTGACTTTGACTTTGACTTTGACTTTGACTTTGACTTTGACTTTGACTTTGACTTTGACTTTGACTTTGACTTTATGCGTACATACATACATACATATCTACGTGCCTCAGAGAGCACGTTAAGCCGTCAGTCCCGGTTGCCTTACAAACATCTATGGCAGTCGTTACGGGTAGTTGCAGCCATTAAAAATCCAACAACTGGTCTAACTGCAATGCTTTGATATCGCCTTTGGTTTGTGGAGACAGCAGTTGCTTCACGGAAAATATCAAAGTTCGTCCAAAACCGCAGTTGGACTGGGCCTCGATTCTACTAAAGTAAAACCATTGTTATACCTACCACAGACACTGCAAAAATTACCCATTTAATTTTAAACTTTAAAGTCATCCAATTAAAGTCTAATATTAAATGGCTTTTTGTAGAGTGAATGAAAAAGTGAAATGTGACACTCTTCATTTAATTTTGGACCGTAAATCTATGGTTTTAAAGTCTAAAATTTAATGCCATTTATTGCAGTGTCAGTGGTATGACAATTGATTTGGCTTTATCAGAATTGAGGGCCTGGTAAAGCGGATCCCAGAATTCAAGTCGATGCGACTGGGATGCGACTGGGATTAACGTTACATACATATCTACATATTCAAGCCTGTAAATCTCCGAAGAGATAGCTAGAGGTACAGATGTTTCGCCAACTATTATGTTCGGTCTCACGTAACAGGGAGTGAGCTATTGCCGAGTGAAGTGAGTAAGTGAGCTGTTAACTAAACGTCGCCATTCAATGAACGGCCTGAATGATACATACATATAATCACGCCTTTATCCCCAGAAGGTTAGGCAGAGGTGAATTAACACCCACATTTCACCAATCTGTTTTCGGTCCCACGTAATAGGGGGAGCCTATTGCCGTATTCCGGGCACTATTGTTGACTCGAGCCGTGCATCTGAGGCTGAGTCTGGGCTGTACATATCTGTCTAATGTTAAACTTAATCAGCCCTATCCCTTAGTCGCCTTGTACGAAACCACATGGGCAGAGAAGGAGTGGCCCAAATGCTACTCTGCCGGAATGATATATAACGTTTATTACAACATTTAATGAACTGGCTGGCTAATGCTTAAGCCATTCGTAAGATGGGGCACCACCCCAAAATAAGATAGAAAATTACATACTTACATTCATATACTCACGCCTGTAAGTTCCCGAGGGGGTTAAAATTAGTGATAGGTTTATTGAGATACTAGCTTTCGCCCGCGGCTCCGCCCGCGTGGATGTCGGTTATCGCGACCAAACATAGCCTATGTCCATTCTCAAGGTCTAATCTACACCTATACTAAATTTCATCAAAATCGGTTCAGTGGTTTAGGCGTGAAAGCGTAACATACAGACAGACAGACAGACAGAGTTACTTTCGCATTTATAATACTAGCTGTTGCCCGCGGCTCCACCCGCGTGGATGTCGGTTATCGCTTAGTGTTGATCCGACGCTATTGAGCATTAAATTCGCCTCTCTACTCAACTTTGTCCTCGACTATGCACTCACCTCTGTTCTCGACTTTCTACTCGCCTCTATACTTGAATTTGTACTCGACTCTCTACTGACTTCTCTGTTCCTCTCTCTACTCGACTTTGTACTCTTCTCTATACTCGCCTTTCCATTGGCCTCTCTACTTCCCCATCCATTCGATTCTCTTTTCGCCTCTCTACTTGACTCTTACCACTCGCCTATCTACTCGCACCTCTACTCAACTCTCTATTCGATCTCTACTCGCCACTACATTCATCTTTCCACTCGCCTCCCTATTCGCCTCTCTACTCAACCCTTTACTGCATTCTATTTGATTCTATACTCGCATCTTCACTGGCTCTCTAATCGCATATCTACTCGCCCCTATAATCGACTCTACTCGACTTTCGATCTTTACACGCCTATCCACTCGTTCCTATAAGAATCTCTACTCGCCCCTCCACTCGCTTCTATATTTGGTTCGCTACTCGACTTTGTCCGTTCCGAAGCTCTAATTCACCTTTGTACCAAATTTCATGATGGCATCTTAAAAGAAATTCTTACTATTTATGCCATATTCACCTCCCCTTCCCCTTATACCTCTATTTACGCGTCAATAGGAAGCCTATGTTCGTTCCCAAGCTTTAATCTATATCTGTACCAAATTTCATCAGAATATCTTCAAAAAGACAAACTTTCATCCAATAGCCATATTCCCCCCTCCCCCTTCTACCCCTTTTTGCGATAAAAGGTAGCCTATGTCCGTTCCCAAGCTCTAAACTATCTCTGTACCAAATTTCATCAGGAAATCTTCTAAAACGATAAACTTTTATCCCAAGGCCGTGGTCCCCCCCTTCTTCCCCCCTTTCCGCGTTAAAAGGTGGCCTATGTCCGTTCCCAAGCTCTAAACTATCTCTGTACCAAATTTCATGAGGAAATCTTCAGATTGGCAAAATTTCATAAAAACTTTCATCCCCTATTTTCCCCCCTTAAACCCCCCTTCTCGTGATAAAAGGTAGCCTATGTCCGTTCTCAAGCTCTAATACACCTTTGTAGTTTGTATTTTATCATGTACTGCATGTCTACTGTCGTATGTAGTACAGCCCTATACCTTAGCTGCCTTTTACGACACCCCCGGGAAGGGATGGAGTGGTGCTGTTCTACACCACTGGAAGTATCATCATCAAACTGAAGAATTCTTTTTGTGTTTGCCAGTCAGTTTATAAAGGAAAATGTTATTGGATGTAGGTACATCATCACACAACTACCCAAGAGAGCTCATCAGTAGTAATCATAAATGACTGCAAATCTGGCAGATTCTCATATATAGTATTATAAAATAAAATGAATTATTTAAAATAAAAAACCCTGACTGATGCTTATAAGACTGAAACAAGCTTTGTAGCATGCGGTTCCCATTAATTTTCATCGGGTTTGAAATTTGGAAATGGGTACCGCCTGCTATAGAGCTTATTTCAATTTTTTAAGCATCAGTCGGGTTTTCTTTATTGATACTTTTTACTACGACATACATACGACATATATATTTTTGTAATCGTCTTCTAATTTCCTTCATTTTGATACCCCACTCGATAAATTTGAGTGAATTTTTTTTTACCGCATACATTTTGCGCTAAAAAATCAACATAATAGCTTTTGTTCATATTTTATGTCCCAAGAACTTTTGGGCTTGGGCAAAAAATACCTTTCATATGAGACATGAATCATTGAAATCCGTACGGTGGTTCACAAGATATGAGGTATTAAAGAACATTCATACATACAAGATACGCGCGAATAACGTAACCCTTCTTGGTACACGAGTAGTAAAGCGTATACTTCGAGGTATGTCATGGCCGCAGGCAATGCCGGGGATGGCCAGCTTGTTAGTAATAACCCTCATTTTGCCGTAGTCGAAATAAAAATAAACGTGGCAATGAAACGAATACGCCCAAGAATGAAAGTCATCCATATAAATAATTCTACACTGTTCGTCTGCATATTGGCTGCTCGTAGATTGTGACGTCAGTTATCATTAGGCGGGGCCAGGTGTGGCAGGAAGCGACTGACGGGTAAGTGACTGACGGCTAATGTACCTACTAAATGTTTCTGAGTCCTTTTTACCCAACTACGGCGAAGTCAAAGGAGGGTTACGAGTTTGACAGGGTATGTGTATAGTAATATATCGAAGTTTAGCCTAAACCGCAGTTAGATTAGTAAAGCGGAGGAGATGAAAGCTACGTTTGCTACTGGGTTCTGTCGTTTACTCATTATAAGTTTACCGGACGACAGCCGGACGATATAAATCTGTCAGTTCCCACGTACTCACAGTTTCGGTAACGATTTTGGACTGACGACGTATACGATCCAATAGTGTAGTGATAGTTACCAAACGATTCCGGACAGTCCTAGGCCGTCAGGGCGAACGAGCACACACCGGCAGACGATCGTACGGCGGGAAACTGTCGAGTCGACTCACAAGTGTGTGGTCGCAAAACTGGCAACAGGGAATTGCCGGCAGGCCAAAATTGCTTTAGTTTGTGGGCGCTATCGATTTAGGACTGCAGGCCGCCGGACCGATCAAAACCTGCAGCGGACTTTTAGTGACAGGGCGCCAGCTTCAGAACTAATTATGTATTATATAACTGGACAATTAAGGTAGGTATCTCCACGTTGAAATGATTACGTCAGACTCGAACCAATTACGACCGGTCCCGGACCGGCCGTAAATGTACAGTCCTTCTTGGATTGTCAGTTACCAAGTGCAAAGAGTGTTACAAAAAAAATACTAGAACTAATTTCTATATCTTATTCATCCTTGTGCTTGAAGCGCAAAGTTCGCTTTTCCAGGCTAGCTGCGGGTTTTTCTAAGCTTCGATATTTTCCGTGAAGCGACTGCCATTTGATCTCCACAACCTAGCGATATAGAAGTTGTGTAGGTAGACTTGTTTGAACTTTTTAAGGTTCCAACTACCCGTAACGATTGCCATAGGTAGATATTCGTATAACCACCGGGTTCGGGGTCTTTTTATTTATATTTATTATCATTGACGTGGCAGACAATTTCACAGTCACCTGATAGAAAGTGGTTACCGTGGCCTATGGACGTGTGCAACACCAGGGGAATCACACTCGTGCTACTGACCCTGTAAACACAGAGAGTTTCTGTGCTGTCAGTGTAGAAGATAAAGCAGAAATAGCCTTTGGTCTTCCCACTGACAGCATAAAAATTCTCCAGTGAGCTCTGGCCCCTAATACTCACCGCAAGGAACGCAACACGAGGTTATTATGGCCTCGGTATTCTGTAGGGCGGAGGTTTTACTGTGTGAAGAAAAGTCACTGACCCTAAGAGTGATTCAGCTAGTGCTGCTTAACATTACAATGTATTAACCTGCTTGATTAACAATTAATCCGGGGTCCCACGGCCTGTTGAAAGCACAGGCTGCACCAGGCCGCGTCAGACCGCGCCGTGATCGATCGGCGCGTGGTGCGAATGGAATCACATGTCTCGCGCTTACATTTGCACTTCAACGCACCGCACCTTTGAAGTTACCGACTCACGATGGATCGAAAGTGCCGCGACAGACGCGCCGTGGTAACCGTGCGAGCGTGCGCGGCCTGTCATTAAAACGGGCCGTGGGACCCAAGCTTTAGCCATGAGCCCTTCTGTAGCTGGAGCTCGTCTGATGCTGGATTAAGAAGGTGGCCATAGGAACTCCTAACTTAAACCAAATAAACCTATCGAGTTTGGGCTCATTTATTTTGCCTTGATATACTCTCTGATCTTACATAGTATTCAGGGTCGAATGATGGGATAAATAAAAATATTTGTAACGTTATAAAAAGGTATTGTGCTCTAACAGACTGATATTGTCCCCAGGTTCTGCCCGTCAGTTTTCATCTACCTAGGGCTGGTGGTGCCCGCGATATGGCTCCTGGAGTTGCACAAGGTGGACCTAAGGCTTCAGAAGAAAATGATCAACGCCACATTCGTAGATGTAAGTATTTACGAAGGATTTTTTTAACGTGCAGGAAATCTAAACGGATACCACCCCCGCTGAAGCCGGAGGGGGAGGTTATGTCGGGCTGGAACCGACTAAATCGCACGCCGTCTGTGGGTCGCAGTACAAGGTGAGGTAGCTATAAAGCACATTCCTAGGCTGACCCAAGTGTTTTCGAAGGGTAACATTTTTGAAACCCGACTATCAAGGCCGCTCATATAGGCCTCCGTCTTGACCTAACAGTTATTGACTTCCTGGACCGATTTTTAACGTGCTCTCTGAAACATGCCGTGGCCAACCATAAACCTACCACGCCTACTAAGTAGCTTAAGCCATCGATTAAGATAGGAAACACATTACAGGGGCAAAGCTTTGACCATTAAGCTACCAGCCCCTCTGAACAAGTGGCAATTCGTTGGCCGGCTTTTTGTATAATAGAATGACGAATGTACGAACGACTGTCAAATACGTCAAATCCTATACATTCGTCACTTTATTCCATCAAACGCCGGCAATCGAATTGCCACTTTCTTCTCTAGAGGGGCTGGCCTCCCCCGAATCAATGTAAGTTTCTCCTTTAAGGCGCCCACTCACTATCAGTTTACCGGACGACGGCCGGACGATATAAATCTGTCAGTTAATCGCCATAACCCACACACTCGCAGTTTCGTCAACGATTTTGGACTGACGACTAATACGATCCGATAGTGTGTGGCCGCCGAACGATAACGGATAGTCCTAGGCCGGACAGACCTAGGTCGTCAGGGCGAACACACGGCGGGAAACTGTCGACTCACAACTGCTAGTGTGTGGTCGCAAAATTGACAACAGAGAATTGCCGGCAGGCCAAAATCGTTTTAGTGTGTGTGGACGCTATCGGCTAAGGACTGCAGGCCGCCGGACAGATCTGAAATTGCAGACGGACTGATATTGAGTGGGCGCCTTTATATCCGTCTTTATGGCGATGGTGGTGGCGTCTACTGATATTCTCACGAACTATCGGTACCAATGAATTTCAATCATTTTTAAAAATTGTTTTTTTCTACTCCACCCAAAAACCTCCATCGTCAATGACGGATATAAAAAAAAAATTGGATTGGTTCGGGCGAGGTCTGGTAGCTTAGTGGTCAAAGCATTGCCCCTGTAAGGCAAAGATCGCGGGTTCAAACCCCGCCTATAGACTGATTCAATATTTTTCCTATCTTAATAAATTGGAGTATTTAACATTGAAAATGTCATTCAAAAACCTTAACCTATAATCATCATTCCAACTCCAATCATTTACCGAACAGTGACTTGGTGATCCACTGACCTCTAGGTATAACTAGCAGGCTGGACTGGCTATTCCACGGAACAGAAAAAACAGTGGAAGTGTGAAGTAGGCGTGGCACGCGTGTCATTCTTATGCGGAGATTTGCAATAGTCTTGTGCCTAATCGGACGTCTTTCGGTACGCACCGTACTAGTACAATTCGTATGACGTACTATTACACCTTAGTAGTACTATTAGTACTTTAGTACACCTAATCATAAGCGAATACCAATTAGATTTTCCTTCATACATTCAACAGGTTTAGGACTGTCACTCTAGAAATTCGAGAACAATTTATGCAAAATGAAGTCACATGCATTATATATAATATGCATTAGGTGTTACTTTTTTTTATTTCTCGTATTGAATTATAAATCTGATAGGTATATATAGGAAAAATTGAATATTATCTTATTTAAACGATTTTCAATAGTCTGTGATTACTCGACACATTCGGCACTTCACTAAAAGGGCTATCGCTGTCGCATTCTATCGTATTTACTCACTTGTACACACCGCGCGCCGCTCGCATCGCTATCGCACTACCAAACAACAAACTAACCAATAGACGTCCGACTGTCCGAATAGTACTAAATGTCCGATTAACAGCTGTGGTTGAGTAACGTTGCTTTTAGTACAGTGCTAAGTTACGTTACCTAATAGTACATCGGACGCGTACTACCCAACACTAATTTGCAAGATCTTACAATTTCAACCTTCAGTCGCATTCAGTCGTATCTGTCATCACGTGTATTTGACAGTTTTGCACCGTGCGCACAGAATAGATAATAGTACTATGCCGTGCGTTATCTAATACTATTTAATAGAAATATGCCTTGCTGGGCCATTTTGCAGTGCACAGATGATAGTAGAAGCATAAATATTCGAAATAGAGTTGTTTTATACCATCAATAAGTTAGGATATAGCAGAATTTATAACAAATCTTATTAAAATGAAAAGTAATAAAATCAAAAAGAAATCAACCTTACCACATATCAATAAAGATTGTTTTTGATTACACACAATAGACATGTCATCTTATTTATTCTAGAACTTTCTTTGCTATTCATTTAGTTATGTAGTCACACTTTATCGATATGTACTTTTTTTAGAAACATTTATAAACTTTTGTCAAATGGCTTTATTGTTTTTTTTTTAAATATCACAGTACATTCCGAACACTTCTGCATACCGATTCAAAGGATACGGGCGTGATGTTATAATGTGTAGTAGCATAGACATAGCAATAATATACGTTTGCAACAATTACTGCTGATTTCCTGGTATTTATTGAAGAGTTTCGTGGTCTCTCTCTGGAACCCTTTATCGGATCTTTACAAAAATTAAATGGTATCATTTCGGAATAGTCTTCTTTCGAACAAAGAAGGAATTTTGCAAATTCGTCTACACATGACGAAGCTATGCGCGTACAAACATACAAATATATAAACTTCCGAATTGAACAACTCCAGCTGGATATTTTTTAGTTTGTGGATGCGGCGCAAAATGCATACGCGATCAGCAAATAGATTTTGGTGCTCTACGTTTTTCTCATTTTATGAAAATTAAATTAATTATTTCAAAGTAGTGTATGAAATTGCTCGTAATATGGTCTTAAAACACCCGTCTCATATGTGTAAAATACTCGCACTCGTATTTTAAGTATCCTTAAAGCGATTTCACATTTTCTGATATTGGGTGTCTGACGCCGATAGCCGTCACCATGTGCTGTTTTCACATATATTCAATAAAATCGGTCCGATTCGGCCATTTGCTCGATCAAACAGACTGGATGAAAAAAAGGAAAAAAAAACCTGGCAATTATTTTCAACATAGTATCGAGGTCTTTTTCTATTTTAATTTATTTCCTTCGATATCGGAGCCGACACTAATATCGGATATCGGATGCGCCGGATAGTGAGAAAACGCTTTTATTATGCAACAGTTACATAAAATATCTACTATAAATGGACACTCGTTTTATTTCAATTAAATAGACACATACGTAGTTTGACGTTTTTATACCTTTTTAATCGTTAATAAAAAACAGTTCAACTTCTGTACGTAAAGGATTCTAAACGCTGTTGGTAATTATAATCTAAGAGTACTGAACAAGAGGGTGTTTAGTACTCTCAGATTATAATTACTAATAGCGTTTAGAATCCTTTGACATTTTGAAAACTAATTTTAAATCTATCGATATTTCCAAAATTTTGTTTCGCCGCTCTAGCGTTAATGTAAGATAGTTGGAGTGAGAGAGATAATACTTCAAAGTAATATCAACCGTAATCATTACTATTAAGGTTCTAAATAACATTCTTAAAATAAATGGACATCTGTTGGGGAGTAGTTGAATTTTTTCGTAATAGAGTTAGAGTGAGAAACAGGTTTGATTCAGATACAAAACGTCGTAAATTCCTTTTTTTATCTATATTAAAGTTAACACTAATGCCAATCAATAAGGTATGTTTTCGTTCTGCAGTGTGCATAATTTAGGCTAATTTGGTGTTAAAGATATACGAGCAATCAAAACAATTGTTTACTAGTAGTGCAACTTATTATTATCTGGTCGTATGTGTGAGTTTGGCAACATCGGTTCCGCTATTGAATCTGTCCTATTCCTATCACACTTCTAATAGTTTTTTCTGTTCTGTGGGCTATTCTATAGAAAATGACAGCTTACTTTTTGTGTCGATTTGAAGCGCCACCGTGAGTGTACTGAGAACTAATTAGTTTGCAAATGGACGTTGTTCGTTGTTTTTATTGGTGCTTTTACCATAAAAAAAAATCTAAAATGGCCATAATATTGTTAATTTGATACATTAGACCCATCGTTTATATTAGTATTAGTTCCAAGTACACTCACTACTGCGTGCCAATTGAAAATCGACATATTGGCGCTGGTAGTTGCAGCGCCAATATGTCGATTTTCAATTGGACACAACCGATCACCGATTACAGGTTAGTGCGGTGAGCGCATCTGCCCATGAGCACTTGTTGTAATATGCATTGTGTAACAAATTAAAAAAAAAAAATCCTGTATGCAATTTGAATTTAAACAACATGGGGTTCCTCAAGAAGATGCTTAGAAGTTTATTACAAGGTCGTTAGCACGAGTGTGACACGTCTCCTGATGTTGCAAACGTCCATAGGTCAAGCTAACCACATTTTATTAGGTGGACCGTGTGCATGACTGCCACGGAAGTAATATAAAAAATCAATTCTTTGTGCAGACGGAGATCCCAATCCCCGTAGCTACCAAGATCGGCACGGATATGTGGGTGACTCTCATAGAGCAGTTCCTGATGCTGACCCTGATCGTGGGGCGTTGGCTGCTGCCCAAGGGAGATCTCACCAGGGACCAGCTTAGCCAGCTCTTACTGGTGTATATCGGTAAGAAACTGAAGAAAATCACGTGTAATTGTAACCCCATTGCATCCCATAAAATCTCATAGAATCCAATGTAATTCAATAAATAGTACATTACTGCCGCGGCCACCAATTGTAGTGTTGCTGGACGATCGCGAAGTATGCGGGCCGAGGCGCAGCCGAGGCACGCATTACGGAGTCCGGCAACGCTCAGTTGTGGCCACGGCTTGTATAGTGCTTTTCTCAAACAATGCGCGGAAATTAAAACTAAGTAGTATCTAGGCAGAATTTTTTAGTTACCTACTTTTCAAAATCAATGACGAACAACGAACAACAGTAATGTTCATTGGTTTTTTATTTTTCTTTATAAACAGCATTCTATTTGCAAGCCAGTTCTATATTTGAATAACGCCTTGGATAAGTTACCTCCTTGGTTGCCATGGTTCGGAGTAAAAGTTGGTTCCATTTTTAAATTACACGATAGATATGAGTTTACATAGTAATTTATTTGGCCGCTTAAGCCTTAAACACGACAGATATGGATTTTCATACAACTTTTGCTGGCCGCTGCTTGCATGTACAGAAATTTCGATTTATCTCGAAGAAGGTTGTCAAAATAATGTTCACATTTCCAAGCGTGTTTCAGAAAATACTTTTAAATCTAATGAAGTCTTATAAACAGCAATAATATTGCATTCCATAATATTCAAAAAAATTCAATGCCATCCAATAAAATGCAATGGTATATGATAAATTCAATAATATCCAAGGAAATACAATAGGGTGCAATAAAATCCAATCTCAATCTCTTACCCACAGGCACAGCAGCAGACATAATCGAATTCTTCGACTCCTTCAAAGATGAGAAGGTGGCTACAGAGAAAGTGCTCGTGCTCCTAACTCTGGCGATATGGTCGTGGTCCCTGATGCAGTTCACCGTTGTGCTCACGGCTACGAAGAGTCGGAAGTCGAGGGGGGCGGCTAATAGGTCAGACATGTACGTATAACACATACGCACGCTCGCTCATGGACACTGAGGCACTGTGGATGGATGGATGTGAGATGGGAAAGTGAATAAAACTTCTTGTTTTTTGAATAAAGCTTTAAAGCATTTAGGCTCGTATTCTAGTATGGTACTCAGTTCTGAATCTCGATTAATCAAAGTCTAAGTCGAGGTCAAGGTCAAGGTCAGGGTCAAGGTCAATGTCAAGGTCAAGGTTAAGAAGTCAACGTCAAAAGTAAAGTCAAGCTAAAAAATAAATTATTCTCTATAGACTTAAAACGGCACTTACAAATCAATATGTAAAAAAAAAAATTAAGACTAGGAAATAACCACCGGCACCGATTGAGGGCTCCAACTACGGTTGTTCGTATGGCAACCGGGAACGATGGCTTTTCATGCTCTCCGAGGCACGACCAGATCAATACAAATACCTATATTCATCCATACAAATAATCGCATTGAGCGAGGATCGAACCCGCGCCTCCTGCGTAGCGGCCGCGTTCACTACCGCTACGCCACGGAGGCTTTTTGACACTGACTGACAGCTGTTAATTTTTCTAAAAAGATAACGGCCTGCTTTTTTTTTTAATGAAACTTATTTCACAATAACTAAAAATTTACCTTAAAACTTATAGGAGGTAGGACACGACGGTGTTTCCGTCCAATTGAGCAGTCCACTTGGGGAAGTACCTCCGTCCTGCTTATATTATACTAGCTGACTTCGTAATACCGCCAATATTTTTCCGCCCGCGTGGCGTCAGATATCGTTCCCGTTCGCCACCTAAGAGTTTAAAAAAAAATGATTATGCAGCTTTATGCTAATTTTTATCGGATTCTATCGTGATTTGCCTTATAATTTTTTTGACGTGACAACGTCTTATAAATTGGTTTGCCGGGTGACACTTCAAGAAACTGCGTTACGCTCCGCTCACGTTATGCGCTCACAATGAGAGCGAGTGAGAGGCACGCGTCCCTTCCACTCGGGCATGGTTAGCCCGCCTAAGAGCGAGAGAGACAGACATTTTTAAATTGTTACTATTATTTCATCCTTCTTCCTACTATACGAATGAATATTCACATTAAAATTATTTTACCACTCAAAGTCGTTGTCACGTAAAACTTTCGCCCGTATACCGACTTTACAGGCAACCAAATTTTTTTCTTCTTGAAACTTTGTTAATTTCTGAGCTGTTTTTTTAAGAGTTTTATGTACAGGCTGTTATACAATTACCATCTCACAATCGACCTCTAAATATACTTATACATATCTTATACATTATTATACATATCTTATAAATTATACATTTTTAATTGTGTGTATAAATAAATTCATTATGTTTGATCTTAAAAGACCAGAGTTCCATGTCATTAGTCATAGGTTTCGATGACAGTTAAAGTGTCATTTATGTCAGATCATTCTTTCAATAATTTCCGGATGTAGCAGTTTATATCTGGGAGATAACTATATTGTTGAGACAATATTTTGGGATTTAGCTTGTAAAACAGTGAAATTTATAAGCAAACCACGGGGCGAAGTGCGAACGGAAAGATTTCCGGTACAATTACATCGTGAGACGTTAATTCGTGTAGACACGTGTGTGTTCGTTAGTGTAATCTTAGTGGGATCAAAGCCGACGGGTCGGCTGTGGAACTGACCAGATCGGGCTGTGGAGTCCTCACCAACGACAGCGGGCAAGTCATACTACACATTTTACACTATACAAGTACACACCATCATTCTACATACAAGGCCTCTGATGTGCCACGGGTGATTGCGACAAGGTAAGGGTAACCTTTGTCGTTGTACATATTGGGGTCAGGTACTATTTGAGCTCTGCGTATCGCAGCCAGTTTGGAGTAGGGAACAGGGGTTTTTATCTCCAACATTTTTTGGTAGCAGAGATTTGTAAAAATAAGTTACTTTTTTTAATAAGTGGGTGGATTTGTATGAGTGCATATTTTATTATTGCACCCCATACTAAATTTATCTTTTGGTTAATTTTAATTCTGTGAATCAACCTATTTGTATTTGATCCACAGACAAATACATATTTAATTGTTGTACTTTGTGGTAGGTTAACATTTAACTTTAATTGTATACTGTGTGCCTTAATGAAATAGGTTGAGTTAGTGAATAGGTACTTATAGTAATAGCATTCCTTAGTAGCATTTTGTATTTTATTCACTATGTTGACGCCTCGCACCAAGCTGTATGCACAGTTGCAGTGGTTTGTATCCGTTGGAGCCTTGGTGGATAGGCCAGACAGACAGGACGCTCTGCTCCTGCGGGCCACGGAGGTCAAGGAGCGCCTGGAGGTGGTGTTTGACCTTTATGGTCAGTTAAAGGAGACGTCAACAGATAAAACTTTGCTGCAGAGCATCGAGGCAGACGTCAGCCAGTGTGTGGAGTTGGGCGATGCGGTGCAGCAGCGGGCTGAAGAACTCGGACACCAGCTGTGGGGCAGTGGGGGCATTCAGGGGCCAAGCACGGGGGTTGTCTCACCGCTCCCAAATATTGTACTGCCCACCTTCAACGGGGACCTCACCCAATGGTCCCACTACATCAACCTATTTGACAGCCTGGTGCATGTGCGTACGGACCTACCGGGAGCCTATAAGATGGCCCAGTTGGTCTCTTCGCTCCGGGGGGAGCCGAGAGACCTGCTGGCCCACCTCCCAGTCACGGAGGCCTCATATGGAACAGCGAGGTCGCTACTCCACGACCGGTACCAGAACCAGCGTCGGTTGGTGGACGCTCAATTGGGCCGCCTATTTGGATTGCCACGGGTGGCAAGGGTTGCACAGCTGCGGGGGCAGCTGCTCAACCCTCTCACAGCGGCCATAAGGGCGTTATCCAATCTGGGCCTGCCAGTGGAGCACTGGTCCTATATGCTGGTCTATTGGACCATTTCCCGCCTACCGGTAGATGTCCACACCCGGTTCGAAATGCAGGTCGGTTGGAGCCGAGAACTGCCCACCTTCACTGCGTTGCAGGAGTTCCTGGAGGCGGAATGCACGCGGGCCGAAGCGCTTGGTACGGGGCCGGTGGCTTCCTCCTCACACACGTCACCCGCGCGGAACAGCGATTGGAACGCGACGCGTCGGCGTGACAGGGTCAGACTCACAGCAGTCCACGCGTCAGGGACGGCACCGGGGTGTGCCTTCTGTGTGAGCCCTCGACATACCGTGAGGGACTGTCGTGACTTTGCCACCATGGACAAAAACAAGCGCAGGCGGGTCGCATGGAAGCGGGGCTGGTGCTTCCTTTGTCTTGGACCCCACTTCTCAACGCACTGCCCACAGCCAGTCCGTTGCCGGAATTGTTCCAGCGACCACCACGAACTGCTGTGCACCGGCCAGGGCTGGTTTCAGGGAGGTTCAGGGTCGGACTCAGACAGGGGTGCCAAGGGTGTTCGGGGTGAACGCGGGGGCACCAGGACTGACCATGGTCAGGGGGAGGCAAGCTCAGTCTGACCTCGGGTACCGTGGGGGTCGCGGGCACGTGCAGAGGGGGGTGCCGGGAGGCACGGGCGGGTGGACGGCGTCGGCGGTTCCGAGGTCGTCGCAGCTGGCCTCCCCCCCCTCGTAGTAACCCCTTAAGGGGTTCGGGGGGTCCAGGAGGACCATGGAACGCGCAGCATGGGGACAGCCGGCTGACCCAAGAGTGGGGACATGGGCACGGAAGCGCCACCGCAACCTGGGTACTTCGGGTTGGCTCTACTCTCTCCCCCCTCTCCTGGAGTTCCTTAGGGTGTTGCCCATCACCCATAGCTTCGTCTACCGCCGGGGGCAACCTTTGAGACGAGGTACGGAAGACATCCGGGTCAGCGCGCGCCATACCAGCAGCAGTGGGACCCGTTGGCCTATACGAACCCTGCTCGCCAGGTCCACCATGGGGATTGGGCCCACGGGGGGCAACGCTAGGACTGGTCGGCCCAACCACCTGCTGCCACCAAACCAGAGACAGTGCTGTTGCCCATAGCTTCTGTCTGTGTTTGGGACTGGGAGGGCAACATGATACGCGTCCGCGCACTACTGGCCTCGGGAGCCCAGGGCTGCATTATTTCGAGCGGACTCGCGAAACGGTTGGGCCATAACATACAACCTTTTCCACACACCCTATAATTATGGGAAAGGGAACAACCCGGTCAGGTACCGGGTTGGGGCAACAGAGTTCACATTTGGGAACTCGTCCTCATGCGGTGCTTCATGGTGCATGAAGACAGCAGCCTTGGTCATGGACAAGGTGATGGGCCATCACCCAGGCTGAGCCCTTTGGTAAGGGCTATGACCACGGGTCTAAGGCTGGCGGATCCTGCCTTCGATACCCCGTGTCGGGTGGACATTCTGTTCGGTACGGATGTCCTGGGAAAGCTGTTGTTGACAGGTAAACGGGTGCTACAGCCAAGGGGCTGGTAGCAATCGACACCAAGTTTGGTTTGGCACTCATGGGACCGGTCCTGCCGGTGGAAGGTCCGAAGGAGTGCCAAGGTGTCATGGCGAACTCTGCATTGGCCAAGGTCATGTAGAAGTTATATATATATAGTAGAAGTGACAAGGCGGCCTTTTAGGGCTAATAGGCCACCGCTGGGGAGATCTCACCATGCAGCTGAGACTCTGTTGATCTCAATGAAGCGTCGGATGCGACGCGGATCCGGTACTCCGACAGAAGTAAATTGAGTTCATGCGTGAGTACGAGTCTTTGGGACACATGTCGGTGTCCGGGGTGGACTGGACAACGGAAGACCATTGCTTCCTTCCCAACCATGCTGTCCTGAAGACTCCATCGGAAAAGATACGTGTGGTATTCGATGGATCGGCACCCACGTCGAATGGGGCTTCACTCAACCAATGTCTTCATTCGGGTCCGAAGCTCAATCGGGACATTTCGAATATCCTCACTGGCTTCAGGAGACACCAGGTGGTGTTTGTGGCTGACATCAAAATGATGTTCTGTCAGACAGTGATACACCCGGATGACAGGAGGTACCAACTGATCTTGTGGCGCGAGAGTCCAGAAGAGCCAGTGAGGGTTTACGAGCTGAACACGAATACCTACGGCTTGAGATCAAGTCCGTACCTACATCGCAATCCGCACACTACGGGAGTTGGCGGATCGGGAACGTTTACATTTCCCACGGGCAGCAGCGATCCTGGAACAGGATCTGTATGTAGACGACGCCTGTTCTGGGGCAGACAGCGTCGAGGAGGCTCTAGCCCTACGAGATGAGCTCATAGAGCTATTGGGAAAGGGTGGGTATGAGTTGAGGAAGTGGCTTTCCAACGCACTGGAACTGTTGGCGGGGTTGCCAGACGAATTCCAGCAAGACCCACACCTATTTGAGGATTCGGGCAATCCAGACTTACTGTCGGTCTTAAGGGTACAGTACGACCCGTCCAGGACGTGTTCACCTATCGGGTGGAGTTGGAGACTCCCAAGGTCTGGATCAAACGGACGGTGCTATCTACGGTCGCACGGACCTTTGATCCAAACGCATGGATCACACCAGTCATCTTCTCCATGAAATACCTCATGCAGAAGCACTAGGCGGCACAGCTGGGCTGGGACGAGCCTATTCAGGGGGATCTGCTGAGCGACTGGCTGGACCTCTCCTCGGCACTGCCCGCGATCAATCGGGTTGCCATGCCTCGGAAGCTGCTTCCTGCCGGGAAATGCAGAGCAACGCCTCATGGATTTTGCGATGCTTCCGAGAAGGGCTATGCAGTGCGGTGTACTTGCGAACGGTGTCGTCTTCTGGGGAGGTAGACTTGCGGCTAGTGGTAGCCAAAAGCAAGGTCGCGCCACTGCGGTCTAAGATGTGTAGCATGTAAAAAAAACGATAGTTTTATTTTATTATACGCAAATATAAAATATTATTTACGTATCGAAATAAGGAGATTATAAGCATTCCAAAAATGTATAATACTTGTAGACTTCCATCAAAAGTTTACGAGTAATGTGACGTTGAGCTGGGGCAATATATTGCACCCGTAGTGATGCCTCTGAATGTGAATTAGGTTTGATGTTGATTTTTATATTATGTTTAACAATTACAATAAAATAAATCATGCAAATCGCAAGATAATGTATTAGACTATATAAAATGATTAATTAAATTCCTTGTATTCGACTTCGCTTAAAAGGGTTTTGAGACGGCGTTGTATGGGGCTTTCCCATAGTGCGCCGATGGTGGCTGGCGATTCCCATGGCGTCTGACACACGCCATGATGCAAGCGGATTCGTTCTGCTGGGCCACCCGGCCGATCCGCCATGCACCAAAAAAAACTCGTGCCGCCTTACATATTTTCTTTGTCCACCGACGTTCAGAAACTTTTTTTTTTCTTATTTGAAAACATAGATACCAGTCTTTTCGCCGACTGGATTCCGGACGAACAAAATCAGAAACAAATTAACTTATAGCTAATATTATATCATTATATTACATTCAACAATCCATAATAGTATGAAACCGCACCAGAACTCGACAAAACGTCAGCGAGCCGCTCGCAATGCCAGGATAAATACCTACCATAACCACGAATGACCGCTTTTATAATAACAAAATTAGTCGGTTCCTATACTAACTAAAAATTTGTAGCGGTACGCTACAGATGACCGTTCCAAAATTGGAGTTGTCGGGAGCAGTACTCCTAACGCGACTGCTGGTCCATACGACATCGGTTCTGCGTGGGACGATGAATCTCAGTGAGACGGTGTATGCTTGGACTGACAGCCAGATTGTTATGCTGGCTTCTCGCGTCAGTTCACACCCTGGAGACCTTCGTGGCGAACTAGGTATCTCAGATACGGGATTCTGAGGTCACACTGACATGGAGACATGTACCGGGTGAAATGAATCCGGTGGATTGTGCATCACGGGGTTGCAAGGCCCACGAAATTGTCTACCACTCATTAAGGTGGGGACCACGGTGGTTGACACGAGGGGCCCCGGAAGTGGCCACTCAACCCAGTAGTGGCGTCAGCCCAGCCGAAAAACCAGACTTACGTCAACGTCACGAACAGTGAGCCGGAGTTGAACGCAGAGTTCCTCCTGGGTAGGTAAAGCTTACTGGACAAACTGATCAACGTGACCGCGTGGATGCGGAGGTTCGCTCAAAATTGTCGAGCTCCCAGGTCACAGCGAACGAGGGCGTCCGTGCTGTCTCCCGCCGAACGCCAGGGTGCGTTAACCTGCTTGGTTAACCAGGCAGTACAGGCACAGCATTTCGGGAAGGAAATGACGACCATGGTGACGGATCGTGCCCGGCTGAAGGGTGGTCTCGCGCACCTCACTCCCTTCATTAACTGCCAGGGCTTGCTGCGAGTCGGGGGACACCGCGAACCGCGACATGCGAACCTGCCGTATGCGGCATGCCATCCACTTTTACTCCCTAAGGGAGAGCCCATAGTGGAGTTATTGGTGATGGACCGCCATGTGAAAAATGTATGCAGGATGCAACGCGCTGATGGCCACGCTACAGCGTGAATATTGGATACTGTCTGGGCGACGTATAAATCGGAGCGTCGTGTTTCGATGCCTACCCTGTTACAAGACTAAGGCATCCATGATGCAGCCTCAAATGGGAGATCTGCCTCCGGATCGGGTGATGGAGGCTAGACCATTTATGGGAGTGGGCACAGACTTCGCTGGGCCGTTCGTGATTCGGAATTCACGTCTTCGGAATGCGAAGGTGTTCAAGGCGTATCTTTGCGTGTTTGTCTGTCTGTCCACTAAGGCCGTTCATTTTGAGGTAGTCGCTGACCTTACGACGGAAGCATTCATTGCTTGTTTAGACCGGTTTGTTTCCCGGAGGGGCCTTCCGTCTCTGGTCCGGTCCGACAATGGGATATGGAATATGTTTGGTGCGGAGCGTCAACTTAAGGAAATTAGAGAATTTCTCGATGTAAATAGGGATGACATCAGAACGGCCTTCTCCCGTCGGGGCATCGGGTGGACCTTCAGTTCCCCGGGATGCCCCCACTGGGGTGGGATTTTCGAGGCTGCAGTCAAGTCTGCTAAGGTCCATTTGTTACGCTTGATAGGACAAACCGTGTTAACATTTGAAGAACTCGTCACTGTATTCTGCAAAATAGAGGCGGTTCTTAATTCACGACCATTGTGTAAGATTAGTTCAGATCCGAATGACCTGGAAGTGTTGACTCCGGGTCATTTCCAGATAGGGAGGCCATTTAACGCGCTGCCTGAGTATCCATTCGCGGGAGTGAAGCTCAACAGGTTGAGCAGGTATCAAATGTTACAATAGATGTCGCAAGATTTTTGGAAGCGGTGGTCGCTCGCGTACCTCCCATTTGTTGCAGCAGCGCCTTAAGTGGACTGACAAAACTACCCCTCCTCTTGTTAGAGACTTAGTGCTGGTTAAGGATGTCAACCTACCGCCGGGGGCGCATCGTTAACTTGTTCCCCGGGAAGGATGGGACCCCGCGGTCCGCAAAAGTCAAGGTTGGGAAGTCAGTTCTCAAGCGAGCAGTAGCAACACTGTCTCGTTTACCAGTGGTTTGAAGGAACAGGTTGGGACCTGTTCGGGCGGGTGACTGTTTGATCCAAAAGGGCTACGGTTCCAGCCCGACATTTCATTCCGCCATTTTTAGTTTCGATGACAGTTGAAGTGTCATTTACGTCAGATCATTCTTTCTATAATTTCCGGATGTAGCAGTTTATATCTTGGAGATAACTATATTGTTGAGACAATATTTTGGGATTTAGCTTGTAAAACAGTGAAATATATACGTAATCCGCGGGGCAAAGTGCGAACGGAACGATTTCCGGTACAATTACATCGTGAGACGTTAATTCTTGTAGACACGTGTCTTGTGTTCGTTAGTGTAATCTTAGCGGGATCAAAGCCGACGGGTCGTCTGTGGAACTGACCAGATCGGGCTGTGGAGTCCTCACCAACGTCAGTGGGCAAGTCATACTACACATTTTACACTAAACAATTACACACCATCATTCTACACACAAGGCCTCTGATGTGCCACGGGTGATCGCGACAAGGTAAGGGTAACCTTTGTCGTTGTACATATTGGGGTCAGGTACTATTTGAGCGCTTTTTTTTTATTACGGTCCACTAAACTGAACATTACAATTAAATAATTGACAAAATATCAAGCACAAAGATAACATCAGTGTAAGTCCTTCTAGAAGTGGACACTACATGCTATAATAGGTACATTATAGTAGTTTATCTACTCTGATACTATAATACAAAGATTATAAAATTGAAATCAAAACTCTTATGACAAACATTACGCACAGGCCAAAAAAAAAGTTTTATTACGATACAGGTTTTGTATGGACACCTATATCATAAAATAACTTTTTAATCATAACGATACACCTATACGATCCCCATCTGGACTGAACCTCTACTTTTAAAAAAAAAACGGCCAATTCGCAAGAAAAAAAAAAGAAACGCGCATGCGCAATCGATGTTTGCGGCCTTGTCTTGGCGTCAACTTTTTTTTTACATTTATATTAAACAAAGTTTGGTTAACCAAACCAAACTATGTTTAATTTAAATGTATAGAACAAAAAAAAAATGTTCGCGCCAAGGAGCAAACATCGATTGCGCATGCGTGTTTCTTTTTTTTCCCGAATCGGCGAATTCTTTTTTTAAAGTAGAGGTTTAGTCCAAATGGAGGTTGTATAGATGTATCGTTATGATTAAAAAGTTATTTTATGATATAGGTGTCCATACAAGACCTGTATCGTAATAAAACTTTTTTTTTGGCCTGTGCGTAATGTTTGTCATAAGAGTTTTGATTTCAATTTTATAATCTTTGTATTATAGTATCAGAGTAGATAAAATATTATTTTGCATGACAATTATTACGTACTTAAAATTATCATTAATCGCCAATATTAAGATTGCGCTACTGCAGCTTCAATAAATGTGCACTAGCACCAAAAATGTCGATATCGGACCGATTTTGTTATATGCAGAACACATACGGAACAACGGTGAGTACTGAGTGTAATTTGTACGACATATAGGTATGCTAAAAGATTTCCTATTTTGGATGCGGCTCCCTGATCGTGGGACAGTTAAATTGATTTCACCAAGTAAAAGAGAACTATGTATTTTTCCATTAATTAATTTATGTAGATACGAAATGTCAGCGATGCCCCGTCTTTATTCCGATGAGACAAACTTGAAATGCTTGAGCCTAGAATCATAAGAAATTAAGTTACGGCAAAGATTATATACATATGCTAGATGGTACAGAAAATGCTTTTGCAGACCCTCAAGGCGCGAAATATGTATTGCGTAATATGGACTCCAGACCTGACAGCAGTATTCGAGAATAGGTCTTACATAGCAGTTATAGAGAAGGATGGGACTATCAGCGTCGCCATAGAATTTGGTTTGCCGTATGACAAAACCGGCCAGGCGTGCTCCTCTACTTATAATACCATCGATATGCTCCCGGAAGTCCAATTTTGAGTCAACCACAACACCCAAATCACGTATGCTTGAGACTTCCGTAATAATAGTGTCGGAAATATAGTAAGTGGCAGGCATGGGATCACGTTTACGCGTGAATTTGATATGGAAGCATTTAGAAACGTTCATTTTCATTCCATTCAAAGGACACCAACGGTTAACTGCGTTAATGTCGCTTTGTAGGGATGCTATATCATTAGTGTTGGAAATGATTCGATATATTTTAAGATCATCTGCAAACATGTGGTATTTGGAGGCTATGACAGAACATAGGTCATTCACGTAAACTAAAAAGAAAAGAGGACCCAAATGTGAACCCTGAGGAACGCCAGAGGACACTACTCTAGGCATTGATATTATTGAGGTACGATTCACACCACCTAAGCAATGATCCACAGATCCCTGCATGAGCTAGCTATTGAACGAGTAGATTATGGTCAACCACGTCAAACGCCTTTGGGAAATCTGTGTAAATAGCATGTACCTCTGTTTTATCTTCCATTGCTTCATATAAGTTTGTGACGTAATCTAAGAGGTTTGAAGTGGCTGACCTCCTCGGCAAGAAGCCATGCTGATTAATGTCAAAGAAGGGCTTTAGGTGATAATGAATTTTAACTTTAATCAGTTTCTCAAACACTTTTCCGATTTCTGACAAAATCGAGATAGGTCTGTAGTTTGAGACATCACTTTGATCTCCCTTTTTGTAGATTGGAGTAATGTGCGCTAGTTTCCATATAGTTGGGAAAATTCCACTTGCAAGAGATTTATTAAAGATGCGATAAAGTGGTTCCACAAGCTGTTCAGTTTCGCAGGAAGATGGGTGGGATACAGTCTGGACCTGGTACTTTTCTGGTATTAATAGAAATGAGAGATTCAGCAATGTCCGCTTTAGATATAGCAAAAACCAAATGATTGCGAAAAGCTCGTAGATTCTTCAGTGGGAGCAGCCAGTGCCATCTGATTGTTTAGATATACTGAGTGAAAGTATTCAGAAAACAGGTCGCTAACATGTTGTCCACCTTGGGCAGCCTGGTCACGATAAAACATTTCATCTGGAATCTCGCCACTATTCAATCTTTGTATTCTGATATAAGTCCAAAAAAAAAGACGGGTTGCACTCTGGGAGTGCCGACAGAAGTGAAAACATTTTCTTTCTTCGTTATAAACATAGAAAAAGATAAAAAGAACATACCATACCATACCTAGAATATAGCGCCAATCATAGAACCTATCACTAATTTTCTGTCAGAAGAAATTAATAAATTACAAAAACAAAAAATAATCACAAAAGTAATAAATTACAAAAATAAAAAATAATAAAAAAAAGCGTCAGAAGGCCAGGTTTAAACCCGGTACTATCTAAAACCATAATGGCTTACAGTCGAAGCGTTTACCGCTAAACTACAACTCTACTCATCGAAACTTGCAAAATATTCAGTCTACAGCTAATATTGTATGACGTCAGTCGTCGGTTACGGTTCAATGGTCAAGCGATCCTGACGCGCGAGTTTAACAATTTTTACCCATCCAACGCCGCTAAAGAAGTTTTCACTTCAATAATTGGGATCCTTTCTGATAAGCGTTTTTGAATTTGATTTGAACGCATTGAGACGCTCCTTAAGCATTATTTTACACTGATCGCGTAAAATTTGATAAGTAATCAAATCCCTGGGGTTTGAGTATGTTTTATATTTTTTGTGTATTTTATTTTTCTCCTTCAGTCTTTGTATCAACGCGCGACTGAACCAGAGTGGGTATTTGCTGACAGGGCCTCGACTAACAGGCGTGTTGTTTTAAATTATTTGATTAAGGAGAGTGTGAAACGAATCAACGGTTTCATCTAGTGTTTGATTGGATTTAAAAATTTCATCCCAATTGATCGCCACCAACTCTTCTATTATATTTTGGTAATTAGCCTTGGAAAAGTTCAGTGACACAGTCTTATTGAATTTAGGTGGTTTAGGTGGAATATTCAATGTTGGATGACGAACGTCTTCTTTTACTAAGGGAGTCATACATTTGGATACTTTAAACAGTTTATTGTCGTTTGTTAGGATTAAATCCAGTGTACGGCCCTCTTTGTTGCTGATTGGGTTTATGTTTAATGGTATAGCTGTAGACGTAAGATCATGTGACCATGCTTTTTAGCTTTTGTGTGTAAATTTTGTTTATTTAATTATTATTTTTTTGGTAAGTATGCCAAATGAACTGTCGACCTGACAAGCTAGCTGACATAGACTGGATGCGAAAGGCGGAGAATCGGGTGAGGTCTACGACCCGTAGTGGACTGTGACTGATTCATTGCCCGTCTTTTAATAATATCAATCTTGATGTGGCTATTAATATATTTCATTCAATAATGCAGTTTCTAAATGTCTTGTCTTTAAAAACTCAGTTTAAAAAAGAACGTAACAAAAAACCGATATCAAACCACTAGTTTAAGCAGTAATTTATATATTTATACCGGACGCAAGGGGAACGCTCCCGAAGCCCGAAGGCCCCTGGTAGTACTCTGGGTATACTACATATTGGCAATTTTTTTTTTCGATTTGGTGAAAAACATTTTTAATTTTATTCATTAAAAAAAAATCCGTTTGTTTAGCATTATCTATTCCCCATCGTATCAGTAAAGCTCAATGAAACGCCAATTTCATAAAAAAAAAACATCACTACAAAAAAGCACGCGCTTGGCGCCATTTGTTTTTTTTCCTGTAGTTATATTTTTTTACCCGTTAACCGGAGTAAAACCCAGGGGTCTTCGGCTTCGGAAGCGTTCCTCTTTCACCCGGAATGTGTTTATGTAAAATGACGCATCAAGATTATTTTCCTTTAGTTAAGTACCTAAACGAATGGGGTATTTGACAGCATTAAAAAAATACTACAAATAATGATCATCCTATCAGATAATAGCGTAAAAAGACATTTAAAACTATAAATTAAACTAAAATAAGCATATTTTTTTAAAAATTTCGCTTAAAAATATCTAATATTTTTTCGAATTTTTATCTGTGACGAAAACGCTCTGTGATCGATCACAGCACTGCTGACGTCACACGCAAGTAAACACGGCTTTGTGACAGAACAGAACAGAAACAAACAGTTTTTGTGTATTATTTATAGACGTATTTGTACATTGTGCCACTACACACCATTTATACACCATTTTATTCAGTTTGAAGAAAAACGTTATTATTTACTTTGACTTCACTGCTTTAAGGTTATACAAAATGTGTGACGTCACGTAATCGGCTCCATACAAGGAGACAGCGTTTTTCGCGCGTTTAAAAAAAAATTAAACTTTAACATCGATTTTTTGTTAAAATCCGTTGTTTTTTTTTTTGAAATATCGATGTAGTGTGCATATTATATGCTAAAGAATAATTTAAAATGGTTTTCCAAAATTTGTCAAATACCCTATTGCGTACACGTCTATAGGCGTCATGTTCAGTTATCGTCAGATCTATCTTCAGAACAAAGTCTCAAAATAGTCTAAATACCAAGATATTAAGAGCGAATCAAACTGTTTTATTGATTTAAATTGTATTATCATCCGATCTAAAGGTACCAGATAACAGAAATCAGTCAACAGCCCCAGTAGACAAGTGGCTAATCATTGGCCGGCGCTTGATAGAATAGAATGACAATAACACCTCGTTTTCGTGTTTAGGATTACAATTAGGTATTGTTCACACATATTGTCTACATCTAATTCATGTAAACTGGGACTACCAATTTTATGGGAACCGCGTACAGACAGCTACCTTGTGCAAACGGCTGCAGATGATAAACAGCGCTGCAGATCTATCTGTAGCATTAGCTGAACTGTGACCATTTAAACGCACACCCCACACTGATACATATTGTGAGATTTGTTTTGTTGTGTTTTTTTATTATATTTTATTATTGTACTAGCTGTTGCCCGCGGCTCCGCCCGCGTGGATGTCGGTTATGGCTTAGTGTTGATCCGACGCTATTGAGTATTAAATTCGCCTCTCTACTGAACTTTGTCCTCGACTATGTACTCACCTCTGTTCTCGACTTTCTACTCGCCTCTATATACGACCTCTCGCCTCTCTACTTGCCCATCCATTCGATTCTCTTTTCGCCTCTCTACTTGACTCTCCCCACTCGCCTATCTACTCGCACCTCTACTCAGCTCTCTATTCGATCTCTACTCGCCACTACATTCATCTTTCCACTCGCCTCCCTATTCGCCTCTCTACTCAACCCTTTACTGCATTCTATTTGGCTCTCTAGTCGCATATCTACTCGCCCCTGTAGTCTACTCGACTTTCGATCTTTACACGCCTATCCACTCGTCCCTATAACAATACTCGCCTTTGAACTCGCTTCTATATTTGGTTCGCTACTCGACTATGTCCGTTCCGAAGCTCTAATTCACCTTTGTACCAAATTTCATGAGAACATCTTAAAAGAAATTCTTACTATTTATGCCATATTCCTCCCCTTTCTTGTGCCAATGAAAAATTAGAAACTTTAATCCCATAATCCTATTCCCCTTCCCCCCTCCCCCTTCTATCCCTTTTTTCGCGATAAGGGGTAGCCTATGTCCATTTTCGAGCTCTAATCCATCTCTGTACCAAATTGCACCAGGATATCATCCAAAATGACAAACTTTCAAACTAACTATCCAGTCCTTATCCCTCCCCCACCGCTTTTACCACATTATTCGCGATAATTAATCCCTGTACCAAATTTCATCAGGATATCTTCAAAACTGTCAAACTTTCATACCTTATTACCGCCCCCCCCCCCCCCTAATGCCTCCCTTTTTGGCGTCAATAGATAGCCTATGTTCGTTCCCAAGCTTCAATCCATCGCTGTACCAAATATAATTATCATCAGGATGTCTTCAAAACTGGCAAACTTTCATCCCCTATAACCCTCCCCCCCTTTATCCTCGTCTTTCGCGACAAAAGGTAGCCTATGTTCGTTCCCAAGCTTTAATCTATATCTGTACCAAATTTCATCAGGATATCTTCAAAAAATGACAAACTTTCATCCCATAGCCACATCCAGAAGGGGGGGGGCTTCTATCCCTTTTTGCGATAAAAGGCAGCCTATGTCCGTTTCCAAGCTCTAAACTATGTCTGTACCAAATTTCATCGGAAAATCTTAAAAAATGACAAACTTTCATCCCAAGGCCCTAGTCCCCCCTTCTACCCCCTTTTCGCGATAAAAGGTAGCCTATGTCCGTTCCCAAGCTCTGAACTATCTCAGTACCAAATTTCATCAGGAAATCTTCAAAAATGACAAACTTTCATCCTAAGGCCCTAGTCCCCCCCCCCCCCCCTTCTTCCCCCCTTTTCGCGATAAAAGGTAGCTTATGTCCGTTCCCAAGCTGTAAACTATCTTTGTACCAAATTTCATCAAGAAATCTTCAAAAATGACAAACTTTCATACCAAGGCCCTAGTCCACCCCCCTTCTACCCCCCTTTTCGCGATAAAAGGTAGCCTATGTCCGTTCCCAAGCTCTAATCTACCTCTGTACCAAATTTCATTAAAATATCTTCAGAAATGACAAACTTTCATAAAAACTTTCATCCCCTTAAACCCCCTTTCGCGTGATAAAAGGTAGCCTATGTCCGTTCTCAATCTTTAATATACCTCGGTACCAAATTTCATCAAGATCGGTTCAGTGGTTTAGGCGTGAAAGCGTAACATACAGACAGACAGACAGAGTTACTTTCGCATTTATAATATTAGTATGGATTGTTGTAATTATGCCTACTGAGTTGTGTGTTTAATAAATATATTTCTTTCTTTCAAATGTATGGGGTTTGACGTATCTGACAGTCGTTAACGCATGTCATAAACGCCAAATCTCATACATTCGTCATTCTATTCCATCAAACGTCGGCCAAAGAATTGCTACTGGTCTAGAAGGGCAGGAAGGGGGAAATACCAAGGCATTAAGGACACGATGGTATTTCCATCCAATTGAGCAGTCCTACTGGGGAAGTACCTGCGCCCTACAGAACACCGCGGCCATAATAACCTCGTGTTGTGTTCCTGGAGTAGGGTAACCAGAGCTTTCTGGGGAATTTTTGTGCTGTTAGTGGGAAGACTTGCCCTGCCTTGTCTTGCACCAGCGGCACAGACAACCGACCCTGTAAGACTGTGCTTACAGGGTCGGCAGCGCGAGTGTGACGTCCCTGGTATTTCACACGTCAATAGGCCACGTTAACCACTTTCCATTAGGTGGGCCGTGTACTTCTCTGCCACCTAATTGAGAGATATAAAAAAGATCATTTTGAGTACTTTATTTGACAAGAACGATCTCTGACTGTCCGTCTATATGTATGGAGTCTTAAATAACTCCCCCCCTCACAGGAACAGCCGGGCCTGCTGTTGCACCATCGAAGTCTGTGCCATCATCATGAACATAGCCCTCCAGGATGCTCCATTCCTCGCCTTCAGACTCCTTATAATCTGCCATTATAAGATCATCAACTATATGAACATATTTTTCACTTGTAAGAATACACTGGTAAGTATCTTTTTTAGTTTTAAATTCCCGGTGGAGCAGAGTAGCGCCACTCAATCTCTTCCCGTAGATGTAAACATACAGTCTAATAACTAAGCTTAACCTAATAGGGCTGGCCCCCTAATAGAGCGTTTTCACATTCATCCGATATCGGTATCGGACGCCAATAGTCGACATCCGATAACCACATAGACAGATAGACACCTTGTGCTGTTTTCACATTTATCCAATAAAATCGGCCCGACACTACCATTTGCTCGAAAGCACAGACTAGTTAGGGATGCTAGGGATGAAAAAAAAGAAAACAATTTTATGACCTTATTGACATGACATGGTATCGAGTTTTTTTAATCTTACATTCGTGATCAGCGTCATCTATTAATGCGAAAAGACACGTAACTTGGAAAGTGTCATAAAGGTCGAAAATTGCTTGCAGTCGCTGTTTTTAGTCTCTTTGTGATCCGATATCGGGCTAACACAGTGGTGTTGGCTCCGATAACCGATATCGGGCCGGACAATGTGACAGAGAGATACATATATCATTCATTTGACTTCCACCGATATCGGATGTCGGATATCGGACAATGTGAAAACGCTCTAACGTGGGACCGAAAATCATAGTTGACGAAATGAGGGGGTTTATACATCTCTGCTTACCGTCGGCGATTTACAGGCGTGAGTATATGTAATATGTATGTACATATACCATTCGTGTGGTGACTCCCAATCTCATCCGAAGGGTGTCGTAAGAGGCGACTAACGGAACAATACGCAGACGATACCACTGCGAGAGAAGGAACACTCGAAATAAAACCCTGTACCGACCCGTCTGGCCAGCGTGGACACAGTAGACCAGAGCTTCCCAAATTGGTAGAGGCCTATGTCCAGTAGCGGGCTGTGATTGATTGGTTGAGGTGGCCACATGGGAAGTGGTCACCGTGGCCTATGAACGTGTGCAACACCAGAGTACGTCACCCGCACTAAGGGGTCGGCCTTACGATCGAGAGGTCCCGGGTTCGAATCCTCGCCATTACACTACCGATGTGAACCCACTCCTAGCACAAGCAATTTAGCTTAGTTGGAGGGGTTAGTTAAAGAGAATATTAGTAATTTCAATAATTTTAGTGGCTAATGTTCCTTTTCACTAAAAAAGAAAAAAAAATGCAGTTCTTGAAGAACCTCATATCCCATAATGTAGTCGCTTGGGAAAACCACAGCAGGAAGTTCATTCCACAACTTTAGGGTGAGTGGGATGAATTTCCTTTCATACCGCACTATACGTAGACACTCTGTTCTAACAGGGTCGGCAACACGAGTGTAACGCCCCCGGTGTTACACACTTCCATAGGCCACGGTAATCACTTTCCATGAGGTGGACCACGGGTTTTTTTTCACCTAAGCGGTTTAAAAAATTGTGGGATTTCAAGCGGCCGGACATCCAAGAGCATTTGAGCGACTTGGACACTAGAAATTCTATGCAATCTTCTTTGGGCCGAGCTAGAGCTAATATTTGTTTCTCTTCAGGTAATCCTACTACAAATATACCGACTCTATGTACTACACCTGGAGACGGTGGACGAAGGAAACGGTGGTTCCGTATACAAGAAAAAACGTAAGCCGAAGTCTGGTGATAGAAAAGAAAAGGAAAAGAAACACGGGTATGCACTTATTATTAATTAAGCCTGTGGGTTAGATTTTAAAAATTTGGTTGCCTGTAAAGTCGGTATACGGGCGAAAGTTTTACGTGACAACGACTTTGAGTGGTAAAATAATTTTAATGTGAATATTCATTCGTATAGTAGGAAGAAGGATGAAATAATAGTAACAATTTAAAAATGTCTGTCTCTCTCGCTCTTAGGCGGGCTAACCATGCCCGAGTGGAAGGGACGCGTGCCTCTCACTCGCTCTCATTGTGAGCGCATAACGTGAGCGGAGCGTAACGCAGTTTCTTGAAGTGTCACCCGGCAAACCAATTTATAAGACGTTGTCACGTCAAAAACCGCGGTATCCGTGTGTCGGAGACGAGGTCTCGGGTTCGATCCCAGGTTTTACCATGGCACACACCAATGACTTTTCGATGCTTTTCGAAGTTATGTGTGTATTTATCGCAGGTTTATAAGTGCCCGGTTAATGGCAACAGGCTCTCGCCACCAATTACATTGAGACCTAAACATAAACTGGCGAAATGTGGGTGCTAGCACCTCTGCCTACCCCTTCGGGGATACAGGCGTGCAATATAATAACGCGTTCAGGGTGCTGCTGGGCCTGTCGCGCTTCTGTAGCGCATCAGGGATGTTCACAAAGGCCCCGGTGGATTGCTTTCACGCAACGATGCGTAAGAGATGCGCGTCCCTGGTGCGCAGGGGGGGGGGGGGGGGCAACAGCATCTTGAACATGATCGCGAGAAGACTGGACAGTCGCCACGTAAACCATTACTATGCCATAGCGGAAGGGAAGGTGCAGGAATGGTCTTCGTAAATGCTTGTACTGCTATTTTAGTAACATAGACTAAGTAATACTAAAAAATATTGAGCCTTTGTTGCTGGCAAATAAAGCAAATTATTCATTCATTGATTCATTCATTCATTGATTCATTCATTCATTAATATGACAGGTATGTCGCCGCCAACTAGCTTAATCAGCCGTTCAACTATCTGCCTAGGCTGTTTACCGAACGGCGCCGTTCAATTAGCGGCCTGAATGGTGTTCAACCATTTGATTAAACGGCTAGACAAGTAGCTTGGATCGATGACGTTTAACTTATTGCTTAGCTATTTAATTAAATTGCTTAGGCTTTTTTCTGCGTATTGATACAGATTATGGTCTAGACCAGCGTTTCCCATTTGCCGGGTCCCGACCCGGTACCGGGCCATCAGAATTAAATGCAGGGTCGCATCACTCCCACCCTTTAAATAATAATAACACCATCGATCGACGCATCGTATATTAATTTAAATAAAGCTGGGTTTTCAACACTAGTTTACCTTATAAATAAATATAGAAACCGACTTGAAGTGGCACTAGACCTTAGGATAAAACTTTCGTCATTTTCCACAAACTTGGTTTCTTTTGTAAAAAATAAAGCAACAGCTCCATACTTCGCACAAAAATTTAGTGACTAAATAGGTGATACCAAAATATTGTATGTACCTAGTAATAATAAAACATTTCTACAATTAATGATGTGCATTATTAATGGAATCAGCTTAGGTTATTCTATTCAGTGAGTCACGAATGGGCAGTGTGAAAATTACCGCGCCATGGCAGAACAATTTTTGGGACACACTGGTCTAGACGATACGATACGATCCGTAGTTATGACTAGTAGTTCTGTGAGCAGAAAATAGACCTTGCTAGCACCCTTTGCCATATTTTTTATTAACCTTAATCCAAGTCTAAAATCTTAAAAAAAAGAAACGTATTTTCATATTTTAAACTCTCCTGGATGTTCACCAAAAATAATGAGTTGATCGTCAACTCCCTAGAAATAAACCGGGCGAGTTTATTTTATCGAGGGAGATGGCACAAAATAATTTAATTAATTTTTCTATTCGTCAACTCGCACGACACTTGAAATCATTGCTGATTTGGTACAGTCAACTATAAAAGTCTTTTGGAGCGACAAATCGTTCTTAAGAAGCTAACTACGCTACGTGGCATGTTTTTTTTCACAACAAACTGTGAGGAATTATATCCTTCATATTTCAATCAAAAAACAACAATATTCTTTCATAAATAACGTGACCGCAAACTTCTCCCGTTTTCTCTTCCATTTTCCCTTCTATCAAAAAAAGCTCTTGACAAAAGTTGTGTTTTAAATCAAAGAACACGTGTGCCAAGTTTAGTGAAAATCAGTTTAGAAATGCGCCCGGAACTGACAAACCGACATAGATACGGACAAATCCAAAATCGGCCAACATGTCGAAACGGAGACTCTCGTTCGCTCTGTCAATTACATTTATCGCATCGAATTGCCGCTCAACACAGGAAATGATTGGTCGAATTGATAACGAAGACTTTTATATTTGTAGGAAACACAAGTCAAAGAAACATAAGCGGAAACATGAAATCGGCGAGACCTCCATATCAGTGATCAGCGACAGGAGACACGACCGGGGAGACGGTGGACGGATCAGGTCAGTTCTCTATTTAACTAGTTCATGCGAAGAACCTATATAGGTACAGTCACCAATTCACCATCATTAAAACGTCGCTAACAAAAGTACTCAAAATAATCCAAATACCAAAATCCCAATTTTATATTGGTTATTAGAGTACTCAAATAGTTGTAAGTATCCAGAGTGGTCCAACTATCTTAACAATCAGTCTTCCAGAATTATGTCAGTCAGTAACGTATTCATATACATATACACAATCACGTCGGTCGATGGTAT
Organism: Eilema caniola; assembly: GCA_949126895.1. Lineage (NCBI taxonomy): Eukaryota > Metazoa > Arthropoda > Insecta > Lepidoptera > Erebidae > Eilema > Eilema caniola. Next base: position 4,439,652 of record OX421487.1, read on the forward strand.
CCAGTCAAGCATAATGCCATAGATGTTCGTATGGCCGCCGAGACTGTCGGTTTAACGTGTTCTCCGAGGCACGACCAGCACAATGCAAATACTTATATTATATGCATACAAATATTTGTTTTGAGTGGATCCGATCGAACCCGCGCGGTCTGGTCGTGCCATATTCATGCATATTTGCATGCATGAATCGTCTTGGTCAGAAACTAGAGAACTTATCGAAAGTTCTGTTAGTATAGCTATAATTAATTATAAATTTATAAAAAATTATGCAAGTGAAGTATATTTATCCGCACCCTAAGACCCATATTAGAAACATCCTACATAACTTAGTATACGAGATTCCAATAAAAAAATAAAATAAATTATTAAAAATAAAAAACTCGACTGATCCTGAAAAGATCGAAATAAGCTTTATAGCAAGCGGTACCCTTTAATTTGCATTATTTATTGCATTATATTTTATAGTTTTTACTTGTGACATAATATATTTTTGTAATCGTCTTCTAATTGCTGATATCCCATTCGCTAAATTTAAGTGTTTTTTTTATCTCATACATTTCGGCACCAAAACACAAACATATAGCTTTTGTTCATATTTTATGTCCCAAAAACACTTGGGCAATAAATACCTTTCGTTTGATACATGAATCATTGAAATCCGTACGGTGGTTCAGAAGAAATGAGGTAATATAGAATATTACAAACAAACATACAAGATACGCGCGAAAAACATAATGCTTCTTCGCAGTGGGGTAAAAACCTCTTTATGACAAAATGGCGAATTATTCTTCAGTCCGACAAAAGCGTTTGACCCGCGGATAGTAACATTAGCTATATACCAACAGTGTGTATAGCTAGCCATTGTCGGCTAGAAGGCCGACCTGCCTTGACATCGACTGGTTGGATCAACCCTTAGAGATGGGACACGTAACGATGGACTGTGTTGTTATCGATAAAGCGGACAAGACATGCTTTGTGTTCTGCACTGACGGCACAGAAAATCTCTGTTCTTACATTGTCAGCAGTACGAGTGTGACTCCGCTGGTGTTACACACGTTCATAGGCCACGGTAACCGCTTTCCAACAGGAGGTAATTGAAGGAGGTAGGACAAGGTGGTATTGCCATCCAATTGAGCAGTCTGAAGTACCTCCGTAACAACTAATAACCTCGAGTTGTGTTCCCGGCGGTAAGTAGGGTAGCCAGAGCTCACTGGAGAGTTTTTGTGCTGTCAGTGGGAAGACCAAAGGCTTGTCCTGCTTTATCTTCTACATGCACTGTACTTACTGGGTCAGCAGCACGAGTGTGACTCCCCTGGTGTTGCACACGTCCATAGGCCACGTTAACCATTTTACATCAGTTGGGTCGAGAAAACAAAAAATTTGAAGTGGCAGTATACTGGCCACATCTGTCGAAGGGCCAATGGCCGATAAAACAAACGAATCCGCGGTAGACCGCGAGAAGGCAAACGTATTGTAGGACGTCACCTAGCCAGATGGAATGACGAATGGGCAAAAGGTGGCTAGATCAAACTGGATGCTTAAAACAGAGGATCGGATGCTATGTAGTTACTAGTGAAGGAGCTATAGGGATTTGAGTATGCTAATTGTAAGACCCGTCAACTATGACCGAATTTTGAGACCCCAAACATTTCAGTTCTTACACTTTTGCGTTCCATGAGATATAAATTCAGCCTATTACAGTTGACTGTTGGACATAGGTCTCTCCCAAAGTTGAGATGCTTTGACTCACTGTTTCCACGCTGGCTAGACATGACATGATCCCATTCCTAGGTTTCCTTCTCTCGCAGTAGTATCTTCTGCGTATTTGTCCTGTTAGTAGACTCATACGACACTTCACAGAGATGGGGTGGTGATACTTGTATTTTTTCTCTGTCACCACACGGATAAATTAAATACAATAATGTCAACAGAAGTTAACGCGTGACGCATGACTCTTGCGTTGCAATCTTGCACAGTAAATTCATAATATCGATAGGAACATATCGATACTTTCCCATCCCTAAAGGGCGCGGCAAATAGCACTATCTATCTGTAGATACATCGCCGGTGGGGTCAGCTCATACTTCAGCTTACCCATTGTTGAAAGGAACGGTACAAAATTATTGTGTTTTTGCTAATAAAACTTTTGTAGGTGGGTACTGGGTATCTGCGTGGGTATTTACAAGTTCTTAACCGCGACTGCGCCCATGTGGATGTCGGTTCTCGCGACCTAACATAGCCTATGTCTTTTGTAAAGGTCTATCCCTATACTAAATTTCATTAAAATAGTTTCAGTGGTTTAGGCGTGAAAGACGGACAAACAGACACACACACGCTTTCGCATTTATAATATTAGTATGGATGTATGTACCTACTAACGGTTACCCGCGGCTCCGCCCGCGTGGATGACCAAAGATAGCCTAGGTATGTCTTTTCTCAAGCTGTATTTTATGTCGGTACCTATTTGGTTATCTTCAAACGAAACATATTTCATATGAAAATCCTTATTTGAACCCTTTTAATTCCTTTTTTCACATGTATAAGTAAGCCTACTTACGTCCTTTTCCGAGCTCTATCCCTGTGCCAAATTTCATCGAAATAGATTCAGTGGTTTGGTCGTATAAGTGTAGCAGATAGAGTTATTTTCACACTTGGGTATTAAGAAGCTAGAAACTAATTTTTTATACCACTTGTGGCAGACAAGCACACGGCCTACCTGATGGAAAGTGGTTACCATGGCCTATGGCCTACAACTTTATATGTAAAGGTGGATTACTATTAATTTTGTCGACTGGACGTGTGCAACACTACAGGCGTCACACTCGCACTGCCGACCCTGTTAGAACAGGGAGTTTCTGTGCCATCAGTGTAGAAGATAAAGCAGGACAAGCCTTAGGTCTTCCCACTGACAGCACAAAAACTCTCCAGTGATTTCTAGCTACCCTACTCACCGCCGGGAACACAACACGAGGTTATTATGGCCGCGGTATTCTGCAAGGCGGAGGTACTTCTCTAGTCGGACTGCTCAATTAGACAGAAAGCTGATGACTCCGCTCGCGTTTGTATCTTTAATCGCTACCAAACAAGTGTCCCTTCCCAAGTTCTAGCCTATCTGTGTACCAAATTTCAACACGTTATCTCGAAAATTGACAAACTTTCATCCCTTATTTGATCCCTTGTACCCCATTCTTCGCGTTAAAAGGTAGCCTACGTCCTTACCCTGGCTGTATCTAATCCCTTTTCTCCATCCCAGCGTTAATCCCAGTCGCATCCGAAGCTTTTCAACTTGGGAGTCTGGGGTCCGCTTTTTACCAGTCTAACTGCGGATTTGGCTAAACTTCGATATTTCCGTGAAGCGACTGTCATCTGATCTCCACAACCCAAAGGTGATATTGAAGCATTGCAGCTAGACCGGTTGTTGGATTTTTGTGGGCTCCAAATACCCGTAACGAATGCCATAGATGTCTGTATGACAATCGGGACCGACGGCTTAACGTGCTCTCCGAGGCACGACCAGACCAATGCATACAAATATTTGCACTGAGCGGGGATCGAACCCGGCTGTAATCCCTCTCTGTACAAAAATTTCATAGAAATATATTCAGCAGTTTAGGCGTGAAAGCGTAACAGACAAGCTGACAGAGTTAGCATTTGTAATATTGTTATGTTTTTGTTTCAGAGCAATAATTTTAACGAATTCTGACGAGATAAAGGAAATAGAACTGAATAAAATATTCAGGGATCAGGTATCTATAGAGACGGAGAAGAAAAAAGGGTGAGTATCATACATACAATCATCAATCAACTAGCCTATAATACTCCACAGCTGGACATAGGCCTCTCCCAATGTTGGGAGGCTCTATCTTACTGTGTCCACGCTGCCCCTGGCCAGACGGGTTGGTACAGGGTTTTATTTCTAGTGTTCCTTCTCTCGCAGTGATATCGTCTGCGTATTGTTCCGTCAGTCGCCTCTTACGACACCCTTCGGACGAGATGGGGTGGTGATACTTGTATTCTTTCTCCGTCACCACACGGATAAGTGTAACCACCCACTGGCTCCACTAGTACTGTGACCACAATCCATGGATTGCGATCAGAGGTCAGCAAGTCCATAACCGGGCAGGGGGAATTGTGGTCGCAGCACTAGTAGGGCCGGTGGGAGTCACGCGGTGCGCAGACTACAATCCTCTTTAGATGAGGCCGTCAAGCTGAGTGCCTCGTACATGGTACGTGTATGTAATGGTGACCGTCTTTCCTTAGACTTTGCCTTCAGCTAACCAGTCGAGGTGAAGTCAAATTGACGTGTCCTATATATAAAATAAGAAATTTTGATGTCTTTTTTTATTTGTGAGTTTTCTTTTCTTTTTAGAAACTCATTTTAAAAACCGAAATCGAAACACTTCTTAGTCAGTCAGTTAGCCTAGTATATTTGTTGACCAAATATGCGTTAATATAAAAAATTCCTACAAGATGGATTACCTTTAGTAAAGAACTTAACCAAATGAAGTTTAAAATATGTATTTATATATTTATTATCTTTTCAACAGTAAAAAGAAACAAAAATCGGAGAGCTCAGAAGAGTCTCTGAACAACGTTCACCATACAACAGACGACTCAGGCATTTGACATCACAAAGTGAGACGCGACAGCCCTAAACGCAGTCCCAGAAGAGAGAAGAAAGAAGACAGACAGAGAGAGAAAAAGAAAAAGAAGAAACATGAGTCTAGTGACAGTGACAGCAGTGACAGTGACAGTTGAAGGCCGTACGAGTGATGTCTTTGCGTTCGATTCGTTGTCTATGGTCGTTTCGCCATTAATAATTTTATAATGCATTTTACTTGAGATTGGCAAAATTGTGGCGATTTGCTGCAGAGGCCATTTTGTAGAAGTTGAAGTTGTCTATGGTTTGAAGTTTGGATAGTCGGCTTTTGGGGATGAGGTATTATAAATGTTTATTAAAGCATTATGGTGGATATTGTCGGAAGTTAACGCGAATATTGTACGCTAGCTGTTGCACGCGGCTTTGCTCGCGTGGAATTGAAATAAAAAATATTTTGAACGGATTCTGTAGTAATTTTCATTTATAATATTCTTAAACAACTCTGATGTTTAGCTGAAGAATGTTTGACTTTTAATTCAGAGGTCGCGGGTATGATTCCCGCTCGGTGTAAAATTTTGTATGCATGGATATGTCTCTGTGCATTGGTATGGATGTTTCTATTACAATTTATGTATTGTTGTGTTTATAAAACTAAAATCTAAATATATTTATCTGCATACTAGAACACATAACACAAGCTAGTTGAGCTTTACTTTGGGTAGAAAGTCCTATAATATTTGTTTGAGAAAACTTACATTTCAAATTATGAGACAATAAACATCTTTAGTCAGACCTGCCCCTCTAGACAAGTGGCAATTCGCTAGACGGCTTTTGATGGAATAGAATGACGAATGTATTGGATTTGACATTTGTGACAGTCGTTAACGCATGTCATAAACGTCAAATCCCATACATTCGTCATTCTATTCCATCAAACGCCGGCTAGAGATTTGCCACTTGTCTAAAGGGGCTGGCTGCTAAAAAATTGCAAACGTCGGAGTAACTTTATAAATGAGAAAGTGTGTGTCTGTGTCTGTTTGTCCGTCTTTCACGGCTAAAACACTGAACCGATATAGGGATAGAATAGACCTTGGGAAAGGACATAGGCTTAGAACGCGGGCGGAGCCGCGGGTAAAAAATAAAAAATATATATATTTAAAAAAAATATAGATTTTATATCGTAAATACTATTTGTAGGATGTAAGATGTTTATTTTTAAATAGGAGTATTTTATCAGAGTATATAAAGTTAAAGGCACCAATAGTGAACACTTTAAGTGCAAATCAAATTATAATCTACAACATTTAATATTAATATATATTCATTACAGAAAGGTCCTTTTGCAACTGTTACAGCAACTTTTGTAGATAAAATCTTTAAAAACTATTATACTTTTACTTTAAATAAAATTATTGTACACTATGTCGTAATCGTCGTAAAGTACCAATAGTGGACAATCACTTAAAACTGATAGGAATCTAGCCATGAAAATACAGAAATGGTCTACGTAGGTCAACGAATTACACATTTCTAACATCCATACTAAAATTAGTGATAATCATTATTAATAAATAGAAAAAATCACTCTTAATAAAAATCTTAAGAAACAACTGGCTCCAATTCAATATCTACTTACGACAGTGTTGCGAATTTTTGAACAAAAAATATATATGCCATTAGGTATCTTATAAGTACGAGTATAAGGTAGGAGAGATACCCATGCAGCGAACATCGCAGGTGCGTGATCTAGGGGTAAACTTCACTGCAACTTTGTCATTTCGACAGCATATTATAGAAATATGTAAGAAGGCTTATAGGAACCTGGGTTTTGTACTATGACAATCGCAGGGATTCACAAATGTTACCACACTAAGGACGTTATATGACGCACTAGTTCGTAGTCATCTAGAACATAGTGCAGCCATATGGTCCCCGCATGAAGTAAAGTACAGTGTGATGTTAGAGCGTATCCAATATAAATTCACACATCACCTGTACTTTAAGCTGTACGGGTTTTATCCATTCTACCCGTTAATGTACCCTACACTCTTTGTACTGGGGATAGTAGGGTACAATCAACTCAGGGTGCGACGGGACTTCATGCTCGCTGTATCTATAGTGAAGATACTGCGTGGTGTAGTGCACAACCCGGGAGTGCTGTGTCAACTGAGCCTCGACGTGCCCGACCGGTACGTGTGGCGGCGGCGGCGCCCGCAGCTGCTCGCCGTACCTGTGGCCAGGACCGATCTACTGGCTAAAGCACCTCTTATACGTAGTATCCGGGTCATATATGAGATTCAGCAGCACATCGATATCTTCTCGTGCAATATGAGTGAATTCGCAAGGGTTCTTTTATATATAGTTGCCTATAAATTTTTATTATATGATATTTTGCTAAGTTATATTAGAAGTGTTAATTTTTTACTGTGACATATGTAAAGTACAAAGTTTAGTCAAGTATGTTATGTTTTCCTTGTTGATGATATGTATAAAATTGTATAAGTAATAAAACTAGTATTGTCACACTATTGAATTAGGAGAATATCCTGTAATGTTAGTGTTAAGGTGAATAAATAAATAAATAAATAAAATAAATAAAAAATAAGTGAATAGTCAAGTAACGTTACGTTAATTTACTTTTCTCACAATAAAGTTTTTTTTTCCAAAAGTGTTTACTATTAGGTCAGTGTCCACCATTGGTGCTTTTACCTTACTTAGTATATTATATATTATAATTTATAAAAGAAATTATTATACCAGGTAGAAGGGGTAGGACTAAGAAGTCCTGGCTTGACGTCGTGCATGATGACATGCTTGCAATGGTCTCACTACCATGGACGCTCAAGATCGGGCGAAGTGGAGGTGGAAAAGCCGGAAGGAGGACCCTAAGCTCCGAGGACGTCTCGGCCTCGGATGCAATCAGGCCCCGAATTCTGCCAATTTTATCACAAAACAAAACCACTGTCATACCGCTGACTTGCATAAAATGTCATTTAATTTTAGACTTTATAACTGAGTTATAAAGTCCAAAATGAAACGAGAAAGACTTTATAACATTTTTCATTCACTTTACAAGATTGTCATTTAATTTTAGACTTTAATGGTATGATTGTAAAGTCTAAAGTTAAATGGTAGTCCGGTCAATTTAGACATTCGAAGTTACATCAATCCTCAATAAGCTGAAAATCGGTGAAATCGTTCAAAATATGATTATAAACAAAATCAGAAAGTTCCCCATTCCTCCCCTTTTTGCAAAAAAATTTATTCAAGGTCAAAGGTCGAAAAAATGAGTTTTTCGCGATTTTCAGCAAAACGGTAAGTTTTATCATAAAAATACCTCAAACAAAAATTGTAGATCATAAAATTATCTACAAAAAATGTTTAAATACTTTTTTTCCTACGAGCCACCGTTTCTGAGATATAACGATTCAAAAAGTTGTAAAAGTTGTTATCGTCATAATATGCACACGTTTCCACGCCACCTATGAGGTAGTGTACTTAGCGCGTTTTTTTTAACGTGGTTTCCCCAATAGGCCTATTCCACGGGTCAGTTATGATCCCGTTTAATTTGAAACTATTGCAAAATAATGAAAATCAGCAAAGACTGGCAAAGATAAAAGCGTTGTAAGTTAAAACAAAATAGTGGAGTTTAATCATCAGATTCGTAGCTTTCAAATTCTTCTTCTTGATCTTCTTCTTGTTCTTCTTCTTGATCTGATGATCGATAGAAAAATATTTAAACATATATTACAACTCGGGAGATGTATATACGTGGCGTACTCATGCATATTATGACGATTACAACTTTTACAACTTTTTGAATCGTTATATCTCAGAAACGGTGGCTCGTAGGAAAAAAAGTATTTAAACATTTTTTGTAGATAATTTTATGATCTACAATTTTTGTTTGAGGTATTTTTATGATAAAACTTACCGTTTTGCTGAAAATCGCGAAAAACTCATTTTTTCGACCTTTGACCTTGAATAAAATTTTTTGCAAAAAGGGGAGGAATGGGGAACTCTCTGATTTTGTTTATAATCATATTTTGAACGATTTCACCGATTTTCAGCTTATTGAGAATTGATGTAACTTCACTCTTATTTTTTTGTCTAAATTGACCGGACTATGGCATTGGTTACAGTGACAGTGGCACCGCAGTGGTATTGCTTTGAAAAAAATAATGGCAGAATCAGTTCCCAGGATAATACGTCGCCATAATGATGATAGCCTAGAAAATTTGAGGGTTCCCTTGATTTCCTCAGGATTCCAGCATCAGAAACCGAATTAGTGGCAATGGGACCACCTCGATAATATAGTATTTTAAATGAAAAAGAAATCTACAGTCGGTTGACAAATGACGGGGAAATTTAATACCATAAATTATGATGAGTACCAAGTCTGTTAAAAAAAAATTCGTTAACAAAAAATATATATATCCCATTATAAAAATATAATTAATTCTCTAGTAATGCATACTTATAAGATTTTATATCAATTCGTAGAAATATTTAAAATTCGCACAACGAAAAGTATATTGTATTTTAAGAAATTTCGTAGATTTTTTTTAATAAAAATGTTTACTGCAATTAATGTTTTCTTTACTGAGTTTTACCCTTTGGCCTCATCAACTTCTAGAGATCAGAAGACCAATTCTAATAATAAAAATATGTTCAATATTCAGTCCGAATCTAACCTCAATCAACTAAATGTCAAAAACGATCACGAATAAACACGATGTCTTTAAAAAAATATATTACGAGAATACCTGTTTTGGCGGGTACCAATCCAATAGTTAAGATGGGCCAATTTTGGTGACCCTGCGGGTACCTTCTTTTATTTATTTCAATATAATAGTTTACAATAATTTTATGCACTAGTACTGTAACAAAAACCAGGCCTCGGGGGCCTGGTTTTTGCTTTCTGCTAATTTTATGACATAACAAAACCAATGTCAAACCGCTGACATTGCAGAATTTATTAAATTTTGGACTTTAAGCAATAGCTTTAAAGTTCCAAATGAAAAGAGAAAGAATTTATAAAATGTTCATTCGTTCTACATGATTGTCATTTAATTTTAGACTTTAACTGTATAATGGTAAAGTCTAGATTTAAATAGTATTGGTTACAGTGTCTGCGGTACCGCAACGGTTTTGAGCACAATCGGGCCCAAATATTTGTTTGTATACTATGTTCGTCGCTTAGTCATTGTGCTCGAACATCATACTACATACATTTTATAATACATGAAGCAAGTTAATACAATCCGCAGAACAAAGTGTTTAATGTCGGTAAGGCGTTCACCATAAAACAAAAACGAGATTGCCGGACGCGATGACTGCCATTGCAAAAAAGAAGTGGTGATGGGCGGGACACATTGCAAGAATGGAACCTAGTCGGTGGACAAAGAGACTATTGGAGTAGAGACCTCGTGCAAACAACAGACCGAGAGGAAGACCACCAATGAGATGCCGAAGGCACCCAGGTCGCGACTGGATGCAGAGGGCACATGATCGTCAAAAGTGGATGGAAATGGAAGAGGCCTATGTCCAGAAATGGATTCTAAATGGCTGAAAATGATGATGATGATGATGATGAAGGCGTAATACTTAACATGCTTTTTTTTTTGTTCTGTAGTGAGAATACACATTTATTTTTTCTACCGCGGGTAGTTTGACAGTTTTTTTTATCAACGATACATTGTAGTCTATTAATGTTAGTCTACAAACTAGTTGGTCGCACCTGTAATGACTAATAATATAGTATGTGGGTAGACCGATCACAGGAGATTGGCCGGCCGCACGCGCCACCTCTAGTAACAAACCAATCTAGCTCAGCTGTGCAATGGGGATGCCGACGCAAAACTAATTGTAGGTGGCAGTAGCATATGACCAAACAACAATAACCATCTTCTGTGTGTACGCAAGAACCTAGATATCTTCAAAAAACTCTGACGTACACAATTATAATACGAGAAATAAAAATAAACTTGTAGTGCCAAAACTCAGACTTCAAAAGGTTGGTAATTCATTTGTAGGTAACAGTATTAAAATGTTTAATAAAATTCCTCAAGATTTGGTTGACATGCCACTAAATAAGTTTAAAATAGAAGTAAAAAAGTCTTTAATGAAAAAAGGATATTACAAAGTAAACGAATACCTTAATGCTAAAAATGCATGGTCATCCTAATCTTTTTGCTTGCTCGCACAAAATAAATCTAGTATAAAAAAACATTGTTTTAAAAAATATACTATAATATTGTTCACTGAGTTTCTTGCGGGTCTCTTCTCAGTAGAACCAACTTACCGAACCAGCGAAAGAATCATTTTCAAATGATTTATTTACTTAATTGAATATTATATAAGTAATTTCTTGACATGACTGTAAAATTTTGACGTTCATATGTGCTCTTTATGTGCCTAAACTGAATAAACGAAATTGATTCTTTGATTCTTCTTCTTTCTTTGTGACAATAACAAACCCATAGCTGTCAGATTTGAAGAGACAAACAATGAAATCTACGTAGATAACAGCTAACATTGGCCATTACGAGACGCCCTCTGTAGCACAGCGCTGTGACAACCTTGATAGATATTGTTATTGGTCGGTTTGTGTGACGTCACTGGAGATCGACCAATGACAAGCTCTATTGATTGTTCAATAGAGCTTGTCATTGGTCGATCTCACGACAACGCTGCGCTGTGCTCGAGGCTATATGGTTAGAGTTTTACACAGCTGATCTGCATAACAGCTCGCCGCGCTCACAAGCAAATACTGCCAGTGAAAAATTTACGTTACGTATCCTGATATCTGGAACAATTGATGGCCACCAGCATTAAGAAGGAAGCAGCATCCGGTAAGTGATCTTATTTTCTCGTATACTACTTGTTGTTGCATGACCCTTATTTATTGCAGGAGCCTAGGATAGGATTTCAGCTGCATACTTAGTAACTAAAAATCTCTACCCGCTTTAATAATAAAATTGTATATTTGGTACCGTTACGTCCTAACGGAGATTTGGTTAGGCCAATTGCCAATTTCGAAGGCTTTGAAGTGAAAACTTCTATAGCGGCGTTGGATGGGTAAAAAATGTTAAACTCGCAACAGGATCACTAGACTTTTGAACCATGACCGACGACTAACGTTATACAACATTAGCTACAGATTGTTTATTTGTTAGATACGCTAAGACGCTTCGTAGCTTAGCGGTAAGCGAAGCGACTGTAAGTCCTTATGGTTTCAGATAGTACAGGGTTCGAACCTGGGCTGCTGAAACTTTTTGGGATTATTTTTTCTTTTTGTAATTTATTACTTTTTGTGATTATTTTTTCTTTTTGTAATTCATTAATTTCTTCGGACAGAAAATTTGTGATAGGTTCTACGATTGGCGCTAAATTATATGTATGGTATGGTATGGTATGGTATGGTATGTTCTTTTTATCTTTTTCTACGTACATAACGAAGAAAGAAGGAAAGAAAAGTTTTCACTTCTGCCGGCACTCCCGGAGTGCAACCCGTCTTTATTTTCATATTACATTAGTACTAACTCAATTTCAACCTTCAAATATATCTACCGCTAAGCTACAAAGTTAACTGTCACAGATAACGGCTAAAAATAAGCTATATGTGAACGTACCTACTTATTCGATCGTATTCATCATACCTAATAGGTCTCAAACCGTACGGAGCACAACTATTGTGCACAAGCCTGCCTCTCCATTACCATTTTTGACATTTCCGAGATTGAGTTATGATCGAGACAGCATTTTGAATACTTAACATTTTATTAAGAGTTTGTCAATGGAGAATGTTATATACAGGTAGTAATTTTTGGTCTGTAGAGGTGGTAGTTTTTGTTGTTGTCAAAAGTACCTAGTAGTTTTCAATTGGTACGCATTTAAACTTGCTGAAAGCGCGAGCGGACTGGCCCCCGATTCTACTAAATTTATGACATAACAACTCCACTGTCATACCGCTGACAATGCATAAAAAGTCATTAAATTTTAGACTTTATTTCCATACGCTTTAAGTCCAAAATGAAAAGAGAAAGAGTTCATAACATTTTTCATAACTCTACAAGATTGTCATTTAATTTAAGACTTTAACAGTTTACAGTTTACAGTGTTTTTGGTACCGCAGTGGCTTGCAATGAGAAAAATAATAGCAGAATCGGGCCCCTGAGTGTGTGTTGTAGGATGACGTCACACCGTCATACGCATCAAGTACGAGACCGCATCGCACGTTTACTTCTATAAATCGTAAACTAATTGATGTATCGAAGTAATTCTTTCACTTGTATTTTGTATTTTTGACAGAGAATATGGAGAGCTAATATTCAAAATTAGTTAACATTCTCCATTAGCTGGTCTATGTTCTATGTACCTAAGTACTTCATAATATAGCAATACATATGAAGAGGTGAGTGGATGAAGGACGTAACTAACAATTTCTAAATATCGAGATAATCGGCTTCAAAGTTTGAACATTTCATTTGCAATTATTAAGTTTTCTTATAATTAATGTCGTAATATTATGGGGTCAAATTATAGTAATTGTCCATATTTATTATCGGAGATGCATAAACATACAAATAAGTGGATGGGAATTTATTTATTTGAAAAACTGTGCATATACATTTTTCTTCCATTGACAATGTAATAGAAATTACGAATATTAAGATTGGAAGAAGGGAGTATGTAACATTAAATAATATAAAAACATGCATATATTGCAAATTTATCAACTTAATCTTGGGCAACGAGGTTATGTTATCAATACTGATATTCAGGTTTCCAGATTTTATATGTTTTTTAAACATTAACTTACGTTTTCTCAGAAATAAACTAGTAAGTTGGTACTTTATTTTCTTCCAACTTTAATGTCTACTGCTAAACCTTTTTAACATATCATCACCATCTCAGAGTTGAATACCGGTCACACTACAAACTTTTTACACTTAAGAACAGTCAAGACAGTCATTCATCATCATCTTTACATTAGTCCCGGTCGCATCCGAGGCTTTCACCCCGGAGTCCGTGATCCGCTTTCCAGCTTTTACTTTTCAACTTCACACGGTCTTGGGCACCTATGGTGTGAGACTATTGGCCCGCATATCATTCTCCATGACGTAAAGTCAGTACTTTTTGGGTCTACCCTCTTACCGGGGCTCGGTGCAGGTGGTATGGCTTAACGTAGCCAAGCCAACATGACAAGGCTGCCCCGGATGCGTGACTTCCTCACGCTATTCTTAGGTGTACTGAATCCATCAACCGCAGCATATTCATCTCCGTATCAAGCAGCTCCTGCTTGTGTTGCCCTAGAAAAGGCCATGCTTCGCAACCGTGTAAGCGGACAGGTTCTTGGGGTCACAAATGCCACTTGTTATCTTACGCAGCTTGATGGATGGACGCAGCATGGAGTACGCCATATACTCGGTCGTCGCCACATTTAACTTCGGGCGGGGAGCAAGCGCCACCTTTCATCACTCTCATCAAACTACCCCTGTCCAATCCACCAGTGCGATACAAACAGCATAAATGAGCAGCCGCGGAGTCTCTGATGCTGTTCGACAGAACGTTTAATACCAGATTTAACAGAAATAGACATCCTTTCCTTGGTGAGTACTTCAACAGTCATTTTTTTTTTGTACATATATGTCACACGACACCCACGTGGTTTAATTAGCCAGTTAAGTTAAGGAGCAACTCGGAGGGTTTCCGAGAATTGGTTTGGAGTCGGTTCGGAGTTGGAGTGGAGTCGGAGTGAAGTCGCTTTGGAACCGGAGTGGAGTCGGTTAAGAGCCCGAGTGAAGTTGGTTTAGAGCCCGAGTGGAGTCGATTTGGAGTAAGAAGGGAATCGAAGTGAATTCGGTTAGGAGTCGGTTCGGAGTTGGAGTAAAGCCGGTTTGGAGTTGGTATGAAGTCGGTGTGAAGTCTGAATTTCGAAGCGGCGGGAGTCGGTTTAGAGCTGGAGCAAAGTCGATTTGGAACCTGTATGGACTCGGATTAGAGCCGGAATGGTGTCCATTTTGAGTCTGTTTGGAGTTGGAGTTGGAATGGAGTTGGAAGGAGGTGGAGTCGAGTCTGTTGAGAGTTGGAATCAGTTTGGTGTTTGAGTGGGAGTGGAGTTGGAAGGAGTCGGAGTAGAGTAGGAGGGAGGTGGATTGAAGTTGGTTTGGAGTCAAAATGGAGTCGCCTTGGACCTGAAGCGGAGTCGGTTTAGAGCCGGAGTGGAGTCGGTTTGGAGTTGGAAGGAGTCCGAGTGGAATTAGGAAGGACTCACAGTGGATTCGGTTTGGAGTCGGTTCGGAGTTAGTTTAGTGTTGCAGAGGAGTCGGTTGTGAATCGGAGTGGAGTCGGCTTAGAGTCGGACTGGAGTCGGTTTGTAGTTGGAGTTGGAGGGAGTCAGAGTGGAGTCTGAATGAAGTCGGTACGGAGTCAGAGCGAAATCAGATTGGATTCTTTTATATTTGACATGCAATGCGTGAAGTTCGGTAACACATGCGTGATGTTGGCTGCTGATGCGCAACATGACATATCTTCAACGATTGATCATTAGTGGACTTACAAAATTTTTCAACTGCTGCGCGTCTCCGTTGTGCGAGAATTTCGCACAACATGGTACGTAAGAATGTTGCCTAATGGCTATTGGGTTTCAAGGAGGGCATTAAAAGCTGAGACCATATACTGTATAGACACAGCTTCGTAACAAAATTCGTCACAAAAAACTGTCTGGAAAATCGGTTATGCTTAAGTTAGCTAATGTCTATATTGTTCTTTAAACTGACAATGTGTGCATGTCATAGCATGTATGTATGACGCCGTTCTGTCACACTTGTGGCTCCCATAGAGTTTGTATAATCAGTCTCGGATTAAAAGATTCCATCTGGTACAAAAATTGGTTGCCTGTAAAGTCGGTATACAGGCGAAAGTTTTACGTGACAACGACTTTGAGTGGTAAAATAATTTTAATGTGAATATTCATTCGTATAGTAGGAAGAAGGATGTTATGTCTGTCTCTCTCGCTCTTAGGCGGGCTGGAAGGGACGCGTGCCTCTCACTCGCTCTCATTGTAAGCGCATAACGCGGAGCGTAACGCGCGGAGCGTAACGCAGTTTCTTGAAGTGTCACCCGGCAAACCAATTTATAAGACGTTGTCACGTCAAAAACTAAATAATGAGCTAAAATATTTTGACATTAATCTGTACAACATAGTGCGCCTTTTTGTATTGTCATGTATAACGGTAACAAAAGTTGCTCATTGTTGTTAGTCAAGTAGTAATTTTTCATAATAGTTACTAAGTTTTTTGTTATATACAGCCAGTCTAGTAGAATACATAGAAGAGCCGCAAATAAAGCATCGTGGCAGTGCATTTTCCTGCACATAACCCCTTCTTCCATGGAAGAAATACGTTTAATTGACTAATTTCAAATGGAAGAAGGTGTTAAGTCACATACCTCCTTCTTCCATGACACTTTTGCTATTTTTGTTGCAGTTATGTCCTTCATCTTCTGGTATTTTTGAAACTGAGCTTAAATTGCGGGGTTTTTTGGTCTAATATAGTTTATATACACACCTATAACCGCCATTTAATGCAAAAAATCAAAAATCTTAAGAATGTTAGTTACGCCCTTCATCCACTCACGTCTTTATATAAAATGCAAAAATTATTTAGAATATAATATGTCCCAAAAATAATAACATTATTAAATTTAATAATATAATCATAACGTAGACATGTATCTAAAACTAAATTCATAAATAATTAATTCTACTATCTGCACAGTCAACCATAAAAGTATTAAATATTTTGAATGCTAGTCAAAATTTACAAATCCCCAAAGCAAGGAGTTAATATATTTCATGTTTAATTTATGAAAGTTAAAGAGCTAAGATGATAAATAAAATAGAATTTGTTAAGTTACTTTCGTCGTTGACTGTACCTACCATAGATTACAAACACATAACTGTCAATGTCAAACGTCATATTCGCGCTCAATTTCGGCGCCATATTGGCTGTATAACGTGCGCCAAAAGTACGCTCTCTCAGGAGTCAATGGAGATACGTATTGAGGTTCCAGACTGATGGCCAGTTGCTGAGGGTATGGCATCCATTCCCCGTTGTCGGTATCTGGAGTTGGAGTTCTGTAAAAAGATAGTTTCAGTAAGATACTTAATGGTTAGCTAATGTTAGTAACAAGTCAATACCGCTTCACCTCGCCCGGTAGTACCTACTTATAGTAAAATCAACAGTTCCGTGAACTGAAATAGTCGCCATTTTCCCTTCAATAATGCCAAATCGTGCAAAATTCTCTTTGATTTGCTACAACATTCTGCATTTGACAGTGACAATCGTAGTTACTCGATTGACATGACAGAACAGAAAAAACTGTATTGACATCGTGGCGTGATCTTTTTTCAACCGAAGAAAAAACGAAGGAGGCGACGCGTATATTTTTTTTATATATACCACGCATAACTTTTTACAGAGCAGTAGGTACGATTTTGATAATTCTTTTTTATTGGAAAGAGTATACCCCGAAGTTGTTTCCATATAAATTTGAAAATAAAAATCCAACCCTAAGGGCACAGAATAGATAATAGTACTAAGGGTAGGAAAACAAGGGATGATTGATTGTTCACTCACTGATTGTAAGGTATGACCACGCATAACTTTTTACAGAGTAGTGTGATTTTGATAATGCTTTTATATTTAGGTGATTTAATTATGAACAGATGTTTATAACGAGAATTAGCTGACGCCCGCGCTTCGCCCGCGTGGATTTCTTTTCCCATTCCCGTCACCTATGGGAACAATTTTAAACCTTCCGTTAAACTTTTGAAACGTTCTCGAGTTATTCGCTTGGCAGCATCAATTTTTAATACATAAAATTGGCACTCAGTAGTATATGAAGTCATGCAATAGTCATCTGTGTGGTGAAGGAGAAAGACACCATCCCATGTTATCCGAACGGTGTCGTAAGAGGCGACTTACGGAACAATACGCAGACTATATCACTGCGAGAGAAGGAACACTCGAAATAAAACCCTGTACCAACCTGTCTGGCCAGGTGATTGATTGATGGAGTATATGAAAACTTACCCGTATTTAGCGAAATTAGTCCACATCATAGTCATAAAAGTTACAATTCTTGCGTCATCTTCGTTCATTGGCAACGGCAATCTCTCTAGTTCAAAAACGTAAAAAAGCTCATCCATATAAGTAGTTGCTTCCAATGTAGTATTGGTCAAAATTCTACCTAAATTCCTATTTCCTATATAGTTGAAAATGTACTGAAACACATCGCTATCTGATTTTTTGGCATACATTTCTACAAACAAAGACATAGGTCCAACAAAACAGAAATCTGAATTAAGATTTATCAGTCCACCGATTACAGATTCATCATTTGTTACGTTAGAAAAATATGTATCTTTTAGAATGGAACAGATTTCTTTTTTTGTCTCTTTGGAGACGTTAAAACATTTTTGATCAATACATGAGAAGTCTTCATTGATAATTCTGTCCATTTGACTTGTTATAGTATAGTAATCTAGTGTAGTCGCCAATCCTTCTACTGTATTCAAACCAAAAATTGCTGGTAGTGGTCTAAAAGCTTCAGAAGATAAAATATTATAAGGTGTATCAGTCAAGAAAGGCTCTTCATCGTAATATTCTTCAATAGATGGTAGAAACACTGATTTTGCATTCATTTGCTTTCCAATCGCTTCTTCTAGTTTATCTATTGGAACATCTGTATATATATTAAGTAGTTCTTCAACATCTAAAGTATTGACACCAAGTGATTTAGCTACTTGAGAGGCAGTCTCTACAGGAGTAGCATCAAAAGATTTTGGTGTGAACATCGTTCCACTTTCAGAAATAACTCTTTTAAACAAGCCTTTGCAGGATTCAGACATCGTTAGATATATAGCTGCAACTCCGCCGCTTCCATGGCCAAAGACAGTAACATTTTCTTCATCACCACCAAAGTTAGCTATATTTTTATTAACCCATCTCAAAGCAGCTCTAATGTCTTTCAAGCCAGCATTTCCTGGAGCTTCTTTGACTCCCAAATTAAGGAAACCTAACGCGTTCAACCTATAATTAATCGAAACAACGATAACTCCATGGCTCACTAAGAAATGAGGACCGTAAAAGTGTGGAGAACTGCTTCCAACGCCAAAATCTCCACCGTGGAGGAATACCATGACTGGTAGAGTGGAATTCGTGAAGCTGGGCACGTAGACGTTTAAGATTAGGCAGTCTTCATTATCACTTGGGGCTGCTAGGGGATCGTTGGCAGGGAACTGAGGGCATAAGACTGCCCTGTTGTTAGCAGGGTATATTCCATCGTGTGGTGGAGGTTCTTCTGCAGCCTGTAACAGCATATTAAATATTCTAGAATATTTTTGTTACAACACAATCTAGATCAAAGTCCAAATTTGGTTGGATGGATGGATCGATCAATGAATGGATGTTAGACTCTTTCAAGCTAAAAGTAAAAAATGTCTGGAATTAAACATAGGCTACTTTCTAACCTAGAAATAAGTTCCTCCGTTTTATGTATGGTAATAATTAGTGACTACCAATAATAGAGCATACGTGTTGCCGCCAACTAGCTTAATCAGCCGATAAATTAACTGCCTAGGTTGGAAACTAAACAGCGCCATTCAATTAACGGCCTGAAAGATTAGCCTTAACTTTTATTATAACATTTAATAACTTGGCTGGCTAATGTTTAGGCTATTCGTAAGATGGGGCACCACCCCGAAATAAGACAGAAAATTACATACATACATACATATAGTTACACCTGTAAATCCCCGAGGGGGTAGGCAGAGGTGTATTCACAGAAAATTAGTGATAGGTTTATTGAGAATGTTACGAAATCTGACTTGGATAGGTTAGGTTAGAATCTGGTCTAATCGTGGTTATTTTTTTATAACCATGCAGAAATAAGTATTTTTTCTAGCTGTTTGATTCAATCCTAGCCATTGAATTTAACGTAATTAAATTTAATTAAAGTAATTTAACGTCATCGATCCAAGCTATTTGCCTAGCCGTTTAATGAAATGGCTGTACACCATTTAGGCCGCTAATTGAACTGCGCCGTTCAATAAAGAGCCTAGGCGGTTAATTGAACGGCTGATTAAGCTAGTTGGCTGCGACATATATACCCACTAATAGAGCCTACTAGAGACCACTAATAGAGACTATACTGGGAGCGACTGTTGTCTCACCTCCTAGCCTGTCTTATGATTTGTGGGATCGGACATATAGCCGAATATAGCCGGCAAAAAAAGTCACATCACATCCTATTGTAGCAGATCCCGGACTTTGAGGTGAAAACCTCGGGCGCAACTGGGACTTTGCCTAAGTCAAAATTAGTAGAATACTACTTACCGTATATCTATCCTTTACAACGCCATATCGAATACCACAATACTCATAATAAAGTCCATTTGTTGCCAGATATCCCTCCACTTTTCCCTGCTTAGTTTCCACAATTTTTGTGTCGCCATCGCAAATTACTTGATCAATAAAAAATAATAAAACCACTAGGCTGTATACGCTCATTGCCTTTGCTCCGAACAAAAAAATTAAAAACAAATGTTGATTGTTAAGATGGCGGCTTTTATAATGAATAATTACATAATATTTTTTGTTTATGTTTGATAGTAATGATTTCCGTGAACCGATATTAATTGATATGGTTCCGTACTTTCTTTATACTACTGAGGTGGCAGAGAAGCACACTACCCACCAGATGGAAAGTAGTTACCATGGCCTATGGACGTGTGCTGTGTGCAACACCAGGGGAGTTTCACTCGTGCTGCCGATGCTGTAAGCACAGAGAGATTATTTATTAGGTCTCCCACTGACACAAAAATTCTCCAGTGATCTGGCTACCCTACTTGCCGCCGGGAACTCAACACTAAGTTTAATTATGGTCGCGGTATTCTATAGAAGCGGCGGTATTTCTTCGGGACTGTAGACTTTATTTGGATGGAAACACCGTCATGTCCTGCCTCCAACATACACTTATGCCTACCCCTTCGGGGATATACAGGCGTAAAGAACGCCGCGTGGTTCCCGGCAGAGTAGAATTTGGGCCACCCCTTCTCTTCCCATGTGGTGTCGTACAAGGCGACTAAGGGATAGGGCTGATTAATTTTAACATCAGACAGATATGTACAGCCCAGACTCAGCCTCAGACGCAGGGCTCGAGTCAACAATAGTGCCCGGAATACGGCAATAGGCTCACCCCCTATTACATGGGACCGAATACAGATTGGTGAAATGTGGGTGTTAATTCACCTCTGCCTAACCCTCCGGGGATAAGGCGTGATTATATGTATGTATGTAAATATAAATCATCATTCTCTCGAGCTTTTACCCAATGGAGATGCCGACGCAAAACTAATTGTAGATGGCAGCAGCATATGACCAAACAACAATAACCATCTGTTCTGTGAATAACAAACTCATAGCTGTCAGATTTGATGAGACAAACAATGAAATCTACGTAGATGACAGCTAATATTGGCCATTACGAGGTGCCCTCTGTAGGGATAAAAACGCAGTCGGCATCCCCATTCAGTTGGTGTCGATTTTCTAATTTAACTAAGATGCAGTGTGGACCAGTAATTTACAAGCGTCGAGGCGTCGAGTGTTATTTCTGAAGCCTCGAGGCTGAATGGCAAGAATCAGTGAGCTCGGTAAGCTCCGAGTCTCAAGCCTAGCCGAGCCGCGACTTTTTTGACCCATTCCTCGAGCCTTCAAAAGAGCGTTAATCGATCAAAAGAGCTCGAGCCTTCAAAAGAACTTGAGTCTTCAAAAGAGCAGGAGCTTTCAAAGGAACTGGAGTCCTCAAAAGATCTCGAGTCTTCAAAAGAGCTCGAGCTTTCAAAGGAACTCGAGTCCTCAAAAGATCTCGAGCCTTCAAAAGATCTCTTGCCTTCAAAAGATCTCGAGCCTTCAAAAGATCTCGAGCCTTCAAAAGATCTCGAGCCTTCAAAAGATCTCGAGCCTTCAAAAGAGCTGTTAAACAAGCTCGAGTCTAAGTCCAGATCCAAGTCAAGATGAATGGCACCAGAAAACTAGACGTAAGGAAATTACACAGGTATGTATTTAAAAAAAGTACTGGATGTATTAAACGATAACTATATAGAAAAATTTTTGGGTGCAAAGGAAGCCGACTGCATCCATATAAAAAATAGTGATGAGTGTTTTAAAAACGGAATAATTGATAACACTGATTTAAATAGTGAATAAGAAAAATAATAATAATTGATTGATTATTGAACGCTAGCTCTGAAAAAGAGTCCCGAGTCGTCGGGCGCCATACAAACGAGACGAGCCCTGTAAATGATACCGAGCTATACGCAAAGGGACTCGGACGCCACGTGACTTGTACATCACTAGTGTGAACTTCGATATTTTTCGTGAAGCGACTCCCACCAAGCAATACCCGTAACGATTACCATAGATGTTCGTATGACTACCGGGACCAACGGCTTAACGTTCTCTCCGAGGCACGAAAACACCCAGACCAATGTAAATAGACATATTGATGCATACAAATGTTTACACTAAGCAGGAATCGAACCCGCGCCTCCTGGTTCTCTGGAACTCCACGCCGCAAAGGTTGTCTCTCTGGCTACGTTTAAGGATCTCTAAATAAAAGGCGCGAAAATGTACGTGTCTATAACAAAATATAATTATCTGTGATTGTTTTGTAATGTATATCTGATTCTATATAATTATATTATCTTTGAGTTTATTCATAATCGTTGCGTAATATTATATCATACTTCCGATTAACTTGCTTTCTACATTCTAGAACACATAACACAAGCTAGTTAATAGCTTACTTTTTTTTTTTTTTATCCTAGCTCCATCTGTAACTTTCAACTTGGCGTCTGGTGTCCAGTTTTACCAGTTTAACTGCATTGGAATATACTGATTTCGGGCTGTTTGGCCATTGTCCATTTGAAACTTGCGTTCCAGACGTTTCGTCGATCACTGCGGTCGACATAAGTTTCATATGGACCACAGCCAAACAGCCCTAAAGACTTATTATCTAACTGCGGATTTGGAATACTTTGAATTAAGATTGGAAATAATGAAATGCTCCTACCACTGAGCTGCCGACTCACGTCTTCAGCATTCCTAAGTTTTCTAGTTTCCTTACAACCGTCTTTCGGCGTCGGTGAGAGCCATCTACCAATTGGTAGGGTAGGTAGGACACGACGGTATTTCCGTCCAATTGAGCAGTCCGACTGGGGCAGTACCTCCGCCCTACAGAATACCGCGGCCCCAATAACCTCGTGTTGTGTTCCCGGCGGTGAGTAGGGTAGCCAGAGCTCACTGGAGAGTTTTTGTGCTGTCAGTGGGAAGACCAAAGGCTTGTCCTGCTTTATCTTCTACACTGCCGGTTTTAATGTCGATGATGATGACTGACGGCACAGAAACTGTGTTTACAGGGTTGGCAACACGAGCGTGACTCCCCCATTGTCCATAGGCCACAGTAACCACTTTCCATCAGGTGGACCGTGTGCTTGTCTGCCACCTCAAAGGTATAAAAAAAACTCGTACACTTTTAACGTTTCTTTCCTATTTAAATCGATTTGAATAGTGACCATACCTACTAAATGCTTAAAAAAATTCATACATATCTAACACAAGCTATTAGCTCTTTTGGTCACGTCGAATCCAGCTATGTGGAAATGAATGACTCGTGGCACAATAATACATTATAGTAGTGAGTATGTGGTGATTACCGCTGAGACACCATTGGTACTGGCGGACTGACGGGAACAATGAATACGAAGCAACTCACCCCATAAAATTTAAAATAGAATCTACCTGTAATAAGTACTTTAATATAAACGATGGTACTTACTTACCTATGTATCAAATTAATAATATGGCCATTTTAGATTTTTTTATGGAATACGCATAAATAAAATCAACGAACAACGACCATTTGCAAACTAATTAGTTCTCAGTACAATCCCGGTGGCGCTTCATATAGGCACAAAAAGAAAGCTGTTATTTTCTATGGAATAGCCAGTCCAGATATAGAGGTCAGTGTCTATATCCCACTTGTGAAATATAACAATCCTACAAAAAACATTTTCGTGTAAAAATGTTGCCAAGACGAGTTTACGTAGCTTACCCTGTGAAAAAGTTATCAGATCTCGTATGAAGCCAAGCTCTACAGAAAGCACGCTCTAAACCTAGTGTAGTGTAGAGCTTGTAGGTGTAAACTTTAAACTCGTCTTGGCAATATTTTAACATGAAAATGTTTTTGGTGGAGTTACATTTATTTTCGTAAGTTGCTTAAAAATTATTATTTTTTATTTGTTACAAGAAATATTTAAATTTTTATTAATTTTGACTTATGTAGCGCAAACTGTAACTGTAAGTCTCATATCCAAACTTCCACCGTAGTAGGTAATCTGTGCTTCCAGCGCCTATTCCCAGGGGATAGGTTAGGTTAAGTTTTTTAATTTTTTTGTTGTCTTTGTAGTAATATCTCTGTCTCTGTGGTAATAAAGCTGAAATTTGGTATGTAAGCTAACATACCAAATTTCAGCTTTCTAGGAATTCAGGAAGTAGGTACCCTAACAATTTTGATAATCAGTGAGTGATGAGTCAGTGACGAAACTAAGAGTTTTGAGAAATTAATAAAATCTAAAGTATAATAGCTACGACATTCAAACTTTGTATATTTAATGATTGTACCGATAGCATTCTATCTTGAAAATTTCAACTATGTTTTATCCAAAGGAAAGTGACGAGAGTTCAAAAAAACGACGAAGCGTTTCGAGAAAAGGTAGGTAGTACCCTTGCGCTTCGTTTGACTCGTCCTGGCCACTAACCACAGTTGATTATAGGTATCATGATGTGCCTAATTGCGGTGAGATTAGAGCCAGTTTATGACCAAGTGTTTTAAAAAGTAAATATACTGCGTGTGTTTCCTGAACAGCATATTACAAGTTTTGACAACTATAGCCAAGTCAGTCCTTAATATGGATGACCATTCTGAACACATTGAGGGCCCCTCCGTGTCTCGTTGTTTCTAATAATGTTTTTGCAAGCACAAATATACACATATCCAGAAATAATTTACTTAGTGCCTGCAAAACCATTGTTAGCAATGAAGTATTTTGAGGGTAAACATTAGCTTCTTTCCTAACTTGCCGCCTGCTCAATCAATTTTTAGTGTTCCGTATCCAAAGGGCAATAACGGAACCGTATACGACAGTAACGAACGGTATATGACAGTCGTTAACGAATGTCACAAACGTCAAATCCCATACATACGTCATTATATTCCATCAATCACCGGCCAACGAATTTTCACTTGTCTAGAGGGGCTGCGCGGCAACATTATTACATCCTCTGTGAAAATTTCAGCTGACTACCCTTCAAGGATCGCGAGATACAGCCTGGTGAGACACAGATATACAGAGTACGGTACGAATATATAAAAATGAAATACTGGGATATATTTTTCTTAATATATATATTTTTTTACTTAAATTCAAAATATGTAACAGATCAGCATAATCGAGCATGTTTTTATACAATTTACAGTCAGTTTGTTTACAGATAACTGTGTAGGTATTTTATAAGTAGCATTAGCGTCAATTTCCACTGAAAAAGCAGCAAATTGACCGTGGTCGCTGTACCACGCCGCGTGGCGGAGAACGAAGTTAAGAACGATAAAAAAAAGAAAATGAATGAGAGCGAGCGTGATACCGCCGTGAGCGCTGGTGGCGGACTGACCAAATCTGACAGTCGATTGGTCTTTAGTTCCCCCGTCTGACCACACACGTACCCAAGCCGCGGTACAGCGGTTACGGTCGGTTTATATAAATAGTTCTTGCAGCCGTATAACTTGTCTAAACTGCCCCTCTAGACAAGTGGCAATTCGCTAACCGGCGTTTGATGGAATAGAATGACGAATGTATGGGATTTGACGTATTTGACATGCGTTAACGAGTCATATACGTCAAATCCCATATATTCGTCATTCTATTCCACCAAACGCCAGCTAGCGAATTGCCACTTGTCTAGAGGGGCTGAAATGACGCACCCCACCGCATTCACTTCATTTGTGTAAGGCGCGGTTTACACAGAAAAGACGTGGCTGGGACGTATGACGTGGCGGACAATTTAAGTAACACAATATGAACCTTATGTAGTGAGCAATAATGCTGTTTTGTCTTAGAGGAGAATTGCGTCCGCGCCTCCAGGCGATGTTCCGCCACTAAAGTGACGCGCCATCGCATCGAGTGGCGCGCGTCACATCATTGACGTCATTGTACACACTACATAAGGATTATATTGAGTTACTTAAATTGTCCGCTACCACCGAATGTCCCCGCCACGTCTCTTCTGTATAAAACGCGCCTATGGACTAGCGCTGCTTGTATAGAACAAGGCGTCCGCTTGCTGGCGCGTTCTGTCACATTATGACTAGTTGACCAACAAATCCAAAAACAAGTGTCATCAATTTGCTTGCGTGCGTAAAAGAGGTGGTAGGGTGCGTCATTTAGCGTTCAATCATATAGGCAGTATTTATAAAAAGTAATTTATTGCATGTGAGAAAACAAAATCTGTACTATGCTATTTAATGCATATTATGTTATAATTGAAAACAATGAAAATTATATAGGTAGGTACTTAACTAAAACTTAGTATTAAGAATACCTTAAGTACAAAAAAATAAATAAACTATATTATACAGAAACTTAAATGTTAGTTTATACATTTCTTATTTAAACAACTATCTGATGCCTCCGGCTCCGTTCGCGTGGATGCCGGTCATTGGCCAGACTTTTGATCATATCTCATTTGAACACAGCTAGCTACATTAATAACTTATTTTATTTTTTAATTTCCTTAGATTTTCCAAACAGACGAATGTGTGTTTTGGACACATGATGTTTCCAAAATGTACGATAGCAAAAAAGTTGCCGTGCCGTACACAAAGAAATAATTTGATATTGGAATAAATCAATAATGTTGAATGTTGTAATTCCCAGAGTTTAAGGGTAAATCAGTACATTTTCAAGTACTTTTGCCAGCATTTTTTATACCACTTGGTGGCAAACAAGCACACGGCCCTTCTGATAGGAAACGGTTACCGTGGCCTATGGACGTATGCAACACCAGGGGCGTCACACTGTACGGACCTTGTAATGCCCTGCTTGTAACATGTGAAATAATAAATATATTTAGTCTACAAAAACATCATAATTATGTAAGTGTATTTCCGTGATTGCATCCGAACTGCGAGTTTTGGCGGGCACACAAAGATGGACGCCCGGGTATTATTTTATTTGCCAAAAAAGGTGTGAGTTCAAATTTTTATTTATAAAAATGGTGGATTTTTGGACATAACGTCTTCTTGGACGAAAATCTCAAATAAGTGTAGGAAAGTAGAATATTATAGTAAATTGTGACATTTCGCGTTCATTCCAAATCTTCATAGGGAGCTTTTAGTAAAGTCCGCACATCTTTACTGAGGCAAAAATCATCATTCATCGTCATCATCAACATCAACAAATGAAGATACATATAAATGAAGAAATGGCTTAAAGGTCTTGTAACCAAGCCAAAAATATTTTGGGTAAACTCGAAGCTTCGAGCAACTTGTCTGTCTCTTCCCCCTCCACTTCGTACGGTATTAGACGTCCATGGTTGTGAGACCATTGGGCACGCCATTAGTCCATGAACACTCATCATTTTCTGTGCCTTTTCCCAAAGCCTACCCCAGGCTTTCCAGTCTAACTGTGATTTGGCTGAATTTAGATATTTTACATGTAGCAACTGTCACATCAGTGCCGAGTGTACAATAAATTTCGAATTTGGAACGTAAACGTGTGCAGAGAACGAAGCAATGCGATTGGCCACCTGCCTACTGTGAACCAATCGCAATGCTCCATTCTTTTGATACGTTTACGTTCCGAATTTGAATTTTATTCGTGCTCGGCGCACTGCTTCCTTATTAGTCGGCCTTTATTAGGCTCCAACTACCTGTAACGACTGCCATGAATGTTTGTTTGGCAAGGACCAACTGCTCAATGTGCTCTCCGAGGCACGTAATCACACAGACGAATTCATGCATACAAATATTTACACTAAGCGGGATTCCAACTGCCACGCTACAAAACACTGTAGTTATTATTAGTGTCAAAACATTCAGTTAACAAACTAAATATTATATTTAGTGTTAAGGCATTTCATCCGTGAATGTGTTAGCTTACAGTTCGTATATTATTTAACTTATAACAATGTAGAATATACTGCTGTCGGGCTGTTTATCCGTGGTCCATATGAAATACGCCAGCGACTCAAGATTCAACATCGTCGGCCGCAGTGATCGACGAAACGTCTGGAACGCAAGTTTTATATGGACCATCCAGCAATTAACCCACCCATTAACAACCCGGAAGCAGTATATTCTACATGCAACGCCGGCCGTAAAAGCCTCTAGACTTATATAACTTATAACCTAAAATATACAATTATTACTCATGGACCCACTTCTCTATTAACTGAAGTATTTAAAGAAAATTCATCCACATTGGTACAGTCACCATCTGTTTTTTCTTTATACCACTTAGGTGGCAGACAAGCACACGGCCCACCTGATGGAAAGTGGTTACCGTGGCTTATGTACGTATGCAAAGCAAACAGGCCCCCGATTCTGCTAATTTTATGACATAACAACACCACTGTCATACCGCTGACAAAATGTCATTAAATTTTAGACTTTACGAGGGAATTCTTAAGGTTCAAAATGAAAAGATAAAGAGTTTATAACATTTTTCATTCGCTCTTCAAAATTGTTATTCAATTTTGGACTTTAACAGTATACTAGTAAAGTCTAAAGTTAAATGGCATTTGTCAGAGTGTGTGTGGTACGGCAGTGGTTTTACTATGATAAAAATAATAGCAAAATCAGGGATCTGCTTTATTGATTTAAATTGTAGTATCGCTGGAACTAAAGGTGTGTAAATATCAGATCAATCAGTCGACAGAAAGGGGGAAACCAAGGCATCGGATATATGTGCAGACAGCACATAGTGTCTTTATCGGAGGTCGGATATCAGCGTCCGATACCGGTATCAGACATCGGATGAATGTGTGAAAACGCTCTTAGATTGCAAAGCTGGCCTTAACTAGGTTGAGAAATTGGGCTGTTTATCCGTGGTCCATATGAAATACGCCAGCGACTCAAGATTCAACATCGTCGACCGCAGTGATCGACGAAACGTC
Source organism: Eilema caniola (assembly GCA_949126895.1). Lineage (NCBI taxonomy): Eukaryota > Metazoa > Arthropoda > Insecta > Lepidoptera > Erebidae > Eilema > Eilema caniola. Next base: position 4,468,551 of record OX421487.1, read on the forward strand.
TGGAACGCAAGTTTCATATGGACCACCCAGCAATTAACCCACCCATTAACAGCCCGGAAGCAGTATATTCTACATGCAATGCCGGTATCGGACATCGGATGAATGTGAAAACGCTCTTTGATTGCAAAGCTGGTCTAAACTAGGATTGGTCAGAAGATAATGATAAGCTGTTCCATGATTAAGAAAACTAGTATCAGACATATTAATTCAGTCAGATCTGTCCAAACCAGTCTGATTGGTTATAAGTCGAACCGGCGGTGAGTACCGAAGCCAGAGCTCACTGGAGAGTTTTTGTGCTGTCAGTTCTAAAACCAAAAGCGATTCCTGCTTCATCTTCTGCGCTGACGGAACAGAAACTCTCTGTGTTTACAGGGTCGGCAGCACGAGTATGACTCCTCAGTGTCACACACATTCATAAGCCATGGTAACCACTTTCCAACAGGTGGGCCGTGTGATTGTCTGCCACCTGAGTGGTATAAAAAACACCAAGAATTCCTTGATTAAATTTTAAATCAATTAGTGTATTAATTATTAAAATTGATTAAGATTGGCAAAAGTGAAAGGCTTAGACCAAACTGAAACCTGCGAATGTCGCCCCAAGATAGTTATATAGGAGTACTAGCTCACCCGGCGAACTTCGTACCGCCAATATTTTTCCGCCCGCGTGGCGTCGGATCCCGTTCCCGCTGCACCCTCTACTATATTAAACGTGTATTATACATATAAACCTTCCTCTTGAATCACTCTATCTATTAGAAAAAATCACGTCAAAATCCGTTGCGTAGTTTTAAAGATTTAAGCATACAAAGGGATATAGGGACAGAGAAAGCGACTTTGTTTTATACTATGTAGTGATTTGGAATGCTCAACATGTAGCTTGATAACTTAGTGGTCAGAGTATTCAAGTTTCTTCTGTAAGGGTCTGATCGAGGGTCCCATCTAAGCATTTCACTTTTTCCAATCTGAATGAAGCCTTTTCACACAAAATTCGTGGTTGTTTTTTATGAGGTAATATTCTTCTCCTACGGCTGTGCATTTGAAAATTTTCACTCTGATTTATTCAAATTTGACTAAATTGGCATGTCTGTTACTAGTATAAATACCAGAAAACATCTTGAAAACTAGTGGGAAGTCCACTATATTAAGAACCAATAAATGGACTGTTCAACCAATGATGCAAGTCTTTAGAGTATATATTTTGTATAGAGCGGACGTATTACTCAGGTTTGTTGTGCTGAGTGTAGGCACGAATATGAACAGTACCGAGGCAGATGCTCAGCTATGGTATACAGTCACTTATAGTGATGTTTCATGCAGTATTGAAAATATCAATCGTTGGACAAGTATTTAGTACCTATAATGTTATGAATTTTTTGTTCAATTTGCTTTGAAAATTTGAAAAATAAAACTAAGATACAAAAATAGCTTTTATGTATTACGAAAACAAGAAATACTACAAATATACTATATAATATATTATCTTATCATGTGGTTAATCACGCAAAAAGGCCCAACTGCAAGGGACCACATGCAGAAAAAGAGCCCGCGAAAGAAGAAGAAAGAAGAAGATGTTATCTGTGGCTTGGGTGAGTGCACAAGGATTGCTAGTACATCTTGTATTAGCTTTGAGCTAACATCATCTACTAAGTTCATACTTGTGGCTATGCTTCATACTTAGTAAGGCACTCTCTACAGTTAATGTATACTCTGAAGGCAAGCCTCTTTGCACCTGATTGGTTTTATTTAAGTTATGATTGGTCATTGGAAGTCAGTCATTGTGCCCTGTACAATCTCATAAGAGACCTAAAATACTTGCTTTAGAGTACATTTTTAAGATGTTTATGGGCATAATAATATAAGTCTACACAATAAATAAACAAAAATTCATAGAACATAAAAAATAATTATATATACCTAACTAAAAAATAAACTATAAAATCATAACTTCTTATGAATCCTAGCCAAATGACTACTCAATGACTCCTCAGCTTTGAACTTCAAAGAGCACAAGTCGCATTGAAATGTGGTATTTTTAAAAGTATGTTTATTTTTTACATGTTTAGCTAAACCTTCTTTCGTAACAAACTTTTTGTGACATTTAAAGCATGAATTTTCTTGTAACAATTGCTTTAATCTTAAATGGCGACGCAAACAGTACCTGGACTTAAAAGTAATCGCACAAGACTCACACTTAGACTTGCTTTTCACTTGATGGTGTGTCTGACAATGAAGGTCCAAATTAACTTTCTTTGTAAACACGATTTGGCAATCATTACACTCGAAAGTTGCTGTCTTCTGCTGTAATTCATGATTTGAAGTCATATGGCGAAAATACTGACTGTTTTGCGTGAATTTCAAGCGGCAATACTGGCAGGAGTATATGTATTTGCGATCGTCTAGAATGCCTGGTTCATCCGCCTTCTTCAATTTTAAAGCAGGTCTCGTGATCCTGATTCTCGGGCCGGTTCTAACAGGCTTTTTATTCATATCTGTGATGATTAACTTGTTCTTATAATAGATTTTAATGAGTTAATGATGAATTTTCAACACAACACGTATGCAATTTCCTAAAAACTTGACACTTTTCTCAATGTTGTTGAGTTTTCACTTGATTATTGACACGGAATGTTAGTTTAGAATTATTACTGTTTGTTTTACTTGTAAACTTATGAAATACAAACAAATATTTATAGATTCTATTGTATTATTTCTTTAATTGGATGTAACCACAATCACAGTTTTGTGTCAAAACGTAAGTTTGGTGTGCGTTGCGAAGCTCACAACATTCAACTTTCACTTTGTTTGTTTATTTGTTAACTGATAAAAACGATCAACTAAATATATTATTGAATAGCGTTTATTGAAAAACGATGCAGTTTAAAGTAAATTAAATTATTCAAATAAAATCAAACATTTTGTTTTCTATAAAATAAAGGCTGTAAGGATTTTGTGTGATCTAGATTGAAGTTTCAAAACGTTTTCACATTTAGTGCATTTTTTTTAGGAGTATTGTAAAATAAAAATACCTAAATTTTATTCAATTAATTACAATAATTATAGATTTAAATCAAATCAAATCAATCGTTCATTTACTTCGAATATGGTTACGGTACAGCATATTCTGCTCCATGTAGCGTACAAATTGAAATCCTATTATACTAGGTATTTTAGGACATAAATCAAAAAAGAGCTCTCTCAAAAGGCAGTCTATGTATTTTAATTTGTAGGAAAGTCAGTGTTGCCGTTTCAAATAAAATAAAGTCACCAGATGTCGACGAAAAAGTCGCTAGATATGGAAAAAACTGGATTTAAAAAATCCGCTAGAAGTCGCTAAATATTTCAATTTATTCAGTGGTAAGAAATGTGTTATAAATTAATGCAAATTTGTATAATCACGCATTTATTATATATACATCAGAAAAAAGAAAAGAAATATGAAATTTAAAGGTTCAAGCAATCAAAAATTTCGTCATCTATTGTGTCATCTTCGACTTCGTTAACTTCCAACCGTCTTAAATCAGCAGAAGTTGATGGTTCCACTAAAGAAGCCAACGTGGAAGGTGTTACTGAAGCAGTTGGTTTTTTAAAGGTTGTTGTAATCTTCGCCAGGACATCATCTGGTAGAACATAGCTATAGCAATTTTGCTTTAAAATTTTAAGTTGATTCCTTATAATAAGAATGGAGTTCAAAGTGGTTGAAGTTAGTCTGTTTCTCAATTTGTTTTTCACTATATTTATTTGACTGAACAATCGTTCCACTTCTGCGTTGGAATGTGGTAACGACAAGACTGTCATAGCTAAATCGGCTAAATCTTTGTAGGTATTAAAACCTGCAGCGTCCTTATATTTTAATACCTGGGCCCAAAATCCTACAGTATCTGTATGTGTACTTATAACCCATTTAACAAAATTAATGCTGTGTTCCTTTAAACCAAGTTCAATAGCGAGCTCAGCAATGGAATTATCTTTTATTTGTTTCAACGTTTAAAGTTTTGCTAATAGTTCTCATATCTTTCTTTATACAATGGTTATGAATTAATGGCAAATAAACCGTTATCTAAGACCTCTAGATTGAACATGACTCTAGTAGGGGATTTCCCAAGAAACCGTCTAAATTAGTGGTGTTGCTATTAACTACATTTTGATTTTTACTAAAATATTTTTGTAATTACAAAAAAAAAAGATTTATTTCTTCTAATTTAAGTTAGTCTCAGCTTTGAATACAAAAAGTCGCTATAAGTCGCTAAAAAAAAATAAGTCGCTAGATGGTAATAAATAGTCTCTAAACTCAATCAAAATCCGCTAGATCTAGCGACAAAGTCGCTAAACCGGCAACACTGATGGAAAGTCCGGTAGATTGGGTAGATTGGTGACACAGGCTAATTTATTTCGTGTCTGGCCACCTTTACTTTATTTTTTATTATTTTCTTCTTCAAATATTTTGAAGTACCTAAGCTACTGCACTGTGTTAGACCAGTGAAGTAAGAAAATTAACAAAAAATCAAATTGCCAGTAAAATGACTCGCAATTAGGTACAATAAAATTAGAAATAAACCCTTACATACCGTATTGAAATAAAGTTTATATTTAAACTAGCTTTTGCCCGCGGCTCCACCGTGGATGTCGGTTATCCCTTATCACGACTAAACGTTCGGTGGTTGAGGCGTGAGACGGACAAACAGACACACACACACACACTTCCTCATTTATAATATATGGAGTTCAGTCAGTATTCAGTCTTATCACGGAAAATATCGAATTTGGGTCGTTTCGTAGTTAGAAAATAATATAATATCATCAGCCATGTTTGTATAGCAATTATTTGATTGAAACAACTTCTTTCTTCTTTAAATTACGGATCAGGTTCTTCAAGCCGGACATTAAAAGTTTCTACAGGGTCGGCAGCACGAGTGTGACGCCTCTGGTGTTACACACATCCATAGTCTAGGGTAATTGTCCCTCAGGCTGGCTGTGTTCTTGTCAGCTACCCTATAGCGGTATAAAAACCCTGGACCCTCCTGGCCGAACTGAAGAGATTATGATGGGATATGATTATTAAAAACAAGTAATTCAGTGCTGTAAACTATATATTTCATAAATTATGCTGTCTTAGATCTAAACTATATACAAAACACACAAAATGTTACAAACAAAATCCAAAAACGTTCATTGGAGGTCTCCTCATGTTAGGCGCGGTTTATACAGAAGAGACGTGGCGGGGACATTTGGCGGTAGCGGACAATTGAAGTAACACAATATTAACCTTATGTAGTGTCAATGACGTGAGACACGCCACTCGATGCGATGGCGCGTCACTTTTGTGGCGGGACGTCACCTGGAGGCGCGGGCGCAGCTCTCCTCTAAGCCAAAAACGACGTTATCGCACACTACATAATCCATTCTACATGTACTTCACGACATACGTCCCCGCCACGTCACTTCTATATAAACCGCGCCTTAAGTTACTTGTGACAATGCGTGAAGAAAAAGAAGACAACCCGCCTATAGACCGACCTCAACAGCTGTACAGCGCCTGTTGCGCGTTGAGATGGAGCGAGTATCGACCAATTAACCGTCAGATTTGGTCAGTGCACCGCCAGCGCTCGCGTTGGTATCACGCTCACTCTCGACTCATGTTCTTTCCGTTATTCACCTCGTCCCCCGCCACGTCACGAGTAGCAAGGGCGCGTTATAGCGGTCGCGGTCAATCTAAAATCGTCTAAAATATCATATTTATTTACAATAAATACATAACTCTAAAAATAATTTATAAGCATTATAAATCACAACTACCCTGCAAAAGAACGAACTAAAAAGTATCTAGTGTCACTCAAGATGATGTACGGAAATTAAAAAAATATTGTAGGGCTCTGCTGTACCCAAAGGATAAAAATAGAATGTCTATCTGTCATCAAAAGTGTATCTCATGAACTGTGATAGACAGTTAAATTTTTTACAGATGAATTATTTCTGTGAAAGCTAGAACAAATACTAAAAATAGAATAAATATTTAAGAGGGGGCTCTCATATAACAAACCTAATTTAAGAATAGTACGGAGCCCTTTGTGCGCAAGTCCGACTGGCATTTGACAGATTTTTTATTATAACACCCATTAAACAGGTGATGAGACGATATTCTTAGCAATCCATGGATTCTCCGTGTGGGTGCTGGGTCCATCGCGTTGCTGAGTTGGGAACTTGGGACAGTGCCTGCGACTTGCGACCCAAGTGTAGGTTTAGAAGGGCAGACATACGGAAATGCTAAAAACATTACACTCACTTTTTGGGCAGTCGAGTAAAAGTAGACAGAAGTGCAGCTACTAATATGAACTGTAGCTAATAAGACTTTAAAAAGAATACTATACATAATATCAAAACTTCAACGGCAAAGTTGTGAATCTGTTTTTACAACTTTACAGGAGAGCAGAAACCTCCTTCTTATTATTTTTTTCTTATTAAGAATGAGTCATTTAGTAAATAAGAAAAGATATTTAAATAAACACTGTACTTAAATATTACATTTTCTTACAACATATCAGATGAAGTCACAAGCTTTCCGTTCAGCAATCCCATTTTATGTTTCTCTCTAACGTGTCTCACAACGTGATCTTTCCGTTTGTATGTCTGTCCGCAAATCGGACATACCGCAAACTGATTCAAATGCTGAGACTTCACATGCCTTAACATGTGATCCCGTCTTTTAAATGTTGTATGACAGTGCGGGCATAGATGTCGGTCTGTTAGGAGATGGCTGAATTCATGTTTTTCCAACTCGGGTAAAGTATTACATTGGAATTCACATTCTCTGCAATTGAAAACCTCTGTAGTTGTTGAATGTTTTCTTTTAATGTGTTTTAAGAGTATATCTTGACGTTTACAGTCTTTTTTACATACAGGACACATACAGTACTTCTGATTAGTGTGTAGACTCTGTATATGACGTTTTAAGTGATCCTGTCTCCGAAAAGTAGAATCGCAAAGATTACATGACAATATCTTCTTTTTACCGTGTAATTCTACATTGTGATGCTCGTATTCTTCTCTGTTGACAAATATGAGGTCACAGTGCTCACATATCAATGGTTTCTCTACGTTATTTTCGATTTTATTTGATACATTTTGTGATTGAAATTCTGCAGTGGCGAATGGGTTTATCGCGTATTTTGTGCCATTTGTGGCTTGAAATATGGCGGCGTTTATATAACTCTCTTTATTATCTACCATTATTGTTAGTAAACACTTTTATGGTGAGTTTTTTTATAAATATTATTTTACGCCTTTGCAAATAAACACTGTAGGCGTGCTTCGCCCTCATTTACTTCCATTTCAGTAATATATATAGCATAATATGCTCTGTACTTTTCTAACATATTGGATCAAAATAAAGCTATCTTTGTTTTACGCTACAAATTTTATTGCATAGAACGGAACGCGCGATTGAAAACAATCGATCTTTATGAATGACATTTGACATTGACATTTCAGTGTTGCTGCTTGCTATTTTTTAATAAATACTAAATTCCGTTTGCTTTTTTCTATTCTGTGGATTTTACCCAGAGTTTAATATTTGAAATAAAGGTTGTGCTACGGGGTTGCGCTACGGGGTTGCGCTCACACATCCGGAAAGACTTTTTTATACCACTGAGGTGGTAGATAAGTATACGGCCCACCCGATGGAAAGTGGTTACCGTAGCCTATGGACGTATGCAATTCAGTGTGTGAATTCATATTCTTTTGAAAGTAATTACCCGACACATTTACTCACACATTCTTCCAAATAGAATAATCAAGATCAAGAGTAATGATTACTTAAAGTCTTGTATTATACAACCTATATACATACATATATTCACGCATGTAAATCCTCGTATATTAATATTCGGATTATACGGCTCATGAAAATGTCTATTGAGGAGAACTTGGTATTTACTATTTGCACAATTTATACTGTTGTCGGTCTTCCCCGGTTTACTTTGGAACCCTGCATCACGCCATTAAGCCAGTAAACCGAAGCTTTATAACCACCTGCTCATGAGCTCTTGGGCCGCCTCACTCCTACGCACCTGCGTGGGCATAAATAACACTAGGGATAGGGCAAACAAGACCACGTGAAGTCGGATTTGCAGAGATTCATTTCTGTCACTAACTTTTGACTATTGAAGAGTTAAAGGGTAAAACTTGTTTTGCCAGCTAACATGTATAAAAAATAATCAATTTGTGAAATGATGTTAAGGCATAATGATTTTTTTCCAAATAAGTAAATATTTTGTCTAGTGAGTAGTTCTTTAAACAATAGTTTGTAAAATGATTAGTTTATCAACTATAATTTTGTCAAACGTTGTTTGTCAAATGAAGATCTGTTATTCGTTGTTAGGGTTCCATACCCAAAGGGTAAAAACGGGACCCTATTACTAAGACTTCGCTGTCCGCCTGTCCGTCCGTCTGTCAACAGGCTGTATCTCAAGGACCGTAATAGCTAGACAGTTGAAATTTGAATGTGTATTTCTGTTGCCGCTATAACAACAAATACTAAAAACAAAATAATAGTAGTAATTAAGAGGGGCTCCCATACAAAACACGTGAAATTTTAGCCTTTTTTTCATGGCTTTTAGCCTTTTAGCCTTTTTTCTGGTACGGAACCTTTCGTTAAATGATTGGATACCGTATTAAACCAAACAAGCTCTTCAGCTTATTATATTGCTACGCCCGGCGCTTGGCAACTTCAATATATGGCCAAATTCCCATAGGAGTGAGCGAGACGGCACTATAGAAAGAGACAACATACCTTGACGTCACTGTTCTAGAAAGAATCGAATGAATAGAACGAGACGTCAGGCTAGAACGAGACGTCAGGCTAGAACGAGACACAAGACCCAATAGAACCTTCCAGAACGTTCCTGTCTTTTTCAGAACGTTCCTATCTTTTCCAGATCTCTCGCTACTCGGCCGCGCCCGATATAAAAGGCGAGCTAACAGCCTCCGCTCAAGTTAGTCTACGACTAGTATTCGAAGCGATCACAGCAATAAAGTGTGCGAAGCGATACAGTGCGATTATACAAGTGACTGTGTATTGTGTAAGGAAGAGTTTTCGTATTTCTAAGCGCTTTGCTGTAATTCAAGTGCAGCTGAATAAAATCTGTCTTAAACGGTTGTAATCGCATTTTCTATTTAAACCGACCCCCACACTCGTAACAATATTATCTTTGATTGATTTATTACCTTTCCTTTTTTCCTTTCGAGTATAATTTGCTATCTCCAGCTCAGCTCCAGCTACCGTAAAACTGAGTGAATAGGGATCTAATGATGAATAGGAATAAAATTAACTATGGGCTAGTTCAATGTAATAATGACATTTTGAAGAAGTTGTTAAAAAATCTAAGAAGCATTTCTCTCTTTTCATCCTTTGATCACCCCATTTTATCAACATATAAGAGCGGTCTGATGAATGGTTTCAAATTTTTGAACTGAAATTCCGTTCTCTATGCTTCTGAATGTCCATATTATGTTGAAACCACGAAACCTTTTGGAACCTCAATAATCCAGATAAAAAAACATTTGAGCTCGTATGAATTCGCATAGAGCTAAAAAATGGTAGAGGCTTTAAATACACTATAATAAAAGAAATCAGTCCCCATCGATTGGATTACTGCATTTTTCTAAATTCTAGGTCAAAGGCCACTAATATTGGATTCTTGCATTTTTCTTGAAAAACAGCAACTCTTATCGCAAAAGTTGGTTAGACATAATTGTAGATCATTTTGCACGGATAACCATTTTCGAGCTACGCTATTTAAAAACAGAAAAGTCAAAAGTCAAAGTTTGTTACTAAGGGTCTTAAGCGATGAGCAGGAATTGAGTTCTATACAAACTTTCATCATTTCATCATAACATTTCCAAAAATCCTATCTTCGTAGATGCTAGCAATATGAAAAGCATCTAATGTCAATATTTCAAGTTCATAGGACCAGCGGTTTAGGTTCTGCGTTGATAGTCATACTACGGGCACAGATAACATTACGGGGAATAAAAATTTATACCAATAGTTTATACTAATTATGAAATCGCGATATCTCCAAAATGGTGACCCGTACAAAAAAAGTGGTGAAACCTTCTCCAAAATACTTCTGCGTCAACACTTGCCGTTTACGAAAAAACATAAAAAAATTCAATATTTTTTACCTTTGACCTTGAATTTAAAAAAAATGCAGACGTCCTATCGATGAGGACTTTCCATATTTCTTCCATTATGGTGGACTCAAGAGCCCCACCAATTTTCAGCTCTATGCGAATTTTTACAAGCTGACTTACTTATTTTATTTATAGTTTATTTTGACTGCATTATAAGATGCCATGGTTGTTTACAAGCAACTCCAGTTCGTCTGAAATGGCAGGGCGTTTCAAAATAAAACCAACATATAAAGATTTAATATTGGACTAATATTTAGTAAAATACCATATTATATTAATAAAATTCATATAAAAATTCAAGTATTTCAGTTTTAAACAATACCTACAAACCTACCGGGGATCAGAGGCGTATATTGCGTACATCGAAAATTACTCTGTCGATAGCGTCTCAATCTTACACATATTTTTATATAAACATAAATATTAAGTACTTAAATAATAAAATTTTGTGAAAATACATAATTTATACTATACTACTTAAATATGTACGTCTCGATTTTACAAATTTCAATAAATAAATAAACAAAATATAAGTTTTGTACATAACACTTTGAATCCAATTATTCTAGAAAAAAAAAAAAAAATATTTTTTAGGAACATTACAATCGTGCCTGACTTCCTAATACTATCGACAGTTGAAAATAAATTTAGAATGTCCTCTAGAATCCCCAATAAGCATAACACTAAGTAATACTATTCAAACGACAAAAATAACATAAAAAAATCACTCTTAAAATAAGGAAAAACGCAGGTAAATCCAAAACTACTTATCTACAATAATTATTTAGTTTTTACATAAATACAAATATATAAAAAATCGTAATACATCTTATTTAAAATAGAAAAAAGAAAAAAAACAATAAAGCTCCATCGTGTTTTTTTAGAAATTTGAATCTAATTTGCAATATTCAAACAGATTTTTTTACATTTTTTCTATTTATTTCAAGTTAAATATACATAAATATACCTTATTTTACGGCCAACGTGCAAAAACTTTATATTCGCTGAAAGCTTATACTAAACTGTGTAAAATTACCTATCATAGAAATAAAAAACTCGAAAAAAATACTGAAAAATTTAACACTAAACTACTAGTGAATATAATCTACTAATCAATAAAAAGTTATATAAAAATTGGTAAAAAATGAATAGGAATAACATCAAAAATACATCAAAACAAGCAGGTGATGAAAAAATTGTATACAAAAAGCAGAATTTTTTCCACTGGAAATTAAGTAAAAAATAGGAATCAAAATATGTCTTTTTGGTAGGTAACTTTGGGCCGCATGACTGTCTTTGGTCGAAACTAGAAGGATGTTGCTAAAATATGTACTTACTAAAGTAATCTGTGACACATGGAGGCAACAACTGTGGTTTGAAGTTTTAAGCACACTGACCGATATTACACGACGTAACCTTTTGGGTAGCTGACGTTTTTTTTTATTAATACGTGCTCTACACGTTGTTGACACGTTTCAGGAAACTGTATGCAATGTAATTTGAACGTTCTATAAATAGTGGCTCACGCAGTGGCACGCATAGACGTGATAAAAATGCGAACACTGTGTGCAAATAATTGCATTTATTTGTGTACAGCATTTACGACATGCTCATTGCAAAGTTTATATTAAGCCGGGGTAACGCCGGTCAGTATGCAACTACAAATTTTCGTGATATGAATGTTCATTGTCTATTTTAGTCCGAATTAGTTTCCAAAACTTTTCTTTCTAATTAGGCACAAAATGGTGATGCAAATATCGTTATAATTGCCAAATCTGTGAGTTTAGAATTCACTGGTAGTATAAATATAATGCAGTAGTTAATACAATGTAGTGAATGGACAAACAGCAAAGTTATGGTACTCTTTTACATACAACTTCATACAAAAAGGTGTATATTTTTCTCCTTTGCCGTGTACTATATAGGACATTGGCAGGTCAAGACGGGACATTACTTGGCAAGTCGTACCTAGTGAAATATTTGTTTCTTGAGGTCAGAATTTCTATCGGTATACCTTTGCATTTCATTAAGTCGTTTAACCCTAGTCCTACTTAAGTAAACAGATCATTGTGGCAGATTCCCAGCAGCTCAACTATTAAAGTAGAGATATCTGATTAAGCAGTGGGGAATCTATATAGAATTAATAAAGAGGGCACACAAATGGTCCCTTATCACCGAAAGATGTACAAAATAAGGACTTGGACATTCACAACGAAAATCTGTATGAAGTCTATTTTTAAACTACAACCCACGCCGTTAGCCCAAAAACAAAGGCGAAATTGCACTACCCCATAAGCAAACTACAATACAAACACAGGGCGAAAGTTTCAAATTATTTTAATATCTCACAATAGTAAAGAAACTCACGGGTGTGAAACAAGCTAGTCGAGGCCGACAACGGCAGAATATTGGTCGAGCGTTAGGGCTAACATTTAGTGATCGTGAACGGGAATACGGGACTGTTTACTGTTTTACAGTAACAAGAATTAACTATTTTAATGACTACCAGTAGCCGTACTTAAGCTATCCCCATAGTGGGACCGCTGAGATTTCGATTGCTAAGTTCCATAGTGGGAAATTTCACAGGATATTGACTAAGAAATTTTCCAGATAAAAATGAGTCCATTTTAAAGACAAATTATACTATATACTTAAAGCCGAAGAAATCGTTATTTAATAATGTTAACAGCATTGTGTTGCTATGAAAGCTACTAGCTTAATGCATTCACTGCCGGTAACGCATGCATACACGTAAATAGCCGCACTAATGCGTTTCCAGCAGTCAATGCATTAAGTTAGTAGCTTTCATAGCAGATTTTCGAGAATTTTCAACAGCATTTCATTTAAAATCCGATTCAATACATTTTTAAGTCTCAGAACTATTTCCTGCATTCCCAACTTCACAAACACCATACATTCAATTCAAATTTACTTAACACTAAATGAAAGCTTAAAAATAAACCTTAATTATTTCTCACTAAAGCTGTCACTAGGTATTGTAGAACGCATATGGTATCTAGTATGTTAGCCCAAATAGCTCAACCACAATGTTGGCAAAAAAAAAACTTGGTTATAACTTCATATCACACAACAAAATTGATTTTATATAACAATGAATGAAACAACTGCATATAAAAATATATAAATCTTATTTCAAATCAATTTAAATTAATATGGACTCAGGTACAACACTCGTTAGTGCGATTCAAAAAGTTTAAATATTGCCAGGGTGTAAATAATGCGTACCGTTTAGTAGAATTTAAGTTATTTTGCCAAGATTTTGAAACTTTTTGAATCGCACGCACGAAATTTTAAAACATTCGAGTAGTTCAAACGAATTTTATCATTGTTTGCTGACAATACGGAAAAAATAACGCCAATTAGTCTTCATTGCAGATAAGTTTTCGTTTGAGGGCAACTCGATTGTCTGAACAATAAAAACATAACCGAGAGTCCATTGATAGTTTAAAAAATAAATTTCAATATCCCACCGTTACTTTCCGTTACAGTTTAAATGATACAAACAGTGAAAGAACACCAGAAGGTAAAACGGTGCAATTGTTTTTAAAAACAATAATATTGTCCTAGCAACGGTACAAGATATTAGGTACATTATTTAGACTCAACTAGGTTAGTTAAATTGCGCTACTCTTTGCTATTTTAATTTTACTAAAAACTCTAGCACAAGAATTTACAAAACTCGTCCGGGCGACACGGCGACGCTAAGACGCGAAAATTTTCCTAAATCCGTTTCGCCAGCGACGTAATCGTAAAAAACTTACTTTTTTTGCGAATTTTTTAAATATTTTGTTTTCCTAACTCCTATGTACATGTATGTGAAGTGCGAAACTCACTCGGGAGTAACGTGGGGGACGATACACCGATCAACAACAACAATTCATTTATAAAGATACAAATTTCACGTCAAAAAATGTATAAGAACGACACCGCGACGCCCCCCGCCTGTGACCGCACGCAGTGATATGCAAACGACAAAATTACGATCTAAAATTAATGAGAACAGCACACCCGTCCATAGAAAAAACAGACAACGTACAAACGTGAACGAGGGCCGCTTAGCGACGGCGTCGACAAAACAACCTACAAACTAGCGACTAAACATACGTGCGAATAATACGGCCGCCCCGCCTCAACAAACTAAACCGCATTCCAAATCAACAACACAATATTTTCATTTTCAAACGCTACAGATGCCATCAAAACGTAGACGATCCTTGTGGAAGCGCCGCAATGACGCGGTGAAAGCACCAAGAGACTTAGCTTAATCAATTTAGACAACGTTTCGAAAATTCGTCGTTCTTTGCCGCATCATTGCCGCACTCACCCACAGAATAAGAAACTAAACGAATGTCAAAACTTAAATAATGCGAGGCGACATCAAGAATAACAACAAATAAGCGAAAACAGGTTACAAAAACCTCAAGAGAAAATATAAGGAGGATGAATTGAAACTTTCCCCCGCGCGATATATTAACCAAATAGCAAAATTAGTAAAAATCCTTCGCGATCTACCATATATCATGGTAGTAAAGCATTAGGCTGGTCATAATAAAAAGACATCGTAAATCTATTATACTGATTGGATTCAGAACCTTTTCAAAGATCGACATAGGCATCAAGTAGGAAATAAGCTATTATGCTTCGTTCACGACGCCTTTCTATACCACCAGCATCAAAATGACGATATAAATTGTCACACAAAGCCTTAGGCATAGTGCAAATCTAGCCCACCGCTCGCAGCAGACCACATATCCCAAACACACCTCGGTTATTTTAATCTAACACCAATTATTTAATTCTTTTTAATCGCCGGGTTGAACAGATCTTCAAGATTAGTTTGAACGAAGTAGTCTCATTTATAATGGTTCAATATGTACGTCAAAAACTCGAGTTTACTCTTAGTATTGTATAAAGAGCTTAGCAACGTTCAAAACTCATTTGAATGTGCACTTGAAGATCTGTTATAATTTTGTAAAAAGATTCCACCCAAGCGTCAACTACAACATTGCGCGTAAAGTAAAAAAATCACATCCGAATTCACATTATTTACTTTTTTATTATAAAAATACAAAAATACAAAATGGGACAGTGCGACCACACATTCAACTATCGCCCGCCATATTAATTTCAACTAGGGGGGTAGGGAATACTAAACAATTTACAAAAACCCATTGAGCAATTTCTTGAAAAAAGAACCACCAAAAACACGAACGAGTGTACGAAATTCACAAATAAACCGTAAAAATAAATTTTATATTAAAAACTCAACTCGTTGCACCGACGCAGAAACAATACGCTACAAACAAAATTTTATTTCAAAAGTGTAGCCATATCAAATGTTTGAAAAACTACCAAATTTGAAAATGCAGTAGAAAAACGAAAATCAGTCGACAATAAAATTAATAATATAAAGTGTGCATGTGAAAATGGTTCCTACATAAGGTGTTCGGGGCGATCAAGGCGTGTTTTTTTTTAATATTTTTCTAAGAAACTTCTATTTAGAGAAATCGTATTCGCATTTACTATACTGAACCTATTAATTTACTAACAGATCCGACTCTACTAGAAATTCACAAATATACCAGCTTGTAGAACTAAGTTACTTACGTGTGAAATCTAAATAGATATAATTACATAGTTTCAGATATATTATATTTTTTCTAGACATTCTTGCATACGATCGCTGGTTTATCCAAATTTCAAGTACTAAGCGTCAGATCGTTTATTAAGAGCTCCACACTCGCGTGCGATTTATTAAATTCTGTGCACATCGCGAGACCCTCTACCGCCAAATATTATACATAAATATCTAAATACATACTAAGAAAAATATAATATTATTCTTTCCCTTCAAATATTTTGTCTACATTAATTGATTAAGTAATATTGAACATTTTCAACGATGGAGAGTCTCGCGATGTGTTTATGGCAAATTTTACTAAAAATGCTTCTACTATTAATACAAATTGTATCTACTTATAGTTTAGTGCAGGTCAATTTTACTCCGACGGTAAGGATGAAGAATAAAAATTGGGAATATTGGAGTAAAACCGACCCTAATAATAATAACTGTTTCGAGAGAAAACTCGAGAAAATTCAGAAACATTTCGACTCAAACATAAGGGTTACAGGAACGGCCCAATTTCTAGGGGCCTAAGAGACCTACATTCGAGCTATGACGGGAGGGGTACATCAAACTCATACGCCAGTTCAAGGCACTATTAAGCCTCATGATAATTTCCGAAAAAAGGTACCACACAACACGAAAAAACCGCATCGAAATCATGAAAAAAATCATCAAAAAATCCGCGCAAGTCTTTATGCTACAGTCTATTTTATTTCCGTGGTCTTTGGGGATACGTTATCTAACTCCATACAGTGTATCCGTTGTTATTAACTCGAGATTTTAAGTACATATATACTAAAAAAATATTGAAATGTTTTGTCAAGACTTGGTTAAAATGGTTCGAGCCTCGCATCCAATCCAAGTTTTAGTTCATATTTGTATCATCATGAATGATGTCCATATGCCGTCAACTCGAAACCAATTCTATCAAGTCTTGGGACCGACACGAAGAAACTGGCATTGAATTTAAATATCTACCATGTCTTTTATTTTTAAATTTTCAAATTTGAACCTTAAATAGAATACGACAATAAATGTCCCATTGACTTTAGTGAAGTCGAAGAAAAGTATATAAAAATTCAAGCACAGTCAATTCCGAGCTGTTTCCTTATAAATCCAATCGTTATTGTAAGGCATCGTCAATGCAAACATGCGATTGTCTGATGTGGACGAACGATATAAATTAGATATCGATGATTTGATTCAGAACGTTTACTATCACAGAAAATTATTGCACAATTTCAAAATGTTGTACTTCAGAATAGCTGCCCATGTTCGTTAGAAGTTTGCGTTACATTTTTTTTATTACAGAATTCTTTAGCTTATGGTTGATAACAGTAAACATTCTAAATTCAAATTTAGTCACGATCCCAAGTGAAACCAGCGCGCACGCTTAGTTGTGAAAACTCTTCTATTTACACTAGGTATAATAAGGTTAATATTTTATCTTACAATAATTCCAAAGTACGCACTAGTGGTCCTTAAATAGGACCAGTTAGGACCACTAGTGTTCACTAGAAGTCAGATACTAAACTACCGTCTATTGCACTACCCCGGCAAATTCAAAAAATAGTTTAATATATTAATTTTTTACGCTAAAGTAAAATACGCGGGGACTGTTCTTAGAGCGCGAGAACGAAGGTATTTTTTTAATTCTTTATTATGGCAACATCTTCTATAGCTTGAGTAGAACAAGTAACATTCAAATTTCGTTCAGCCCATGTGAACCACCCGTACTATCGTTAAGTAACGTTATACGAAGTAAAAAAGGTTCACTTTTCTTTACCTTCGCCAACTTCAGCATATCAAGGCTCATGAACAACCCCACTAACTTGCAAAGCAAGACTACAGCCAAATTGGTAACCGTTTTTAAAGTTTGTACTAAAAACTTTCCCTACCGCCTCCCTTGTCGAAATATTAACGAGCCCAGTGTTTTGTTAAGATATCCGCGTTCGACAGAGCAGGCATAGCCCAACAAGAGGTATTGGGACGAGATGGGATGAGACAGTGGCCTATTTTGGTACAAGTAACCAATATAGTTTTGTTCCTTGGCGTTATAACAGTCGTCATAGAGCCATCGCAGAGCCAATACAGAGCCATCATAGTGCTAATCAATGTGCCACTATAGAGCCATGACAGAGCCATGATAGAGCCATGTCAGTGCCATGACAGTGCCATGACAGTGCCATGACAGTGCCATGACAGTGCCATGACAGTGCCATGACAGTGCCATGACAGAGCCATGACAGAGCCATGTCAGAGCCATGTCAGAGCCATGTCAGAGCCATGACAGAGCCATGACAGAGCCATGAATAGAGCTATCATAGAGCCACCATAGCGCCATGAACAGAGCCATGAACGAAGCCATGACGAGAACCATAAAAGCCACAACGGAACCAGCCATGGCAGGGCCATGACAAGAGCCATAACGGAAGCCATGAAAGCCATGACAGTACCATCACAGCGCTGTGGACTATGAGAACACTTGAATTAATCTTTTATTGGGTAAAACATAGTTCGAATTATTACGTAGCAGTTGTATAACAAGTTTTATACAAATATATAAATATTTAAACAAGATTCAAACAGGGAATGATTGGAGGGTGTACAAAACTTGTAAGTACAACGACGCAGCTGCTGCTCAAGGCCGATTCTATTAGACCACTGAAGGACCAGTGAAGGACCACACAAGGGGCCACTCATACGAACGGGATACCAAGACAATTCAAAACCTCGCTGCACATGATCACTCTCGGATTGGCCGTCACGAGCCGCGTGCAAGTGGCAGTATTTAAAACCTATGGTACAGTACCGAACTCTGCATTGCTGTTATGTAACGACGCAGGCACGTACAATACGTACATAAGCGTGACAGTGACGCGAGTGTTTACAAAGTGATGCCAAATTTATCAGATTCAAGACTTTTTAGGGGTATTTTTATTTTGGGGGCTTTAAGGGTGTTTTACCGCACAAGTCTGTGCAATTTATTTTTAAAACACGTTATGTTCAATTTTATATTTTCCTCTTTACTGTAAACTTGTGAGGAAAGCGTAAGTAATATTGATTTTATCACCCCCAATATTGGGAATCATCAATCAGGGTTGAAGGGAATTCAGATCGAGGTCATTGGCAACACTGCTTGAGATACAGATTTACGACTCGTGAACAAGTGTGAGTGCGGGGCATGTGCGGCGAGGCTAACAGTATTCCAAATCGATAGTCTTAACGAAATAAAAAAGGAAATATATTCGGGAAATTGTCACTAGCTACACAGGTACAATTATGTTTTGAAAAATCAGACATTCCACTTATGTCTTACGCCATTAATATCTTACGATAAGTGAGCGTACACAATACGATTGATGCTGTAGGCTTCGGACTCATCTCCCCTGGTCGGTACCCTGGGTGAGACATCAGGAATTTTACAACAGCAACCCTTGAGACTTTAACTATAATTGCAGAGTATTATAATAAAAATCCTAGTAAAAGTAGTAGTTGTAAAATTCCTAATGCCTCCGCCAGGGTATTGGAGATATGAGTCGGAAGCCATGCAGTATATAGCGATCAACCGCGAATGCGTCATCTCTTCTTGACCTTATATCAACAAATGACAACGGACATCTAGCTAAGTTTCGGATACATATTTTGCTTAAATCGAATCTATTTTGTCAATAAAATGTTCGTGTGCAAACTACCATTTTAGTAGAAATGGTAGTTTGCGTACAAACCAGACGGATTATTGAAACGTGTTGTACTTTGCTTAATATTTTGCTTAATATTAAATTTCGGATAACATAATGTGGTAATTTTTTTATGGACTGGTCAAAGAGATATTTGAACATCAATTTGAAAGTTTCATTGGGCTCCTTCGGCTGAAAAGGTCTCCTTTTCAATTTACACACTTCCTACAAGCATGCCCGCAATTCTGCTAACGCAATACCACTGTCATACCACAGACAAAAAAATGGCATTACATTTTAGGCTTTATTGCTATGAAGTCCAAGATGAAATGTAATTTTAGACTTAAACGAAGTTTCCACGGTATGATACTGGTTTTGCTTTAGTAAAATCGAGGGCCAGCCTTGCATTTCTCTTCAGCATGGAGCATGCTTAGAGAACTGCACAGCAGGAAAAGCAAACTGCCCGTGGTGTCATTCATAACACTTGAAATAAAAAAAAATATTAGAAAGAAAAGACACCATGGAATTTTCTAGAAACGACCCGAATTTTGGGGTCAATTAGTGATTTTTAAGAATTTTCATTCAAGATGTAAAAATACAAGCCGTTTTTTAAATCGATGTCCACAAACTAAAGACCAGTGTGTCCGTTATAAGCTAGTAATCAATATATCGCGTCGTTCCCAACGCGGGAAACAGTGTTGCCATCAAAAAAATCCCTAGCCGGTTGGTACGATTATTCTGAAAACTAGTCTAAATGCTAAAGTTACATTCTCTTCACGACCATCCCTTTGCTTGGCAAGCAGAGGTAAGTAGTACTATACTAAGAATTACACCACTTCATTTCATTCATTATAAGAGTAATTATTTTTACTAGAGGAATATTTTAACTAATTAAATAATTCTACCAAAACTCTTAAGGACACCGTGAAGATTTAATGAAGCTGGCAATTATTAGCAGTGTTGCCAATACTTAGACTAGTTTTTTTTACCAATTCCATTCCGTAAGTCCGATGAGGTGAATTGGGCAGATATTGTGTGTAAAATTCAACTCCTAAGGGAGACTGCAGCAAAAGGGTAACTCCTACCGATGGCAATGGGGTAAAACAAACCTTCTATACTTTCCCCTAAAATGCATTTAGGGGTAGTTAATTTTCGATATATTTTGTATGGGGGTACATCATCCCCATAATAAAACGAACTTACCCATTGAACACACTACCCGCGGTAAGATTTACCCCTAATACTACCCGCTAACATGTCAAAATGTACGACCCTACCCAATATCGCGAGTACATATTCGCTCAAGTTGTTCCACCACGCGCTCAAGGGGCACTTAGAAGCAACTGGGGATCTGAGGCAAACTAACCTTATAGCAACTTCAGTTGGAATGGTTGATTATCCTACCATCATATTTTTAAAACCAACTTTCCCCTACACTCACTGCCTACTCTTCCCCAAGCACTGCCAACTTTCTGTCCACCCTGCCAACTATCCTCTCACACTTCTAACTTCCCCCCTGACTGACTACTTTACTCCCGTACTGCCTATTCTCCCCCACAGTACCAACTCTCCCCCCACCCTGCTTACTTTCCCCACACACTACCTACTCTCCATCCAAAACTACCAACTCCACACTGCCAAATTACCCCACACTGCTATCTTTCCCCACATACTACTACTAACTCCCCCAAAACTTGGCGACCAACCCCACCAACAAATATCCCTCCAGATTCTCCTACACACACTGCCTCCTCTCCTACACACACTACCAACTTTCCCCAACATTACCAACTCTCTACTACATTGCCAACTCTCCGGAACATAATCAACTTTCCACCCGCGCTGCCAACCCTTCCCCATCAACTTCCTACTTATCCCTCCTCACCATCTACTCACCCCTCCCCCACACTACCAAACCACATAACCAACCAAATCCCCCACTTTTCGATGTTACCCCCACTTGCCCCACTACCCCGGGCCCTGTACGCGTGGTGTACAACGCGGCCACTAACACCAGCGGAAGGGCACGGCGCGCGGGCGGTCGGCGCCTTCCTTGACGAGCGGCTTGTGGAACTCGCGGCCGGGGCGGGAGTGGATCGTCGCCCAGCAGTGCTCGCAGTAGTACTGGAAGTGGGGGAAAAAGTTCAAAATTAAATATTTAAACTAATACACGCTGATTTTATTGTCGTTTCGAAACTAAGATTTTGGGCACAATTTCTATAGTAAAATCAACTGAAAGTATAAATCTGGCGGAAAACAAATTTTATTATAATGTATGGGAATAATGTAAATGTGAAAGGAATAATGTTAAAGCTATCATCCTAATGTTTCTGAACGGTCAGTGTTGCCATTATAATTTGTTCAGAAACAATAATAGCTATGATAGCTTTTGCTATAAATTCTCTGAACATTGCAAGCTATGGTATTAAATTCAGAAGTAAATCAGAAGAAATTCAGAAGTAATTAAGTAAATCAGAAGAAATATCAATGTATTTACCTGCAGACAAGTCACGTTGGCGCAGAAGAAGGGCGCAAACTTGGACCCGCAACGCGCGCCCGCGCACTCGTCACACATCTGGTCGTCCAGTACATATGGCTTCACCTGTAAACATACGATTAATAGGTTACACAGATTGTCTCCATTAAACAAAATAGTAACATTTGATATTTCCAAATCCTTGAATACTAATACTACTAATACTATTATTATTTTCCTGCCTCTACCCTATGACATTACTGCTATTACTTCCATGATACTTTTGCAATTACCCTCAGATACTTTTGCAATTACCCTCAGATACTTTTGCAATTACCCTCAGATACTTTTGCAATTACCCTCAGATACTTTTGCAATTACCCTCAGATACTTTTGCAATTACCCTCAGATACTTTTGCAATTACCCTCAGATACTTTTGCAATCACCCTCAGATACTTTTGCAAGCACCCTCAGATACTTTTGCAAGCACCCTCAGATACTGTTACAATTACCCTCAGATACTGTTGCAATTACCCTCAGATACTGTTGCAATTACCCTCAGATACTGTTGCAATTACCCTCAGATACTGTTGCAATTACCTCCTGATATTGTCCTTTATACTATCGCTTATAACCCCTGATACCATCGCTATTACCCCTTTGTACTATTAACATTATCCCCTGATACTATAGCAATTATCCCTTTATACTGTCACTATTACCCTCATGGTACTGTGATTATTTCTCCCTGATACAGTATCAGGGAGAAAGCTATTATCACCTGATAATATCGCTATTAGCCCTTGATACTGTCATAATTACCCCCTGATACCATAGCAATTATCTCTTGATACTGTTATTATAGGTATATATCCATATATATACTTGATATCGTTATTTATCCCTGATACTGTCGCTACACCCCTGATACTGTCGCTACACCCCTGATACTATCGCTATTATCCACTGCTGCTGTCGCTATTACCCCTTATACTGTTACTATCACCCCTGCCGCGTACTCACCTCGACACGCTTGTCAATGTCCCCGTGCTGCAGTTGCACGAAGCGCGCGGATATGGCCGCGATGTAAGATTGTTGATTGGAGAACGCTACGCGACCCGCGCCCTGGAATATCACAATGTTTTAATTAGTTCAATATAAATTCGGTTTCAGTTAGACGATCCTTAAATGTATTTTGATTCCTGTTGTCATGTAAAGTTCAAGTCGTGATAAGAACTAACGAAATTAATCAAATACTTTTAGAGCCATTACGCACTGTCGATTAGTTGACGATGACTCATTGGCGACTACACTACCGGTACGGTATGATGGCCGGTAAGTACTAAGAGAACTTGGCAGAGCTTGCTTGCTCTTTCTTGTATACACGCCGTTAAGTACCACCTTACCTACTACTTAATCAACTACAGATGACTAGACCGTTTCACTCGGTCAAAATCGTTACTTAGTTAATATGTCAAAACGGCCATCATAGCTTGCCGCAAGTATAGTCGACAGTGTGTAAGTATCGAAGAGTTTAACTTATAAAGAAAGAGCTATCCATAGTCTTCCCTCTCCAGTGCTTTAAGCTATTAAAGTCAAAAGTATTAAGGTACCTACTATCGAGTCTCATGGCCGCTCAACATTAGTGCCGTAAATTCACGCGCGAATTCACGGCACATGTCGTGCCCTCTACATTCGCGGGATGCTCTCAATCGTTTGTGAAAGCTGCCGCGAAATGGACGTAGAAGCTTATATTTGTTCAAACGTGGCAACATACCACTACTTAGGCGTCCACACAAGTTTATTTGAAAGCCTTTAAAAAAATGAAAATAGTGGATAACTGATATATTTATATATTAGATATATTTATGTACGATTGCGTGTATGTCTATGTAAACGTGAACGCCGCGCAAAAGAGGCGCGAACCCTTTGCCGCGAGACAAAATGCCTTTTCCGATTCGGGGAGAGGCGAACGCGCGTGATCTCCGCGAAAACCGTTCACGCCTGTCCACGGAGCTTCGCGGCACTGAAATGGAGCCTTTAGGTTGATAATGAACACTTTCTTAAAATGACCACTTTCCTAAAATAACCATTTTCCGGAAATTACCACTTTCTGTTTAACACCACTTTCCTAAAATGACATACGGTTCAAACTAGTGATGAAAGAGACTAAGTTGTTTAAGTCCTTTAAAATATGACTTATAAAACTTGTTCAGACTAAAAAGACTATCTTTAGACCAATAAGACTAGCTTGAAGTCTTAAAAAGCTTAAAAGACTGATACAACTAAAACGACTCAGGCCTTTAAGAAAATGCTTACACCTTAGTCGGTTAACAGTATCTTATACAGCTAGACTTTTAAGTCAGTGTCCCCATGATAATTAGCCAGCACTAAATATGAAAGAGATGGTACCTATATTACATGAACGGTTTGTTAGAATGAAATAATTGTATATGTTTCACTTACTTAAATACAACTACTTTGGGCGATGTCCATATATTTTATAGACTAGGTGCAGTCTGTTAAAAAAAGCACGTAAGATATGGACTCAGTGCTGTATAGAGGTCAACTGTTTTCGTAAAAAAAAACACACGCACATTTTATGCTTGATTCAAAAATGATTATTAACAGCTAATAAATATAGCCATATTATATATGGCTATATTTATTTACTTCTGATTAGACTTTTAAATTGATAGAATGATACAAAAGATTTTAGCTGAGAGTGGTGCACAGTTTAGTAGTTACTGCAATGGGGATTAGTATTTTTAATAATTCTTAAAAGATTGAGTAATTTTAAGTCTTTTTTATAACTTATCACTTATACACGACTCCGTAGACGAGTCTTTTTAGCTCAAACTTAAAAGCCTTAAAAGACTTACAAGCCTTATAAGACTAACAAGCCTTATAAGCCTCAAAGCACTAGACACTATGTTTAATCTACGCAAGGCTTAGTCGAGAACTAAAAAGACTTATGAGACTAAAAACTAAGGGTTTAAAGGACTAAGTCAGTCTTTAGCTGTCAAAATGTAGTCTAGTCGCTTCTTACAAGACTAAAACGACTGAGTCTCTTTCATCACTAGTTCAAAGTGGTCAATTTAGGAAAGTGCTAATTTCAAGAAGGTTGCAAGTTCAAGAAAGTGGCAATTTCAACAAAGTGGCAATTTCAAGAAAGTGGCAATTTCCAGAAAGTGGTAATTTCATGAAAGTAGCCATTTTCGAAATCAAAGGTGGTCATTTCCGGCAAGTGGTAATTTTAGGAAAGTGGTCCTTTTAAGAAAGTGGTCAATAACAACCTAAAGGATATGGAGCCGGCATCAAGTAAACTGAGTCAAAAATATGCGTCTAACACTAATTCCGGCTCCATGGTGGTTGTGATTGCTTCACGGAAAATATCAAACTTCAACCACAATGCAGTCTGCATGGCCTTGGAAGAGTCAGACCCCGGATTCCGAGGTGAAGACCCGGATGCAACCGGGACCAACGCAAGGATCATGATGGTGACAATGACTCACCTTGGGGTACTTGAGCTCGGGGTCCGTGTCGATGCCGGCGTAGCACACGCCGCCGTACAGCCGGTCCATTATCATCGCCAGCTCCACTGCAAACATCAAAACTCAATTAGCACACGCCCAATACCGCCAAATCCTCAATCTAAAAGGTTTTGACCCGATTCCCCCTTTTCTCGATTCCCCCGGATATTGTCTTGTCGAAAGCGAAAACCAAAGAATCCTCGGGGAACGAGAAAGAATTATGACTAATCCAGCTAAAAGGCGGTAAAGTGTCAAAAGTTTAGTAACTAATAAAAATATTCATAGTTCAGTCCCGATCCGATTTCAAAATGTCGATTAGAACCGGAGATGTGACCAAACGTTTAAGAATGACATTTGAAGATTCCTAGAGATTCCTACGAGTGTGCAGCCCCTGGTGTTGCACACGTCCATAAAGGTGCTTTTCCACCAGAGGAGCGAGACGAGACGAGGCGAGAAGAGAATTGAAATCGCAAACCCTTTTCCACTAAAAATTGACCGCCGCGCCCCGTCGCCCGTATGCTTCATATATAAATGTATTTTAGACAGCTCACACACAATGCTCGATATAACTTTGTTCTAGCGTCAATGCCGAAAACTCCGAACAAAAATTAGGCGTCAATATTCTCGTCAATCCACACTGTTTCCACCAAAGATGCACTGGGAGAGGATTGAAAATTTGTTATACAAATTTCAATTCTCTCCTCGCCTCGCCCCGCCTAGCCACTCTGGTGGAAAATCACCTTGAAGGTGATTTATACTCTATTTCGGAACCAATGCACAAACAAATACTTCAATTCACGCCTCGCATATTCTCGTCAATCCACACTGTTTCCACCAAAGATACGCTGGGAGAGGATTCTTCTCCTCGCCTCGTCTCGTCTCGCCCCTCTGGTGGAAAATCACCTTAAGCCACGGTAACCACAGGGGGGCCGTGTACTTATCTGCCCCCCCAGACAAGTGGCAATTCGTTGGCCGGCATTTGATGGAATAGAATGATAAATGTATGGGATTTGACGTATTTGACAGTCGTTAACGCATGTCATAAACGTCAACTCCCATACATTCGTCATTCTATTCTACCGAACTTGCCTAGAGGGGCTGCCACCTAACTGGTAGGAATCCCGATGACAGTTGCCAGTTCTTACAATTTTGTACCTATAGCACCCAGTCTATAGGTAGATTGTCAAGAAGTTTGCCGGCCACTCACCAGCTTTCAGCGGACGAGGCACTCCCCCCACAAAGACAGTCTTCCTAGGGTCTAGGGGCATGCTCGCGTCAAGCACAAAATCCGCGTCTGCAAGCCGCCACGGTCGAATCTGCACCGGCTTGTCGCGGATCGTGGGCGACGACACGCATAGGTACAGCTTGTCGTCGTCCGTGATGCAGGCTTCCATGAGAGCCGCTACGGAGCTCTCATCCTAGAAATAAAATTCAACATTTGTGGCGTAAAATAGTCGAGACGAAATTGGATATTTTTCTGTAGTTGAACATTATCTTCAATGAAAACACTTGTACTATTCCACATTGTTTATTGAGTTCCTGACCGGTTTCGCCTTACGGCATTATCGATGATCGATAATGCCGTAAGGCGAAACCGGTGAAACTAGCTTTTACCGCTTAAAAACTTAGCAAGTACATGCACAACTAGGTTTTGTTGTGGTGAATTTAACCTGCTAGGTTTTGGAAATAAATCACCACGCGGAAAAACGATGGCTGGTCCCGAAAAGACTTTTTTTAACCTTGTGGATATTCCCTTGAATCCTCCGCTCTCCTCGCGAAGCTGGTGGGGCTGGTTATGCCAGACTCAAACTGACTAATTGCTGTGGGTGAGATTGCCACAAGCATAGCCCGGGAGGGTTATGCTAGTGGCGTAGAGGGACCTTTAGGACCAAGGTGGACCTTGGTCCTAAAGGTCCCTTTTGTATAAAGGAGAGAGTCTCTTATATACATGTATAAAGGAGAGAGTTTTACCAAAGTATATTGAAGTTTCGCCAGATTTTATAGTTTCCCCGTGATAAAGGGGAAGTAAGTGGGGTAAGCCCATTGCCCTGACTTACTTTTATCCGATCCTGAGCTTCACAAATGTATTTTGTCTGTTCATTTGCTTGTCAAACGAATAGATACGAATAATACTGGACCAATATCGATGATCGATAATGCCGTAAGGCGAAACCGGTCAGGAACTCAATAAACAATGTGGAATAGTACAAGTGTTTTCATTGAAGATGTGTAGCAAGTTCCACCAAGTGCCATCAATCAACAGTATAAGCAGAACATTAATTAATTAACTAAGATTTTTCATGCTTAATACTCAAATCGAAATAAAGAGAAAAATAAAAGGTCTAGGCGGGGTTAGAACCCGCAATCTTAGCCTTACAAGGGCAATGCCCCGACCACCAAGCCGGACCAAGACCAGACGCTCATTCATTGCTTCCGATAGTTCGTGAGAAAGTCGGTAGATACTCCACTGTCGCCTCAAAGACAGATATAGAAGGAGAAATTTCGATTGGTTGTCGGGACATTGCCCTTGTAAGGCAAAGATTGCGGGTTCAAACCCCACCTAGACCGATCCAATTTTTTCTCTTTATTAAGATTACTAAATTAGAAATAGTAAAAGGGGGGTGGGGGGGGGGGGTTAAAAATGTTTTTATTTATTTTTAAATATCTACTCAGCCTGTAATAGCAAATGATTTGACTATAAATTGCTACGTCACTATAAATGATTTCATACAAGTTTTCATACAAGTAACCGTTTTGACATTTAGTAAAAAGTTTTGACAAGTCAGTCAAATACGCAATTGGGTATTTGACTGACTAGTCAAATTAGCTACTACCTCAAAAATCCAACAACTGGTCTAGCTGTAATGCTTCGATATCGCCTTTGGGTTGTGAAGTCAGACTCCAAGTTGAAAAGGTTCGGATGCGACTGGGATTTACGCTAGGATGAAGAAGACAGTTGTTCAATTACCTGGAACAGCAGGAAGGCGTAGCCCTTGGGCGGAAAGTAGCTCTTGCTCTCAGCTTTGTGGGGCCAGTCCACTACCAGCGGGCCGAACCGGCGGAACGAGGATGTGATCTCGTCTGAAATATAAATACAAATCCATCAGTAACATTATATGTGAAACTGTCTGTTAAGCTTTTACGTCTGAACTGTAATAACAGATTGAAATTTTGAAGTATTTACTATGCTAACTTTTCAAATCGATTTCCACCGGCTGGCTCAGTGGTCAGAGCATTTCCCCTGTAAGGGAAAGATCGTGGGTTCGAGTCCCACCTGGGCATTCACTTTTTCCTATCTTTAATCGATGTAGTAACAGATGTTCACAGAGTCGGCAGCACGAGTGCGACTTCCTGGTGTTGCACACGTCCATAGGCCACGGTAACCACTTTCCATCAGTTGGTCCGTGTGCCTGTCTGCCACCTCAGTTGTATCAAAAAAACCACAACTAATTTTAATGAATACTAGATTTGCACTGGAGCTTTGGAAAGTACATAGGCTTAGTTTTTGGTCGCATCCACGGCTCCGGCTAGTCACATTTAGTATATACATAAATACATACGCTCACGACTATTTCCTTCTGGGTTATCTAAGCAGACAACGGCCCGCCATTTGACTGAATCCTTACATACATAATGTTCGAACTCTTGTCTGTTTGTTCACAATGAATGCAATAACTATTAAACCGATTTTGATATCGATTTTTTATTGGTAAGGCCTTATTCACTCAAAATTTTTCGTATGTTTGAATTGGTTTAGTATAACCTGGTACTGGTATTAACATAGAAATACCGAAACGAATTGCTACTGGCCGCTTAGGATGGATTCCATGTCGGTTCCTAAAAATTGTCTAACGGGCAAGAAAGCTGGCGTTTTTCCCTCTCCGAGAAAAGTGTGTCAAAGAAGAATTAAATTATCTATTCCGAATAAC
Organism: Eilema caniola; assembly: GCA_949126895.1. Taxonomy (NCBI): domain Eukaryota; kingdom Metazoa; phylum Arthropoda; class Insecta; order Lepidoptera; family Erebidae; genus Eilema; species Eilema caniola. The sequence continues at coordinate 4,498,005 of OX421487.1, forward strand.
AATCAATCTAATTCCTTTCAGAATCAAACCATTTGACAACCCAATTTAGTATTTTCTTGAAACCAATATAGACTTTTCATTAACTACCCCACCACTGCAATAATATTGTTCAAAAGGAACTATTTGTTGAACGATCGGTTGATCGATGGCCCAGTTTCTCGGGTGACCGTGTGCGACACAAATATTTGTGCCATATAAATATGAAGTAGGTAATCAATCACAATGTATTAATCTTCAATGTAGTTTGGGGATTTAGAGGGTTGCGATACTTGATATGTTGCAAAGGCAGAGATATTTCACAAAAAAAAACACTAAAGTTATGTTCGCGCCTTTTATGCACAGGGCGTTCAATTCCCGCTCAATGCAAATATTCGTATGCATGAATATATCTATTTGCATTGCATGCCTCAAAGAATTTCACGAAGAAAGGTGCCCGTCGGTTCTGGTTGTCATACGAACGTCTATGGCAGTAGTTACGGATAGTTGGAGCCCTAAAAAGTCAACTGTTTACTTCAGAACTTCGATATCACCAGTAGTTGTGGAAGTCAGATCGCAGTTGCTTTAATATCGAAGTTCAGGTAAACCAGCAGTTAGACTGGAAAAAGCAGATCTTAAACTCGGAGATGAAAGCTTTAGATATGACTGGGATTAACACTAGAATGAGGAAGGGCCGTGACTAGAGGGCCGGTTTGATACTTGCGCAAAGGACCGGTATTGCCATTCAACGTAGCAATGCAGCCAGCCTTCTGGGTACTCTCCCAGTTGACGTCGATGGGGAGGAATTCTTTGACGCCTGAAAATGCAGGATGAAGAAGTACCTAACGGCGCTTCCACGGTTGCCACACGCGATATGTCCACAGAATCAATACTACTGGCAAAGTGGTGACCGAGTAGTTTAATTATAACTTATTGCCAAGTTTCAAGCAATGCGAACCACGTCAGTCTTATGATACAGTGACCAATAGTGACTCCATAAATCCCGGAGCACATTCAGCCTTCAGTCCAGCAGTAATTTAGTTTTTTTTGGAATGTTTGTTCCGGGTATTCTTCACGACTGGGCCCCGATTATGACGAAATTAGACTTTTAGTACGCATAACATTTATTTTAAAAACATTATTCCACGCAGAAACTTAAACCCATTTCGAAATATTAAAATAGGCAAAGTTTGAAACGGTCTAGGCGGGATTTGAACCCGCGATCTTTGCCTTACAGGTGCAATGCTTTGACCACTAAGCTACCAGACCTCGCCCGAACCAATTCAAATTTTCTAATCTGTCTTGGAGGCGCCAGTGGAGTGTCTACCAATATTGTTACGAACTATCGGATCGAAACCAATGAATGATTTTTCAATCATTTTTAAACATTGCTTTTTGACTACTAATTTGAATGAAATTTGAAGATCCCCTGTTCGAACTCCACCTAGACCGACTCAAACTTTTAAAACCCAAATCGAAGTCCAAGCGGACGAATTCAGGGGCATCAGCTGGTTTGCTTTAAACAGACATTAAGGCCCATATTTTATAATGACATGACGTCCTCAATATCGATTTATCTGAAGATTTGTATAGACAATATGCCAAATCAGTCAATTTGTCTTCAGATGTATCTTCAGATAAAAAAAATGAAAGAAAATTTATCTGAGGACAGATTGTATAGACACTGAGTAAGAGCTGTGAATAAACTGTCACAATGCCATTATAACTGTCATTTACGTGTCCTATTTACATGTCATGTGTGTGTATGTGGGTACGTGTATGTAACAGTGACCCTCTTTTCTGAGACTTTGCCTTCAGCTTACCATCAGGCGAGGTGAAGTCAAATCGACGTGTCCATAGGTAGGTAGGACACGACGGTATTCCTGTTCAATTAAGCAGTCCGAATGGGAAAGTACCTCAGCCTTGCAGAATACCGCGGCCATAATAACCTCGTGGTGTGTTATCGGCGGTGAGTAGCGTAGCCAGAGCTCACTGGAGAGTTATTGTGCTGTCAGTGGGAAGACCCAAGGCTATTCCTGCTTTGTCTTCTACACTGACGGCACAGAAACTCTCTGCGTTTATAGGGTCGGCAGCACGAGTGTGACTCCCTTGGTGTTGCACACGTCCATAGGCCACCGGTAACCACTTACCATTAAGTTGGCCGTGTGCTTGTCTGCCACCTCAGTTGTATAAAAAAAAACCAGTACAGTAGTCCAGCGAATCAATCGAGTACAGTACTAGACTGGCTTACGTAATGTTCACATTATTTCAGTGTTTTAAAACGGGCTTGAAGGAAAGAAACGCCATTAATACTCTACTTATTCGACCTACATACTATACTATACCTATTAATATTTTGTCCTACATAAATATCGACGTGCCATCGATAGCCTTGGGTCCACCATTGCAGTGGACCTTCAACTACTGTTGGTACGCCGTTGCATGGCGACCGTACCACTGGACAATTGAGTAATAATCACCACTCTCAAAGTAATTAGATTGTAATTATATTATTGTTGTGTGACGATTGTGCGGGCAAAGGATTTACGTGGAACTGAGGTGAATCGTATATGAAATATTAATTTATTGTTTTAAATCGTTAGCGAGTAACACGTGGGAATATGAATCAAAGGGGGAATAGGGATTAAAGGGGGGAATAGGGATTAAAGGGATGAATAGGGGATTAAAGAGTCAATAGGGATTAAAGGGTGAATAGGGATTAAAGGTGAATAGGGATTACAGTGTGGATAGGGATTAAGTGGTGAATAAGGATCAAGGTAATGAATAGGGGATCTCTAGAGGGAGAATAGGGACCAAGGGAGTGAATGGGTGAATAGAGACCAAGGGGGTCTCTTTAATAGATTTGTTTAGAGATTTAGATATATATAAAAGTTTTTTAGAATTTTTAAATAATAGTACATTATAGTACAAATGTGTAAAGTTGGTGACTACCGCTGAGGCGCCATTGAGACCCGTTAGGTGAGGGTCTAAGAAGCGCCGGTCCCGCAATTTTTTCAGGAAAGAAATCAATGGCAAATGTGCATAGATAACAACGGTACATATACTTTGATTGATGAAATAAAAAAAAACTGAACAATTTTATTCTTTTTTTAACATAAAACGCCAATTTAATATGTTATCACCTAATACAAATCCCATTGAAACCGAGGATGATTTCTCTCTATTTTACTGGGATTAGATCCCGACTTGGTAGCAGCAATGGGACCACTACGGAAGTAGGTTTTTTCAAATAAAAATATAATCCGTGAATAACAGAAAGAATATTGCGTCGAAGAATCTGCACGTTTTTTGAAGTCGGCTAAAGAACGAATTATTTTTTTTTTTTTATATAGGACACGTCAATTTGACTTTACCTCGCCTCATGGTAAGCTGAAGGCAAAGTCTCAGGAAAGAGGGCCACCATTATATACAAGTGCCATGTTAACAATGGTGGCACTCACATTGACGGCCAGTCGGAAGAGGGAAGAGGGAAGAATTTAACAGGTTAATGACGTACAAGTTTCAACAACAGTTTACATCTAAGCATAATTTAAACGAACATTTCCGCACTGTTAAAGTTGATCGCGATATCAAATGACACGACCCAGTTCGCCACAAAGGGATTCCGGCCGTCGACCCAACTACACTACTAGATACAGAGACGCAGTCGAGATAAACACACAATGCGATAAAATATGATATTTGTTTGACGGCCACGGAGTAGAAAGTGGGGCACGGCATGTCCTTTTCGATTTGGGTATGGTTAATTTCTTACGTAACTTTAAGTAGGTGCCTCGTGACACATATCTTGGCCCTTAATCGCGAGACCAACGAGAACCAACACCTACAAAAGAAACCTACAGAATACCGCGGCCATAATAAACTCGTGTTGTGTAACCAGAGCTCGCTGGAGAGTTTTTGTGCTGTCAGTGGGAAGAAAAATGGCTATTCCTGCTTTTTCTTCTGCAATGACGGCACAGAAACTTGTATTTACAGGGTCGGCAGCATGATTGTGACTCTCCTGGTGTTGCATACGTCCATAGGCCACGGTAACCACTTTCCATCAGATGTTTTTCATGGCGAAGACTTTACAATTTTACCGTTAAAGTCTAAAATTAAATGACAATCTTGTAGAGTGAATGAAAAATGTTATAAACTCTTTCTCTTTCGATTTTGGACTTAAATGCTCAGACGTAAAGTCTAAAATTTAATGACATTTGATGTAATGTCAGCGGTATGACAGTGGTGTTGTATGTCATAAAATTTGCAGAACTGGGGGCCAGGTAGAACGTGTTCTTGCCTGGCCACCTCAGTGGTATAAAAAAAGGCTCTGGCACGCGTGGATTGCTTTGATATTCTATACTTGGTGAATTTGAGCTCATCCAATGCCGAAGCACTGCCTACTATCCTCAAAAGACAAGAAACGTGTATGTACTTCGTGTTGTATAGTAAGGTCCAAGATTTTTTGAAGTGAAAACTTCTTTAGCACCGTTAGATGGGTAAAAAGTGTTAAACTCGCGTCAGGATCACTTGACCTTTGAACCGTAACCGACGACTGACGTCATACAACATTAGCTACAGATTGTTTATTTTGTTAGGTACGCTAAGAAGCTTCGTAGCTTAGCGGCAAGCGCTTCGACTGTAAGTCCTTATGGTTTCAAATAGTACCGGGTTCGAACCTGGCCTTCTGACACTTTTTGTGATTATTTTTTCTTTTTGTAATTCATTAATTTCTTTTGACAGAAAATTAGTTATAGGTTCTATGATTGGCGCTATATTATAGGTATGGTATGGTATGGTATGTGTATCTTTTTCTCTGTATATAACGAAGAAAGAACGAAAGCAAACTGCTATCACTTCTGCCGGCACGCCCGGAGTGCAACCCGTCTTTTTATCCCGAGGTAGGTATATCGATACTAATGTAATGAAATGTTGGTTTTTTAACGTCATATTTCGTAAAAAAAATCACTATAATTTATCGAGTAGGGTATCAAAATGAAGGAAATTAGAAGACGATTACAAAACTATATATGTCATAAATAACTAAAGATAAAATAATATAACTAAAAAACCCGACTGATTCTGAACAGATTAAAACAAGCTTTAGCAGGCGGTAGCCATTTGCAAATCTCGCCGAATTCCGATACTTTTGACAGTTGCCAAGACGAGAGCCGCGTGACTCGGGATACTGGAATCGTGCGGAATTTGTCATGGCAGGTTTCGCGAAAGTCGAAACTAGGATGGATGCCAAGTGAGTTAGGTACCATTAACTACTTGGATTCGTAGCCAGCGACGTCACTTTGGCGTCCTAATCAGGCAGAGGACTTATACGAGTCGCCATTCAAACATTATGCGGGAGTCTCTTTGGCGAAATCGCGGCGACGATGGAGACGCTAGTTCGCGCGCGACTCGCGTTGTCTGCTGTACATTTAGCGCTGCGACACTCTTGATTGAAATTGTCATTGGTCAGACTGGGTTACGTCACTGGATATCGACCAAGGAACTGCGACCGTCCTCGACGCTGTATGCCTAGAGAACTGTACAGCTGAAAGTTTCCTAATGAAAGAAGGGGTTGATTGAAATAAATGGCACTCACCTTCATCTATATCTGGAGGCAGTCCCCCAACAAACACCTTGCGGCTGAATCGCTCGCCGTGCTCCGAGCCGGCGGAAACGGGCGACGAGCGAGCGGGCGATCCTAGCGCGCTCACGCACATCGACAAACCTGCAATATGATAAGATAATGGTTTAAAGGAGTTGGCATGGATGCTGCCAATTTCTTTCTTCTTCTAAATTGTAGCAGCGGAAATCGGCAGCCGTAAGTTGGAACCAGATTGTAGCAGCCAAAATCGTCAGCCAATTAGATTGAGCACAATTTTTTTTTCATTAATGAATTGCAAATAATTGTTCTAGGCCTAGAAAATGGTGATGGGGAGGGAAACTTCTGTAAATTGTCTCGAGACCTGCTGGTAATGTAAATATATGTGTTTCTTCTTCTTCCTAGGCGTTAATCCCAGTCGTATGCGAAGCTATTCACTTGGAGTCTGTGGTCCGCTTTACCAGTATGAGAATATGGCTGAACTTCAATATTCTGACTGCCATCTGACTTCCACAACCCAAAGGCGATATCGAAGCATTGCAGTTAGACCAGTTGTTGGAGTTTTGAGCGCTCCAACTACCCGTAACGACTTCCATAGATGTTCGTATAGCAACCGTGACCGACGGCTTAACGTGCTCTCCAAGGCACGACCACGCCAATGCAAATACTTATATTTATGCATACAAATATTTGCATTGAGCGGATCCGATCAAAACCGCGTCTTCTGCCGTAGCGACCGTGTTCACTATCGCTACGCCACAGAGGCTGTGTGCTATGTGTTTGACTACTTTAGTTTGGTTTCCAATATTCGTTGCCGAATTTGGTTGCCAATTTTGGCTGCGGACTAATAATAGGTAGGTCTGGCTGTAGGACAACGGTATTTCCGACCTAATTGAGTAGTCCGACTGAGGAACTAGGGTAGCCAGAGCCCACAAAGAGTTTTCGTGCTGGGAATAACAAATTCGTACTCTGCTTTGTCTTCTGCATGGACAGTACACAGGTTCGTGAATGAGTGTGACGCCCCTGGTGTAGCATACGTCCATAGGTCACGGTAACTACTTTCTATCAGGTGGGCGGTGTGCTCGTTTGCCACATAAGTCGTATAACGTTAAACATCAGTCTCGGTTGTCATACAGACATCCAAGAATAACAATTGTTACGGGTAGTTAAGTTCGACAACGGGTCTAACTATGGCTCTTCTATATCGTTAGTAGGTTGCAGTTACTCTATGGAAAATATCAAATTTAGAGCGACGCAGTTAAGACTGGAAAACACGGACCCCGTACTCCGAGATGAAGGCCTCGCATACGACCGGGACTAAGGGTTGATGATAGCCTGGTAGTCAACAAGTTAGGCAGCGTTGCCCAACACGCGCGATGTTGCCGAACATGTTACCTAGTGGATACGAGACTCAATGGAGGCGCGAGTCCGGCAACAAGATATAGAGCGATTTCGATCTCACTGCTGTTATTCCCAAGCGACTACAGATCTTCAAAAAATTAGAAGATTCCTTTAGGGTCGGCAGTGCGAGCGTGACGCCCATGGTGTCGCACACGTCCGGCTGCAAGAACCACTTCCAATCAGCTAATTATCTCCATTGTAAACACCCTGATTAAGATTTTCTACGCTCTCTCGGCTCTCGAATCTCTCGGCGACTGTTAATGAACCAACCGCAACAAGTTGGCTTGGTTCTCGAGGATATTGGTAGGTGCACAGCAGCACCCCAAGATGATGGACCCCCCAAGATACTGATACTCACCGGCAGCAGAAAGCCTGGAGACCACATCTTGAGCCTGTTCGGGCACGGAAGGCGAGCCGGCGCCCGCCGCGCCAGCCGCCACGCTTGCCTCCTCCACGCCGGGGAAGAATGGCGACTTGCCTGCAGACAAACAGACTTACTGTTAGAGCATTGTATCATCCGATGAGGACCTCAGGCCTCCATGAGGCCTGGGAGGCGATAGAAGGAGCCGCCCGTTACCCTAGCAGTAGCAGACTAAGGCGGGCCACGATGCACGCTCACTCTTACCGTGGTAAGATGTGAATACTGTGGTGTCGACATCTTAAGCTGCCTTTCCAGAGATGTGCTATGCAGGTATGCTACGCAAATGTAAACGCTAAGCTATGCACTGTTCTATGCTACGTAGCATGGCGCGTAAGATGTGCTATGAAGATGTACAACTCCAGCTATCACATGAATAAATTAACCAAACGGACCAGAACATCCACAGCACGCATCGATAGCACACATCCATAGCCCGCATCTTTCTTTTAGAAAACAAAGCTTATCTGCATCCCTTTCAACCAGTACTATGCAATGTGGAGCAATCATTGATATATACAGGAGCAATGAATATGATTAGTGGATGCGAACGGATCCATAGCGACATAGCACATCTCTGGCGGAAAGGCAGTCTAAAAGGGGGCCATCTCTAAAGGGGATAATGTTTTGGGTAATCTTTACACCTTTAAATAGTTCCAATGAAATGTCTGTACATTTCATTTCATAATAATACCAAAAGACTATATACATCTTCCCAGCTAAGGGCTAAAATTAAATTTAGAACCAACCAGACACGTCATGTATTGTATTGAAAGAATAATACGACATTCTCGATACATATTGACATGTATCACGGCAGCAACCCAGATTGACCCCTTCGGAAAAGGTCACAATTTAGCCGGTCAATGACACACAAATCTAGTATGTCCTGCGAATAGGGAGGGTATATTTCGATAAAGAAATTAGGACAGTTTTATGAAGTTTCTATACTCCATTTGATTAATTCCAAAAGTATACCAAAACACATATTAAACGAACTAGGCTAACTGACTAACCTGGTTCGATTTCGGCGTTCAATCTTTAAAATGAATTTTTAATCAGAAAATATTAATAAACTGTGTTTTTCAATGAAATTAATATTAAAAAGACACATCCAAGATTGTTTACGTTAAGTTAACCAAATACGAGCATCTATCTACACGTATTATTGACTGTTGCTCGTTCTATAGAACTATATTCAAAGATAGGTCGTAATATGAATGAATTCAATTTGGAATAGGTTATTCTCGGAGCGGGTATTATGAATAGGTTCTTTTAAGACTCGTGTTATTGCTAGAATAAGGAATTTTTAACCGAATTCCAAAAAGGACGAGGTTCTCAATTCGATCGTTATCTTCTTTATGTAAGTACACCGATTACTCTCGAGATATATTATCAGATTTACGTGATTTTTTTATTCGATGCGGAATTGTTGCCATTTGGTCCCATAATTTTTTTATATAATTTATTTCAGTAGTTTTCATTTATTGAACATTTTTGTATTATTTTAACTCAAACTTTTAACCGCCATACTATTTGTGTTGAGATTTACTGTTCTGTTAGAAGTCGGTGGATAGAATTCGGAACGAGGTGATCCGACAAAGAACCAAAGTTACCGACATAGCTCGCAGAATAAGCAAGCTGAAGTGGCAATGGGCTGGCCACGTCTGTCGAAGGATCGATGGCCGTTGGAGCAGACGAGTCCTAGAGTGGAGACCGCGAGAAACCAAACGAAGGGTAGGACGCCCCATAGCCGATGGACCGATGACCTGAAAAAGGTGGCTGGGACGGACTGGATGCGGAAGGCGGAGGATCGTACGAAATGGCGCACATTGGGAGAGGCCTATGTCCAGCAATGGACTGCAGTATGCTAATTGATAGAAGCCAAGTTTGTTTGTGGACCCTGAACTACTATGCTGGAATAATTGAAATATGATATCTCGGGCTAGGCACCGACTTCTAACAGATCAGTAGGTAGGTAAATATGTAAATTCAGTTATTTTTCTCTAAGTTATAGTTTTCAGTTTTTGAAGTTGGTTTTTGTCGTAATAAAATAGCGAATATAATGCGTCAAGGGGCGTCACACTCGCTCCGCCTACCCTGCAGTTTCATCAAATAAAGCTCTTAATAAGAGTTTTATTTGATGCGGCGCCGCTTATATCAGCTTAAGGCGAAGATTTTAGAGGCTCTCAATCAAATTGAATTATGTACGAAAATCCACCTAATGTTTAGCCACCCTGGGCGGAGTTCTTGTTTTATAGGCACGTTGACACCGGGGATATATAATCAATATATATTTTATGTACGTTTGTCTGTGTATTTTCATCAGAACTATAGCTTTTTTTAAAAAGGTCTCGGGTATCAGACTAAAATCTGCTGTAAGTTTGATCGTAACTGGTTGAGTAAAACTGGAGATATGACTTGGAAAAGTGATGATGCTGGCGAAATATCACTCATTAAAATAATCCAATAATCCACTGTATTTCTAACCTTCTCGCCCGTGGCTTGTCCCACGTCAATTTCACTACACCTCGCTTGATGGTAAGCTGAAGGCAAAGTCTCAGGAAAGAGGGTCAGACTTAACCAGCCTCGAGAGGACTTATTATTTTTTATTTACATAGGATTTACTGGTGCATGTTACAGTGATATATTATGCAAACGTTTTTCATTAATAAAAATGTTTCACAGTATGTGTCATTGAGGTTACACAAGGTATCTGGCAAAGTACTCGGCTGACGTCATTTCACCTGTAATCCGTTTAAATACCAATGCTACGACATTGACTGACACATACATTCACGCTCTTATTCCCTCTGAGGTAAGCAGAGACCTTATCCAGACTAGAAATTAGCGCGACTCTATCTCTAACCGGGGGTGCCGTAGAACGCGATAGGATGATTTCCATCGGGTTTGACGCATACCGTCCCATTCGCATTTCGTTACGAATTCAAAATGGGACCCATTTGCATTCGGTCCCATTCGCATTCGGTCCCATTCACATATAAAAGTTTCACTTACGCCGCGGGAGCGAGCGAAGCTAGCTCGTGGACACCGCGCGAGCCGTGACTGGTAAGCAACCGATTTTTAAAAATTAAATAAATTATTAAAAATAAAATTCCCGACTGATGCTGAAAAGATCGAAACAAGCTTTATAGTAAGTGGTACCCAAAAATTTCATCTGGTTTGAGATTTGCAAATGGTTCTTTTCAGCATCAGTTGGGTTTTTAATTATTTATAATTTATTTTATTTTATGTCATTTTGAGGTAAGATATATGAGGTAATAAAGAATATTAAATACATACATAAATACATACAAGATACGCGCGAAAAACATTATCCTTCTTAGCAGTGGGGTAAAAATTATGATGAACCCTATAAAGAGGACAACACGACCGATTGTCACCCTGTGGGTTTGCTTTTGAGAAACTCTGAACACACTTGCAGTTTAGTTTGTGCAAGAAAGTTCATACAGGGTCAGCAGCACGAGTGTAACGCCCTTGGTGTTGCAGAATTCCATAGGCCATGGATAACTACTTCCCTTCGGTTAGACATATAAGAAAATCAAAACTTAATCGAGCAAATGTTTTATTTAGAAAAAAATTAAAATCCCAATTTATGTGACATCAAATAAACGACTGGTCAAAAGTTGCTAAATGTAATTTTAAAATATCAAATCATAAATAAAATGGATTTTGCATGGTCATAAAAAAATAACCACGAAGGCCTAATGCGCCTTCTAACCTAACCTATCCAAGTCGGAATGTACAGCTTTTTATAAAAACAAAATATTGTAATCCATTTTGACCTTTAAACGATTTGGTCAATAGTGGAATAAATAATTTAAACATTGATATTCCAGACTTTGGTCAGCTGAACTTTTGATCAAATGACAATCGTCATTTTGAACTGTGTAGATTTGTACGTTGTTCTTTTGAAATTTGCTCGAGAAAGTTTTGATTTTCTTATATGAAACCTTCCCATCAGTACCCCTAGCACGAAAAACTATCATTATCGTATCGTAATCGTATTTAGAGAAAGGAGCATTATGATTGGCCGCCTGCTTACTGTGAACCTGTGTGTAGTGAAGCCGACCAATCGCAATGCTCCGTTCCTACAATACATTCACGACACGATTAATACGATAGTTTTACATGCTTGGGGTATAATGTTAATTCGTGTGCTTGCTGCATACTATTCTTTATATGGGTACTAATAAACAGAGTGATTTTTTGGAAGTTTGTTTACAATAACAGAGATATCTTCGGAACCCCGGCAGTTATTGGAAAAATTCTTTCACCATTTAAAAGATACATTATCTCAGATGGGCATAGGCTGTTTATCATCACGCTACTACCGAAGAGAGCGGTGCAGTATTCATAAATGTCAACAAATACGGTAGATTCTCAAGAAACATTGAATTAGCCTATCACAATACACTTCTGGTCATAAGTCTCTCCTAATGTTAGGTAGCTTTTGGCCAACGCTGGCCAGAGGGTTTTATTTCGAGTGTTTCTTCTCTCGCAGTGATATCGTCTGCGTATTGTTCCGTCAGTCACCTCTTGCGACACCCTTCGGACGAGATATGGTGGTGATACTTGTATTCTTCTTCGTCACCATATTACCATTCATTATTTAGAAATCTAACTGATTACGGGCTTTATATGGGTTATGGAGTGCAATAGGGGTTTGAAGTAGGTACCTATGTCACGAGCGAAGCCGGAGAGGGCTACTAGCTAAATTATAACGTAGGTAGATTTATTACCAACACTTGAAAGTCAATGACATTTTAAATTCCGGCCATCTTGGATTCGAGCCAAACTCAATCTATTTAGTTGAAGCTACAATGATGTTACAATCATTGTTTTTGTTGTCTAGCGCCTGAAATTTATTATCTACTAGCTATGCATCCTGGCTTCGCTTTGGTGCAAGTATAGCTAAGTGTCCGGCATTTATCTTGACCTGAAGAGGAGCGAGAAAGGAGGCCCTGACGCGCGCGGATTGTTTTGTAATAAATCTAGGTAGGTATGTTTGAGTGTGAATTTGAGCTCGTCCACTCAAAAGACACTCAAGAAACATCTACTGCGCGCGTATACAGCACATTTTAAGTAAATTTTAAGTCGAATATGTCCCGAGAAATACCTAAATATGACCGTAATTATTCAAATAATGCATAGGAATCTACTAGATTTGTTGACAGAATATAATTACTGCTCCTCTCCCTTGAGTAGCAGCGTGATGATATATATTATAAATGCGAAAGTAAACTATCACGCCTTAATCACAGAATCGATTTCAATGAAATTTTGTTTTTTTTTACTTCTAGACCCAAATTCTAATTCTAGTTTACGGAGAAGTCACGGGCTATAGCCAGTACATAAACATTTAAAGAAAAATAGTTTCGCGCCAATCTTTTTGTTAATGAACGAAGGAATGAATTATATATATATATATATATATATATATATATATATATAATAACACGAAAAATTATGTATGTATACAAATATTTACCTACACTGAGTGAGCTTCGTATCCGCATTCACTGACGTTGCAATCAAACCTAAAATGTGCTCTACAGGCGCAGTACACGTGTCTTAGTTGTACTTTGAGGATAGAACGTGGTTCTATGGCAGCGGATGAGCTCAAATTCACACTCAAACATAGATTATTACAAAACAATCCGCTCGCCAGGGCCTTATATGTATCGCTATTATAGGTCAAAGATATTTGGAACGAGCAATACCAAACTAATAAAAAATAATACTGGAACACCTAAAAAAAATATTTTAGAAACAACGGATTCTTAAGTGATGATGACCGCTTCACACGAGGGACATAGTTCGCTTGCCAGTTAGAGGTATAAAATACGTTGGAGAGCTATCCGATTCGGAAAGAATAATCTCTACGACAAGTCGATTTTATTTGCACAGAAAAATCGTTTTCAATTCTGAACCTTTGATTTCCATAACTGATATACACTAAAAACACTATGACTATAATTATTATGTACTTATTGGTTAGTCTACTTACAGAAAAAAAAATATTATAGATATCCTCCCGAAAGGGGAATGTCCTGAAAATATATGAAAATAAAAGACGTGAAAAGCACTTACTTTTTCTGTATGGGAACCTCGGGCCTCTAATAAAAGGTGTAACCAGAGGAATCGTATGCACCGACATAATATTTCAAACTTATTATTCCCGAAAAAATCGGTTTATTAATAGAAAAAATATTTTTTTCAAACTGATTTTTAACTAAAAAACATGTAATGCCCGCGCTGACGGAACGCGAATGAAAAAAAAAGAAAAGCAACTAACATTCCAAATTCGAAAAAGTATTTTTTTCATCTAGCGTGCTATGCCAGCATATTTGAACGATCGAGTTTGAACTTTGAATAATTTATAAAATAACGTTAAATTAAAATAGCGGGTAATTAAACGTTGCTACTTAAAATATTACCATACCAAATAAACCTCAAAATACTTTTAATATTTGATTGTATTTTATAGTTGAAGTTTGAATGAACGGAAAAACAGATAAAACCACGAACATTAAATGAAAAAAGGCTTACATACCGATGAAACTTTTCTTTACACAAAAGAAGTTCCTATTGAGATTCTTTCTAAGTTATTTTGTAGGTTATTTTATTTTACGCGGACTATCTTTTGACGTTACAATAGTTTAATAAAAACTTTTGGGAAGCTCATGTGCTTATATTTTCCGGCATATTTCTTGGTCTAAAGTCGCGAGGGTAATGAGGCCCTGGCGCGAGTAGATTGATTTTATATGATCTATGATTGGTGGGTTAGAGCCTCTCTGTCGCTGTTGTACCCCGTGCTTTCCTTAAAAGACACTCAAAAAACTTGTACTGTGCGAAATATTACCGATTATTACGAAATCTCAGAAAGTTGTTTTGCATGTCATCAGGCATTCCTTACAGAGTGTAGGTATCCGCTAAGAACGAATTTCACGAAATTTCACCCTTAAGGGGGTAAAACGGGGGTTAGCAGTTTGTATGAAAGTTTAACTCACTCTACTCATACGAAGTTGCGGGCGGCCGCTAGTAAGTATCATCAAAGACTAGTAGACTAAGTAAATGTTTGCAAGTAAATAGACCAAAAACAAAATTCCAGCTGAGTTTCTTGCCGGAGTCTTCTCAGGTCGGAGCCTCGTTTCGAACCGATGGTCCATTTGGCAAACTATTCTAGATTTTTTTTAACGTTTTGTACGAGCCGTTTTAATGGTCTATCCAGAATAAATGATTTTTGACTCGTAAAAAATCGTCAGTGGGGTTAAGATATATGCCGCGAAGTATACCTCTATATAAAAATCGCACCGACAGACGTATCTAATAGTGCGTTATGTCATTGCAACACTGTGTTTGTCTCTGGCGCAATATGACATTGGTTGCTCTATATGTAGTCTGTGGAGCGTGTCATGGCTACTCAAGTGACCAAACAGTTTGAATTTATTGTTTTAAGGCCTCTACTCACTATCAGTTTACCGGACGAACGGCCGGACGATATAAATCTGTCAGTTAATCGCAATAAGCCACTCGTTAACGATTTTAAACCGATGACTAATACGATCCGATAGTTCGCCCTGACGGCCTAGACCGGACAGTCAGGACGAGCACAAACCGGCAGGCGATCGTACGGCAGGAAACTGTTGACACACTACTGCTAGTGTCTGGTCACAAAACTGACAACAGGGAATTGCCGGCAGGCCAAAATGCTTCAGTGTGTGGGCGCTATCGGCTTAGGACTGCAGGCCGCCGGACAGATCAGCAACTGCAAGCGGACTTTTAATGAGTGGGCGCTTTTAGAGTACAAGGTTCATCTGAATTCTTTTTTATACCACTCTGGTGGCAGAAAAACACATGGCCCAACTGATGCAAACTGTTTACCGTGGCCTATAGAAGTGCGTAAAACCAGCGGAGTCACACTCGTGCTGCCGACCCTGAAAGAACAGAGAGTTTCAGTGCCGTTAGAACAGAAGACAAAGCAGGACAAGCCTTTGGTCTTCCCACTGACAGCACAAAAACTCATTGAGCTCTGGCTACGCTACTCACCGCCGGATTATAAAGAAAGAAATAAATGTATACTATACTTTACCGAGATCGATCGAAGAGCAAATTTAAATTTGAATCAATATATTATCCGTGTGTTGAAGGAGAAATAATACAAGTATCACCACCCCATCTCATCCGAAGGGTGTCGTAAGAGGCGACTGACGGAACAATACGCAGACGATACCACTGCGAGAGAAGGAACACTCGAAATAAAACCCTGTACCAACCGTCTGGCCAGCGTGGATACAGAGCCTCCCAACATTAGGAGCGGGCTATTTCCAGCAGTGGACTCTGTTAGGCTAATTGAGGCGAATGCGACTGCCGTTTCTTCTATAAGAGAAAAGCGTTATTCAGACTCGCCCGTTATTTAGCAGGTGAACCGACTTGTTGATGACGTTGCCTAGAGTCTTAATGTTATGGTAAAGACGGGAGCAACTACCGTCTGACTCCGACTACTCCGTGAAAAAAGTTTTATTCTACACTAGCTGTTGCCCGCGGCTACGCCCGCGTGGATGTCGCTTTTCGCGGAGTATTCCCAAGCTCTAATTCACCTCTTTATCAAATTTCATCAGGATATCTTCAAAAATTGCAAACTTTCAGCATTTAATCCACCCCCCCCCCTCCTCCCCCCGTTTAACCCCTACTATCGCGATGAAACCGAGCCTATGTCTGTTCCTAAGATTTATCCATCCCTGTACCAAATATCAACCCTTTGAGCGCGGTTTTTTTTATATTCAAATAATTTGTGGCCTGCTCGACCGCTAAGGCCGTGCGCTTGTGCGATGCACACTATGCACAGCGCCGGGGCTTAGCAACAGAAATAACTAAACTGTCACTTCTCTGTCGGATTTGTTGACATTAATGATCACTGCTCCGCTCCCTTGATCATTACGCGATGATATATAGCATATGTGTTATTCTGATGTATCCATACTATCCATACTAATATTATAAATGCGAAAGTAACTCTGTCTGTCTGTCTGTCTGTCTGTCTATCTGTATGTTACGCTTTCACGCCTAAACCACTGAACCGGTCTTGATGAAATTGGAATTGTTGTGGAATATTTAATTTAATTTAATATTTATCACAAGAAAGGGGGTTTAATGAGGGAAATAGGGGATGAAAGTTTGTATGAAAGTTTGTCATTTCTGAAGATATCTAAATGAAATTTGGTAAAGAGGAAGATTAGAGCTTGGGAACGGACATAGGCTACCTTTTATCGCGAATAGGGGGTAGAAGGGGTGGGTAACTAGAGCCTTGGGATGAAAATTTGTCATTTTGAAAGATACCCTGATGAAATTTGGTACAGAGATAGTTTAGAGCTTGGGAACGGACATAGGCTACCTTTTATCGCAAAAAGGGGTTGAAGGTGAGGGAAGGGAGAAATATGGCTATGGGATGAAAGTTTGTCTTTTTTGAAGATATCCTGATGAAATTTGGTACAGATATAATTAAAGCTTGGTAACGAAAATAAGCTACTTTTTGTCGCGAAAGTTGGGGTTAAGGGTTATAGGGGATGAAAGTTTGCCAGTTTTGAAGTTATCCTGATGATATATTTGGTACAGAGATGGATTAAAGCTTGGGAACGAACATATGCTACCTATTGACGCGAAAATGAGAATATAGGGGGGGGGGGGGGGGGGGGTAATAAGGGATGAAAGTTTGACAGTTTTGAAGAAATCCTAATGAAATTTGGTACAGGGATTAATTAGAGCTTGGTACCTTTTATTGCGAAAAAGGGAGTTGAAGGGTCGGAAAAGGGCTAGAGGAAGTAAGTTTGTCAATTTTGAAGATTTTCTGATCAAATTGGTATAGAGATAGATTAGAGCTTGGAAATTGACATAGGCTACCGCTTATCGCGAAAAAGGGGGTGGAGAGGGGGTGGAGAATAGGGCTAGGGTATGCAAGTTTGACAATTTTGAAGATATCTTGATGAAATTGGTATAGAGATTTATTAGAGCTTGGTAATTGACATAGGCTACCCTTTATCGCGAAAGAAGGGATAGAAGAGGGAGACGGGAAGGGGAATAGGGCTATGGGGTTCAAGTTTCTCATTTTTCAAGGGCACAAAAAAGGGGGTGAATGTGGGATAAATTTTAAGAATTTCTTTTAAGATGTCCTCATGAAATTTGATACAAAGGTGAATTAGAGCTTCGGAACGGACATAGTCGAGTAGCGAACCAAATATAGAAGCGAGTGGAGAGGCGAGTAGAGAATGTTATAGGGGCGAGTGGATAGGCGTGTAAAGATCGAAAGTCAAGTAGAGTCGACTACAGGGGCGAGTAGATATACGACTACACTGCCAGTGGAGAGGCGAGTATAGAATCAAATAGAATGCAGTAAAGGGTTGAGTAGAGAGGGCAATAGTGAGGTGAGTAGAAAGATGAATGTAGGGGCGAGTAGAGATCGAATAGAGAGTTGAGTAGAGGTGCGAGTAGATTGGCGAGTGGGGAGAGTCAAGTAGAGATGCGAAAAGAGAATCGAATGGATAGGCAGGTACAGAGGCCAATGGAAAAGCGAGTAGAGAAGAGTACAAAGTCGAATAGAGAGGGGAACAGAGAAGTCAGTAGAGAGTCGAGTGTAAATTCAAGTATAGCGACGAGTAGAAAGTCAAGTAGAGAGTCGAATATAGAGGCGAGTAGAAAGTCGAGAACCGATGTGAGTACATAGTCGAGGACAAAGTTGAGTAGAGAGGCGAATTTAATGCTCAATAGCGTCGGCTCAACTCTAAGCGATAACCGACATCCACGCGGGCGGAGCCGCGGGCAACAGCTAGTATTCAAATAATTTGTGGCCTGCTTGACCGCTGCTAAGGCCGTGCGCTTGTGCGATGCACACTATGCACAGCGTCAGGGCTTAGCAACAGAAATAACTAAACTGTCACTTCTCTGCATATGCCGAATTTGTTGACATTAATCATCAGTGCTCCGCTCCCTTGAGAACTAGCGTGATGATATACAGCCTATGTGTTATTCTGATGTATAAGTTATATTATTGTAAAGTTTTATTAAAATCCATTCAGTAGTTTTTACGTGAAAGAGTAACAAACATGCATCCATCTATATTCAAAATCTTTCGCATTTTAAATATTAATAGGATGGCTTATGGACAGGGAAATAAATATTCACCATTCAACCTCTATAGTTCAATGGATTCTATTAATCTTCAAGAAGGCTTCATAAGTCTTTCTTTTTCTCAATCATGTCAAACACAGAACAGAAAAACTAAACGGTCAAAAAATACGTACTCAATTGAGTCAACACCACAAAATAAGCCCGCGACAAAACGCGGAACTAAAAATGACAGCTGCCATACTGTTCGTTGATAGGTTGGGTCTTTTTTTTAAGCTTTTATTGGCAACTGGATACACGTCTGATTGGTTGGGGATATGTCAGAGTTGCCAGCATATTTTTTATGTTTTAGCGGGAATTATATTAATCTAAGATCCCCATCACGTCACAACATGTAAAAAGTACGTGTTTTTTGGTGTCTCTTGAGGATAGCATGAGGTGGTACCACATTTATGGTATTTAAAAGTTTTTCATCAGCAATTAGGAGTTGCTGTCGCTATTCTAAGTGCCACATTGGTAATCAGATTCTATTTCACTATTACTCTCTATATCTATTAATTCATCTTTATTGAAACAATCATGTTCTAGGTGTTTCACCATGATCACATTCTAACGTTTAGGCCAAGAAATTTGACGGAAAATATAAGCATACGAGCTTCCTAAAAGTTTTTATTAAGCCATTTTAACGTCAAAAGATAAACGATTATGATTGTATGAATGCTTTTGATTGGAATATCGGGTTTTCCGGAGCGACTGTCATTTGATCTCCCAAACCTGAGAAGAAAACCAAGCCTCGTTTGTTATTTAAAAGCACCGACTTGCAACTGAAGTTGAAGTGAAATCCTGGAAAAAATTCATAATAAATGTTGACAATATTTTGTTAAACCCCTTTTTCTTTCAATTATTCATTAGTTGAAATTGCATTAATTAGGGCTTTTAAATAAAATTATTGTTTGTAAAAATATATATTCCATCTTTTACTAGTTTTCTCAAACTTTTAGATGTGTGTATAAATATACATATACATATAAACATACACATATACATATAAACATACTTATACATATACATATACATATACATATACATATACATATACATATACATATACATATACATATACATATACATATACATATACATATTCACGCCTGTGAATCCCCAAAGGTGATTTAACAGCCATTTTCATTCATACAAATAGTTGAACTGAGCGAGAATTGAACTCACGCCCACTGCGTAAAGGAGATTTCACTACAAAAACCACAAACTATATCATATGTCGGTGTATGGCTGTGGTAATACAGGAAATTTCCTATTATAGGCGACCTCCATACTTTAATAAAGTACTCTATTCCGTACTACAATCACAGCCACAACGGTGAATTATTACTCGTGTAAATGTCGCCGCCAACTGGCTCAATCAGTCGTTAAATTAACTGCCTAGGCTGTTAAATAAACGGCGCTATTCAATGAACGACCTGAATGATATTCAGCCGTAACGTTTATTACGACATTTAATAACCTGGCTGGCTAATGCTTAGGCATTTCGTAAGATGGGGCGCCACCCCGAAATAGGACAGAAAATTACATATATATACATTTGTCATAAATAGTTACACGTAGATGTATTCACAGAAAATTAGTGATAGGTTCATTGAAAAAGTTACGCAATCCGACTTGGATAGGTGAGGTTAGAAGGTCGTGGTTATTTTTCTTATAATCATGCAGAAATAATTCATTTTTCTATCTGTTTAATTAAATGGTTAGTCAAGTAGTTAAACGTCATCGATCCAATGGCTGAACATCATTCAGGCTGCTAATTGAACGGCGCCGTTCAGTTAAGAGTCTAGGCAGTTAATTGGACGGCTGATTAAGCTAGTTGGCGGCGACGTATATACCGTGTTGGTTGCCGGTTGAGTACAATAGGGCCAGCCCATCTCTAGCAGATGTCTTAAAAGGCAATTGGATAGGAATGTTCTTCATGCGACAGCAAACAAACAGCCCAATACAAAGTGCCCGGCTAGACGGCATTACATGGGTCCAAAAATCATAATTGGTGAAATGTGGGTGTTAACACACCTCTGCCTACCCCTCAGAGGATTAACAGGCGTGAGTATATGTATATGTTTATACCGTGTTTGTTTCCGGTGGAATAGAATAGAGCCCATCTCTGGTGAGTGTCGTCATAGGGCTGTTCTCTATCTGTGCTATAAACCCTGTTGGAATCATCTTATTCAAGAAGGACTTTTTGAAAAATCCCATATTGTAGTTTCTTGGTAAAACTATAGTAAGGTGACATTCCACAGCATGAGTGCACGTGGTGACGGTGAAAGAATACAAGTATCACCACCCCATATCATCCGAAGGGTGTCGTAAGAGGCGACTGACGGAACAATACGCAGACGATACCACTGCGAGAGAAGGAACACTCGAAATAAAACCCTGTACCAACCCGTCTGGCCAGCGTGGTTACAGTAGGACACAGCCTCCCAATTAGGAGAGGCCTATGTCCAGCCGTGGATAGATAACTTGCAGCTTGTGCGTGCGTTGGGTGAAGTTTCTTTCATACCGTACAGTGCGCAACGTTTCCAAACGTTGTATGAGAATAAATTCCCTGCTTGTGGCGAGCCGAGTAACGATGTTGCCCCAGTTATTTGGGACAAGGGCAGGAAGTTATTGAAGAGGAAAGGTATTTATTGATTAACGACAAAACGCTATAAAGTATTCAACTCACTCCACAATATAACAAAATCAATAAAGGCGTCTATTGATTTTCACATAATGTTGACCTACAAAAGTTAATGCCTACAATGGTACGGTACTTATATTAGGGGTTAAAGTTTGCAATTGCCGATTTGTACTGACAAATTGAAATTCATTTTTTTTTAATTTAACGTATTTATTTAATCAAAATAATTACCATTATTATCTATACATTGCTGCCATCTAGTAGGAAGGTCATTTATGCCTTTGCGATAGAACTCTGGTGATCTAGATTCGACAAACTGTGTGAAAGCATTTTGTACTGCCTCCTGAAAAGAAAACTTTTTATCACATAGAAAATTGTCCAAATCACGAAAAAAATGGTAGTCTGTTGGAGCAAGGTCTGGCGAATACGGAGGGTGACGGATAGTTTCTAATTGCTGTTCCTGTAGAGTTAAAACGGTTTCTCGTGCTGTATATGTGCAATAATGGTGAAGATCGATTCATGAGTCGGGGCTGTTTCACTGCTAGTTTTGCTATCATTGTTTGGAGTTCGGCACAGTAGACATCTGCCGTTATTGCTTGACCAGATCGTAGAAAGCTATAGTGAATAACACCATGCTGAGACCACCAAACAGTTACCATTACCTTTTTATTGGTAAGCTTTGCTTTAGGACACTGTTGTGGCGTTTCACCTGGGGTCAGCTATTGCATTTTTCGCTTACGGTTATCGTAAAGAATCTACTTTTCATCACATGTCACAATTCGATCCAATATTCCTTCATTTCTGTATCGATTCAACAAGGCAACACAAGTTTCAACACGCATTTCTTTCTGCAGATCAGTCAAATCATGAGGTACCCATTTTTCACATTTTTTATTTTATTGATTTGACGCAAATGAGTCAATATTCAACAATATTGACTCATTTGCGTCAAATCAAAGGTAACGTTAAACCATGCAGCTAATTCCTGGGTAGTTTGGCTCGGATCGGCTTCCACCATGTCTTTCAATTCATTGTTATTCACCTGTGTGGACGGCCTTCCTCGTGGTTCGTTCTTCAAATCAAAGTTTCCATCACGAAAGCGTTTAAACCAAAATCGCACGGTGCGTTCATTAGCAGTCCCCTCTCCAAACGCAACATTGATATTGCGAGCTGTTTCTGCAAAGCTGTTTTTGTAAAAATCACTCGAATTTTCGAAGTATCCATCTTTCTTGTCTAAGCTGAATAAAAAAAACAACTGAAAGTCGATAATCGAATGTTGCACATTTTTAAATGAAGAACTACATAGGTACCATGTGGAAAAAGTTTCACTCAAAAATCTCAAACCATGAAGGTTTTATGTCAATTCGAAGTACCTATTACAATGAAACGGCAATTTCATACTTTAACCCCTATTACTTGCGGCACGCTATGATGGCCGTTTTGACATATTAACTAAGTAACGATATTGACCGAATGAAACGGTCTAGTCATCTGTAGTTGAGTTGATAAGGTAGTACTTAAAGGCTGTGTACAAAAGGGAGAGAGCAAGCAAGCTCTGCCAAGTTTTCTTAGTACTAACGGCCATCATACCGTGCCGGTAGTTATAGAGGCGTGGTGGTCGCTACATGTGCCTACTGCTGACAATTAGGCCTATAGTAGGAATAGGCACAGATTACCTAATTTAGATTACCGCGGTAGCATATTGGTATGGGTAATGGACTGCTGAGACGAGGTCTTGGGTTCGATCCCAGGTTTTCCATGGCACACACCAATGACTATTCGATGCTTTTCGAAGTTATGTGTATATTTATCGCAGGTTTATAAGTGCCCAGTTAATGGCAATAGGCTCGCCACCTATTACATTGGGACCTAAACATAAACCGGCGAAATGTGGGTGCTAGCACCTCTGCCTACCCCTTCGGGGATAAAGGCGTGAGTTTATGTTATGTTACCTAAGGTACTGCCCAACTAGCAAAAATGTCGCATAATTCCAGTCTTATAAGACTTCATGTTATGTAACAGTTATATGACGACGTCGTACAAAGGTGTCAGTGCATATGTTGTGTAAACGTTTTCAGGACTAATTTATATGACGTCATATAATGGTGTGAGTGCTTTTGTTGAGTAAACGTTTTCAGGACTAGCTTATATGACGTCATATAATGGTGTGAGTGCTTATATCAAGTAAACGTTTTCGGGAATAGCTTCTACGACATCGGATAATGGTGTCAGTGCATATATTAAGTAAACGTTTTCAGGTCTAACTTATACGACGTTGGATAATGATGCCAGTTATGACGTTTATTGGACAATGTATTGGTCATTTAGACGTTTCGGTTAAATAAAAGGTTTTCGCAAAACAAACGTCGTTGTGTGTGAATCTTAATATAACATTTATATAATTAAAACGACGCTTAAACGTTTGTGCATGACCTTTATTTAACAAAACAATTTTGGTCGGATAACAGACTAACTAAGACTTGTATGCGACTAAAATGTTGAATTTCAACCGTTACATAACTTTAAGTAGCCATCGACACGAAAATAAGATGAATGTATTATAAAGGGCCGCGTTAGATTTCTGTTCAAGATGAGCAATGTTTATTAGATCCTATATGCAAGTAATGATCAGGGAACCCTGAAGTCGGCTAAACATGGCCGCGGCGTCATGGTCTCAATGAAAAGTCTACGCGACGTTTTTGTTATATTAGTGTAATATAGAGGTCGCTATGTAACGTAAACAAGATGGTTGGAGCTTTACTATGAAAAAATATTTTGGATAATTAACTAAAACTATTGAAATACAAAGAAATAGGGGAGGGCGTTAAAAACTTCACAACAACACATATATACATTGTCATAAAACTAAAGCTCCCTGAAGGATTAACCCCTATTATTATATCAAACTCGCTTAAATAATGAACATTAAAGATAATTTGTAATCATGGAAATTATCTTCGCCTTTTTCTAAAATTTTTTCATACACACACCGGCGAGCACATTAATTATAACACGATTCGATGAATCAAAACCAGTTGTCGTTGAGTCGTATTGTTGTACACTAGTACAACGTTTCAGTCATTTGTTAACCTCATTATAACTGCTATGTGACACCTATGGGTCTCATAACAAGCAGTTTTGGACCGAAAAGTCGGTTTTTGTACTTTTACTTAACTTGTATAATAACAATCGACGGTCATTGGCTGACTTCTACATAACTACTAAACGATTATATTGTCTTTTAATTTGGGCCCATTTCGCGTTTTATAAACGTTTATATTCACGTTTATGCGACCAATCCTAAAAAACTAATTGAAAATGTAAAACGTTAACTTAACTATTATAAAACATTAATTTGTTAGTTGGGTGGTATATCTTAACCCCAAGTCGAGAGAAAAACGAGACCTTAGCGGGCGTGGATTTGTTTGATTGGTTTTGGTGTTGGATTTGTATAAAAAGAAGTGAAAACTTCTTTAGCGGCGTTGGATGGGTGTAAAATGTTAAGGAAGCGTCAGGATTAGTTGACCTTTGTACCGTAACCGACGACTGACGTCATACAAGATTAGGTAAATACTATCTATTTTGCAATTTGCCTGAGATAGCGTCGTAGCTTAAACGGTAAGCACTTCGACTGTAAATCCTCATAGTTTCAGATAGTATCGGGTTCAAACCACCGGGCCTTCTGAAACTTTTTGTGATTATTTTTTCTTTTTGTAATTTATTACATTTTATGATTATTTTTTCTTTCTGTAATTTATTACTTTTTGTGTTTATTTTTTCTTTTCATAATTTATTAATTTCTTCTGACAGAAAATTAGCAGAAAATAAGTGATAGGTTCTATGATTAGCGCTATATTATAGGTATGGTATGTTCTTTTTTATCTTTTTCTATGTATATAACGAAGAAAGAAAGAAAGAAAATGTTTTCACTTCTGCCGGCACTCCCAGAGTGCCACCCGTCTTTTTTTATACAACTTAGGTGGCAGAAAAGCACATGGCCCAACTGATGCAAACTGTTTACCGTGGCCTATGGAAGTGCGCAACACCAGCGGAGTCACACTCGTGCTGCCGACCCTGTAAAAACCGAGAGTTTCAGTGCCGTTAGAACAGAAGACAAAGCAGGACAAGCCTTTGGTCTTCCCACTGACAGCACAAAAACTCATTGAGCTCTGGCTACGCTACTCACCGCCGGATTATAAAGAAAGAAATAAATGTATACTATACTTTACCGAGATCGATCGAAGAGCAAATTTAAATTTGAATCAATATATTATCCGTGTGTTGAAGGAGAAAGAATACAAGTAACACCAGCCCATCTCATCCGAAGGGTGTCGTAAGAGGCGACTGACGGAAAAATACGGAGACGATACCACTGCGAGAGAAGGAACACTCGAAATAAAACCCTGTACCAACCGTCTGGCCAGCGTGGATACAGAGCCTCCCAACATTAGGAGCGGGCTATTTCCAGCAGTGGACTCTGTTAGGCTAATTGAGGCGAATGCGACTGCCGTTTCTTGTATAAGAGAAAAGCGTTATTCAGACTCGCCCGTTATTTAGCAGGTGAACCGACTTGTTGATGACGTTGCCTAGAGTCTTAATGTTATGGTAAAGACGGGAGCAACTACCGTCTGACTCCGACTACTCCGTGAAAAAAGACTTATTCTACACTAGCTGTTGCCCGCGGTTACGCCCGCGTGTATGTCGCTTTTCGCGTAGTGTTCCCAAGCTCTAATTCGCCTCTTTACCAAATTTCATCAGGATATCTTCAAAAATTGCAAACTTTCAGCATATAATTCCCCCCCTCACCCCACCGTTTAACCCCTACTATCGCGATGAAACGGGGCCTATATCTGTTCCTAAGCTTTATCCATCCCTGTACCAAATGTCAACCCTTTGAGCGCGGTTTTTTTTATATTCAAATAATTTGTGGCCTGCTCGACCACTAAGGCCGCGCGCTTGTGCGATGCACACTATGCACAGCGCCGGGGCTTGGCAACAGAAATAACTAAACTGTCACTTCTCTGTCGGATTTGTTGACATTAATGATCACTGCTACGCTCCCTTGATCATTACGCGATGATATATAGCCTATGTGTTATTCTGATGTATCCATACCATCCATACTAATATTATAAATGCGAAAGTAACTCTGTCTGTCTGTCTGTCTGTCTGTCTATCTGTATGTTACGCTTTCACGCCTAAACCACTGAACCGGTCTTGATGAAATTGGAATTGTTGTGGAATATTTAATTTAATTTAATATTTATCACAAGAAAGGGGGTTTAATGAGGGAAATAGGGGATGAAAGTTTGTATGAAAGTTTGTCATTTCTGAAGATATCTTAATGAAATTTGGTACAGAGGAAGATTAGAGCTTGGGAACGGCGATAGGCTACCTTTTATCGCGAAAAGGGGGTAGAAGGGGTGGGGAACTAGAGCCTTTGGATGAAAATTTGTCATTTTGAAAGAGTTCCTGATGAAATTTGGTACAGAGATAGTTTAGAGCTTGGGAACGGACATAGGCTACCTTTTATCGCAAAAAGGGGTTGAAGGTGAGGGAAGGGAGAAATATGGCTATGGGATGAAAGTTTGTCTTTTTTGAAGATATCCTGATGAAATTTGGTACAGATATAGATTAAAGCTTGGTAACGAAAATAGGCTACTTTTTGTCGCGAAAGATGGGGTTAAAGGGTTATAGGGGATGAAAGTTTGCCAGTTTTGAAGTTATCCTGATGATATATTTGGTACAGAGATGGATTAAAGCTTGGGAATGAACATATGCTACCTATTGACGCGAAAATGAGGATATGGGGGGGGGGGGGGGGGTAATAAGGGATGAAAGTTTGACAGTTTTGAAGAAATCCTAATGAAATTTGGTACAGGGATTAATTAGAGCTTGGTGAAAAGGGAGTTGAAGGGTCGGAAAAGGGCTAGAGGAAGTAAGTTTGTCAATTTTGAAGATTTTCTGATCAAATTGGTATAGAAATAGATTAGAGCTTGGAAATTGACATAGGCTACCGCTTATCGCGAAAAAGGGGGTGGAGAGGGGGTGGAGAATAGGGCTAGGGTATGCAAGTTTGACAATTTTGAAGATATCTTGATGAAATTGGTATAGAGATTTATTAGAGCTTGGTAATTGACATAGGCTACCCTTTATCGCGAAAGAAGGGATAGAAGAGGGAGACGGGAAGGGGAATAGGGCTATGGGGTTCAAGTTTCTCATTTTTCAAGGGCACAAAAAAGGGGGTGAATGTGGGATAAATATTAAGAATTTCTTTTAAGATGTCCTCATGAAATTTGATACAAAGGTGAATTAGAGCTTCGGAACGGACATAGTCGAGTAGCGAACCAAATATAGAAGCGAGTGGAGAGGCGAGTAGAGAATGTTATAGGGGCGAGTGGATAGGCGTGTAAAGATCGAAAGTCAAGTAGAGTCGACTACAGGGGCGAGTAGATATACGACTACACTGCCAGTGGAGAGGCGAGTATAGAATCAAATAGAATGCAGTAAAGGGTTGAGTAGAGAGGGCAATAGTGAGGTGAGTAGAAAGATGAATGTAGGGGCGAGTAGAGATCGAATAGAGAGTTGAGTAGAGGTGCGAGTAGATTGGCGAGTGGGGAGAGTCAAGTAGAGATGCGAAAAGAGAATCGAATGGATAGGCAGGTACAGAGACCAATGGAAAAGCGAGTAGAGAAGAGTACAAAGTCGAATAGAGAGGGGAACAGAGAAGTCAGTAGAGAGTCGAGTGTAAATTCAAGTATAGCGACGAGTAGAAAGTCAAGTAGAGAGTCGAATATAGAGGCGAGTAGAAAGTCGAGAACCGATGTGAGTACATAGTCGAGGACAAAGTTGAGTAGAGAGACGAATGTAATGCTCAATAGCGTCGGCTCAACGCTAAGCGATAACCGACATCCACGCGGGCGGAGCCGCGGGCAACAGCTAGTATTCAAATAATTTGTGGCCTGCTTGACCGCTGCTAAGGCCGTGCGCTTGTGCGATGCACACTATGCACAGCGTCAGGGCTTAGCAACAGAAATAACTAAACTGTCACTTCTCTGCATATGCCGAATTTGTTGACATTAATCATCAGTGCTCCGCTCCCTTGAGAAGTAGCGTGATGATATACAGCCTATGTGTTATTCTGATGTATAAGCTATATTATTGTAAAGTTTCATTAAAATCCATTCAGTAGTTTTTACGTGAAAGAGTAACAAACATGCATCCATCTATATTCAAAAACTTTCGCATTTATAATATTAATAGGATGGCTTATGGACAGGGAAATAAATATTCACCATTCAACCTCTTAGTTCAATGGATTCTATTAATCTTCAAGAAGGTTTCATAAGTCTTTCTTTTTCTCAATCATGTCAAAAAACACAGAACATAAAAAACTAAACGGTCAAAAAATACCTACTCAATTGAGTCAACGCCACAAAATAAACCCGCGACAAAACACGGAACTAAAAATGACAGCTGCCATACTGTTCGTTGATAGTTTGGGTTTTTTTTTAAAGTTTTTATTGGCAACTGGATACACGTCTGATTGGTTGGGGACATGTCAGAGTTGCCAGCATATTTTTTTATGTTTTAGTGGGAATTATATTAATCTAAGATCCCCATCACGTCACAACATGTAAAAAGTACGTGTTTTTTGGTGTCTCTTGAGGATAGCATGAGGTGGTACCACATTTATGGTATTTAAAAGTTTTTCATCAGCAATTAGGAGTTGCTGTCGCTATTCTAAGTGCCACATTGGTAATCAGATTCTATTTCACTATTACTCTCTATATCTATTAATTCATCTTTATTGAAACAATCATGTTCTAGGTGTTTCACCATGATCACATTCTAACGTTTAGGCCAAGAAATATGACGGAAAATATAAGCATACGAGCTTCCTAAAAGTTTTTATTAAGCCATTTTAACATCAAAAGATAAACGATTAAGATTATATGAATGCTTTTGATTGGAATATCGGGTTTTCCGGAGCGACTGTCATTTGATCTCCCAAACCTGAGAAGAAAACCAAGCCTCGTTTGTTATTTAAAAGCACCGACTTGCAACTGAAGTTGAAGTGAAATCCTGGAAAAAATTCATAATAAATGTTGACAATATTTTGTTAAACCCCTTTTTCTTTCAATTATTCATTAGTCGAAATTGCATTAATTAGGGCTTTTAAATAAAATTATTGTTTGTAAAAATATATATTCCATCTTTTACTAGTTTTCTCAAACTTTTAGATGTGTGTATAAATATACATATACATATAAACATACTTATACATATACACATACACATACATATACATATACATATACATATACATATACATATACATATACATATACATATACATATACATATACATATACATATACATATACATATACATATACATATACATATACATATACATATACATATACATATACATATACATATACATATACATATACATATACATATACATATACATATACATATACATATACATATACATATACATATACATATACATATACATATACATATACATATACATATACATATACATATACATATACATATACATATACATATACATATACATATTCACGCCTGTGAATCCCCAAAGGTGTTTTAACAGCCATTTTCATTCATACAAATAGTTGAATTGAGCGAGAATTGAACTCACGCCCACTGCGTAAAGGAGATTTCACTACAAAAACCACAAACTATATCATATGTCGGTGTATGGCTGTGGTAATACAGGAAATTTCCTATTATAGGCGACCTCCATACTTTAATAAAGTACTCTATTCCGTACTACAATCACAGCCACAACGGCGAATTATTACTCGTGTACATGTCGCCGCAAACTAGCTCAATCAGTCGTTAAATTAACTGCCTAGGCTGTTAAATAAACGGCGCTATTCAATGAACGACCTGAATGATATTCAGCCGTAACGTTTATTACGACATTTAATAACCTGGCTGGCTAATACTTAGGCATTTCGTAAGATGGGGCGCCACCCCGAAATAAGACAGAAAATTATATGCATACATTTGTCATAAATACTTACACGTAGATGTATTCACAGAAAATTAGTGATAGGTTCATTGAAAAAGTTACGCAATCTGACTTGGATAGGTTAGGTTAGAAGGTCGTGGTTATTTTTTAAAAAACATGCAGAAATAATTCACTTTTCTATCTGTTTAATTAAATGGTTAGTCAAGTAGTTAAACGTCATCGATCCAATGGCTGAACATCATTCAGGCTGCTAATTGAACGGCGCCGTTCAGTTAAGAGTCTAGGCAGTTAATTGGACGGCTGATTAAGCTAGTTGGCGTTACCGTGTTGGTTGCCGGTTGACTACAATAGGGCCAGCCCATCTGTAGCAGATGTCTTAAAAGGCAATTGGATAGGAATGTTCTTCATGCGACAGCAAACAAACAGCCCAATACAAAGTGCCCGGCTAGACGGCATTTACATGGGTCCAAAAATCATAATTGGTGAAATGTGGGTGTTAACACACCTCTGCCTACCCCTCAGAGGATTAACAGGCGTGAGTATATGTATATGTTTATACCGTGTTGGTTTCCAGTGGAATAGAATAGAACCCATCTCTTGTGGGTGTCGTCATAGGGCTGTTCTCTATCTGTGCTATAAACCCTGTTGGAATCATCTTATTCAAGAAGGACTTTTTGAAAAACGCCATATTGTAGTTACTTGGTAAAACTATAGTAAGGTGACATTCCACAGCATGAGTGCACGTGGTGATGGAGATAGAATACAAGTATCACCACCCCATATCATCCGAAGGGTGTCGTAAGAGGCGACTGACGGAACAATACGCAGACGATACCACTGCGAGAGAAGGAACACTCGAAATAAAACCCTGTACCAACCCGTCTGGCCAGCTTGGTTTCAGTAGGACACAGCCTCCCAATTAGGAGAGGCCTATGTCCAGTCGTGGATAGATAACTTGCAGCTTGTGCGTGCGTGGGATGAAGTTCCTTTCATACCGTATAGTGCGCAACGTTTCCAAACGTTGTATGAGGATAAATTCCCTGCTTGTGGCGAGCCGTGTAATGATGTTGCCCCAGTTATTTGGGACAAGGGCAGGAAGTTATTGAAGAGGAAAGGTATTTATTGATTAACGACAAAACGCTATAAAGTATTCAACTCACTCCACAATATAACAAAATCAATAAAGGCGTCTATTGATTTTCACATAATGTTGACCTACAAAAGTTAATGCCTACAATGCTACGGTACTTATACTTGCGGCACGCTATGATGGCCGTTTTGACATTTTAACTAAGTAACGATATCGACCGAATGAAACGGTCTAGTCATCTGTAGTTGAGTTGATAAGGTGGTACTTAAAGGCTGTGTACAAAAGGGAGAGAGCAAGCAAGCTCTGCCAAGTTCTCTTAGTACTAACGGCCATCATACCGTGCCGGTAGTTATAGAGGCGTGGTGGTCGCTACATGTGCCTACTGCTGACAATTAGGCCTATAGTAGGAATAGGCACAGATTACCTAATTTAGATTATCGCGGTAGCATATTGGTATGGGTAATGGACTGCTGAGACGAGGTCTTGGGTTCGATCCCAGGTTTTCCATGGCAGACACCAATGACTATTCGATGCTTTTCGGAGTTATGTGTATATTTATCGCAGGTTTATAAGTGCCCAGTTAATGGCAATAGGCTCGCCACCTATTACATTGGGACCTAAACATAAACCGGCGAAATGTGGGTGCTAGCACCTCTACCTACCCCTTCGGGGATAATGGCGTGAGTTTATGTTATGTTATGATACCTAAGGTACTGGTATATCTTAACCCCAAGTCGAGAGAAAAACGAGACCTTAGCGGGCGTGGATTTGTTTGATTGGTTTTGGTGTTGGATTTGTATAAAAAAAAAACAACATAAGCGAACGTTTGACATGATTTTTTACTAAAGGATTTGT
The DNA here is from genome assembly GCA_949126895.1 of Eilema caniola. NCBI lineage: Eukaryota > Metazoa > Arthropoda > Insecta > Lepidoptera > Erebidae > Eilema > Eilema caniola. The sequence continues at coordinate 4,530,191 of OX421487.1, forward strand.
TTGTATATAGGCCACGTCACTTTGACTTCACCTCGCCTGATGGTGAGCTGAAGGCAAAGTCCCAGAAAAGAGAGCCATCATTACAAACACGTACTATCTGACACTTAGCTTGACGGCCTCATCAGATGCTTTTTCACGCCCCGCTTAAAGGACCCGGGACTGTATGAAGAAGGAAACACGTGTGCTGCCAAGGAATTCCAGGCCTTAATGTGGCAAAGGAAAGAGTCACCGAACCGCTTGGTTCTTGGTAGAATATTCTGCATCGTCCACATCGTAAACGCTAAAAATACTGCACCTCTAGACAAGTGGCAATACGTTGCCTGGCATTTAATGAAATAGAATGACGTATGTTATGAAATTTGACGTGTATGACAGTCGTCAACAAATGTCATACACGTCAAATGGAACTTGCCTAGAGGGGCTGGCTCTACTAACCCTAATTTCTAAGTGTTACACTCGCATGTTACGACATTACATAACGTAATCCATTTTGTTACTTCGCACGACTATTCTTAGATAATCCTATTGTAGAAATTAACTTACTGAGGCGCTAATCTTTAAACATTCTTGAAGGATACTGTGCCGTATGAGTTTTCTATATCTACTGGCTGTTACCTGTGGCTCCGCCCGCGTAGTTGTCGATTATAGTGACCAAATATAGCCTATGTTCTTTCTCAAGGTCTAATCTACCTCTATATCAAATTTCGTCAAAATTGGTTCAATGGTTTAGGCGTGGAAGTGTAACAGACAGACAGACAGAAAGACAGACAGACACAGAATTACTTTCGCATTTGTGATATTACGTATAGTAGTATGGATCTATTAGACATTAGATTAAACAATCAAGGATTCAAAACCTACTTTATAGGTCACCTTTAAGGTTAAATCAGGCATGAAGCAAGATATTATAGCGCAAGGTGTATACCTACTTAGAGCACATATTAATGAAAAAGTCCAAAAAAGATTGTCAAATTCCACAAAAATAAAATAAATAAATTTTATAACATAACACCCAATTTGAAATATAATTTTCTTTTTTATGGACACCTCAATAATTTTATTCTATTTTATTTATAGGACACGTCAATTTGACTTCACCTGGCCTGATAGTAAGCTGAAGGCAAAGTCTCAGGAAAGAGGGTCGCCATTACATACAGGTACCATGTTAACAATGGTGGCACTTAGCTAGACGGCCTCATCAGTCGAGGATTGTCGTCGCAGCACCGCGTGACACCCACCGGCCCCACTAGTGCTGCGACCACAATCCCCCCTGCCCGGCTATGCACTTGCTGACCCCTGAACGCAATCCAACCGAGATTGGATTACTATGGAAGGTTTTTCGCAATCGTGCACAGTGGACCTTTGTTTTTTTTTTGTTTTACATGCAGAGAATCCCCACGGATACTCCCCCCCCCCCCATATGCGGAGCCGGAGGGGGAAGTTATGTCGTGTGTAAGGTGAGGTTGTCTCGCGACATATCCCTCACACCCCGGCTGACCCGGCTGGTATAATAAATTTGTGACAAATTTGTACCATCAAATGTCTACAATGACTTCACTAGGCCTATTGGCAGCTGAACGATCTCCGTTGCAGATACAAATAATCTTACAATGGTGGGCACCCCATGGTTACCACCGACGCTAAGAAAATATCTTTAGTTATATTCAAAAATGAATAGATGGCACAAGTAGACTCATAAAAATGTTAAAACCATGTTAAAACGCTTATTCGCTGAGTTAGAATCACTTAAATTATTTCAGAACTTAAACACATGATAGTGTAAGTAGGTATGTTAGCATATAATGCTCGTTCTATTAAATCCGTATCTATCCGTACGTATCTAATAAATAAAGATTTCGTGAAAATCGCGCTATTTATTTATTTTTGTGCCATCTAGCGGCATAAGGTATTATGTCTGTAAATGGTAATCACTCTACTCAAATCTGTCAATAAAATTAATAAATTACATTTATTAAAAAAATTAACACCATTTTATTTTTATTTTAAATTTATTAAAACTTATTTTCTATTTTTTTTTAGTTCGGTTCTCCATAAAAAGCGTGTTTTTTTAGTTTTTTTTTATACTATTAATTAGGTACTATCACCGAAAATCTTTGACCAAACAAAATTGAGTGTTTTTTGACTATCTTCTGTAATCAAATTAGTTACTTTCTTTTTACTAAACAGCAAAACGTTAGAAAACTCGTATAAAAATAATCAATTTTGACGTCATATTTAAGTGTCAAATAAATTACTATTAGAGCTGGGGTTAATGATTAAAAATAAATAAAAAGGATAAAATAAGAACCGACGCAATTTTTACCACTAATTTATCATTCTTAATCTAATAACTTCAGTTAAATAATTTATTTATAACTAAAGAAAAATACCCAATATTTTTTTTTTTCGTAAAAAATGAAGCATAGGACTCTACGCATGCGTGTAGCGAGCACGTGTCAGGTCAACGACCTGCGATTAAAGTGTTTCAGTTTTGGAACACCGTACGGTCGATATGGGTTACAAACTTTGCAGTCAGCTGGCAGGTTTAAAACTATATTTTTATAACTCAAAACATTTATATATTGGATCTAAAATAGGCTTAAAATGCTCTATACGCACAGTACACGTTTCTTAGGTGTGTTCTGAGGATAGCAAGCGGTGCTATGGCGGTGGAGCTCAAATTCATCAAGCATAGATTGTTACAACACAATCCGCGCGCGCCAGGCTCTCGTTTGTCACGTGACTTAGGGCTAAGATATTATACCTTAGTACAGCATTTCCCATTTGCCGGGTCGTGACCGGTATAGGGCCATCACCATTCCCGCCCTTTCTTTAAAAATAATACCTATCTACTATCGATCAACGCATCGTACATTAATTTAAATGAAGCTGGGTTTTCAACACTAGTTTACTTTAAAAGTAAATATAGAAACCGACTTGAAGTGAAATCAGCACTTAGGATAAAACTTTCGTCATTTTCCGCCAAACTTCGATTCATTAGTAAAAAATAAGCAACAGCTCCATACCTCGCACTGAACATTAGTGACTAAATAGTTGATACCAAAACTATAGTATGTACCTTGTATTATTAAAACATTTCTACTATTAATAAATGTGTATTTATATGAAACCAGCTCGGATTAAAAACTATTCAGTGCGTCACGAGGGGCAGTGTGAAAATTACCGCGCCATGGCAGAACAATGTTTGTGAAACACTGCCTTAGTAGACCACATACTGTGTATACACACAGCTAACAAAATGGATCGCAAAAAACGGCGTGACAAACGCATTTTATGTCATTCTGTTCTGTAAAATATCAATGGTTGCAAGTCTATGTTTCTATGTATATGTTAATTTGAATTGAAGTAGTAGGCATTTTTTGCGCCGCGTTGTAGTTACACTTACTGCTTCTAGGTATAAAGTTTGTAAATATAATAGTTTAAGAAAATTATATTGAGGCAGGCCTACCATAAACTATTCTTATTCCTTTCAAACGCTCGCTTACCTGCTGTTAAAAGAGAATATAAACCATTTTTTTACTTGTGGGTTATCCCCACGGATAACCCCTCCGGAGCCGGAGGGGGAGGTTATGTCGGACTCGAACCGACTTAACCGCACGCCGTCTCTGGGTCGTAATGCTAGGCAGGTCATGCGACATATCCCTCGCACCCCGGCTGACCCAGGGTCATCCCTCTCGGTCTGGCCCTCCTCGAGAGGGGGGATATAAACCACCAATGATATTTTATAAACGAATTAAACTATTGATACGTTGTCTGCACTTTAAAATGGCAACAAATCAAGAGGACCTCCGCCTTACAGAATACCGCGGCCATAATAACCTCTTGTTGTGTTCCCGGCGATGAGTAGGGTAGCCAGAGCTCACTGGAGAGTTTTTGTGCTGTCAGTGGGAAGATCAAGGGCTATTCCTGCTTTGTCTTCTACACTAACGGCATAGAAACTCTCTGTTCTAACAGGAAGTGTAGATTGTGAGACGTCCCTGGTGTTGCACACGTCTATATGCCACGGTAACCACTTTCCTTCAGGTGGGCCGTCTAGTCACCTAAGTGGTATATAAAAAGGACAGCTCTCCAGATTTTACGCACCAATCAGAGACGCAACACTGCGCTACACAAAAAAATACCTCACTAATAACAAATTCGTTATTGCTTAATTATAATTTATACATAATATATTCATAATAAGTAATGACGTATTATTTCTTCACGTGAATAAGTAGCTCTTAAATTTTATTTTTTCGTAATTGACAGTTTAATGAACAATAATTGACATTAGCTTACTTTTTTTTATATAGGACACATCAATTCGCCTGATGGTAAGCTGAAGGCAAAGTCTCAGGAAAGAGGGTCACCATTACATATACAGACAAAGTCTCAAAAACAGGGTCACCATTACATACAGGTACCATTTTAACAATGGTGGCACTCAGCTTGACGGCCTCATCAGTCGAGGATTGTCGTCGCAGCACCGCGTGACACCCACCGGCCCCATTATTGCTGCGATATTCACACATAACGCATATTTCACGCCGTTTTTTACGATGCATTTTCTTAGCAAGCTGTGTCTATACAAGAATATAATCTAAGCACCAAACCGCTTGGCTCTTAACAGAATAGTTTGGAAACAACAATTCGTTCACAGTGAAAGTTTTATTTCACAATTCATTGATCAGTGCTTTATTAAATGCGTATCTTTTTCATTTGTTTACTATCCAATAGAAAGTGTTCACAATTGGTTCCACCATGCAAAACCGTAAAAGACTATAGTACAATTAGCACGAAAAACTATGGTAATCGCATAGTTAACGTATTGTGAAAATGAAGCAATGTGATTGGTCGCCTGCCTATTGTGAAGCCGGCCAATCACAATGCTTCATATGTAACACACGGTTTCAAAGTAGGCAGCCGGCCAATCACAATGGTCCGTTCTCTCAATACCTTTAAGATACGATTATGCTGTTTTCACATTTATCCGATAAAATCGGCCCGATACGGTCATTTGCTTGAAAGCACAGACTAGCTAGGGATGATAGGAGTGAAAAAAAAAAGAAAAAAGTGCAAGAAATTTTCGACCTTATTGACATGACACGGTATCGAGTTTTTGTCTTATATTCCTGATCAGCGTCATCAATTACACTTTGTGTTCCGATATCGGGCCAAAACAGTGGTGTTGGCTCCGATAACCGATATCGGGCCGGGCAATGTGAAAGAGAGATACATATCTCATACATTTGACTTCCTTCGATATCGGATGAGTGTGAAAACGCTCTTACGGTAGTTATTCGTGCTAGGGGTACAGTTGAACTATCAGTTGAAGATAATAAGCAGTCTTATATAATAGTAGTTTATGATACTGTTGCATAATAAGGGTTCTTATAACACGAGTGTGTTTTAAAAAAACGAGCCGTAGGCGAGTTTTTTTATAGTATCACACGAGTGTTATAAGACCAAGTTATGTACAGTGTCATACACTACTTTATCTACTCTCATACTATAATACATAAACTAATTTATTTTACAAACAAAACCAAACTTTTTAAAATTTAAATGTGAAATGTTGGCGCCATACATCGAATGCGCATTTCTTTTTTTTTTCTTCCGAATTGGCGGTTTCTTTTTTTAAAGTAACTGGTTCAACCTTCTTGGTCCAGATGGAGGTTATATAGGTGTATCGTTATGATTAAAAAGTTATTTTATGATATAGGTGTCCATACAAGACCTGTATCGTAATAAAACTTTTTTTTTGGCCTGTGCGTAATGTTTGTCATAAGAGTTTTGATTTCAATTTTATAATCTTTGTATTATAGTATCAGAGTAGATAAAATATTTAAAAGAAGTCGGAAAGGGGTTTATAGAGACAACTGCCCCTTTAGACAACGTTACAACAACTTCAACGTTATGACAACGTTAACGCATGTCAAATACGTCAAATCCCATATACATTCGTTATTCTATTCCATTTAACGCCGGTTAGCGAATTGCCACTTGTCTAGAGGGGCAGTTGTCTCTATAAGCCCCTTTCCGACTTCTTTTATATATTTTATATGAGACTACTTATTATCTTCAACTGATAGTTCAACTGTGAACGGCTGGTGACTCCCGCTCCGGAGCGTTCCTGATGCAAAGGCCAGCAGCCATCGCAATCCAGCGTGGCAACGCGGCGAGTGTGATGGGTACTTTTGCGCCGGGAACGGTCAGGGGCGGGTTATTTGATTAATTATTAATTTATTAACTAAATTGTATTTTTTATTATGTATAGTGGTCTAATGTATTGTTGTAAAATATAGATCAAATTAAAAATTTGAAATGCCTGCAACTATATCCGCGTCAGTCCGCGTGGATGTTGGTTAAAGCAACCAAATACATCAACCAAACAATTAGCTTATCACTGTCCCCTGCTGGAAATACTTAAAGCTGTTCCAATGTTAGCACACTTTAAAGTATAATGACAAATATCATCCAGTCAAACCGCGAACATGGCTGTTGAAAGGTAAGACGAAACGTCGGTCTAAAAAGTAAATAATCACTACATAGTATAAAACAAAGTCGCTTTCTCTGTCCCTATATCCCTTTGAAAGCTTAAATCTTTTAAACTACGCAACGGATTTTGATGCGGTGTTTTTAAATAGATAGAGTGATTCAAGAGGAAGGTTTATATGTTTATCTACTCTGATACTATAATACAAAGATTATAAAATTGAAATCAAAACTCTTATGACAAACATTACGCACAGGCCAAAAAAAAAGTTTTATTACGATACAGGTCTTGTATGGACACTTAAATCATAAAATAACTTTTTAATCATAACGATACACCTATACAACCTCCATCTGGATAGAACCTCTACTTTAAAAAAAAACGGCCGATTCGGAAGAAAAAAAAGCAACGCGCATGCGCAATCGAAGTTTGCGCCTTGGCTTGGCGTCAACTTTTTTTCTTACATTTATATTAAACTTGGTTTTGTTTGTAAAATAAATTAGTTTATGTATTATAGTATGAGAGTAGATAAAGTAGTGTATGATATTGTACATAACTTGGTCTTATAACACTCGTGTGATACAATAAAATCGTGTTATAAGAAGCCGTATTATGCAACAGTATCATAAACTACTAATAATACATGTGTGTGATATAGTAGAGGGTGCAGCGGGAACGTGATTTGACGCCACGCGGGCGGAAAAATATTGGCAGTACGAAGTTCGCCGGGTCAGCGAGTAACAAATAAATTGCGATAGAATTCGTTAAAATGTGTTTTTATTTCAATGTTGGCAGGCTCTGGCCCTACTGTTTCCACGCTGGTCAGACACGTTGGTACAGGGTTTTATTTCGAGTGTTCCTTCTCTCGCAGTGATATCGTCTGCGTATTGTTCCGTCAGTCGCCTCTTACGACACCCTTCGGATGAGATGGGGTGGTGATACTTGTATTCTTTCTCCGTAACCACACGGACCAAACATAGATTATGTCCTTTCCCAAGCTCTAGTCTACCTCTAGATCAAAATTTATCAAGATCGCTTCAGCGGTTTAGGCGTGAAAACGTAACAGATCGACAGGGCAGTGAGGATATGGCCGACCAAAAACGATTTTTGGTCATATTTCTGGTTCTGCTCAACCAGTGGTGATGAAAAAGCAATTCCAAAGTAAAAAAAAACCGGATCAAAATCTGTTCAGTAGTTATTGTGTTTAACGTGAAGAAACAGAGAAAAATTAAAGTAAAAAAAATGTTATATTTAGATTGTTTATTATAAACACTAGCTTTTGACCGCGGCCTCGCCCACGTGGATGTCGGTTGTCGCTAAAATATCGGTTATCGTTATAAATAGTAGCCTATAGATGTGTTTTTCTGATGTATACGCTATACCTATTGTAGTTTCATTAAATCTAGTAAAATAATTTTATGACATAAGAACACCATTGTCATACCGCTGATATTGCAAAAAAGTCATTAAATTTTAGACTTTATTTCTGCGACTTAAAGTTCAAAATGGAAAGAGAAAGACTTTATAACATTTTCATTCACTGCACAAGATTGTCATTTAATTTTAGACTTTTTAAAAACTAAAGTCTAAAGTTAAATGGCATTGGTTACAGTGTCTGTGGTACCGCAGTGGTATTGCCATGAAAAAATAATAACAGAATTAGTGCCCAGTAGTTTTTACGTGAAAGAGTTACAAACATCCATCCATTCATACTTACAAACTGTCGCGTTTGTAATATTATTAAGAAGAAAGGAAGAAGAATAACCTAGGTATTCAAGAACCAAGCGGTTCGGTGACTCCTTCCTTTGTCGCGTCATTAAGACCTGGAACTCCTTGCCAGCTCACGTGTTTCCCTCTTCCCAGGGCCGTCTTAAGGCTATATAGCGCCAGGGTGCGAAACTCAGACTGCGCCCACTCGCCCACTCCCACGCCCCTCCTCAACAAAAAAAAAACGCAATAAATTTTTGATGTTTCATTTATTTTTCTCTAAGATCTGTAATCTATCTGTAAAAAGATCTCTAATACAATGTTTTATTTTAAGAGCGTTTCCTTTTTCTGTTTTGGGCACCCGATGGTTTCTTTTTACCATCCCCTAAATCGGCCATCTGCAATCAAATAGATCATTTAGCATATAAATATTTCACTCACTTCAATGAATTTATATGAAAGTAAACTTACTTAAATAAAATGTTATATGTTATAGGTATAAATTATTATTTAAAAATATATTTATGTAATAAAATTTAAATGACCTATCAAGCCCAAGTAAAGTAGTTATCATAAATTATAAACTCACTCGTACTTATTGTGTGTGGTTATGATTAATGATTACAAATACCACGATATGGCATCAATTAGGTATGTAAGTTTATTTTTTATTAATTAATTAGTAGGTAGGTATATCAGTATTGTAACTCTGTTCTAATGTAACAGTAGTTATATCTCAATGATTGTAAGTAATTGTAACCGTAACAAAAATAGGTAACTCTGTAAAAATAAAATTTACTTACCTTGACAGTATTAATTTCCGTTGTTTATGATTTAAGTAGGTTACGCGCCCGGGTGCGGCCGCACCCTTGAACCCCCGGTTAAGACGGCCCTGCCTCTTCCTACAGTCCCGGGTCCTTTAAGCGAGGCGTGAAAAAGCATCTGATGAGGCCGTCAAGCTACGTGCCACCATTGTTAACATAGTACGTGTCTGTAATGGTGACCCCCTTTCCTCTGCGTGGGCGGCCAGCGCCTCCTTCTGCGAGCAGGTCATGCTCGTGAAGGAGACAGCAGAGCGGGCGCGGCGCAGCGAGCGAGAAAGGCTCGCGGACATCGCTGGCCGCGTTCGAAGGCGGCTCGGGAGTCGGAGGGCGCAAACCGACCTCCCGGGGGTATCCGTGGGGATTTCCCGCACGTAAAAAAAAACCCCTTTCCTGAGACTTTACCTTCAGCTTACCATCAAGCGAGGTGAAGTCAAATTGACGTGCCGTATATAAAAAATTAAAAAATATCTCAAATGTACAGAAACTACTACTTCACAATTTATTTTTATTATAATTTATTATTTATTACAATTTATGCATTACTATAGACATAGATAGATGATCAATCTTGACGAGCAGAGTATTCGAAATCCTCAAAATCATCTAAATGCCTCGTTTTCCCCCCTTCTAATATTTGTTACACATCTTTAGGTCGGACGTAGTACAATTTTTTACAGTTTGATTTGATCTTAATAACTTGATTATAAGATTGATACTACAGTAAAAATTCTAGTTCTATCCCTCACTGGATGTCTACACAGCTGACTGTAAGAAAAAAAACATTGACACGCTATCATGTGTTATCCGACACGCATGCGCGGTTTCCATGACAACGGCAATATGGCTGCGTTGCCATGGCAACGAAATGTAGGACATACCGTCCCAGTTTGACCTAAATAGAAGAACGAGTATTGATGCGACGCTTTGGCTATTTCACCCCATAAAAATGAATAATGGGAAACATCATTGACCCTTGTGAGTTACGATTTTCGCCGCGAGAATGGATAATCTATTATTGGGGCTGATTGGGGCTATTAAATATTGATTGCGGCCATTTTCTGTGAGAACAATGACGTATTAATATATAGACATGGCATGCAGAAACATCGTGGCTCTAAAAAACGGTGCAAACTTTACAAAAATACTGCACTGGGTGTAAAATCTAAAATTTTGCTGAAATTTTTGTTGCTATTTTGGAGTACACAACCATAGTTATAAATAGTTTATAATAAATCATCGATTGTGGTCATCAATTTTTATGTGAGTGGGTATAGCCAATGATATACCTATAATTAACCATAGATAATGGCGACAAAAACTGATGTCTTTAGTTATCATTTATGCCACCAATCAGAGACGCGATACACAAAAAAAACACACCTTTAAAAATAAATTCTTAACAATAATAATATTATTGAAATAAATAATAATATAATTCATATAAATTAATAACATTGACACATTATTAGTACGTAGCTATAATTTTTTTGTACATAATGTTCGCGCCATTTTTGAAGGCCGCCATGTTTGTATCTATTAGGTAATATAATAACGTCAATGCGTATAGCCACAAACTTTGCAATCGATTTAAGATTTAAGACCACTACTTACAGTAAAACAAACAATTGCGTGAAATGGCGAAAATAGACAGGGAACTACAGTTGACACTATCAAATACATACTCTTTTATTGTTAATTTTGCATGCTAAATAGGTATTCAAATTAATTAAAGTAGGAAAAAAGTTTGACCACTAAAAGCTACCAGACCTCGCCGTAACCAATCCAAACTTCTCCTTCTATATCTGTCTTTGAGGCGACAGTGGAGTGTCTATCAATATTCTTACGAACTCAGAGCAATAAGATATATTCGAAAAACCTTTTTAAAAACAATCTTTTTTTTTTTTTTTTTGCATTGTCATCCGAACTGAACGTGCATACCAAATTTCAGCTCAATCGGTTGAGGGCAAGTGCCTTAAAATTGAGTTGTAAGATTCCACCCGAACAAACATACATTGCAAGTTAAATAAAAGCTTGTAATAAACCAAACGGGCATGACCCGCTGTCTCATACCTTTGGCAGCGGGGTATGCGTGTTAGTGGCGTCTCCGGTTGGTTTATTGCTCTGAGCTTACGAACCAATGAATGATTTTTCAATCATTTTTAAACATTGAATTGTGACTACTCCGCTCAAACAATTTGAAGGACTATTTTAAGAATTTTGCATGCTCAATATTCAAATTGATTAAAATACGAAAGTTTGAATCCGTCTAGGCGCGGTTTAAACCCGCTATTCAAAGCTGCACTGTCGCCTCAAAGACAGACATAGAAGGAAAAATTTTAATTGGTTCGGGCAAGGTCTGCTGGTAGCTTAGTGGTCAAAGCACTGCCCCTGAAAGGCAAAGATTGCAGGTACAAATCCCGCCTAGACCGATTTAAATTTTTCCTGTTTTAATAAAAACAAAGACAATTTCTTTAGTTTTTAAGGTCAGACGGCAGTCGGTCCTAGTCGAAAAAGCCAAGCCAAATCATACTTAAGCGGACCCAGGACTCCGGTGTAAAGGCCTAAGTTGCGACCGGGGCTAACACACGGATGATGATGACATAGTTAATTTATTTACTTACCATAATACGCCATATTGCTCACTAAATGTTCATTAATCATTTTGCACAAATATCTGTACACATATACTAAGTATTAAATTTTATATTAAAAAAACTCAAAAGTACAACATTGTTAAATTCACTTCACTGCTAAATAACACAATAGAAATAAGAAAAGTGGATATTAAATGTTATATAATCAATTACAAATGTCCACATTCTATAAAAACTTAATATAAAAATGTTAAGCGTTGGTAACTTTGTGGTTAAGGAGACGGCCTTGCAACCGAGAGGTCCAGTGTTTGAATGAAAAAAATTTAGTCATTAAAATGTTAGATGTTTATAATTCAATCATGCAATGTCAGACATAGGACACGACGGTATTCCCCGTCCAATTGAGCAGTCCGACTGGGAAAGTACTTCCGCCCTACAGAATACCGCAGCTATCTATAATAACCTCGTGTTGTGTTCCCGGCGGTGAATAGGATAACCAGAGTTCACTGAAGAGTTTTTCTGCTGTCAGTGGGAAGACCGAAGGCTATTCCTGCTTTGTCTTGTACACTGACGGCACAGAAACTCCCTGTAGAAATACACAGTTCCTGTGCCGTCAGTGTACAAGACAAAGCAGGAATAGCCTTCGGTCTTCCCACTGACAGCAGAAAAACTCTCCAGTGAGCTCTGGCTACCCTACTCACCGCCGGGAACACAACAAGAGGTTATTATGGCCGCGGTATTCTGTAGGGCGGAGGTACTTCCCCAGTCGAACTACTCAATTGCGACGGTATATTTTTGCATTTCAGACAAATTTACTTCTTCATCAGTTAATTCCTGTTACATCCGAAGCTTTTACATCTGAATCTGTTGTTCATTTTTAAGCTACCAGACATCGCCGTAACCAATCTAAATTTCTCCTTTATATCTGTCTTTGAGGCGACGCTTGAGCGTCTACCGATATTATCACGAACTATCGGAACCAATGAATGATTTTTGAATCATTTTTAAACACTAATTTTTGACTACTCCGCCCTTCTCTCTAATCGATCTGCTGTAAATTCATAATTTACTTACTCGTTTTTAACAGAATCGCTCAATGTGGCCTTTTTAAACCCGCTGGTCTTTTCAGTAGAACTAAGAATTATATTATACTAGCTGACCCAGCGAACTTCGTACCGCCAATATTTTTACGCCCGCGTGGCGTCAGATCCCTTTCCCGCTGCACCCTCTACTATATTAAACATGTTTCATACATATAAACCTTCCTCTTGAATCACTCTATCTATCAAAAAAAAAACGCATCAAAATCCGTTGCGTAGTTTTAAAGATTCAAGCATACAAAGGGATATAGGGACAGAGAAAGCGACTTTGTTTTATACTATGTAGTGATTATCTGTGTTAGAACCAACCTAGCGAACCAGCGTAAGAACGTGGTAAGAACCATTTCATATCTACTTTATTTAATATTTCTTGCCATAATTATAAAAAATGACGTTCATATGTGCTCTTTGTGTACTAAAACTGGATAAATGAAATTAATTCTATAATTCTTTGACTTTAATCCCGGGAAAATGATAATCAGTTTTGGGAAAGCGGTAAACTATGCGGGCGGCGCGGCAATCAACAGCTAGTCTCAAAAATATGATGTATGATGACGCCATCTTGTATTATTCAAGATAACAATACCATCTTTTATCTGCGATCAAACAATAAAAATCTTCAGATAAAATAATAATACAATAATAAAACGTGTTGTATTATTACTTTACCTCACGTACTATTAATATTACAAGATGTTTATGTTCACCATCACGCTTGTCTATAACTGAAGGGAAAAAAGAAATGTTAAGATTTGGGTATTTGACTGGTTAGTCAAATTAGATACTTTTTACTAAACGTCAAAGCGGTAAGTTATAAAGAAAATTGTATGAAATATTTATTTGTGACGTCATAATATTTGATAGTCAAATCATTTACTATTAAAGGTTGGGTGGTTGATTAAAATAAATAAGAACGATAAAATAAAAACCTACGCATTTATTTCCATTCTTTTACCAAATATACTTAATTTATTAAGTTCAACTTAATAATTAATTTTAACTTATAATAAAATACCGAATTATGTATTTAACTGAACAGTCAAATTAGTTACTTTTTTCTTAAAATCAAAATGGTTAGTTCTAGGGAAACTAGGGGAAAGCCTCTGTAGCATGGCGGTAGTTAACCCGGCCGCTAAACAGGAGGCGCGGGTTCGATCCCTGCTTAGCGTAAATATAAGTATGCCCATAAAATGTTAAGCTGTCGGTCCCAGGTGTCATACGAACATCTATAGCAGTCGTTTCAATCGTTACGGGTAGTTGGAGCCCCAAATAGTCCAACAACTGGTCTAACTGCAATGCAACGATATCGCGAATGGATTGTGGAGGTCAGATGGCAACGCTCAGTTGTGGCCAAGGTTTGTATAGTGCTTTTCTCAAACAATGCGCGGAAATTATAACTAAGTAGTATCTAGGCAGAATTTTTTAGTTACCTACTTTTCAAAATCAATGACGAACAACGAACAACAGTAATTTTTCACGTGGCGAAATGTTCATTGGTTTTTTATTATTCTTAATAAACAGCATTCTATTTGCAAGCCAGATATATATTTAAATAATGCCTTGGACAAGTTACCTCCTTTGTTGCAATGGTTCGGAGTACAAGATGGTTCCATTTTCAAATTACACGACAGATATGAGTTTACATAGCAATTTATTTGGCCGCTAAAACACGACAGATATGGATTTTCATACAACTTTTGCTGGCCGCTGCTCGCATGTATACAGCAATTTCGATTTATCTCGAAGAAGGTTGTCAAAATAATTTTCACATTTCCAAGCATGTTTGAGAAAAATATACTGTCCCAATTGAATAGTCCGACTGGGGAAGTACCTCCGCTCTAAAGAATACCGCGTACTTAATAACCTCGTGTTGTGTTCCCGACGGTGAGTAGGGTAGCCAGAGCTCACTGGAGAGTTTTTGTGCTGTCAGTGGGAAGTACAAAGGCTTGTCCTGCGTTGTCTTCTACACTGACGGCACAGGAACTCTGTATTCTTACAGGGTAGGCAGCACGAGTGTGACTCCCCTGGTATTGCAGACGTCCTTAGGCCACGGTAACCACTTTCCATCAGGTATGCTTGTCTGCCACGTCAGTGGTATAAAGAATACTTAAGTAACTAATCGTCGTGACCTATCGGACGTGACGTTACGGGACGTGACGTGACGTGACTTGACATGACGTGATGTGACGTGACGATGATGCCAGTTCCATGGTATCAGTTCACCTAAAGAAGTTTTCTATTCAAATACTGCAGCCATAATTTGTAAAATACTGGTTTTAATTCAATGTCATTTTAAGTATACGAGTATGAACGAACCAAGGTCGACTATTGTCAGTTATAGTGAATAGGTAGAGCTCAATGAAACGTCATTTGGAGACAAGAGACAATAGTACCACTATGGTAATGAACGAACGCTAACTAATTTGAGTAATATGTTTTTAAACTGAACATTCCGACTGGGGAAG
The DNA here is from genome assembly GCA_949126895.1 of Eilema caniola. Lineage (NCBI taxonomy): Eukaryota > Metazoa > Arthropoda > Insecta > Lepidoptera > Erebidae > Eilema > Eilema caniola. The sequence continues at coordinate 4,545,377 of OX421487.1, forward strand.
TACCTCCGCCTACAAAATACCGCGGTCATAATAACCTCGTGTTGTGTTCCCGGTGAGTAGGGTAGCCAGAACTCACTGGAGAATTTTTGTACTGTACTGTCAGTCTGCTTTGTCTTCTACACTGACGGCACAGAAACTCTCTGTGTTTATAGGGTCGGCAGTACGAGTTTGACTCCCCTGGTGTTTGCACACGTTGATAGGCCACGGTAACCAATTTCCTTCAGGTGGGCCGTGTCCTTGTCTGCCACCTCAGTAATATAAAAAAACTACGTACACTCGACCAAGGAAATACGACGGCACCTTTTAGATACAACTTTATATGAAAAAGTGCAAACGTATATCGTGTGTTAATCAGGGTCAGACAGACTGAACATTTTATCAGCCTTAAAATGTTTATTCTAACCCTGATCTTAAGTGCAGTCACAGATAATAATATAATTCTTATACAGATGCACAATCAGAATCAAAAATGGTTACACTCTTAACTTCGAGAAACAGGCAGGCAGCTTTTTGGTTCAGGAGGTAATAACTAGATGGCGACATTGTTTTGGCAAACCTGTACAATTGACAAAAGAAGATACGGTCCTTTCTTCTTCATAGTATCAAAGACAATATTCGCTCCTCGGAGAACGCGTTCGCGCGTAGGTCTCGGTTGTCGTACAAACATTAATGGCAGTAGTTACGGGTAGTTGGAGACTTAAAAGTCCTACAACTGGTCTAAGTGTAAGATCTTCTTCATCCTAGCATTAATCCAAGTCTCATCCGAAGGTTTCACTTCTGACTTTGAGGTCGGCTTTACCAGTCTAACTACGGATTTGATTGATCATCGATATTTTCCGTGAAGCGACTGCCATTTGACTTTTACAATCCATTGCAAAACCGAAGTATTGCAGTTAGACCAGTTGTTGAAGTTTTTAGGGCTTTAACTACCCGTAACGACTGCCATATATGTTCGTATGACAACCGGGACCGATGGATTAACGTGCTCTCCGAGGCACGACCAGTCAATGGAAATGTTTTATATATCTTGTCTGTAGACTAGATGTCGATTTTTATGGCGGCAACGTCAATTTGTAACCAACTAATGTTTTCTTCAAACATTGTTTAAGCAGGACCTTGGTTGATTGCAACACAATACATTGTTAGCATACGCTACCTTACGCAAAAAGGCTAGTCTAAATTCTAAAGGTTACACAGAAAATCCATTTGTCCTGAAGGCCAATTCTCCTAAAAAAAGATGTTTAAAATTCAGTCTTATTCTGTTAAACTGAAATTAAATGTCAAAAATTGGATTCTCGTAATACAATTTTCTGAAAAGAATATTGACATTCAAAGAATATTGTTATTACGAGAATTGGCCCTCTATTCATTGGAATCGTTGTTCGTTTTTGACATTTGGGAGATTGATGTAAGATCGAGACTGATATTCATATTAGCCTTTCTGAAGGACATGTAATGCGTATCGATGAAATTAATGTCGCAAGGAGGGCATTATTCCATGAAAATCGATTGCTAGAAGAGTAGAGGAAGACCTGAGAGGAAATGGATGGACTGTGTGATATATAATATGGTTAGGAAGGGAGTGAATGTTGAGATTGCTGCAACCTGTCTAAGAGTTAAGGACTTGGATGCTACTAGGAACTACGCTAATATTATATGATGACAAGGAATGATGTGTAATAGGCTGGAATAGAAAAATATAATTAACAAAATGTGGGTGTTAACGACACTTCTGCCCACTCGTTTGGAGATATGCAGGTGTTCGTTAATCTCAAAAGCTACGTAGGTATATTATGACTTTATTTTCCAAAGATAAACTATTTTTGTTCAAGATCTACCAAAGGGAAAAAAAGTCTATAACTAACTCAAAGGTAACTGTGCTGCTAATAAGAAAATCCAAAATAAAAACTTCGTTCCCGCAACAAATTTTGACAGCAATCCGCCATCTTATGTTCCACGTCACACAACACAACGAGTTCTAAGTATGCACGCTAAACAGGTGTTAGCATATTACGCAAGAAGATGCGCGCGCAAGGCGGTTCAACACACGCAGAGTGGTCACGGTCGAATTTAATTGCATTTCTCAAATCTAAACTATTGTTTTAGAGAATTGTTAGACTATATACAAGCTTTATAGACGTAGCATGTGTTATTACAACGTGGGGTCTTCTTTTTCACAGCGTACGTGCTTCAGCGGGCACGTTAAAAGTCAGTCCCAGCTGTCAAAGACGTTAGGTCAAGACGGAGGCCTGGCGACATGAACAACTCTGTCGCAGGTTAGCCACCAACCACACGAAAAGAAGATGAAGAACTTTGGGTGAAATATGGATACTTCTTTGGTAGGTATAAGTCGATATTACATACATCGTACAACTTAATCACACATAACGAGTATTTTAGGCCATCTTTTGCGATGCATAATCTGTGTCTATAGTATATGGTTTAAAGAGATCATTGTTCTGTTGCTCTATTTTCGAACGAAGCGTCTAGTTGTTTTTGAAGTGATCGATTTTGCGTTCGTTTGGCAGTTTCATACATAGACAGCTCACGCCTATCTCCCTCCAGGATAGGCAGTGAAAACAGCCGCCATATGACTATTTGCAGTTACATCCGTCAGTTTAATTTGTTAGTTTAATCTGACAGTTTCATTTATCCTTTTATTTAGTCAGTTGCCTCTGTGAGTTTCAACTTCAACTTCTTCAAAATGGCATCTGCAGGAAATCGCCACAATTTTTTCAATGTCAAGTAAAATGTATAATAAAATTAATTAATGACTAGAAGCCAATGTCAAGTGTAGGCCAGAGCCACGTTAGCCACGCCTGTAAATTGTTTCCGTGTGTCCCGCCTCTCACGAGATTCAGGTGGACGGATCTGCTCTGTGAGTTTTATCTGTCAGTTTACTCTGTCACTTTCATCTGTCGGTTTCCTCTGTCAGTTTTCTTCATGACTACCCAAAAAGGTAGGTATATAATATTTACAGTGTTCTTGCATGTTGATAGGGCTCGTTCAGAGTCCTAAAAAACTGACATCAGTGTAGAAATAGAAAAATAGCCACGTGCATACGTTTTAGTGTACAAATTCAAATATTATTTAAGTGATAATTACATATTTGAGCCGTTTAAGGTCGAGACGCTGGTATCATGGGGACTTGGACGCCCGTCTATTATTTAAAGACATTTCAAAACGGTTATTAATAGACGCTACCCGTGACCAGAGGGGTGGTTTATTCCTTGCGCAAAGGATCAGTATTGCCATTCAACGTGGCAATGCCGCCAGCCTTCTCGCCACCCAACCCAGTTGTCGTCGATGGGGAGGAATTCTTTGACGCCTGAACCTGCAGATTTGTATATATTATGTATTGCTTTTTTTATATTTTTATTTAAATAATTCTAATGTACATATTGTAAATTATTATTTAGGGCTCTTCTCCAGTAAACATATAGCCCATGACTACATGCCCGTTAAACGGTAATACGGTCGCCCCCTATTACGTAGGACCGAAAACCATAGTTAACGAAATATGTTGATGCTTATACATGCACCTCTGCCTATCCCCTCGGTTAGTTACAAGCTTGAGTATATGTATGTATGTATTTACAATCAAACACAATACCAATTGATCTCAATGAAACATGAACGCATGTGATTTGTCACACGCTTCGTTTGAATAATACTACGTGTCGGTTACGAGGTAAAGAAGTCGTCATAACTAATGCGAGGTGCTAGGTTTGAGTCCTGCCCGTTGCACTTGTGAATACTTCTAACAAACATTCATTTTCATCTGGTTTGGGATTTGCAAATGGGTACCGTCTGCTATAAGACTTATTTCGATCTTTTCAGCATCCGTCAGTTTTTTATTTTTATATGAAGCTCGGCATTTTGGCGCCAAAATGTACGTGTTAAAAAAATTGAATTAAAGAGAAAAAAATTAATCGGTTTTGGCGGGGTTTGAATCCGCGATTTTTGCCTTACAAGGGCAATGCTTTGACCACTGTCGCCTCAAAGACAGATATAGAAGGAGAAATTTTAATTGGTTAGGGCGAGGTCTGGTAGCTTAGTGGTCAAAGTATTGCCTCTGTAAGACAAAGATCACGGGTTCAAACCCCGCCTAGACCGATTAAATTTTTTCTCTTTAATTCGATTTGAATATTAGCATGAAAAATGCTTAAAATTTAATTAAAAAAAAAAATTTGGTTGCCTGTAAAGTCGGTATACGGGCGAAAGTTTTACGTGACAACGACTTTGAGTGGTAAAATAATTTTAATGTGAATATTCATTCGTATAGTAGGAAGAAGGATGAAATAATAGTAACAATTTAAAAATGTCTGTCTCTCTCGCTCTTAGGCGGGCTAACCATGCCCGAGTGGAAGGGACGCGTGCCTCTCACTCGCTCTCATTGTGAGCGCATAACGTGAGCGGAGCGTAACGCAGTTTCTTGAAGTGTCACCCGGCAAACCAATTTATAAGACGTTGTCACGTCAAAAAAGATCACTAACATTTATCAAGTAGGGTATCAAAATGGTTCTTGAGGTTCTTTAAGAAGGGCATTAGAAAGTTCCTTCAGGGTCGACAACATGAATGTGACGCCTATGATACTGCACACGAACATAGATCACGGCTGCTACATTCCATCAGGTGGGCCGTGTGCCAAGTGGTATGAAAATAATGCACCCGGGTTTGATGTTCGGGTGAAGAAGATATCGTATAACCTCAATATTGATGAATGCACGAGTGGACTCACAGCGCCATTGAGCAAGAGCCCTTGACACAGGTTTACTTGCTATATTTTTTGTTGAAAATGCACAAAAACAATGCTCGCTTTTATAGGTTGAGGTAATAACAAAGGTTGTTGGTTTTTCTGCTAAAATACAGATTTTATTTATAGTTTTTAACCTAACCGCCTAGTGCCTAGTGGTATGGGTATGGGTAATGGACTGCTGAGACGAGGTCTTGGGTTCGATCCCAGGTTTTCCATGGAACACACCAATGACTTTTCGATACTTTTCGAAGTTATGTGTGTATTTATCGCAGGTTTATAAGTGCCTAGTTAATGGCAATAGGCTCGCCACCTATTACATTGGGACCTAAACATAAACCGGCGAAATGTGGGTGCTTGAACCTCTGCCTAACCCTTCGGGGATAAAGGCGTGAGTTTATGTAATTTATAGTTTTTGGGTAGTGAAGGTGAGTGTTGATGTACATCAACAAAAGAGGCCCATTCTAAACCTACACTTGGGTCGCAAGTCCCAGGCACTGTCCCGACTTCCCAACTCAGCAACGCGATGGACCTGGCACCCGCACGGAGGATCCATGGATTCATATAAGTGGCAATGGGCGGGACACATTGCGCGCTAAACAGCCTGTCTAGACAAGTGGCAATTCGCTAGCTGGCGTTTGATGGAATAGAATGACGAATATATGAGATTTCACGTATATGACAGTCGTTAACGCATGTCAAATACGTCAAATCCCATACATTTGTCATTCTATTCCATCAAACGCCGGTTAGCGAATTACCACTTGTCTAGAGGGGCAGATAGTCGATGGAGCAAAAAAGTTCCGCGTACGGGCAAACGTAGTGTAGCACACACAACGGCCAGGTGGAAGGACGACCTCATCAAGGTCGCCGGGAAGCGCTGGATGCGGGCTGCTTTAGATCGGTCGTTCTGGAAGTCTATGGGGGAGGCCTATGTTGAGCAGTGGACTGTGTGTGGCTGATATGGTGATGATGATGAGCATATAGTATTGTATAATTGTAAAGTGACCCTGTCTGTATCTTCTTGTTCATCCTAGCGTTAATCCCAGTCGCATCCGAAGCTATCAACTTGGAGTCTGGGGTCCGCTTTTTACCAGTCTAACTGCGAATTTGGCTAAACTTCCATATTTTCCATGAAGCGACTGCCATCTGAGCTTCACAACCCAAAGGCTATATCGAAGCATTGCAGCTAGACCAGTTGTTGGATTTTTGAGGGCTCCAACTACCCGTAACGACTTCCATAGATGTTTGTATGGCAACCGGGACCGACGGCTTAACGTGCTCTCCGAGGCACGACCAGACCAATGCAAATACCCATACGTGAGAGATCCACGCGCGCCCTCTCTAAGAAGCGGGATGATCCGAACTCCCTCCCCCCCATAGACGCGGGATAACACCCGAACCATCCCTTAGGCGAGGCCGCAGCCGCATGTCTGTTGGTAGTCCTGGGACATCATTCCGAGGGCTTACCCGGGGCTACCAACCGCAGGCTATTAGGCGGTACGTGAGGGTTTTTAGTCGGTAGGAGTCCGGCATAGCATCCATGAAGGATTTTCGCTCACGTTAAAAAAAAATACCCATATTCATGCATACGAATATTTGCACTGAGCGGGGATCGAAGCCACGAAGAAACTGCGTTCACTACCGCTACGCCATGGCGGCTGGCCTTCCTGAATATTGGAGATTTTAAAGAAAAAAATTTAAGCCACTTAGTTGGCTGACAAGCATTGGATTTTTTTTAATATTAAAAAGGCAACTAAAGACCACCTCTTAGGCAAACCTATATGCTGTTCTTTTTACATACAGCCCTAAGTGTCCGCTTAACGGTATTAAGTGAGATCGAAAATTATAGATGGCGAAAAGTGGGTATTAATACATGTCTGCCTACCCCTTCGGGGATTTATTTCTTATGATATGTATTACAAGCTTTTGCTTGCGGCTCCGCCGGCGTGGATGACGGTTATCGTTATAATATCGGTTATCGTTATAAATTGTAGCCTATGTGTTATTTTGATGTATGTTTCATTAAAATCCATTCAGTAGGTCTTACGTGAAAGAGTTACAAACATCCATTCATTCCTCCATACTTACAAACTGTCGCGTTTTATAATATTAGGAAGATGTGAAAGTTACTCTGTCAATTTATTTCACTTTCACGCCTAAACCACTGAACCAATTTTGATGAAATTTGGTGTAAGGGTTTGTAGCGGGTAAGGTGTTTTGGGAAAGTAAACAAGTCTTGAGTACAAAATTGAGAGTATATTTTCAGGATAACTGTGCTACTTAAGTACCAAAATTATCGTTTAGGTTGCGACGGCATTGTGGAGCGATGTGTGTTTCCAAATGTTTCACGCTCTGTCTTTGTCACTCGTATGCGCGCCCAATGTATCGTCGTCCTTCTCGCACGACTATAAAATGAACGAGTCGTATGCGTACGATTTAGTGTTTACTGTGCTCAGACGCCAGGATGTTGCCCGCCGGCGCGCCGCCGACACAACATGCATGTGGTACGCGAGTCCCACATCACTCCCCCCTAAGCGAAACGTACCTTGGGACGCACAGTTCTTCCGGATCTTGTGACGTATTTCTGCTGATCAACTGCTTTCTCGGGGGTGGCACGTTTCTCAGAATTTTCTTCCACATCATTATATAGGTACGCCGGTTTTAGTCGGTCGAGCGATATCACTGATGTCCGATTTGGCAGCTTAATCTTGTAAAACTTGCCGTGTCGCTGAATAACTTCGTATGGGCCATCGTAAGGTGGTGTTAACGGCGACCGAACTGCGTCGCTTCGCACGAAGACATGTGTACATGTAGCGAGGTCTTTATGTACAAACGTTTTTGAACCACTGTTGTTCGAGCAGGTACTTTCTTGTATTGATGCCATAGTGTCTACGAGGCGGCGTACGTAGTCACTCTCGTCTATACTCGTCGCTGCTGGTGCAATGAAGTCTGATGGCAGACGAAGTGTTGTACCGTAGGTCATCAACGCAGGGCTTAGATTGTTACTGCTACGTAGTGTTGTTCGTAGGCCCAGTAGTACGGTTGGAAGTTCTTCTGTCCACTGCGTAGTTACACAACGAGCCATGAGAGCGGCTTTTATGATTCGATGCATTCTCTCTAGCTGGCCGTTACTTTGAGGATGGAATGCCGTAGTACGAATGCGTGTGATGCCCAATCTCTTTACTAGCACATTGAATAACGCCGATTCGAACTGGCGACCTTGATCCGTAGTTATTCTTAATGGACATCCGAATCTTGCTATCCAGTTGTCATAAAATGCTCGCGCGACGCTCTCTGCTGTGATGTCTATTACTGGAATCGCTTCTATCCACTTCGTGCACCGGTCAATGATGGTCACCAAGTATCGATAGTCGTTTGATACACGAAGTGGGCCAACGATATCAATATGTATGTGTTCGAAGCGTTCAGATGATGGGAACTCGCTTAACGGCGTCACAACATGGCGATGAACTTTGGCTCGTTGACAGCCTATGCATGCTCTAGCCCAGGTCCCGACATCCTTGTTCATGCTAGGCCAGAAAAATGTTGAATTTACTTGCTTTCGTGTAGTCCTTATGCCAGGGTGACTCAAATCATGTTGCGCCTTAAATGCAGCAAAACGATATGAATGCGGTAGATATGGTCTCGGTGTTTTCATTGAGTTCTCGCACGTGATTGGTTGATTCATTCCGGGTATGTTGACGTCGATGAACTGTAAGTTTTCTTGCTTACGAAGATCTTGTAGCTCTGAGTCACTCCTCTGATCGCTCGCTAATTTTCCATAGTCGAAGATAGTAGGACAACGAATATCTTCGATGCGTGATAGTGCGTCTGCGACTGGGTTTTCTTCTCCATTTATGTATTTTATAGCTGTGCAGAACTGGCTGACGAAATGTAACTGACGCTCTCGGCGGGGCGTGTCGGTGCTGTTGGCTTTTCGTGTCAATGCGTAGATAAGAGGCTTGTGGTCGGTGTATATAGTCACACTGCAACCTTCTATAAGTCGCCGGAAATGTTTTACAGCAGTGTAGATCGCTAATAACTCGCGGTCATACACACTGTATCGCTGCTGTGTACTGCTCATCGCTTTTGAGAAGTAAGCGAGTGGCGTCCACGCGTCATTGTTTTTCTGCTGTAATACTGCGCCGAGACTGAAGTTTGATGCGTCTGTCATGATGCCAAGTTCACTGCCAGGAACGGGATGTACTAGTTGTGTAGCTTCTATTATGCTTTTGCGGCAGTTTTCAAAAGCTAACTCGGAGTCTGCAGTCCAGTCTATAGGCGTCTTGTCGTTTCGCTTTCGGTTGTGAAGGTACTTATTTAGTTCCACTTGCATATTAGCTTGCCCAGGTAAACAACTGCGGTAAAAATTGAGCATGCCAAGAAAGCGACGTAGGTCAGCGACTGTCTTCGGTTTTGGGTACTGTGATATGGCGTCAGTTCGTTCCTGCGTTGGTTTTATGCCATTTTCAGAAACCTCGTAGCCCAAGAAATTTATCTTTGCCAGGCCGAATTGACATTTTTCAATGTTCAGCATAACCCCGTGCTCTTGAAGCCGTTGCAGCACGTTCTGTAGGAGTAGTTTGTGGTCGTGTTCGTTTTCTGATGATAGTAGCATGTCGTCAACGAAACAAAAACAGTTGTCAATGCCTCGCAGCACCTGATGCATGAATCTTTGAAATGTTTGACTTGAATTTCGTAAACCAAAGGTTAATGACCTCCATTGGAACAGCCCGAATGGTGTGATGATAGCTGTCTTCTCTGCATCTTGTTCGGCGATTGGTATCCAGTAGTAGGCCATCTTCAAATCTAATTTTGAGAAAATCTTCATGTTGTGCAGCTGATACGTGAAGTCTTGAATACGAGGTATAGGGTAACGGTCAGGCAGTGTAACCGCATTTAATCTGCGATAATCACCACATATGCGTAGTCCTCCATCCTTCTTCTGTACTATATGCAGTGGGCTTGCCCACGGACTTTTTGAGGGTTCGCAAATACCCAACTCCATAAGATGCTCGAACTCTGCTTTCGCTGCCTTGTATTTCTCCGGTGGTAGAGGGCGCGCGCGTGCAAAAAGCGGTGGACCCGTTGTTTCGATGTGATGCACGACTCCATGCTTTGATGGCTCTTTTAGGGATGCAGGTCGCAGCACGTCCGGATATTGTTTCAGTAAATCATGGTACACTTGATCGGAGCTTATGAGATGTACTGAGTCATAGCTTGCAGAGACTTCAACTTCAAATGCGTCGACTGATAGCTCGGTAACGTTGTCAATGAGTTTCTTTTGACTGAGATCGACCATCAACTTATAGTGGCGTAAGAAATCTGCTCCCAAGATAGAAGTTTTCACCTCCGCTACGATAAAACGCCACGTGTAACAGCGTCGAAGACCAAGATTTAGCTTGAGAATCTTCTCACCATACGTTCTGATCGGTGTGTTATTGGCAGCAAATAATCTATATGGGCTTATAGTTTTTCTTTTGTCTCGTGAGGCGGCAGCTAACACGGAAATGTCGGCACCCGTATCCACCAAAAATCGTTCCCTCGTATTGCGGTCGAAAACACACAGGCGGTTTGTTGTTACGGGAACATCGACGTCCGCCGCGGTCGATGTTGCAGCTAGTTTAAAGATGACATGGATGTAGACGGTTGGTTCTTCTTTCTTCGACAGCATGGTGACTCACACCGCCTTGCTTTGTCACCGAAACGATAGTGAAATCTGCACTCCCATGTAGGATCGCCGGGCTTTACTGAAGATCTATTATTTTCGCGGGATTGTGAGCGCGAACGATAAAGTTGGCGGCCTCGTTGGTATTGTTGTGTTGGTCGACTACGCAGCTCCGCTACTTCAAAATTCAGCTTTTCAATTTGCTTAGTAATTACTTGTAACTGTGCAGATAAAACAGATTCTGTTGATACTGCTGCGATGGTAGGGGGCTCCGAGTACTCAACCATCTTGTCAGCCATAGCAGCTAGCGTATCTAGCGAAGATTCAGTGTTTACTGACAGCACGACTCGAATTTGTGTAGGTATGTGATTCAGCCATTCAATACGTAGTCCTTCGTCAGTGATCATACCGCTGCCTAGTTCTCGCATCTTCCGTAGTAACTGTGAAGGTTTCTGATCACCCAACTCGAGACCAGTTATAAGCTTCTGAAAGTTTTTTACATCTGACTTGTCGTATACTGTGAGCAGACGATTTTTGACAGCTTCGTATTTGTTAGTAGCTGGCGGGTGGTATAAAATGTCCGTGATATGTTGTAGATCGACGGCTTGTAATTGTTGTAACACGTAACGAAACCTCTGGTCGTCTGAAGTCTTGAGAGGGTCTATGACGGCTTCAAATTGAATGAACCAGGCTCGTGGAATTTCTCGCCAAAACGGTAACAGTCTTGATTGAATAGACACTGCAGCTAGTTCCGGAACGATCTTCAATTCTTGAGTGCTAGTATTTTCGCTCGCCGGTACACTAGGGCCTTCACCTCCTTCTGACATCTTGATTGTTGCTTGATAACGACGGTACAGGTCCAGGAACAATGATGATGGTTGTATACAACACGATCGGGGTCACCAATGTAGCGGGTAAGGTGTTTTGGGAAAGTAAACAAGTCTTGAGTACAAAATTGAGAGTATATTTTCAGGATAACTGTGCTACTTAAGTACCAAAATTATCGTTTAGGTTGCGACGGCATTGTGGAGCGATGTGTGTTTCCAAATGTTTCACGCTCTGTCTTTGTCACTCGTATGCGCGCCCAATGTATCGTCGTCCTTCTCGCACGACTATAAAATGAACGAGTCGTATGCGTACGATTTAGTGTTTACTGTGCTCAGACGCCAGGATGTTGCCCGCCGGCGCGCCGCCGACACAACATGCATGTGGTACGCGAGTCCCACAGGTTTTTATTTTTTTCCCACGGATAAACCCCGTCGGAGCCGAAGGGGGAGGTTATGTCGGACTCGAACCGACTAAACCGCACGCCGTCTGTGGGTCGATGTACTAGGCCGAAGGTGAGGTTGTCTCGTGACATATCCCTCGCACCCCAGCTGACCCAGGGCCATTCCACTCGGTCTGGCCCTCGAGGGGGGACCAGGCGGTCCCCGACTCGCCCCGGTATAGGGGGGATTTGGTGTAAGGGTAGATTAGACCTTGAGAAAGGAGAAATACTATATTTGGTCGCGATAACAGACATCCTCGCTATTCATCAAATCGATCCGCTCGCCAGGACTTCATTCCTCTCTTGACTAGGGGTCAAGATACGTGTCAGTAGGTAAGATCTTAAAACCACGACCGTTTTTGTCTTTTAACTGTGAAGGTTGATTGATTCACCTTCATAGTGTCACTATTGATTACTGACTCTACACGTCGATACGAGGTTATTATATTGTAGCTCTAAATAGCATGCCTTTTGTAAAAAAAATATTATTGAAGTGAAAACTTTTTTAGCCGCGTTGGATGGGTGAAAAGTGTTAAACTCGCGTCAGGATCACGTGACCTTTGTCGCGTCAGGATCACTTGACCTTTGACCCGTAACCGACTACTGACGTCATACAACATTAGCTACAGATTGTTTATTTTGCTAGGTATGCTACGAAGCTTCTTAGCTTAGCCATAACCGCTTCGACTGTAAGTCCTTATGGTTTATCTGAAACCATAAGGACCTTCTGGGTTCGAACCTGGGCTTCTGTCAGTTTTTGTGATTATTTTTTCTTTTTGTAATTTATTACTTTTTGTGATTATTTTTTCTTTTTGTAATCCATTAATTTCTTCTGACAGAAAATTAGTGATAGGTTCTATGATTGGCGTAATATTATAGGTATGGTATGGTATGGTATGTTCTTTTTATCTTTTTCTCTGTATATAAAGAATAAAGAAAGAAAGAAAAAGTTTTCACTTCTGCCGGCACTCCCGGAGTGCAACCCGTCTTTTTTTTTATCAATTGCCGTGTTGGTTCCCATTGAATTAGAATAAGGCCACCCCATCTCCTCCCATGGTAGGAGCCGACTAAGGGATAGGGCAATTCTCCATCCGGCAGGTAACTTACATTCCGTTTTTTTATTTCAGATAGTAAAATGACGACTTCAAACGTCACATTGCGAAATAATGATACCAGCTTTTAGTGCTTAGTGACGTGCTCGAAACTATCGACAATGTTTGTGGCGTAGATCCAAGTGGTTTGGCTTTATTATATTTCATGAAAAAAGTTAAAATTAAAATGTTTTTTAGTTTCGTACACTATCCATATGAGCTAATAATAAAATAACCTACAAAAATCGGTTCTAAAATTAGTTTATCGTCAACCTTCGATACTGGTGGGCACATGACTATTTTTTAATTGTCATAAACAACACATGTAATGTCATTTTAATATCTGAAATTAAAAAAAACAGACTATAGAAGCGACTAACGAAAAAATATTCAGACGATATACTTGAAATAAAATCCTTTTTTTTAACGTGTTTGGGTGGTTTTTGTACTCGCGGTTTACCTTTAACTGCCAGAGCTAGGGGAGGTTATATTGGACTGGAACCGACTAAAACGCACGCAGTCTGTGGATCGTTGTACAAGGCCGAAAGTGAAGTAGCTGTAGCTTATCCTTCGCACCGAAATAAAATCCTGTACCAACACGTCTCGCCAGCGTGGGAACATTACACCAAAGCCTTCCAACATTGGAAGAGGCCTATGTCTAGCAATGGACTACGAAGCGCTAATTGATGATTAGTAATTATTTAAATTTGAAAAAGTTGAATTGGTCTAGGCGGGATCGAGCCCAATGCTACAGGGGATTGCCGCTGTAATCAAAGCCAATGCTTTGACTACTAAGCTACCCGACCTCGCCATAACCAACTCAAATTTCTCTTTCTATAGCTATCTGTCTTTGAGGCGACAGTGGAGTGTGTCCTCCAATATTCTTACAAACTATCAGAAACAATGAATGGTTTTTCAATCATTTTTAAACATTGATTTTTGACAACTCCGCCCGTACAATTTGAATTGAACATGAAAAATGTTAAAAATTTAATGCGTTTGACATACAGTCTTTATAGTCGCTTATTTTCTATTGTTAGAAGTGATAAACACTTCTGCGTATCCCTGAAATACGTACACAGGTGTCAGTAAATTATGAAACAATCTTTATTGGTATATTTCTGTGGACACACAGGCTCACAAATTGGCGGTAAAATGTTATTCGTCGGCCATATTGGTAGCAGTTACTTTTAATGGCATTACATCCTGGTTTTATACAGAAAAGTTTTAATTTGTTGAACCATGTAACGTATACGTTTCATGTAGGGACGATTTAGCGGTTTTTTTTTAGTCCCGTACCCAAAGGGTAAAACGGAACCCTTTTAATAAGACTCCGGTGTCTGCCTATTAACAATCCTCTAGACAAGTGGCAATACGTTAGTAAAATAGAATAGATTTAAAGCAGGTAGGACACGACGGTATTTCCGTTCAATTGAGCACTCCGACTGGGGAAGGACCTCCGCCCTCCGAATATTTTGTTGGTATACCAGCAACGGATATAATATACATCATTTGTGAAAATTTCAACTGTCTAGCAATCACGGTTCATGAGGTACAGCCTGCCTCTCTAGACAAGTGGCAATTCGATGGCCGGCGTTTTGTAGAATAAAATGCCGAATCGATAACTTTACTACGGCTATACTCACGTCACTTGTCAGGATGCGCCCGACTAGTTTCGGACCAGGATCCAGTCGCCGCGCCTGGATACTCTGCTCATGAATAAGGACTCCGGTCGGGTCCGAAACTAGTCGGGCGCATCCTGACAAGTGACGTGAGTATAGCCGTAGTAAAGTTATCGAATTGAAAAATGACTCACGATAGTTTCTATACAAAAAAATGCCGAATGTATAGAATTCATACGTACTTTGACATTAGTGACAGTTGTTATCGTATGTCATACATTAATCAATCTACTTTTTATACAACTAGGGTGGTAGACCAGCCCATGGCCACCTATGGACGTGTGGAACACCAGGGGAGTCACACTCGTGCTGCCGACCTTGTAAACACAGAGAGTTCCTATGCCATTAGTGTAGAAGACAAAACAGGAATAGCCTTTAGTTTTCCCACTGACAGCACAAAAACTGTCCAGTGAACTCTGGCTACCCTACTCACCGTCGGGAACACAACACGAGGATATTATGGCCGCGGTATTCTGTAGGGCGGAGGTACTTCCCTAGTCGGGCTGCTCAATTGGACGGAAATCCCGTCGTATCCCACCTCCTTTAAATCTATTCTATTCTACTATCGTATTGCCACTTTTCTAGAGGATTGTTGATAGGCAGACACCGGAGTCTTATTAAAAGGGTTCTGTTTTTACCCTTTGAGTACGGAATTTACATATGCTACGTTCGAAAAAAAAAATATCTCGAAGCATCTATTGGCGTGAACCGCGCCAAAACTCTCATAATTTTCATAAAATAACCTGAATTATTACTACTGTATTGCCAGTTACCTATAATAATAAATCAAATCGATTACAGTTTCAAGGCAGAGGAAAATGTTTTAATGTCTAACCTCGATTCTTAGACTATTTACAAATCTCGGTTATAATGAATAAATAATTATTAAACATATTATACCTAACATTATTTGAAAGTTACTTAATATTTTTATATTTAAATATTTATTTGTTGTATTAAATTTATTGAACGAGACAATATTATGTAAAAAAACAATATACTTTATGGTACGATCGACAGATAAAAAAATGTCTACTAAAATGTATTTAAATCAATTAGATCAGCTGATAAAATAATGTTATATAAATAGTATAATTACCTAAAAATATGTACATTAGCTAATTTAATATCCACTTTTTAAAACACAACAAAAAAAACACAATTTTAAAGTTCACTGCACTCCAAACGTTTCACGTAATATTTTTTTACAAAAATAGACCGAACACGCGCCGCCCACGGTTCTAAATTCGTATTTAAAAAAATTACAGACTCATGCGCTTCGTTCGCGCGCGCTCACCTACTGACAGCGCACATCACAGATTCAAACTCAATTGTTATCGGCTAACCGACCATTTCAAATCTACATCCCAAAGTTCCTAATTTAATCTTCTACAATACCTTTCTAATTTTGTAATATAGCACCGCAGTAATAATCCGACCGATTTAAATTGTCTCTATTCTAATTCAGAACGTAAATACGTAGTGGTGTTATAATTTATTAGGATTATATGGAAATTCTGAGCGCATTGGAGTCACGAGGTAGGATAGAATCGTTTATTTTTATCTAGTTTTAGCTTTTAGACGCGCGATGCGAGCCAAATGTGAAAATGTCATGCGTCTGAATAGTTACTTTGCATTGATATGAAGAGTTTTATGCGTTCTGTTTGAGTTTAGATCTATTACCGAATAGTGAAATGTTCTTTTGGAATTTTTAATTGTGAAATGGTAACTAAACGTAATGCAAGACGCATATGATTACGTAGATAGGTAATTGTAATAGAGGCCCTAGTTCGGGAGGAGACCCTGTACAGTTAGCATTACCTAACTCGATTTTGATGATCAAAGTGCTCAAAACTAATTTCCCGTCTTCCTGTTGACGGTTTGTTCTGATATTTTGGTACACACTGTTAGTTCGGACATTAATACAATTGGGTTTTTTCCTGTACTTAAAATAAATTATTTAACTGAACTTATTAAATTAAGATTGGTAAAAGAGCGGTAAAATTTGCGCGGGTTCCTATTTTATCGTTTTTATTTATTTTCAATCATCCACCTAACCTATAATAGTAAATGATTTGACAATTCAATATAATGACGTCACAAATAACTATTTCATAAAAGTTGCTTTACTTACAACTTATTTATCGTTTTGACGTTTAGTAAAAAGTTACTAATTTGACTAGTCGGTCAAATACCCAATTTAAATCAATAAAACAGCTTGATATGCCTGGATCATTTTGAATATGAAGTTTCAAGATATTTCTGATACTGATTGTAAAATAAATGCTACGTAATAATAATCCTAACAGTATTAATTAAGGATCCCCGTGATCCGCCTTTTGATTTTTTTCTTCTCGATGTCACACTGTCTAGGGTTTGAAAAGCAGACTATTGGTACTTATATCACCTTCCACGACATCACCTAACCTAACCTTTTTTTTCCCGCTGGGAAAAATGCGTTACGCATTCCCTCCCGTCGTCGCGGGGCGACATGGATAAATGGGACTCCCCGGGAAGAGATTCCCGGGATACCCACTAAACGACCCAGGGACACTCCCGCATCGCTTTTTGGAGGGGGTCTGGGAAACCGGCAGAACCTTTACGTCCAGTCCCCCTACGGCGATTGCCCGCCTGATCGCGGCGGGCCCTTCACGCCCCTCCCGAGTACGGGGGGGGTGGGGGGGGGCTCGAGGATGACTGTGAGTGCTCAGTCATCCTTGTACGGCGGGGTGATGAGTTGTGCAATGCGGGCGAAGGCGCCCCCGCGCCTGTCACCCGCTGCACATCGCCGGGGTAACCTAACCTAACTTAACCTTTTAAGGCATACCCCGTCTAACGGCACCCTGTGGGGGCTTCAAAGCCAAACAATTGTTACCCCCTCGTAGCCTGATGGTTAGCTAAGCGATTCTCCTGCATTTCATAAACTTCTATTTTCATTTTGAACTTTAAAAACCTCCATCATAAAGTCTAAAATTTAATGAAATTTCATGCAATGTCAGCGGTATGACAGTGGTGTTGTTATCTCATAAAATTAGCAAATCGAAGGCCTGAACATAGGCGCACATTGGGAGAGACCCATGATGAATGTTTCATCGAAATCGGTTGAGTAATACTAGAGATATAATCAAAACACTCTGTGACGAGACACGAGAAGCGGGGCGTGAAAAATCATCTGATAAGGTCTTCAAGCTGAGTGTCACCATTGTTAACACGGTAGGTGTATGTAATGGTGACCCTCTTTCCTCAGACTTTGCCTTCAGCTTACCATTAGGAGACGTGAAGTTAAACTGACGTGCACTACATAAAAAAAGTACGGACTACAGTAAGTTCTACTAATATTATTAACGCCAAAGTTTGTATAAGTATGGATGAATGTTTGTTACTCTTTCACGTAAAAACTACTGAATGTATTTTAATGAAACTTTACAATAATATAGCTTATATATCAGAATAACACAGGCTACTATTTATACTGATATTATAGCGATAACAGACATCCATGCGGGCGAAGCCACATTCAAAACCTAGTAAGAAATAAATAAAGTTCCAACCACTTACTTTTTTCCTTAACAATACAAAAGTTTGTCAATCAATTTCCGGCGATAACATTTAATAGCTTCCTCGCATTCATAACGTGGTTACAATATTACTTTCACTATTTTCATGACTACGCTAAAATTGCGAATTTATTTCACACATCAAATCAATCAATTATTTTTTTTATACTGATGTGGTAGCCTGATGGAAAGGTGTACACGTGTGCAACACTAGGGGAGTCACACTCGTGCTGCCGACCCTGTAAACACAGAGAGTTTCTGTGCCGTCAGTGTAGAAGATAAAGCGGAATAAGCACAGAAACTCTCCAATGAGCTCTGGCTACGCTACTCACCGCCGGGAACACAACACGAGGTTATTATGACCGCGGTATTCTGTAGGGCGGAGGTACTTCCTCCGGACTGCTCAATTTGACGGTAATACCGTGGTGTAGTCTACTCAGTCAGTGTATGAATAGTATTTATGTAAGTAAACACAGTTAAAACGTACACGAAATAATTTAAACTATAACAAACGCCTCGTAACACAGGTACGATTGTGTGCTGGTGAACAAACCAAGGTCATACGAAGGCTGTAGCTTGTTACGCAAGTGACAAGAGAATAGTGACGCAAGATGTGGCGGTACAGCGAGCGTAGTTGCTAGAAGTGGGGAAGACGCAGTTGTGCTGTGCCCGACTGAGTCCATAATTGTAGCTTAATATTAACATGAAACATAATAAATGTATTGAGTATTGAGTTACTTCTATGTTTGTTTTATATCATTTAGGTGGCGGATAGGGACACGGGCTACCTGGGCATCAACACTGCTAAAGCAAAACCCACTATTATTCCACGGACACGGCAAAATAATGGCAATAAATTTTAGACTTTATTGCTTAAAGTCTAAAATTTTCGTTATTCTTATTTAATTTTGGATCTTAATTGCATTGATTTAAAGTCTTAAATTCATTTAAGGCTATTTGGCCATGGTTGATTTGACAGTGGTTCTGCTCTATCAGAATGAAACACTGATTCAAAGTAGTTACCGTGGCCTATGGGCGTGTGCAACACTAGGGGCATCACACTCGCTCTGCCGACCCTGTAAAAACATTCTAATGCCCTTCTTAAAGAACCCCATATTGTAGTCGCTTGGAAAAACCACAGCAGGGAGTTCATTTCACAGCTTGAGCGTAAGTGGGATGAAGTTCCTTTCATTCCACACATTGCACACTCTTCGCACTATTTCATTTACGTAGGTACATGGGCTACCTGACAAGAATGACAGGGAATGGGCCCATGGGCACACACACATAGTCTAATAAATAGTATACATAATGCATTATCTTAAATGGATTGTATCTGAAATTCAGTACCTACCTATAGTCGATTTTTTAATTTTGATTTTTTTAAAAGCGCCACCCTCATAGTCATAACTTCCTTGACGGAATCAAGGAAGAATCAATGAATGATTTTTTGTCATAATTATTCACTTTTACTGGCGTGGCTAACGTGGCTCTGGTACCCTCGACATTGACGTGTCGCCATTAATAATTTTATATTACATTTTACTTGACATTGGCGAGTTGTGGCGATTTGCTGCAGGCCATTTTGAAGAAGTTGAAGTTGACAATCCAGTAAATGTCAGTTTACTTCGTCTAATTGAAAATTCAACTAAATATAAAAAATAAGTATCTGAAAACAGAAAGCCTAGAATTCTATACAAAATTGCTATTGTCGTTCCATAATAGGTAAAAAAAAAATCCACTGGCTTCCCATTTGAAAATTTTCACTCTCCGCCATTACTATTGTATATATTTCCATCAAAACTGCCATCTCAAATTACAAACAAACACTCAATTCTCATCATTACTTTAGCCATTACCTCATTTGGTATATTTTAACGACATTCCGCAATCATATAAAACTTTATTACAGTTTGCAACATAAGGGAAATACTAATCTCGGGTCGATTAAGTCGAAACGGTATAAAACGGCGGCCATGATGGAAATTTTCGTGCTAAATATAACCGAAATCGCACCGTGAGGGTACGTTGATAATACAAGCAATTATGTTTAACGTGACGTCATTTCTTTTTTATCTAACTATTCAGTTTGGAGGGTAAAAATTGGCTTTTCAATAAGAAGCGAGAGAACGTTGACACTGAGAGCACATAAAATAATTTTTCAGAAATGATTGAACGTAAACGTATCGAGACGATGGAGCATTGTGATTGGCAGGCAGGCGGCCAATGGCAATGCTTCGTTGTCTCCATACGTTTAAGTTATGAATACAAATATTTTTCGTGCTTGGGGCACTGAAATCAATTACTATCGGAAGGAAGTAAATATCAGTTATTGAAATAAGACTGTTTTCTTCGGACTCCACATCCCTACATAATATATTCTCGCCTGTAAATCCTCGAAGGGGGCAGAAGTATATTAACCCCAACCTTTCACTAACTATGATTCACTTAATAGGTTTGTTTTAATATTATATGTTTACATCTGAGGGAGAACAGCACTATCCCCGTAGTAAATTTATTTCACTGATCAGTCTCCCCGTGACCGCGCTGCTGATAAGCAAGCGAAACGTCGGGATCAGTGTAAATAATACCAAAAGTTTTCCAATTTCCCATTCGAAATCCTATATTCATTCCCGCCACACCCAGGAATCGTAGCTTTTCTAGTTTACTTAGGACTCATAGAAGTAATCAGCCATATCTAGTAAATTTAATTCTCGACACGTACTCTGCAACACAAACAATTGTTACCGTGTAACATCAACAAAACAGAACTATGTCAAGCGTATAGCTCCCGGCGTATATCTTGACCCCAGTGACGTCAGCTGCGCAATGTGCGCCTCCCCATGCCTGGGGCTAGATGGGGACATCGTGGTACCCACACCTAAAGAGGAACAGCTCGATAAAGATGGCCCTGGGTCAGCCGAGGTCCGAGATGTGATATGTTTGAGACAATCACAGCTCCGGCAACTTACGAGTCCGCCCCCAAATTTCAGCTTGGGGATTTTGCATATGAGATAAATACACTGACCTCTATAACTAGCTGGACTGGCTATTCCATAGAAAATTAGAAAATGACCGCTTACTTTTTGTGTCGATTTGAAACGCCACCGTGAGTTTACCAAGAACTAATTAGTTTGCAAATGGACGTTGTTCGTTGTTTTTAATTATGGGTTCAACATAAAAAATATCTAAAATGGCCATATTGTTCATTTGATACATAGGACTCATCGTTTATATTAAATTATCGATACCAAGACGATTTGTCCATCATTAGTATTAGTTCCAAGTACACTCACTACTGCGTGCCGCAACTATCAGCGCCAATATGGCGATTTTCAATTGGATACAATATTGGGTGCCGATCATAAGTCCAGCGAGTACTATTACAGGTCAGTGGAAAAATAAAAGAAGCAGTGACGTCACAAAATGTACTCGCCATTCGCGCCATTTAGGTGTCTTTTGAGGTTATCTCGGAGTACTACGACGGAGGAGGTTAAATCTACCAATCACAGATTACCTATATCAAACAACGCGTGCCAGGGTCTTGTTTCTCTCACGATTTGGGGTCATAATATATGCCAGCTACTCTACCTATTATAATAACTTAATTTATTTTTCACACAAAACGACCACAAATGACAAACTTTAAAGCGGTCGGTAAAAAAAAAAAGTTTGTCTTCCAAAGAGTCTTATAGCGTAAAGAGGTTGAACTATTTTGTCGATGGTACTCGGCTGGTGTTAAAAAGGAAGTCACGTCATATTAACGCTGTCGTATTATTGTCTGTGGGGCCATGAAGTTCACGGGTTTAGCGCCAAACAAATGTTATGCCCGCTTCGCTTACTTTCCCAAGGTCTAATATATTTCTGTATTACAATTTACACCTCCAGTAACTGAAGAGTCTTCAGTCGCGGCGTTTTTAATCGGTTCGTTTCCGACATGACTACCCCGCTGGCACTATATTCGATATCCGTGGGGCTATCCGCACTATAAAAAATGGTAGGTACCGATGCCGTAAGGCGAAACCGGTCAGGTTCAGTAATAAATATTGTAAAAGAATTACAAGTGTTCTCAGTATGTGTAACAACAAGTTCCACCAAGTGCGATCAATCAACTGTATAAATAACCTAAGTAGGTATTTAAAATGATGCTACACCGCTGTTTTCATGGCCCAACACTTACATATAGTCCATTCCAGCTAAACCAACACAACTGTGAGTAAATACGCAGTGTAATACTATATTACGATAACTATACTGTAACTTCGGTGGCAACGAAAACCTTCAATCGTGGTAATAAGTAAAGAATGGATCCTGTAGCCCTAGCATGAGATATTTACTGATACGAAATTAGGAACAACAGAATTAAAAAATTATTTATTCTGTAAAAATATTGAAATGGGACTTACCTACAAAACGTCAAAATAAATAAGATTTGTTTTTCGCAAAAGGACCACTACCAGGGCCCTGATTACTATTATTTTTTTCTCGCAGACACAATGCCATTCATTCAACTTTAGACTTTTCTTTTATACTGTTAAAGTCTTAAATTAAATGACAATCTTGCAGAGTGAATCAAAAATGTTATAAACTCTTTCTCTTTTCATTTTGAACTTTACAGTTCAGTCATAAAGTCTAAAATTTCATGACATTTCATGCAATATCAGCGGTATGGCAGTGGTATTGTTATGGCATAAAATAAGCAAAAAATCGGGGGCCAGATCAAAACGGGGCTAATTGTCAACTAATTGTCAGGCCACTGTCATAATATAGCATATCATAACCATACCACTACCACTGCCGCGCCACTGTTATACTACTTTCATATCACTGACATAGAAAAAAATGCCAATAATTTTTAGACTTTATTGAACAATAGTGGACATTGGGAAAGGCCTATGTCCAGCTGTGGACTGTAACAGACTAATTTATTGATTGATTGTATTGGCACAGAACAGATGGTACGTATAGGCTTAAAGTCGAAAATTAAATGAAAAAAGTTCATTACATTCTGTCATTCACTCTGCAGTGTGTGGAGAAACATGGACGTCGTGGTAATTTCATGTGAAAAGTCGGTATGCGAACGACTCCGAGTACAAATAGATAGTCTAAAATAAAAATATATTACAGCGCCATCTCTTATTTCAGATCCGTAACCAGGTAGTTTGTAACTGCCGATAGATGTCTCTGATTCGCTGCAAATAAAATTATAGTAAAACCAACTTAACCAACCATTCAGTATACTGAAGGATGGTGCCACCGTCCCTTCAATGTTGTCAAATCGTGCTAAATTTACCGGGCTGTTACCACAATAATTATGGCATTGTAAAGTGTCAATGTTATGTCAATCAATATGTCAATAAATTAGGCGGTAAATCGTGACTACACCTAGCCGTTGTTGAAATTATGGCGGTAATTATTGACATATCAGGCGTCTATCCAGCATGAGGTTTTACTGTAAAATTATGTAAAAAAAATACCTTTCATGTGATCTGATGTGTCAGCCCTCATAATATCTGTTAGATAGTGTTCTAGTGACCGCATATTGTCCAAACCGCTTCGTTCCTGCAACAAATAAGAAAAGTAATTATTATGTGTCATCTAAGTGATAGTGGCGGAGTTGGTTATCCGTGTGGTGATGAAGAAAGAATACAAGTATCACCACCCCATCTCATC
This sequence comes from Eilema caniola, assembly GCA_949126895.1. Lineage (NCBI taxonomy): Eukaryota > Metazoa > Arthropoda > Insecta > Lepidoptera > Erebidae > Eilema > Eilema caniola. The sequence continues at coordinate 4,569,074 of OX421487.1, forward strand.
GGAAGGGTTTTGAAAGAAGCGACTAACGGAACAATACGCAGACGATATCACTGCGAGAGAAGGAACACTCGAAATAAAACCCTGTACCAACCCGTCTGGCTAGCGTGGACACAGTCGGCCAGAGTCTCCCAACATTGAGGCCTGTGTCCAGCAGTGTACTTCGATGGGCTAATTTATTGAAATGTATTTATCATCTAGGCAGGTCGCTCAACGACCTCCATCCTCCATAGGTAGTTGGAGGCCTTAAAGACCGTCTTAAACTCTAAGGCCTATATTCTATAATGTCACTCAGCTGAATCACAATTCATCTGAGGAAAAATTGTATAAACAATCGGCCAGGTCCCCGATTCTACTAATTTTATGACATAAGAACACCATTGTCATACCGCTGACATTGCAAAAAAGTCATTAAATTTTAGACTTTAAATCTGCGACTTAAAGTTCAAAATGGAAAGAGAAAGACTTAGTAAACATTTTCATTCACTGCACAAGATTGTCATTTAATTTTAGACTTTAACAGTATGCAAATAAAGTCTAAAGTTAAATGGCATTGGTTACAGTGTCTGTGGTACCGCAGTGGTTTTGCCATGAAAAAATAATAACAGAATCAATGCCCAGACAATCTGTCAAATTTTTCAATATGTATACAATCTTTCCCCAGATAAATTGAGGTTCAGCTGAGTGACATTCTAGAATACGAGTCTTATGCCCGTTTGCACTAAACTTTAGAGCATCTTAACCTGATGCCTAAAATATTTAAGACACCCTTAACAAGAAAATGCACCAACCCTAAGGTACTCCCTGGGTCAGCCGTGGTGCGAGGGATATGTCGCAAGACAACCTCACCTTCGGCCTAGCACCACGACCCACAGACGGCGTGCGGTTTAGTCGGTTCGAGTCCGACATAACCCACCCCTCCGGCTCCGGAGGGGCGGGTATCCGTGGGGATTTCCCGTACGTAAAAAAAAAAAAAAAAAAAAAACCCTAAGGTACTCCTAAACACGCTAAGTCAATCTTAATTCTTATGACACCGAATAAGTAAGTCATAACGTTTTAAGAATCTTCTAACCCTATTTTTTGAAAGTTGTCAATCAATGTCCGGTATTGTTATGTACTGTTTGACACATGACATTATACTAAATAAATAAATAATCTAAATTTAAATACAACGTGACTTACGCAACTTGACTGACAGAAGAGATCGTTAAAAAAATCATAGACAATCGCTCAATTATCATAGACAATTGGGTAATTCATTCGTTCATTTACACCTTCATTCGCTTTACTAGGCTTATCTTAAGTTAGGAATGCCATTTCGTAAACATGTTGGTGCAATTGAAAATAAAGTTAAGATTATCTTAGACTTAGGAGTCACTTTACAAGGATTAACCTAAGTAGAGTTTAGTGCAAACGGGCATAAGTATGCTTACTTAAAGAAGCGCTTCGACCACAAGGCGGCGATCGGCTCTTGTTTTAAATTAGTAGAGTATTCTCTATGTAAGCGAAAACGCGGACCCCAGACACCGAGGTGAAGGCTTCGGATGCGATGGGATTATCGCTAGGATATTGTTTATTAAAGTATTTCATTTTGTTAATGAAAGCACCATTAAAAAGGTCCCCTCAATTCTGCTAAAGCAAAACTATTGTCCTACCACGGACACAGCAAATAAACACTATTTAATTTTACACTTTAAAGCAATCTTGTTGGGGTCTAAAACCAAATGGCTTTTTGTTGAATGAATGAATGAGCTAATGAAACTGTATATAATAATATATAATGTCGATAGTATGACAGAAGTTTTACTTTAGCAGAATCACTGATCTCTATAACTATTGTAGCTGGACTGGCTATTCCATAGAAAATCACAGCCTACTTTTTGTGTTGAAATCAAGGGCCTGGGCTCTGATTCTGCTATAATCTTTTTCATGACAAAGCCACTGTGGTACCACAGACACTGTGACCACTTTAGACTTTACCACTATACTGTTAAATTCTGAAATTAAATGAAAATCCGGTAGAGTGAATGAAAAATGTTATAAACTCTTTCTCTTTTCATTTTGGACTTGAAACTTAACACTTAAACTTAGTTATAAAGACTTGTTTAAATTTATTAAATTTATTAATGACATTTAATGCAATGTCAGCGGTATGACAGTGATTTTGTTATGTCATAAAAATAGCAGAATCGGGGGCCACTAAGCAATTTTCGTGCGAATATTATATATATTTATATATATTCAGAATGGTGAACTTAAAACAGCTGTATAAATAAATACAGATGCCTGTAAAATAATCGTTATGAATATTATATTTTTTTTAATTTACGTGAGATGTATAGGGCCTAATTGAAATCTTCGAGGCCCCATTAACATCTATAGGGCCCAATCGAAACTAACCGACAAGTCGGTATACCTACTTATTTTTTTATTGCTAGATAAGGCTCTAGCACGGACTGATAGGGTTAGAGGTCAGAGGGTACTTGCTTCCGTAAAAGCCTAAATATAGGACATAATGGGGTACTAGGAAAGGGGAACTTTGAACACAACCGGGAATTTTGGTTTGCCGTTTTGGTTCTCGGTGGAGCAGAATAGGGCGACCCCTTTTCCCCGGGGCACCGTAAAAGGCGACTAAGAATATGACTGTTTTTAATGCTCCAGCACTGGGTCCCCACTACGAACAAATTTTATTAGTGACTAATAAAATATTCTAGATGGCGTTATGTGTATCAATTTAACATAAAATTCTAAATGAACAAGAATTGAATCCTATAAATATTATTTTCTCATAAAACTTTAATATTTGTTCCTCATAAACATATAATAATGAACTTTTAAACCTAATTTCGACAATTTGTTATAATTATGCAGCGCCCTTCCCGTCTTTTATCGGTACTATAATGATACTGCCGATACTGTGCACTACGTTACACACAATAGATGGCGTGTTATTCAATTCTCTATATTTTCACGGCTGTTACTCAAACAAAAAACATATCGAACGAGATTTACTGCAATAAACAATTGATTAGTTTCTTTTTTAATTATTTTAGGAGTATGATTAAAACTAACAATTAAAAAGTTACTTCTGTTCTGTATTTTTTTAACGTACCACCTTTATTGTTGAAGAAAACCGCTGTTTTTATAATCTACGAAATTTCGTAGGTATCGCCCTTTGTTCCGAACATACAACGCCGCCAACTTGAGTGTTAGGGTTGTCCTTTGTCAATGAAAATTAAATAATCCTATAAAACGTTTAGAATGCTTATTTATTTTTAACCCCCCACGCGAAAAGGATAAGTCATAATAATATTATTTGTTTAAAATTAAAAAATTATAATAACTCTCCCCAGTGTTCTAGGGTACATATTTGTTCATGTTAGTTCACATATTAGTATTTGGGTGAACAAAAGCAAAACGTTGGATTTTTGGCGCCAAAATGTATTTTGTCATTTTTTTTTCGCTCTAACTTATCAATAAGGTTATTAAAATAAGGGAAAATTAGAAGGCACTTGCATAATACCTTCTGAGGGTGTCAAAACTGTCAAACTAGGGACAGCATTTTGTAATGGCGGTCACTATTTTATGGATTGCACCCCAGTTTACCATTAAGCGGGGAGCAGTCAATTTGAAATATTTAAAGCAATTTAAACAAATTAAGAAAAATAAAGCTCCTGTGGCGCGCGCCTTGTGTAAGTAATACTAGGTTAGGTAGGTAGTACTAGATAGGTAGGTAGTACCTGCTTCTTACCTATTAGAAATAACAAGGGCTTTTAAACATGCTGAGTACGGATTTGAAAAAAAAATTGATATTTGGAATATTTCTCGCATATTTCTACTGAAATAATAACGGTAGGTACCTACTTTCTGCCTCATTTTTTAAAGACTACCTATCTACTGGGGTACTTTCTGAGTTGGTGTAGTGTAAATAATGAATTTATATAATTTTGCCACAGGCATTTTTCCAGTTTCCACTGGAGTTAGAACTCTTAAAATTACTTTTTCAATCGGTAAGTACCGGGTTTTGGAGCTTAGGCCCCCGGTGGCCGACGCCCGACTGAGAATCCGTATCCAAATTAGTATTCTTTCTACTTTTGCACAACCCTGGGTGACCGTTCTTAACATTTGAAGTTTTAAGCGATATTAGCCAGGTCGGTTTAAGGATGGGTGACCGTGAAAATAACAAGAAGGTAGGTAGGTATCTACGTAATACCTTTTAGTTAAACGGCTTTATTAATTGAAAGTATGACATCTCAGGCAGGTATATTGTTGTCTGAAAAGACACACGCCTTCCTACTTACCTACCTACCTATCAAATTTAATATTAGATCAATTACTCAACAGGAATAGGGTAACATTTATACCTAAGTACATAAAGCGAACTTAATAAAATGTATCTACATCAAGGTAGTCAGTAGTGGTAGTACCTACCGCACATACAACGACACACGGCGACGAGCCAAGCGAGCGGATGATATACCTACCTATAAGGAGCTCCTATGAGACGACTTTCTCGCTCGCTTGATCGATTCATCCTATCTCGCTCTGTGTCGCCAGCGCAACAATAGTCTCTGTGGCTGCCGGCCAGTGCATTTTAAATTTCTACACGAATATCGCAAATGCGAAATGGCAATCGTTAAAGAAAGTTGGAGCCCTTCGAAGACCGATGTCAAATCTCTCATAGGATTGGTGACTTGGTGACCATTCCTCAACTAAAGAATTTTTGTTGAAAGATTCCATTAGCTCCATTAGCTCTTCTACTGTCCTAACAGTAGGGGTAGGACCCGTAGGTCAGACGGTGGTCGGTCAGGTAAAATTTAAGGAGTCCGAGTCATTTTGAGTTATTCGTACACCCCCACTAATAAACGGATGGGACTCTAGCGCAAGCTTTCTTCTTGAGGATAGTAGGTCAAACGGCAGTCGCTAATGTAAAAGTCAAGGGGCTGAGTCATTTTGAGCTATTCGTACCACCCACTGATTAACGGATGCGGCTCTCGTGCAATTTTGCTTCTTGAGGATAGTAGGTCAGACGGCAGTCGCTCATGTAAAAGTCAAGGAGCTGAGTCATTTTGAGCTATACGTATCACCAACTGATTAACGGATGATGCGGCTCTGGTGCAAATTGGCTTCTCGAGGATAGTAGGTCAAACGGCAGTCGCTCATGTAAAAGTCAAGGGGCTGAGGAATTTTGAGCTATTCGTACTCCCACTGATTAATGCATGCGACTCTAATGCAAATTTTCTTCTTGAGCATAGTAGGTCAAACGGCAGTCGCTCATGTAAAAGTCAAGGGGCTGAGTCATTTTGAGCTATTCGTACCACCCACTGATTAACGGATGCGAGTCTGGCACATTTTGCTTCTTGAGGATAGTAGGTCAAACGGCAGTTGCTCATGTAAAAGTCAAGGAGCTGAGTCATTTTGAGCTATTCGTACCACCCACTGATTAACGAATGCGAGTCTGGTGCAATTTTGCTTCTTGAGGATAGTAGGTCAAACGGCAGTCGCGCATGTAAAAGTCAAGGGGCTGAGTCATTTTGAGCTATTCGTACCACCCACTGATTAACGGATACGAGTCTGGTGCAATTTTGCTTCTTGAGGATACTAGGTCAAACGGCAGTCGCTCATGTAAAAGTCAAGGGGCTGAGGAATTTTGAGCTATTCGTACCACCCACTGATTAAAGGATGCGAGTCTGGTGCAATTTTGCTTCTTGAGGATAGTAGGTCAAACGGCAGTCGCTCATGTAAAAGTCAAGGGACTGAGTCATTTTGAGCTATTCGTACCACCCACTGATTAACGGATACGAGTCTGGTGCAATTTTGCATCTGGAGGATAGTAGTTCAAACGGCAGTCGCTCATGTAAAAGTCAAGGGGCTGAGGAATTTTGAGCTATTCGTACCACCCACTGATTAAAGGATGCGAGTCTGGTGCAATTTTGCTTCTTGAGGATAGTAGGTCAAACGGCAGTCGCTCATGTAAAAGTCAAGGGGCTGAGGAATTTTGAGCTATTCGTACCACCCACTGATTAAAGGATGCGACTCTGGCGCAAGTTTTCTTCTTGAGATTTAACTGGCCCAGATCAAATGGCGGCAGCACAAGTAAAAGCCATGGGGCCTGAGTCATTTGTTTTGAGTCGTTCGTCGTGTCGGAACAAAATGGCGAGAGTGGAAACCTAGTCATATTTATTCGTGTTTATAGGTGCATAGATACCTACATACGATATTTACATATTCTTGTCCCATTCTAAGTATGCCGACGGCCCACGTCGTTCATAAGTACTGATGTAAGGCGGGAGTGCTTATGTCGTACTCGACATATATGCGGTGCATCCGCGACGGCTTAGTCGGTTCGAGTTCGAGTCTGACACCACTGCGCCGTGCCACCGTGTCAGCCGCCGATGCTATGCCGATGATAACAGTTATGTTGAACTCGACTGGATATACCTACTCTGGCATGAGGTGTGTGTTTTTAATCGGTTCGAGTTCAACATAACCACCAAAAATGACACCAAATTCGTACTCAGCACACCTACTCAAAAACAAGTTAGATCATACCCGTATTGCAATTTTGTATAAATTGGACTTTGATTAACATCTAATTCATACTCAGCATACAAGAAGTGTTAATTAGTAGCCCGATTGCAAGTTTGAAGATGCGATCTATATCAATTTACCTCTTTGGTAATATATATTATTACTAGCTGTTACCCGCGGCTCCGCCCGCGTTGATGTCCGTTATCGCGGACTGGAGTATGAAAAATAAATAGTAGCCGATTCTTAGACTTCGGTCGAGCCGTTTTGGAGGAGTATGGGAACGAATATTGTGACACGAGAATATTAGATTAATTATTTATACTTCTTGACAAAATATAGTACACCACCATCTAGAAGCTATTACTGCGAAATGTAGACTGAACCTCGGGATATTTCGTTGACATCTAGTGGCGAAGAATAATATTTAAAAATAATGCGCAAATTAGCCCGAGTTATGATGTATAAGTCTTCAGGCTTTCACGGCCGGCGTTGCATGTAGAATATACTGCTTCCGGGCTGTTTGGCCGTGGTCGACCACGGCCAAACAGCCCGGAAGCAGTATATTCTACGAGTTATGATGGTCTCATTTTTTTTGTATGGAATGGGGTATCTGTACTTTAGTATTATGTTATCTGTGCCCATATTGCAATTGTCTACCTACAGCGCGGCGGCCCTATTGGAGGCCAAAAATGACGTCAAATTCGAACTCGGTATACTCGAAAACTCATTAGACCATACCCATATTGCAATTTATCTAGGATACCGCGGCGGCCATATTGAATCCCAAAAATGACATCAAATTCACACTCAGCACACTCAAAAACCTATTAAACCATACCTATATTGCAATTTTCTATCTACAGCGCGGCGGTCATATTGGAGGCCAAAACTGACGTCAAATTCGAACTCAGCATATTTGAAAACTCATTAGACCATACCGCGGTGGCCATATTGGATTCCAAAAATGACATCAAATTCACACTCAGCATACTCAAAAACCTATTAAACCATACCCATGTTGCAATTTTCTACCTACAGCGCGGCGGTCATATTGGAGACCAAAACTCAGCAAACTCGAAAACTCATTAGACCATACCCATATTGCAATTTATGTAAGTCACAGCGGCGGCCATATTGGATCCCAAAAATGACATTAAATTCACACTAAGCATACTCAAAAACCTAATAAACCATACCCATATTGCAAATTAGCTAGGACACCGCGGCGGCCATTATGGATTCCAAAAATGACATCAAATTCGTACTCAACACACTCAAGAACCCTCTTATCCGGCAAACGAGGGTAGGTATTACCCTTTTTTTCTTGCGAAGATCCGCTGTTTGAAAAAGCCCGATTGCGAGTTTGGAGATGCGGTCTCTACTAACATCACTCACAGTCAATCTTCTTAAATAAAAATGTAGTCATAATCTGCCTACCTATGTTTATTTATATTGTCATTTATGTATGACACTTCTTATCGTTGAAAATATAGTACACCACCATCTAGTAGCTACTACTGTAAAACGTAAGCTGAACCTCGGGCTATATTGTTGACATCTAGTGGCGAATATTAATATTTAAATTTAGCCCGTAAAATAGCCCGAGTTATGATGGCCTCATTTTTTTGTATGGGATGAGGTATCTGTACTTTAGTATTATGTTATCTGTGCCCCTGTTACGTAGGACTGAAAATAATAGGTGGCGAATTATGGGTATTAATTAAAATACACCTCAATAATTAAAAGCAAACGTTCCATTTTTAATTTCAATCGATATACAGGCATGCAACTAATGTCCAGCCATTCGTAGCGTATATTGAAGGCACAGCTATGCAATACCACCACCACTGAATAAATTATGAGTATGATATACGACAACCTTCAGAAAAAATCAATCAAAATACTGCACTGCTATTGGTCAGAAAACTATGTTCTTAACTTCCGCGACCTTATTTCAATATCGCAATACCTTTTTTTAAAATTTGTGGACTTGGTAACTGAATATCGCATTTCTTTTACGCAAGACGTTAAAGTCAAATCTTTTTTGTATTACACTCAAGTACGGTCCTAAGTATGCCTGAAAATCAATTTAAAACTTATGTAAAGACCATCTTATGTAAAAAAGCAAACTATAGGACATATGTCTATCTTAAAAACAAAAACGTCTGGCTTGAGGCACCTCCTTAAATGCTTATAGTTTCGGCATAATACTGAATTTAAGTCATATTTTAACTTAGGTTAATTATTTTATTATAAAGTTTTTATTATTGACGTCAATAAGAAACGATAATGTTGTTCTAGTTTGAATAAAAATCTTTGAGTTTGACTTTAAAGTATTGGAGATTTTAGTAATCTTCTAAAGAGTTTAATAACCAACACGAAAATTCACAATTCACGACAATAAGCCACTTTCCTATTCCAGTATGCAATTTCTAAGACTCATGTTTAAAAATCCACCATTTTTATATAAGTTCTCCATTTTACATAAAAATCAGAAAAATACCCACTATTGCCCATTTTCCGCATTGGCGCCAAAATTCAAATAATTTCGAATCGCATTGCGTTGTGACCTTTCAATCTGTGTGCAATATTCAGAAAATAACCTATTATGTTAATTCAAACTTTAAGAAGTCAACATAAAGTCAATATTCAATCGAAATTAAAATGTTTGTACTATACTTACTTTGTACAATGTGAAACCAACGTTATATACACGTGACAAGATTCAATGTTGCTTCTACTTTCCTTCGCGTTATGGCGCAATGCTGTAATGACGTCACACTGCGTAGCCGGAAAATGGGTCAGTAGGTTTACAGTATAGCTTAGCGTCCAGTTTACTTAGAGCTCTGATGCATCTAAAGATTTGATTGTAAAGTTTAAAGCTGAGAGGTCTTTGTTAAATGGTTTCTTACGCTAAGGTTTCTTCAGTGATGTATGGATGATTGATACGTATAGATTTATTTTAATGAATATTAAATGAACGATGTGTGTAGTAGAATAGGGCCTTATCCCTTCTCGTGGGTGTTGTAGCGATTAAGAGATAGGACTGTTCTCAATCCAATAGTAATGAAGAAGTGCTTGGCGGCACAGGCTCACTCCCTGTTACAATGTCTTCACTTCAATACATCAAATACACCTACAATCATCATACTAATTAAATAGCCCGTCCCGGACCGTATCCGGTGGAAAAGAGCCCATCACATTCGCTGCGTTTCCACGCTGGATTGCGATGGCCAACCTTTGCACCAGGAACGAGCCGGGTCGATAGTCCCCTGTTGTCTCATTGAGTCTTTGTCCTAGCTCTTTCACAAAGGCCTTGACCTCCTTGTCCCAAATGCCCAGAGTCTCCACGGCCACCGGCATGAAGTTATAGAGTGGCTCCAGGTCGGCGTACTTAAGTTTCTTCCTTAAGCTGGCGTCCTCAGTTGCTGCCGACGGGGAGTGAACGGTGCGACTAAGATGACTGGCGGGTATTGTGCTGACGCAGGTTCTTCTTTCTCCAATTAACCTATTCAGTCCACTGATGGACATAGGCCTCTCCCAATGTTGCGGGCCTATGGCCTACTGTTTCCACGCTGACTGGTACGGGGTTTTATTTCGAGTTTTCCTTTTCCCGCAGTGATATCGTCTGCGTATTTTTCCATTAGTCGACTTACGACACCCTTCGGGTGAAATGGGGTGGTAAAGGTTATACTTGTATTTTGTTTACGTCACCAAACAGATATAGAATCTACTTAGCATGAAGTAACTTGTATGTGGTGTTTAGTATCTAGAAATGTTGATAACAAAAGTACTCAAAATAATCCAAATACCAAAATTCCAATTTTATATTGATTATAAGAGTACCTACTCAAATAGTTGTAAGTATCCAGAGTGGTCAAACTATCTTAACAATCGGTCTTCCAGAATTGTCAGTTAGTAGAGTGACATCTATACAAGTAGGTGGCCCTTTGCCATTTGACACGAAGGTGGATTATTGAGACTCCAAATAAGTTCTATTTGAATTTTTATTCTTTAATAATTTAATTAACTTTTTACACAATATTATAAGTGTCCAGTCTCCTCGACATGTCTTGACATCGCACAGACTATCGAGAGTGTACATAGGCATAGACATAGAGTATTCATATTCACATGACTATGGTAACTATCCAGTCAAGTATAATTTCAAAAAATCTACTCTACTACTTATAAGTATTTATACCAAACATATCCATCCATCTACTAATTGTAAAAATCTAAGTATTGATATTTATTTATTTCAAAAATTGGTTGTACCTAAATAATAAATTACAACTCGACTTTCAAATTCCACACACAATTAAACCACGAAATAAGATTTTGACTACAGATAAATTACAAAAATAGACAATGCTACCAACCTCTAAATAATTCCCCAACATGGCGCCCGGGGATGGAACGGAGAGGTTCTATTCATAGACATATGATAACACAAGATGGCAGCAGGATATGTAGTATGAATACATGTCAGACGTAATAATATTCCTATTGTTGATTTTAAATGACAGAAATAATTATCTGCACGCCATGATCTTAAATTAAAATTAGGTAGGCAGTTTTCGTAGCTGTATGTTGACGGAGAAAGAATACACGTATCACCACCCCATCTCAATCGAAGGGTGTCGTAAGAGGCGACTGACGGAACAATACGCAGACGATATCACTACGAATGAAGAAAAATCTCGATGAAAACCCTGTTCCAACCTGTCTGCCCATAAACCACTGTCATACCGCTGACATTGCATAAAATGTCATTAAATTTTAGACTTTATGTTTGAGGTATAAAGTCCAAAGTGAAAAGACAAAGAGTTTATAACATTTTTCATTCACTCTACAAGATTATCGTTTAATTTTAGACTTTAACCGTATAAAAGTAAAGTCTAAAGTTAAATGTCATTGGTTACAGTGTCAGTGGTACCGCAGTGGTTTTGCTATGAAAAAATAATAGCTGAATCAGAGGCTGGTCAGCGTGGAAACAGTAGACCAACAACAATAGTAAAACAACAGTGGACTGCAAACTGCAAGAGTCTAATTGACTGAGGTACCTAGTTATTGTCAATCCTATGACATATGGAAACAAGTTCAGAAGAAAAAGGCCACCCTATCATCCCGTTGGTGCCATAGGATGTGATAGAATAGGGCTGTTCCCTATCCGTCAGTAAACATATAGGCCATTACAAAGTGCCGTCTTCACGGCTATACGCTCCGCCATATTTAGGTAGAACTGACAAACAGAATTGGCGAAATGTGGGTGTCAATAAACCTTTGCCTGTCGCTTCAGGGATTAATAGGCGTGAATATTTATGTATGTATGTAAGAAAATAAGAGAAAATGGCTCACAGAACTTCACATGCGTGCCAGTAAAGTCATTGCTGTCGAATCCTCTCTTTTTTTGAAGTGAAAACTTCTTTAGCGGCGTTGGATGGGTAAAAAGTGTTAAACTCGCGTCAGGTTCACTTGAACTTTGAACCGTAACCGACGACTAATGTCATACAACATAAGCTACAGATTGTTAATTTTGTCAGGTACGCTATGAAGCTTCGTAGTTTAGCGGTAAGCGCTTCGACTGTAGGTCCTTATGGTTTTAGATAGTACCGGGTTCGAACCTGGGCTTCTGACACTTTTTGTGATTATTTTTTCTTTTTGTAATTAATTTATTACTATTTGTGATTATTTTTTCTTTTTGTAATTCATTAATTTCTTCTGATACAAAATTAGTGATAGGTTCTATGATTGGCGATATATTATAGGTATGGTATGGTATGTTCTTTTTATCTTTTTCTCTGTATATAACGAAGAAAGAAAGAAAAAGTTTTCACTTCTGCCGGCACTCCCGGAGTGCAACCCGTCTTTTTTTTCAAATTGATGTTTAAAGTAACTCTAATAATGACATCCACCATCTTTTTTTTAACTGTTCAAACCTAATGGCGCGAAGATGGATGTTTGGTGATCTGTGGTCCCGAAAATAACACTGTTTAAAAGAATTGTTGCCGGATGGGGAAGTGTTGTTGACAGATAGTTTTTTTTAATGACGCGTGTTGAGACTTGTGATTTTTATAATATGAGATAAGAGTTTTGGCGCGAACGTGAACTGATATTGTGGTATTATTTTATTTTCCAAAATTCGTGTGAATTCGGTGGAGAAATATGGTGAATTGTTAGACATAACGTCTTGGACAACTCATAAAAGTGTAAGAAAGTTTTCGTTCCAAATCTCCTGAGGGAGCTTTCAAGTAAAAACCCCACAATTTTACTGAGGCAGGAATCATCAATCATCGTCATCATCATGAAAAACTATTGTATTGAAGATATTTAAGTTTTAGGCTGATGGCTTTGTGCCTTCCTATTATAATCAATAATACAAAAATATGACATAATGATGATAAGCGTTGAAAATATTATGGTCACTGATACGATTAGAACCTTTGGGATATTTACCATGCCGGATACCGATAACACCATGATCACTCTTGCTTGCTTGCATGTGCTTGCAACAGCGCGGCAATCTCGGAAACTCTTAATAAACAAAATGGTTAATATCCCGATAGTTTATTTTATAACTGTGACATATATATAATAGTAAAATAATAATGATACATTGTACACTAGACTTTGCCTCTCATTTCCACCTACGCTTTTATCCCTACAGAGGGCGCCTCGTAATGGCCAATGTTAGGTGTCATCTACGTAGATTTCATTGTTTGTCTCTTCAAATCTGACAGCTATAAGTTTGTTATATTGTCACAGAACAGATGGTTATTGTCGTTTTGCCATATGCTGCTGCTATCTACAATAAGTTTTGCGTCGGCATCTCCATTCCTCTGTGCACTTCCTTTGCTGGAAGAAAACTCAACTCTAAGTTAAACTCGCCGGCCTTTAAGGTGGGAGTACGCCCTTTTCTTGAAGGTTAGAAGGTCGTATCGGTCCGGAAATACCGCAGGCGACAATTCATTCCACAGTTTAGCTGTGCGAGGCAGGAAGTTTCTGGAGAAACGCACAGTTGAGAACTGCCAACAAACCTGCCAATCTAAGTGATGAGGATGAAAATGTTGTCGCGTAAGGCGATGGCGGAAAAATCTTGTTTGTTTGTATTGAAAATGCTTTGAAACTACTGAACCCATTTAAAAGATATTTTACGAATAGAAAGCCATATTATTTGAGTAGGTATAACATAAACTACAAAACACTTTATGGTGCAAGTGGTACCGGCAGTGGATGCTGGCACGCAGGTCGACGCGGTATATTTCGACTACAGAAAGGCATTCGGCACCGTTGATAACCTTACCTTAACCTATATCCATTTAAGGAAGCTAGCTGACATAGGATGTACGCAGCACATGCTGCAGTTTTTTGCTAACTACATAAGGGATCGGCTACAATACGTCGATTACAACGGGTCCATATCTAAGACATACTATACCAGGTCCGGAGTGAGTCAGGGTAGCATTTTAGGACTTCTCGAGTTCCTCATAATTGATAAACGACCTGCCAGAGGTTTTTCGACATGGTACATGTTTATTGTTTGTAGATGACCTTAAGTTGCTACTCGAGATTCGGAATAGGTCAGATTGTGAACGCTTACAAGACGACATAAATAAAGTGATAGAGTGGACTCAGATTAATAAACTCTCCTTTAACGTCTCTAAATGCTCGGCTATGTCATTCACCAGAGCACATAACCCTATACAGTACGAGTACAAGGTGGACGACGTACAGATTTGGCCGGTAACAGAGGTAAGAGACCTGGGGGTGATCGTCACTCCACATCTAACGTTCCGGGAGCATATTAATAGGATATGCAAGAAAGCATATAGAAACTTAGGTTTTGGGTTGAGACAGTCCAGTGGTTTCACTAACATAACTACAGTAAAAGTGCTGTATGGCGCTTTAGTTAGGAGTCATCTGGAACATAATGCAGTCATATGGTCTCCTTGGGAAGATAAATACTGCGTTATGTTAGAACGCGTTCAAAATAAATTTTTAAGACACTTATATTTTAAATTATACGGAGTGTACCCTTTTTATTCATTAATGTATCCAACGTTGTTTGTTTTAGGTATGGTGGGGTACAATCATCTTAAGGTACGCGAGAATACGCGCTTGCGCTATATGTAATTATGTTATTACGGAGAGTAGAGCACAACGCGGGAGTGTTGAAGCACCTTCAGCTTAACGTGCCGGACGGATGTGTCTAAACGTAGACATCCACCGCTGTTACGTGTACCAGCTACCAGCAGCTAGGACTAACTTACGCGCAAAAAATCCGCTAACACGTACAATACGGCAGGCCGACCACGTAAGGAACAGCAATCACCGAAATATGCGCCGCTATCGCGCAGTCATCGCGCGATCGATCGCGGATCGCAAAAAAAAACGGTACTACCTAAATTTCGATTGCTAATCGCTCGCTGATTGTTAATTATGCACTTATGGCTGTGATACTAGCGCCAAAAGCCATTATGTAGCAATCTCTTGAAACATAGGAATAACTCTTTGGAGAGTCTATAGTGACCTTTGAACTCAGCGGAACTTAAGTCCAAAGCTTTGGCTGTATCACGAAGGCTACGCCGCAATCGTGCTGTGTTTCTTCTTTCTACTCGTCTGCTTTCAATCTCAAATGCTTCAAACAAGAGTATAGCACGAGCCATTACGTTATCGAAGTTGACTAACAATAAAGGAAAAATGGTTGAAGGCACAACTTTTTATAAACTAACACGCACACAGTTTTTCTTTAATAAACTAGGGAAATATATTATAAATTTGTCGTAGTAAACGCTAAATATACAAGAAATTTTGATTAATTAACATAGCCATCGGCAGGCAATCGGTCAACATGTCATTGTAGTAAGAAGGTTATCGCAGTTTCACACTTAAAGCTTGCCGCTTGCTGTCACTAGACCATCAAAAACGATACGTTTACATGACAGAATAGACAAATTCTCGGATAGTTTGAGGGAACTCACAAAAGTTATAATGTTTATTGTTTGCTATAGCACATTCACGGGGGTGCCCGGTATGTAATTTACATTTACACTAGCGTCACTATTTTATGGTAGTGTAAAAGTTATAAATAAATAAATGAATAAATATATCATCACGCTAATAACCAAGGGAACGGAGCAGTAAACGTAAATGTCAATAAAGCCAGGTAAATTTCCATACATTATTTGAAATCTATTAAGTTCTATGAAATATGGGTTATAGGGGTGCAATGAGGGGTTCAAAGTATGTCAAGACGAAGAGGGTCAGTTGAACAGAAAGTGCAGAGTAAACGGAGTCAGATATTCACGCGGGCGGAGCCGCAGACAGCAGCTAGTCTAGTATACACAGAACTCTTTGGTTGACATACTTTTAGGGTACCTCAAGAGAAATGAAAACAGAACCCTTATAAGACAATGACGTAATAGGACGTAGGCGGTAACATGGCGACTTTCAAAAATGGTTCAAAATTAATTGTCAATATTATTAATTCTTGAATAAAGCTTTCTGGTGCATTCGAGTGAAAACAAAAATTCTCTTTCTGATGCAGTCGGGTAAAAACAATGAAAGCAAAAGACACGTAAGTACCTAATATACTATCAAAATATTATTAATTTAAATCAATATAGCTTCGGACCAGACCGAGTCACAAACCAACTCCTGCAACATAATACAATTTACATCTCATCTTATACATATATTGTTATGTAGATACGCGCCTATACGAAGCTAGGGTCCCATAATTGGAGCCGGGGCCCCTCCAAACAACACGGAACTCGAAAATGCGGCTTCCGTATCCGGAATACGGAGCTATGTACTGCGGTATTGCTCGGAACTTATATTTTGAACCTAAAATGTGCTCTATACGTTCAAGTACATGTTTCTTGAGTATCTTATGAGGATAGCATGGGGTGCTTCGGCTGTAGACGAGCTCAAATTCACCAAGCATATAGATTATTACAAAACATTAAAGTTAGAACCTCGTTTGTCTCACGATTTAGGTCTAACATAAGTGTCCCAAGGTATACTGCGGTATGTGCTTATAACTTGAATCTGGGTTACCATGCAGTCAGAATTAAAGAGAATCAAAGAAGAATCATAGAATCAATTTCGTTTATTCAGTTTAGGCACATAAAGAGCACATATGAACGTCAAAATTGTACAGTCATGTCAAGAAATTACTAATGTAATATTAAATTAAGTAAATAAATCATTTGAGAATGATTCTTTCGCTGGTCAGTAAGTTGGTTACTACTACCGAGAACTGAGAAGAGACCAGCAAGAAACTCAGTGAACAATATTATAGTTTCTTTTTTAAAACATTTTTGAAGTGAAAACTTCTTTAGCGGCGTTGGATGGGTGTAAAATGTTAAGGAAGCGTCAGGATTAGTTGACCTTTGAACCGTAACCGACGACTGACGTCATACAAGATTACGTACAGACTATGTATTTTGCGAATTACAAAAGATATCGTTGTAGCTTAAACGGTAAGCACGTCGACTGTAAGTCCAAGTTTCAGATAGTATCGGGTTCAAACCACCTGGCCTTCAGGGATTTTTTGTGATTGTTTTTTTCTAATTATAATTTATTACTTTTGGTGATTATTTTTTCTTTTTGTAAATTATTACTTTTTATGATATTTTTTTCTTTTTGTAATTTATTATTTTTTGTGATTATTTTTTCTTTTTATAATTTATTAATTTCTTCTGACAGAAAATTAGCAGAAAATAAGTGATAGGTTCTATGATTAGCGCTATATTATAGGTATGGTATGGTATGTTCTTTTTTATCTTTTTCTATGTATATAACGAAGAAAGAAAAAAAAGAAAATGTTTTCACTTCTGCCGGCACTCCCAGAGTGCAATCCGTCTTTTTTTTTTTTAATAGATGTATATTGTGCGAGCAAGCAAAAAGATTAGGATGGTTAGTTCTATGGGATTTTTTTTTCTGCCACTTAGGCGGCAGACAAGCACACGGCCCACCTAATGGGCAGTGGTTACCGTGGCCTATGGACGTTTGCAACACCAGGGGCGTCACAATCGTGCTACCGACCCTGTAGATACCTTCTAATACCCTTCTTGAAGAACTGTTTAATATTAGCTGGGGATTTTCAATTGATAATATGGCAATACAAATGAATGACTTTTATCTTATCTGTATATTGTTGAGTTGT
The DNA here is from genome assembly GCA_949126895.1 of Eilema caniola. Lineage (NCBI taxonomy): Eukaryota > Metazoa > Arthropoda > Insecta > Lepidoptera > Erebidae > Eilema > Eilema caniola. The sequence goes on from OX421487.1 coordinate 4,586,775, forward strand.
GTGGTGTAGTGGTTAAATTTCTGTGGGAACACAACAGGTATAATACCCGCTTACGGCAAATATTGTATTACTAGTTTTTGGCCTGTGGGTCCACTCGTATAGTAGGTATTATTCCCTGTTCAGTGCAAATATTTGTATGCATGAATATGGTATTTGCATTGGTCTGGTCGTGCCTCGGAGAGCAAGTTAAGCCGTCTGTCTCGGTTGTCATACAATAAACATCTATGGCAGTCGTTACGGGTAGTTGGAGCCCTCAAAAGTCCAACAACTGGTCTAACTGCAATGCTTAGATATCGCCTTTGGGCTGTGGAGGTCAGATGGCAGTCGCTTCACGGATAATCCGCAGTTGGACTAGTAAAAGCGGACCCCAGACTCCAAGTTGATAGCTTCGGATGTGATTGGGATTAACGCTAGGATGAATGAAGAAAACTAGAGCTTGAGAAACGACCTAAGCTATCTTTGGTTGCGGTAGCCGACATCTACGCGGGCGGAGCCACGTGCACAGTATAGTTGATAGCACATTATTAAAATACAAAACCCGAGTGATGCTGAAAAGATCGGAACAAATCTCATTGAGATTTGCAAATGGGTACCGCCTTCTATAAAGCTTGTTTCGATCTTGTCAGCATCTGTCGAATTTTTTTTTTGATAATGTATTTTATCTTATACTTTTTAGTTATGAACTTATATATTTTTGTACTTATTCGTCTTTTAATTTACTTCATGTTGATACCCAACTCGCTAAATTTGGGTGATTTTTTTTATCAATTACCGCCGCTTTGTCTTTTTGAAGTGAAAACTTCTTTAGCGGCGTTGGATGGGTGAAAAGTGTTAAACTCACGTCAGGATCGCTTGACCTTTGAACCGTAACCGACGACTGACGTCATACAATATTAGCTATAGACTGTCCATTTTGCAATATTCTATAAATAGCTTCGCAGCATAGCGGTAAACGCTTCGACTGTAAGTCCTTATGGTTTTAGATAGTACCGGGTTCAAACCTGGTCTTATGACACTTTTTGTGATTATTTTTTCTTTTTGTAATTTATTACTTTTTGTGATTATTTTATCTTTTTGTAATTTATTCATTTCTTCTGAGAGAAAATTAGCAGAAAATTAGTGATAATAAAAATACAGCGCCAATCAATAGACCCTCTATTGATTGGCGCTGTATTATAGGTATGGTATGGTATGGTATGTTTTTTTTATCTTTTTCTATGTAGGTATATAACGAAGAAAGAAAGAAAGAAAAAGTTTTTACTTCTGTCGGCACTCCCAGAGTGCAACCCGTCTTTTTTTTATATACCCAGTGTCACCCTCACAGTAAATACAAATCTAACGACACCTCTCAAGTTAAAATCTATAGAGCCGTTCAGGCTGCAGAGCGTGCCAAACAATTATACATACATGCATACTCTCGAAAAACATAATCCTCCTTCTATTTTTTTTTTTTTACGTGCGGGAAATCCCCACGGATACCCCCCCCCCCCCCCCTTCGGAGCCGAAGGGGGAGGTTATGTCGGACTCGAACCGACTAAACCGCACGCCGTCTGTGGGTCGATGTGCTAGGCCGAAGGTGAGGTTGTCTTGTGACATATCCCTCGCACCCCGGCTGACCCAGGGCCATTCCTCTCGGTCTGGCCCTCCTCAGGAGGGGGGACCACGCGGTCCCCAACTCGCCCCCGGTATGGGGGGGGCGCGCATCGTCCTACGATGCGCGCCGCCGCCGTGGCCTGCTTCTGCTAGAGTGACGAGCGGCTCCACCCGTCACCCTCAGGCCCGCGCTCATGGGGGGCGGAGGTCGGTTTGCGCCCTCCGACGCCCTAGCCGCCTTCGAACGCGGCCAGCGATGTCCGCGAGTCTTTCTCGCTCGCTGCGCCGCGCCCGCTCTGCTGTCTCCTTCACGAGCATGACCTGCTCGCAGAAGGAGGCGCTGGCCGCCCACGCATCCGCGCAGCGGACCATCGCCGCGAGCAGGGTGGAGAGCGTGAGCACTCTCACCCCCAGGGCCGTCACAAGCTCCCGCCTCGGCGCTTCAAACGCCGGACACTCGGTGAGCGTGTGCAGCCCCGAGTCCACGCTCGCGTCGCAGTGATGGCACTCGGGCGTTGGCTCTATGCCCATCAGATGCAGGTACCGCCCGAAGTTACCGTGTCCGGTAATGACCTGCGTCTGACGGTACGAGAGGCCACCGTGTGGCCTCTCTAGCCACTCCCCCATGATGGGTCTTACCGCCGCAATCACGGCGTGCCCTCATAACCCTCCTTCTAACGCAGTCGGGCAAAAATTACATTAAAATTAACATCGTTACACACACACTCATAATTATGATAACATTAATATTTAATCAGCTGTCTGTCGACACGTTGTTCCATATGGTTAAATATTAAATTCCAAGTTATAACGTCTTCACAACTTAAATTAATTCCCTGAAGTGCCGTTTTGAAATATTTGTGTTTGAAGGGTGACGACACACTCGCCTACAAATCTCCTAAGGCGTAGGCGAGATGTAATGACGTCCACATTTTACTAAATATAGATTTTCAGTCCCACGTAATAGGAGGCATGTCTATTGCTATCTATAACGGACATTGTCATAGACTGTATGTTTGGAGAGCAGCCCTTAGTCACCCCCGAGGAGAGCCAGACCGAGAGGAATGGCATTGGGTCAGCCGGGGTGCGAGGGATATGTCGTCGACAACCTCACCTTCGGCCTAGCACAACGGCCCACAGACAGCGTGCGATTTAGTCGGTTCGAGTCCGACATAATCATGCACGTAAAAATAAAATTAAAAAAAAAGACGGGTTGCACTCCGAGAGTGCCGGCAGAAGTGAAAACTTTTTCTTCCTTTCTTTCTTCGTTATAAACAGAACATACCATACCATACCATACCTATAATATAGCGCCAATCATAGAACCTGTCACTAATTTTCTGCTAATTTTCTGTCAGAAGAAATTAATGAATTACAAAAAGAAAAAATAATCACAAAAATTGACAGAAGCCCAGGTTCGAACCTGGAACTATCTGAAACTATAAGGACTTACAGTCGAAGCGCTTACCGCTAAGCTACGAGGCTTCTTAGTGTACCTAATAAAATAAACATTCTGTAGCTAATGTTGTATGACGTCAGTCGTCGGTTACGGTTCAAAGGTCAAGTGATCCTGACGCGAGTTTAACACTTTTTACCCATCCAACGCCGCTAAAGAAATTTTCACTTCTAAAAAACCCTGAGTCGCTTTCTACGACACTCACGGTAAAAGATAGGGTACAATGCTCTCCGAGTTTAGTACAACAATTCCTTTAGGGCACTGATTGGGGCTACCCCGTTACTGTAGCGCGTCGTTAATGTTTGCACAAGAACGCACGGATGACTTACGCTATACGGCGTTAGAGGATATCTTCCCTGTGGCGCAGGACACGGGCGAGCTCAAACAGTGTCCTACAGGCAATTGTTCCTAAAATAGACTGTCCCGTGCTAAACCACTGGGCGGGACAGATAAGCAGCAGATCAATCAAGTGGGGTAAATGATACAGAATCCATTATTGAATTTAATTTGTTTTCATTTTAATTTATTTAGTTTAATTGAATTTGGCTTACATCATATATCTGGTTTTATGTTATTGACTTTGATCTGATTTTACCTGATGGATTTTGATTTAATTTTATTTGATTGAATTTGATATGATTTTGATTAATTTTATTTCATTTGATTGAATTTGATTTGATTTTGTTCAATTTAATTTAATTTGATTTTATGTAATTTGAGTTGTATTTACTAACCATAGATGTAAAAAGAATTATAACTAACAAATTGAGCCCTGTTGCCATTAATAAAATAAATTTATTATTTTTATATTCCACGGGGAGCCAACACGGCATACAGTGTTAGAGACTGCTATGATGACCGGCAAACTTGGTGACAATATACTCTAGTTGCGCAAAATTCGTTTTTAGGTATAATAGGTGGGGAGCACGCCAATCAACCGATTATAGATTAAAACTGTTGCTCGCGTGGATCTCAGTTATCGCTTAGTATTGAGTCAACGCTATAAAGCCTTATTTTTTTCTAAAATAAAAGTAGCCTAAATTACTTATTATTACATCAGCTACCTGCCAACAAAAGTCCCGTCAAAATCGGTCCAGCCATTTCTGAGATTAGCCGGAACAACCAGACAGACAGACAGACAAAAATTGTAAAAAATGTTATTTTGGTGTATGTACTGTATTATATTCATATATGCATGTAGAAAAAGACGGTTATTTCAATATTACAAACAAACACTCCAATTTTATTTATATGTATACCTAGATGTATAGATTAAACTTATCACGGGCTCAAAGGTCTTGCACTTATTATTTTTATTTGTTCAAACTATTCCATTTTTTTTATACCTTCAAAGTACAGACACAACATATTTCCAATTTTATATCAGCTTTTGCCCGCGGCTCCGACCGCGTGGATGTCGGTTATCGCTATAAATTGTAGCCTATGTGTTATTCTGATGTATAAGCTATATTATTGTAATGTTTCATTAAAATCCATTCAGTAGTTTTTACGTGAAAGAGTAACAAACATCCATTCATCCATGCTTACAAACTTTTGCGTTTATAATAATAGTAGAATCACTTTGGAACTGTTATTTCGCTTATAACACAATTCCTAACACACAAAACAGTGTTATCACCAGGAAACCCGAGCTTATCACTGGTCTGTTACCGCCAGTGATATGCACTGTCGATGTATAGGTACGTATCGATTATTTAGTTCTATAGGGAACTAGCTGGAACAAATCAATCAAACCTATCACAGGCATCTGCTGGACATTGGCCTGTAGACCAAAAGCTATTCCTGCTTTGTCTTCTACACTGACAGCACAGAAACTCTCTGTGTTTACCAGGTCAGCAGCACGCGTGTGACTTTCCTGGCGTTGCATCCATAGGCCACAGTAACTTCTCTCCATCAGGTGGACCGTGTGCTCGACTGCCACCTCAAAGGTATAAAATATACGACGGGTTGCACTCCGGGAGTGCCGGCAGAAATGAAAACTTTTTCTTTTTTTCTTTCTTCTTTATATACAGAGAAAAAGATATAAAGAACACACCATACCATACCTATTATATAGCGCAAATCATCGAACCTATCACTAATTTTCTGTCAGAAGAAATTAATGTATTACAAAAAGAAAAAATAATCACAAAAGTAATAAATTAGAAAAAGAAAAAAATAATCACAAAAAGTGTCAGAAGCCCAGGTTCGAACCCTGTACTATCTGAAACCATAAGGACTTCCAGTCGAAGCGCTTACCGCTAAGCTACAAAGCTTCTTAACGCACCTAATAAAATAAACAATCTGTAGCTGTTGTAATGTTGTATGACGTCAGTCGTCGGTTGCGGTTCAAAGGTCAAGTATCCTGACGCGAGTTTAACGCTTTTTACTTATCCAAAGCCGCTAAAGAAGCTTTCACTTCAAAAAACTAACACTTCTCAATTCGTTCGTCAGAAAATAGTTAATATGATGTCTGACAGCACTGGGATCTTGGAATACAAGTGTCACTTACAAAAATGCACCACACAATGCAGCCAATCGCACGGCGAAATTCAGTTAGCCAAACTTGAAAATAGAACGACGCGAACGCGGACTATAAACGGAAGAGACTTTTTTAAACCTAGAACGCTGTTCCATTTGTTTTGTTTTTTTTGTTTCGTATTCCGTAGGCACTGGTAACCTACTTATTCGAATTGATTTTTATCAAAGGGTAACTTTGAACGCTATCGCTAAGTGCTATGGATAATGTTGCCTGTGCTTTGATTTTATAGTCGGCGATTAAAGATGGCCGTCGAGAAATATTGACCGTTTACTGTAGGTATAGACACAGTCTTCTTCTTCATCCTAGCGTTAATTCCAGTCGCATCCGAATTACCTTGGAGTTTGGGATCCGCTTTACCAGTCTAATTGCGGATTTGACTAAACTTCGATATTTTCTTTTTAGCGACTGCAAACAGCCCAAAGGCGATATCGAAGTTTTGTTAGATCAATTGTTGAACTTTTTAGGGCTCCAACTACCCGTAACGACTGCCATAGATGTTCGTATGACACAGTATTTTTAACAAAATGTATCGTGAAAACGGCTTCAAATATGCGTTAGCGAGGCATCACTTGTGCGTTTGGCTGTGCTGCGTCGCGTCGTCGCATCGGAACAACGCATTGTGTGCCACACCTGCGTTGCGTTGACGCTGCGAAAACGCAACGCAAGAAGGAGGTCGCGCCTAAATTCAATTCAGGCTTTTGCTGCGTTGTCGGAGCTCAGCCCCTCTAGACAAGTGGCAATTCGCTAGCTGGCGTTTGGTGGAATAGAATGACGAATATATGGGATTTGACGTATATGACAGTCGTTCACGCATGTCAAATACGTCAAATCCCATACATTCGTCATTCTATTCCATCAAACGCCGGTTAGCGAATCGCCACTTGTCTAGAGGGGCTGGTCACCTTCCGCTTCGATGCAACGGTCTAATGGGGCATGACATCACTACATAGTATAAAACAAAGTCTAAAATCTTTAAAACTACGCAGCGGATTTTGATGCGGTATTTTTTATAGATAGAGTGATTCAAGAGGAAGGTTTATATGTATAACACATGTTTAATATAGTAGAGGGTGCAACGGGAACGGGATCTGACGCCACGCGGCCGAAAAAATGTTGCCGGTACGAAGTTCGCCGGGTTAGCTAGTAAAAAATACGGCGAACGACGTCGAGACGACGCTGCGACGACGCAACGCAGCGCAACGCACTAATGGGGCCTCGCTCTTATGTGTGAGTGAGCTAATGTCAAATTGTTCTTTACATTAGGCCAACTAGCATGGTATTCTAAATTACCCATTTATAATGAAACGCAAACTGTATACCTACCTAACTGCCGTAAAATTGGTCACTCGTCTCTGCTTATACCCGTTACGTAAATTATACGTGAAATGTGTGTCATATGAAGATCGGAATTGAATACACTAGCTTTTGCCCACGGCTCCGCCTTCGTGGATATCGGATATCGCGACCAAACATAACCTATTTCCTTTCTCAAGGTCTAATCTACCCCTGTAGGTACCAATTTAACATTTTGAACATTTAAGAGAACAGTGAATCTGTAATTTCAGTTATTTTTCTCTAAGATTTTTTATACTCTTCAGTTTTTGAAGTCGGGTTTCTTTTAAACGTAGTTTTTTTTTGAAGTATCAAATATAGGTACTATTAACAAGAACTAAATATAAAAGAATAAATTATAAACAAAAATTAGAACGCGTCGTGAAATTTCTCTGCATCGCAAGCCTCTTGTGGTAACGTTCCCAGAAGACTGGACTGGCAGGATTGTCACGTTGTATGACAATGCTTAATCTCTGACCTAAAAAGAGGCCAGCCTTTTCTGGTCACGAGAAGCGTCGGCCATACGCTTCGCAATATTCGCAAACTGTTAAGAAATGCAACTTAACGCGAATTTGATAGTCAGAAAAGGATTTTTTATTCATTCATAGGTACTTTGACACACTGTCTTTTGAGGCAACTCGATACCGTGTCACTAGCAAGTGCTGTCGAAATGTTACTGTTTACATTATATTATCTTATCTTTTTCTTATCCGCATATCTTTACTCAGATGATCTCTCAAACCTTGTCTATGAGATTAATTTTTTTAGATCCAAATAATATTAACCAGCCTCGTGGTTCCCGGCAGAGTCAATTTGGGCCACCACTTCTCATCCCATGTGGTGTCGTACAAGGTAACTAAGGGATAGGGCTGATTAACATCAGACAGATATGTACAGCCCAGACTCAACCTCAGAGCGATGGCAATAGTGCCCGGAATACGGCAATAGGCTATTACGTGGGACCAAAATACACTGATTAAAAATGTCTTATGACATATAGAAATACATTGAAATGTGTGAAACCATCCCTGCCCCTAGCTAGTTTTGTGAAAACTATATTACGAGAATCAGTGTTTTTCATTTATCCATAGGTACGTAATAATGTCATTTATAGTAAAAAATACATATAAAATAGGGCTCTGATTCCGCTATTATTTCTTTCATAGCAAAACGACTGACGCACCACTGAGACCGTAACAAATGCCATTCAACTCTAGACCCTACTTTTATAAGTACTGTTAATGTCCAAAATTAAATGACAATCTTATAGAGTAAATGAAAAATGTTCTAAACTCTTTCTCTTTTCATTTTGGACCTTACTACTTGCAGTTTAAGTCTGAAATTCAATGACACAACAAAATGTCAGCGGCATGAAAATGGTGTTGCTGTATCATAAAATTAGCAGCATTGGGGGCCTGAAAAGTAGTAAAATATCATGGAATATTATTTAAAAAACCAAAATAACATGTCAACAAATATGCCAGCAATCTGGAATTGGTGCGAGCGCGTGTGTGTGTGGGTGTGTGTGTACACAGACGACAAAAGAGATATGGTTACACTTTTCATATTATAAACTTGTATGTAAAGGTGCCACCGTATCTGCTTCGTACGTGTGTTCGTGCGCTTCTACACACACCCTTGGTGAAATGTGGATGTAACTGACCTCTGCCTAACCCTCCGGCGATAAAGGCGTGTAAAATGTAAGTAATATTAATCATCATCATTGTGTGGTAAGGTTCTGTAGCAGGTATGTTCGGGTTTTCCCTAAATAACAAGTTTGAAAAACTTATCTGCCTTGCTCATCAGCACTTTATCACACTGGTGACTCCGACGTGATCAGTTGAATGCTGTACCACTGAGCTGGGATATGGCAGGCGAAGTGATCTAGATCATTCGTTGAGTGGCGGTATGCCATAAACTTATACGAATGATCTAAGATAGACACTCTCGGTTCAGCGTTCGTCAAAAATAGTTACTAACCCGCAGTTGTATATTTATAAAACTTTTGTCATTGATTACGATATTCAAGTTCTATCTCTAATTAATGTTCTATCTCTCTGTCTTAATCTTCCTCTTATTGTGGCGTATAAATTCTTCTGTGCTGTGCTGTATAACTTTCTCCTTCTGAACTTATTCTACTGTTCTGTGTGTGTACCGTACCTACTGTGTTGTGTATGTGACCAGAATACATGGACCCTTACAAACTGTGAGTACACTTTTAATTTGGTCACCCGAACATACCTGCTACAGAACCTTACCACAATTGCGTTAGTCAGCCTCCATGGCGTAGCGGTACGCGGCCGCTACGCAGGAGGTGCGGGTTCGATCCCCGTTCAATCCAAATATTTGTATGCATGAATATGGGTATTTGCAATGGTATGCTCGTGCCTCGGCGAGCACGTTAAGCCGTCGATCCTGGTTGTCATAAACATCTATGGCAGTCGTTACGGGTAGTTGGAGCACTAAAAATCCAACAACTGGTCTAGCTACAATGCTTCGATATCGCCTTCGCTTAACTAGCTTGTGTTATGGAATCTAGAATGCGGATAAACATACTTAGATACTTTTTTTTGTAAATACATACATAATATACATAGAAACACCCAGACCAATGCAAATATACATATTCATGCATACAAATATTTGCACTGAGCGGAGTTTAAACTTTAGTTAAATGCCTAACTGAATGGAATATAGATTAAAGTGTGATCCGTGATTTCGAAATATATACCACGGGTGAAGCCAGGGCGAGTTGGGCTAGTATTAAATAAGATTATATTAATCACAAAATCTTTGCGTCGTCTCGTTATCTCAAAGGAGTATTGATATCAATCCAATCTGTCATCGCTTGTCAATATCTAGCGAAAGATTAGATTAAATATTGATAATAATATAACTATACTTTGCTTGAGAAGTAGAACATATTAGGTCGACGGTCCTTACATATGAAATTGCCGAAATTTTCTTACAGATTCATGAGTTCGTTCGTTATTCCTATAATTTGATAGCTATTTCCATTATTTTATACTTTGAAAGTTGATTGCAAGATTTTACAACTCAACTCTGTATTAAATTTTGTTTGTTTTGGGCGCTTGATAAATTTAATTCGATCTTCAAAAACAGTACTTCCTAAATGCTATCCATTTTGAAGATCAATTTCGTATTACTTTTTTACAGCTGTCACTTTTCAAAAATGTAATAAAAGTTGCCGTTAGCTTAAAAGTGTCTCATTGATACACAAAAAAAAAATCTGTAAATTTGGATTTGCCATTCCTAAAAAAAATGAAAAAATGTTAGTAGATTCCTCCAATTTTTTCAGTAAAACGAAAAGTGTGATTTCAACGCTGGTGGTAGAAATTTGATTCGGCCGGGTGGGTATCCGTACCACCGTGCACGATTGCGAACAACCCTTCATAGTAATCCAATCCCGGTTGTATTGCGTCCAGGGGTCAGCAAATGCATAGCCGGGCAGGGGGATTGTGGTCGCAGCACTAGTGGGACCGGTGGGTGTAACGTGGTGCGCAGACGACAATCCTCTTTTGATGAGGCCGTCAGGCTGAGTGCCACCATTGTTAACATGCTACGTGTATTTAATGGTGACACTCTTTCCTGAGACTTTGCTTTCAGCTTACCACTAGGCGAGGTGAAGTCAAATTGACGTGTCCTATATATATTTAAACAAACGGGGCGTAATAAATGTCTTCCACTTCGTTATAAGCATGGAGACTAGAAATAAGGAGGACAATCTAGTATTTGAAAAGTGTCCGTCAAAATAAATGTGTTAAATTAGTGTGGCGCCACATTAGCATCAAATCAAATCAATAACCGTACTATTTACAGTTTGCGAAATAAAATTACTCTAAATGCACGTTTTCTTTAAGGTTATATTTACTAAAATATTTTGTACAACGTAAGTTGTTGAAATTCTCAATAATTAAGTAGGTACTTTAGTCGACAATGATATAACAATTGCTACATTGATACCATACCCTGTGCCTCCACCAGCGCCATTGTGGAAGGTTTTTGAACTGTTATTTAGCGCATACAGCTGGACACTTTTTCAACTTTTCTCCCATTTGAGATTGTCCTCCTTCTGCTCTAATCTCCATGGTTATAAGTTGACATACACATACATTACATCCTATGACATGCACACATTGACAGTTTAATAAAGCTTACTTAAACATGAGCGCGTATTTCACGCCATTTTTTACAGTTTTTTACAATGCAAGTACTATGACTGTAAATACCCAAAAGTGCAGGCAGATGTGTATTATCACCAAACACCAACAATGATTTTCAGTCTCACGTAATACGAGGCGAGCCAGACGACAAGCGGACATCTTATCATGGGTTATAAATTTACTGTTCCGTTAGGAAGTAATGGAGTGACCTTATTCTATTTCACTGCAACCAAAAGGGCACAAAAATGCGCATTGCGGGAGATTATTGGCCTACTGTTTCCACGCTGGCCAGTTGAGTTGGTACAGAGTTTTATTTCGAGTGTTCCTTCTCTCGCAGTGGTATCGTCTGCGTATTGTTCCGTCAGTCGCCTCTTACGACACCCTTCGGATGAGATGGAGTGGTGATACTTGTATTCTTTCTCCGTCAACACCATTTTGTGTGTTTTTTATCAAAATAGAACACTAAAAGAAACTGTCGTTACCATGTATAGTTCTAATTTGCATGCGTATCAGGTGAATGACTGATAAAAACTTTGGTACTGTACAACGCACTTTGCTGTTGGCAAGCGTGTTATATTTTTATCCTACTTCAAAAAAGAAGAGGTTCTGAGATAGTCTGACATGTTTGAATAGAGTATTTTTTTATGTAGGATACGTCAGCTACATACATACCTACACGTAGCATGTTCAAAAGGTGGCACTCAGCTTGACGGCCTCATCAGATGATTTTTCACGCCCCGCTTAAGACTTTGTAGTGTATCGTTTGTAGTAAAACATATACTCACACCTATTTCCTTCCGAGGTAAGCAGAGAACTACTCTCTTTAGACAGAAACAGATGACATGGATCCATTGGCCTGGGGGTGATAGATGGAGCCCCCTGGGGGTGACAGATGGAGCCCTCAGGTATACTATATATTTATATACAGGGTGGAAGATTTTCACCTTACCTGGTGGGGAAATATTCAAAATACTATAGATAAAGTTAGGTCTACTCGAAATACGAAATAATAATACCACTCAAAGCGAACATTCCTTTATTTTGTAAAGGAAACAAAATTGTACTAAAAAATATTTTTTTCGAAAACTCGCTTGATACCGCATGGCATCAAACGAGGTATCGTTTGATTGCAATCATATTGCAATCAGTTGCAATCATAAGAGTCAAATCTCTCTAACAAACATGGTAGATTATATGAAACGAAATCCATTAAATCTAAACTATTAAATCCAATGCAAATCAGCCGTTCAATTAACTTCCTAGGCTTTTCACTAAACGGCGCCATTCAATGAACTCAATAATGCTCATTATTTCTGTGGTTATAAAAAATAGAATAACCGCGAAGGAAGTGGAGCGGCGCTCCCGCATTAGCCTTCTAACCTCACCTATCCTAGTCGGATTGCGCAGCTATCTCAATAAATCTATCACAAATTTTCTGTGAATACACCTCTATTTACCCCCTTGGGGATTAACAGGTGTGTGTATATGTATGTAAATATCACGTAATTTTCTATCTTATTTCGGGGCCCTATCTAACGAATGGCCTAAGCAAGCCAGCCAGGTTATTAAAGGCAGTTAATTGGACGGTTGATTAAGGTAGTTGGCTGCAACATTACCAGAATACCAAATATCTTATCTTATCTTATGTTACTGGGGTGCGTGCTTTGGAGCTATCGCGGACGCTTCGACCCTATTGGATCCTTTGTGTCAACCCCATCCTGGCCCCTACGTTTCGGGAGGGATAGCCCTCTCTATTAGGGTGGTTATTCCTCTTATTTGTAGATGCCTGTAATCCTCTGGTTTTGGATAGCCCATCCCGAGAAGATCCATACGATGTCTTCCTAAGGCGTGGCACTCGCACAGTATGTGTTTCATTGTTTCATCGCCCTCCCCGCAGTGTCTGCATTTTGCGTCGTTCGTGATACCAATCTTGCTCAAGGTGTACTTTGTGCAGTAGTGGCCAGTGAACGCTCCTATTATTTTCCGGATTTTGTCCCTGCTGAGATTAATTATTTTATTGCTCAGCCTTCCTAATTCATTTTACTTATGAATTCTTTCGAATGTGTTAGTTACCAAATATGTGTTAGAATACCAAATAAATAATTGGCTTTATTTCAATGAGTTACATTCGCGTGTAACTTCAGACTGTATACCTTTTGCTTAGAAAAAGTTATAGGATTCGGTACACAAAAATTGAACACCAGCCTCTCTAGACAAGCGGCAATTCGCTAGCTGGCGTTTGATGTAATAGAATGGCGAATGTATGGGATTTGAGATTTTTTGAAATTATACTTGACTGGATACCATCGACCGGCATGATTGTGTATATGATATGAATACTCTGCTAACTTAGATAATACTGGAGAACCGAATTCTGGATACTTACAACTATTTGAGTACTCTAATAACCAATATAAAATTGGAATTTTGGTATTTTGAGTACTTTTGTAAGCGACATTTCAATGATGCTGACTGTACCTCCGTCCTATAGAATACTGCGGCCCTAATAACCTCGTTTTGTATTCCCAGTGGTAAGTAGGGTAGTCAGAGCTCACTGAAGAGTTTATGTGCTGTCAGTGTGAAGACCAAAGGCTATTCCTGCTTTGTCTTCTACACTGACGTCGCAGAAACTCTCTGTGTTTACAGGGTCGGCAGCGCGAGTGTTACTCCCCTGGTGTTGCACACGTCCATAGGCCACGGTAACCACTTTCCATAACGTGGACCGTGTGATTGCCTGCCACTTTAGTGGTTTAAAAAAACAGATTGAAACAGGGCTTTTCAGTAGTTATCTACGCATGTTGAAATCTCATCTGTCAGTCGAAATTGGCCTTTATTCACACAGTTTGTCCCAAAACCTAATATTAAAGTGGGTTATCTGTATGTCTGTACACTTGATGTTCCAACGCTCAGTTAACATTCTTATCTATAGAGCAGGTGGATAAAATGCGTAACACTAATATTTAGGAACCTGTTAGTTTGTTTTGCATATATTTGTTAGCTTTATCAATTCTAGTTTGTTAATCAACTGGATTCTTGAACCTTTCATAATTGATAATAAAAAAAACTATGTTTAAAAAAACTGACTTCAAAAACTGAAAAGTATTTTGAATTTGAATTTATTTATTTCATTATTCATTGTACAATAATAATATCTACACAGTTTCTTAGCCTATCGTGCGTAATAATATGTAGTAAGGGCATAAGAATCTTAGGTATGTATACTGATTATATACTTATTTACATAATAAGTGTCCCTAGGTCTTATAAATAAGTATTTAAGTATATTACATAGTATGCGCCTGAACTAGGTAATCCTGTGTTTCAGGCGCCCAGTGCAATTTATTAATAATTCTTAAATGCTCAACATGATATTACTGTTAAGTACAACAATCAATACAATGCTAAATTGGGTCACTACTGCTAACTAAAATAACTAAAATATAAAATAACTCAGAGAAAAATAACTGAATTTACACTGTTCTGTTAGAAGTCAGTACCTAGCCCGAGAAGTCATATTTCAATTGATTGCGACACAGCAGTTCACTCTACTATACACATAATAATCTATGGCAGTTCAGGCACCACAAACGAAATTGTCACCGACTTTTTTTTTTACTTTTCAGTATTTGTAATAGGTTGTTCTTAAAATTGTATTAATTTTGCCCCCATTCAGTCATTTAATCCAATTCAGCCTGCCTTCCACTATAGTTTTTGAGATTTGTTTCATAAGATTGACATATTGCTCTCAATAACACAAACGAGACATTCATGCTTTATATAATTAAGGAGTTCCTCCATAATTCAAGACTAGGTTATTCCAGCACGTCCCTGACCATCATAATGTAGCTTTTGTCACAGTATCATCCTAAAAATAACTAAAAAGCAATCATTTCCCTTTTCCTATTTGATTTTGAGGAGTTCTCTGGTGACACGAGTTTAAGGTCCAGTACCCATAAAATCTGTGAGTTATACTAAGCCCAATGCAATCGGTTCATAAACTACGAAAATATGGAACAATATAAACAATATGTCGATTAAAAATTTGATGTAAAATAATACAAAAATATTCATAAAATGAAAACTACTGGAACAAACTACATAGAAAATTTTATTCCCGAGGAGGGCCAGACCTTCCGAGGAGGGTCAGACCGAGAGGGATGGCCCTGGGTCAGCCGGGGTGCAAGGGATATGTCGCATGACAACCTCACCTTCGGTCTAGCACTACGACCCAGAGACGGCGCGGCGTGAGGTTTAGTCGGTTCGAGTCCGATATAACCTCCCCCTCCGGCTTCGGAGGGGTGGAATATCCGTGGGGATTTCCCGCACGAAAAAAAGGCAGAAAATTTTATGGGACCAAATGGGATCAACTATTCCACATCAAACTAAAAAAAATACATAAATTCCATAATATATCGATACGATACTGATCAGTACATTTAAATAAAAATTAAAAAAAAAAACCGAATTGAGAACCTCGTCATTATTGGAAGTCGGTTAATCAATTACAGTCCTCTGCTGGACATAGGCCTACCCCATTTATTTTTAAACTTTATGTAGGTACATACATAAAATTTGTACAAAAAGGAGTTATTGACAAAGGTATTATCTAACAGCCAACACATTGTTGAGAGGATTTGGCTGACCATTTCCACACTGACTGAGTTGGTACAGGGTTTTATTTCGAGTGTTCCTTCTCTCGCAGTGGTATCGTTTGCGTATTGTTCCGTCAGGCGCCTCTTACGACACCCTTCGAATGAGATGGGTAGGTGATACTGTATTCTTTATCCATAACCGAACTCACGAAGCATATCTGGAACGGCCAGCTACTCAGAATACACTATCAAATCTTGCTGCAGTACACATGTATCGACAGCATTGCAGCGTTTCCACATCCATTTAATCTTGTACCTGCAGTGGATACCCGCACTGAGATAAATCATTCAACAGTAATTCATTTCTAGTAAGCCTTGCGTGCCTATTGATAGGTTATTTAAACGTAACTACCTACAGCTTAACTGATACTGTCTAAAGACAGTAAACTCATTCTACGTAAATAGAAACAGCAACAATTTCATCATGATCCGGATACTTTGAGATAACTTACACTTCAAACTATATGACAACTACCATCGTTAGTCAAACCGCGAACACGGCTGCTGAAAAGTATTTTTTTTTTTTTTTATTGATAGACACCAACAGTATACATATACATCATTATTATAGTGAAATACAAGGTATAGTTCTGATATGTACACCAATTAAAAGCATGTACAGTTTACACCATAGGATAGCGTACGTTTTAAATGCTAATTAACAAATTGTGATTTGAAATTTAACAAGTACCTAGACAAAGTTTGCAGATTCTATAAAAACGATCTCGATACCTTTCTCCTGAAAATACTAAACGAGTCGTGGAAAATATCCAATTGGTCGAGCCCAAACGTCTTTCTAAAAGTATTTAATTTTATCTTTATTTATTTTGGAATTTTGATCTATTACGGATATGTCAACCCCATTGTACCTTAAATTCATAGTGGACACAGTCTTACAATGATTGCTATAATCTAGATAGGTGTATCTTACTATTAATATTATAAATGCGAAAGTTTGTGCGTGTGGATGAATGAATGAATGAATGGATGGATGAATGGATGAATGGATGTATGGATATTTGTTTACTCTTTCACGTAACAACTCAAGGGAGCGGAGCAATAATCATTAATGTCAAAATAAGTCGAGGACAAAGTTGAGAGATGAATTTAATGCTCAATACCGTCGGCTCAACACCAAGCGATAACCGACATACACGCGGGCGGAGCCGCGGGCAACAGCTAGTTTATTATGATGCTGAATCATTGCTAAATTATTATAATCAGGTGCCATAATTTTTGGGCGGCTCCAACTACTCGTACCCGTACCGACTGCCATAGATGTTCGCATGGCAACTGGGACTGACGGCTAAACGTGCTCTCCGAAAAATATCGAGACCAATGCAATTACCTATTCATGCATACAAATATTTGCACTGAGCAGGAATCAAATACACTATCGCCTTGCCATAGAGGCTGTATAGTACAAACTTTAATATCTACAAAACTGATCTAAGTACTTAGAAACTAAAATAAAAACAAGTCAATAGCGTGTTTCAAGTACACACATAAAACTATGTTCGTCTCTGTCTCACATTGTACGGTAGAGCGAGACGGCTGCTACACGTGAGGTGACGTCACAACATGGCCGAACAACCTTGGAAACAAACTGCACTGATAAGGATGGAGAAATTGCTAAACGTATTGTTTAGATTTTTTTTTCTATTTTTCTCGATAGTATTCACAAATGTTCATATTATACTTTGGAACATATATCTTGGGACATATTATATCTATTCGTGTGGTGAAGGAGAAAGAATACAAGTATATCACCACCCCATCTCATCCGAAGAGTGTCGTAAGATGCGACTGACGGAACAATACGCAGACGATATCACTGCGAGAGAAGGAACACTCGAAATAAAAGCCTCCCAAAATTGCCTATGTCCTGCCCTGGTAGGTACTAACTGACCCGGCGAACTTCTTACCGCCAATATTTTTCCGCCCGCGTGGCGTCGGATCCCTTTCCCGCCGCACCCTCTACTATATTAAACATGTAATAGGGGTTAAAGTATGAAATTGCCGTTTCATTGTAATAGGTACTTCGAATTGACATAGAACCTTCATGGTTTGAGATTTTTGAGTGAAACTTTTTCCACATGGTACCTATGTAGTTCTTCATTTAAAAATGTGCAACATTCGATTATCGACTTTCAGTTGTTTTTTTTTATTCAGCTTAGACAAGAAAGATGGATACTTCGAAAATTCGAGTGATTTTTGAATACGAGTTCCGACGCGGAACTAACGCGGCAGAAACAGCTCGCAATATCAATGTTGCGTTTGGAGAGGGGACTGCTAATGAACGCACCGTGCGATTTTGGTTTAAACGCTTTCGTGATGGAAACTTTGATTTGAAGAACGAACCACGAGGAAGGCCGTCCACACAGGTGAATAACAATGAATTGAAAGACATGGTGGAAGCCGATCCGAGCCAAACTACCCAGGAATTAGCTGCATGGTTTAACGTTACCTTACCAACAATATTGACTCATTTGCGTCAAATCAATAAAATAAAAAAATGTGAAAAATGGGTACCTCATGATTTGACTGATCTGCAGAAAGAAATGCGTGTTGAAACTTGTGTTGCCTTGTTGAATCGATACAGAAATGAAGGAATATTGGATCGAATTGTGACATGTGATGAAAAGTGGATTCTTTACGATAACCGTAAGCGAAAAATGCAATGGCTGACCCCAGGTGAAACGCCACAACAGTGTCCTAAAGCAAAGCCTACCAATAAAAAGGTAATGGTAACTGTTTGGTGGTCTCAGCATGGTGTTATTCACTATAGCTTTCTACGATCTGGTCAAGCAATAACGGCAGATGTCTACTGTGCCGAACTCCGAACAATGATAGCAAAACTAGCAGTGAAACAGCCCCGACTCATGAATCGATCTTCACCATTATTGCTCCATGACAACGCGAGACCTCATACAGCACGAGAAACGGTTTTAACTCTACAGGAACTGCAATTAGAAACTATCCGTCACCCTCCGTATTCGCCAGACCTTGCTCCAACAGACTACAATTTATTTCGTGATTTGGACAATTTTCTATGTGATAAAAAGTTTTCTTCTCAGGAGGCAGTACAAAATGCTTTCACACAGTTTGTCGAATCTAGATCACCAGAGTTCTATCGCAAAGGCATAAATGACCTTCCTACTAGATGGCAGCAATGTATAGATAATAATGGTAATTATTTTGATTAAATAAATACGTTAAATTAAAAAAAAAACGAATTTCAATTTGTCAGTACAAATCGGCAATTTCATACTTTAACCCCTAATATTATACATATTAACAATCCTCTTGAATCACTCTATCTATTAAAAAAACCGCATCAAAATCCTTTGCGTAGTTTTAAAGATTTGAGCATACAAAGGGATATAGGGACAGAGAAAGCGACTTTGTTTTATACTATGTAGTGAGTAGTGATGTGATGATAATTATCTATTAATCTTCAAGAAGGCTTCGTAAGTCTTTCTTTTTCTTAATCGCGTCACAAAATATACACGTTTTTTGGGTGTCTTTCAGGGATAGTACGCGGTGCTAAGGCGGTGAACGAGCTCACATTCACCAAGCATAGATTATTACAAAACAATATGTGCGCGTTTGAGTCTTGTTTGTCTCGCGTCTTAGAGCATTTTCACACTCGTCCGATTTTCGATATCCGACATCCGATATCGGAGGAAGTCAAATGTATGAGATATGTATCTCTCTTTCACATTGTCCGGCCCGATATCGGTTATCGGAGCCAACACCACTGTTTTGAGCCCGATATCGGAACACAAAGAAACTAAAACAACAACTGCAAGCAATTTTCGACCTTAATGACATTTTCTGAGTTACATGTCTTTTCGCTTTAAATGATAACGCTGATCACGAATATAAGAAAAAAATCTCGATACCATGTCATGTCAAAAAGGTTGAACATTGCTTGCACTTTTTTTCTTTTTTTTTTACTCCTAGCATCCCTAACTAGTCTGTGTTATCGAGGAAATGGCCGTATCGGGCCGATTTTATCGGATAAATGTGAAAACAGCATAAGGTGTCGGCTATCGGATGTCGGCTATCGGCGTCCGACACCGATATCGGGTATCGGATGAGTGTGAAAACGCTCTTAGGGCCAAGATGTGTCTCCACAGGTATACCTATCTAGTAAGAAAATGATAGGTGCTGATGGCTAGATGCGCTCAATTTTCGGTAAATAATGAGTAGGTTAAGCTACATAGGTTGCCAGTTGGATGGGTGACCGCTTAGTGGTGGCGGAGGGCACGTTAAAAGTCCCGCTTCTCAAATTTTTTTTTAATATTAGCAAACGAAATTATCGTAATTCCTAATATTCCTTCTAACCCCTCCAACTAACCTAAATTGCTTGTGCTGAGTTTGTTCACGTCGGTAGTGTAATGGCCAGGATTCGAACCCGGGACCACTTGATCGTAAAGCCAACTGCTACCGACGCTTGACAGTCACTAGGTCAAGACGAAGGCCTACATGGGCAACATGAATTTTCTTTTGGTTTATGATTGGCAAATGGCTACCGCCAGTTATCAAAATTGTTTCGACTTTTTATACAGCAGTCGGTAATTTTTTATTTTTTAATAAATGTATCAAATTTTGTGCCGTCATTTCAACTATGTATTAGGCAATCTGTGGTCCCGTTCCGAATTCGAAATTTAAAATAAGTACATTCCCGCCTCACCCGGGAGCGGGAACTGTGGCCCAATTTTGTTCAACAGCATGTCTATTTTACATAGAAGTATTTAAATTAAATGAATTAAAGTTACATTATTTATTACATATTTTTCCGGTAATGTAACGGGGACTTCCTGCTCTTGGAAATTCCCAGAAATCCCAGATCTTTGCAGCAACTTCGAATATCCTGGCAGAAATACCCAAAAGAACTTTATCTACTCTGATACTATAATACAAAGATTATAAAATTGAAATCAAAACTCTTATGACAAACATTACGCACAGGCCAAAAAAAAGTTTTATTACGATACAGGTCTTGTATGGACACCTATATCATTAAATAACTTTTTAATCATAACGATACACCTATACAACTCCATCTGAACTGAAACTCTACTTTAAAAAAAGAATCCGCCGATTCGGAAGAAAAAAAAAAGAAACATGCATGCGCAATCGATGTTTGCGCCTTGGCGCCAACATTTCACATTTAAATTAAATAAAATTTGGGTTTGTTTGTAAAATAAATTAGTGTATGAGAGTAGATAAAGTAGTATATGACACTGTACATAACTTGGTCTTATAACACTCGTGTGATACTGTAAAAAAACTCGCCTACGGCTCGTTTTTTTAAAACACACTCGTGTTATAAGAACCCTTATTATGCAACAGTATCATAATCTACTATTACTTCACCACTTTGATTGACATGTACTCTGACGTTTATAACTTGCCCTCCACAGAAGTGCACAGAATACCACCAAGCGGTCACCCATTCCAATGTCAACCGCGCCCTACTGATCCTTTACCGAACATTGAGCGCACTTGAACTCTTCAAGCGTACTATATACAACTAAATCAAAACAAACACACGTATTACTAATCTATGGTTATTATCTACTGTATTATAAAAAAAGATTTGCGGATATCACTTTGAATTTGTTGATAACTGTTATCTGTGTATTTTTAATAGTTTGTTAATATTATTTATGGTTTATTGGTTTTTTATTATTATACGTGTTCGTGTAGGACACGACGGTATTTCCGTCCAATTGAGCAGTCCGACTGGGGAAGTACCTCAGCGCTACAGAATACCGCGGCCATAATAACTTCGTGTTGTGTTCCCGGTGGTGAGTAGAGTAGCCAGAGCTCACTGGAGAGTTTTTGTGCTGTCAATAGGAAGACCTAAGGTTTGACACTGACGGCAAAGAAACTCTCTGTTCTAATAAGGTCGGCAGTGCGAGTGTGACTCCCCTGGTGTTGCACACGTCCATAGCTGGCATAAAACGGTATAAAAACAAACTCAAATCTCACCCGAAGGAATCTCACTTACAATACGCAGACGATACCACTGCGAGAGAAGAAAAACTCGAAATAAAACCCTTTTACGTGGTGGAACGCGTTTAGACACCCCACGGGGGAGGGGGAGAGCTTCGTGTGGGACTCCTGGCCTCTAATGAAGGCCAGACTAGGTACCCACTAAACCACCACGGTGTCCGTCATTACCACATTTCGCCGATGGCGGGACCAACATCTTTCGCCATCGCCGTGTGGGTTACCCACCACTCAACAGTGGCAGGCCCATCTCCAGTGCGGCAGAAGAGGAGTTCTTCTGCCGTCTGCCTAGGCAAGGCACACGCGACACGACGTGCGCCTTCAACCTCGAGGCCTAGTACCAACCCGTCTGGCCAATATTAGGAGTTTAGCAGTAGACTGCCATGGGCTAATTGATTATTACTAATGGCTGAGTGCCGGCTTCGCCCGAGAATTTTGTATATAACGCTCATCATATATTTTGATAGGGATTATTTGTAACTAACTTTTGCAATACACTTGCTCATAAAGTGGCTCTTATTTTAATGCACTGCCTGCAAATAGACCTGTTATCAAACTGTGACTTTTTCATTGCTATAATTGCATAATGAATGAGTTTCAGTTTTTTTTTTAAATTTTATCCGTTGAGTTGGTTTATTTAAAAAAAGTTTCGAGACCAAAAACACGTGTTAAATAGTACAAATATATTAATATACCTGTTACTTGCTCATTTCATGCAACTTCGTTTAAAATTTCAACTTGTACGTGTTTAATAAACAAAACTATATCATCAAAAACAGTTATGATTTTACAACTTATATGTAACTGCACTTTTATATTTTAGGCATTATAACACGAATTATGGAATCGTACGGTTGTCTTTAATTTACCTACGTCACTCGATTACACTATGCTATGTGGTTGATACCGAGCTGGTAGACAGAGCTGAATAATTTTAGTTACGATTTTACTAACTGCACATTTAATCATTGTTTCTCTAAATAGTTTAGGAAAAACGCCGTAGACGAGTTTTTTTGTAGTTTCATACGAGTATTTTAATACCAAATTATGTAGTTTCATACATTTTTTTTTAATCTCGTCAAATAATTAATATAATTTACTTAAAATGACAGTTATTGAACAGAATTACTGATTTCGAAAAAATCCAGCTGTAGTTTTAAAATTTATTTGATATTTTGTGCGTAAAGACCATCGTTGACTAGTTACTAGGCAATATGGTCATAGCGCCTTAGCTTATACCGAAAGCTATAAGAGAAACAAAAAAAATTAAAGACCGCCATCGTTCAGTCTTTAATTTTTTGGTATTTATATTTCAGTATGAAAGTAGATAAAAAAGATATTTAGTTTTATTTTATTCACCAAGTGTATTGAAAAACGGCTTTATTATACACGTGTGTATTGTTGATTACCGTCCTCAGCTCTCTTAAGACCTTCACCTAACGGCTTGGGTCTCCTCAGCGGTAATCACCAACTTTACACACTTGTACCATAATGCACTACTATCATCGTAATGGTTCTATAGTGTGTTGTTATAGGACGCATATATACATATAAAACGTCTGTAAATCTTGAAAGAGGTAGACAGAGACGTATCAACACCCACATTTCGCATAATATTATTTTCAGTCCCACGTAAGGCGGAGGCGAGCTGTGAAGCGGGCACTTAGACATGTACTGTGTGTTCACTATCGAATGTAGAACAGCCCTTACCCTATATTCACCTTCTAGTAAATCCACGGTAAGTGATTGGGTGGCCACCCGGAACCAACATAGTCATACTTGGCAATGAACTGAAAACAATTTACATGTACATATATTTCCTATCGAACAATTAGAAATTACCATTTTCAAACTTTTTTTTGAGCTGACAACACTGCGTAACACCATAAACAATAGATTACATAACAGCTAACCTCAAAGAAATTTATGCAATCCCTAAATAGCGCTAAGTAATTAATGTATTACATTTTATGCGTCGTCAGTGTACACCATTATAAGAACTTTCTACCACACCCTCGATAATGACGGGATTCCTTTCTTTTGTACAAATTCCATCGCTATAATGAATATATACGTTGATTTTCTAGAGTCGTTTCGGAGCGAAAGATTTTGAACACAGTTTCGATGGTAGAATCATCAGGAATTATTTAGTGAAAATATATATTTTTTTAATGTACCGTTGAATGGAATAATGAATGGGTGTTATAATTATATTTATATGTTACTAGCTTTGATCGCGGCTCCACCCGCATGGATATCAGTAATCGCTATAATATCGGTTATCGTTATAAATTGTAGTGTAGTGTAGCCTATGTGTTATTCTGATGTATAAGCCATATTCTTGTAAAGTGTCATTAAAATCCATTCAGTAGTTTTTACATGAAAGAGTAACAAACATTCATTCATCCATCCATCCATACTTAAAAACTTTCGCGTTTATAATATCAGTAGGAGAGACCTAGTGATAAATCTGACATAATGATAAATATGAGAGTTAAAATAATCAGACACAGGTTCATGGCGACTCAACTACAGTTCATATTATGGATGGGTGGCTAAAAAAAATTACCACGAAGGCTAGAGCGGGAGCTCTGCTCCGCTCTAGCCTTCGTGGTAATTTTTTTTTTAGCCTTTAACTCAACTACAGTTCATATTATGGATGGGTGGCTTATAAAAAATTACCACGAAGGCTAGAGCGGGAGCTCTGCTCCACTCCATTTTTAACCTATATCTGTCCAGCTTCGCCGCAGTTTCCACCTCTCATATTTATCATAATGCCTGATTTATCAAGTGGCTCATAACATATATATTATAAATATATACTTCCAGGCGATTTTGTCATTAGAACTGTACCCAAAAATTTTCGCTCTGAACCGACTCAAAAATAACTCGGGATAAATATTTTTGTTGATGAATCCTTCCAGGATATTGGACTTTGCGACTTTTTGTCATACGTAAGATTTTAAGACTTAATAAAACCTTTTGTTTACGAAAATCTGTTAATAGTTTTTGCGTCCATCAGGCATAGACAAGAATTCAAACTACGTGACACACTTTAAACTATGTGTCAATTATCATCTTTAACCAATCCGCGACCATAGCTCCTGCAAAGTAGCCGAAACATCGGGCTAAATGTAATAATGTTAAACAAAACCCATTGTATCAGTAGTTTTAAAAAGCAGTTTTATTTCAAATAATTCCCAAAAAAATCTGAATTTGTT
Source organism: Eilema caniola (assembly GCA_949126895.1). NCBI lineage: Eukaryota > Metazoa > Arthropoda > Insecta > Lepidoptera > Erebidae > Eilema > Eilema caniola. Next base: position 4,611,779 of record OX421487.1, read on the forward strand.
TAGACATAGTTCAGAGTAGTTAACATAAGATTTTTATAACGTCTCAAAAGTACAGACACAACTAATTAAAAATGTTATAATAGTATAACAGGTGAAGTTAAAGTCTCTCATTAAATAATAAACAATAAAAATCTCTATTATAATCACCAAAGCATACAGCTAATGTTACCCACCCTGTCCTATAAACTGATTCAAGGCTCTGACCTACATTCCGCCCGCAGTGCGGCGCCCTCAATGTTGCCACGCTGAAAAATTTATACCATTTATTACTTGGCAAGTTTTCGGCACAGGTTTTTGGATCGGACTTTTTGGTGATTTATATTATGACTACATCTTTATTATCTTTAGTGTAATTTTTATCGTGAGTCAGCTTTATTCTACACAGATAAAACTTAACGTGTGTGACATACTACATATATAGTGGACCTAAAATGTGCTCTATACACGCAGTAGGTACATAGTACTTTTGAGGTTAGCACGGCGTGCTTCGGCGGTGGACGAGCTCAAATTCACCAAGCATACATTATTACAACACAATCTACGCGCTTGGGCCTCGTTTGTCTCGCAACTTAAGTCCAACATATGTCCTGAGGCACAGATAACATAACACTACCGGAAGTATAAAGTGTAATATTTCAAGGAAGTAGAACGTCAATATTTTTAATTTTAAGAATAGAAAGACAACAATAGAAAGACACCGTTGCGTTCGAAGTTTGCATTTTAGAAACCAAGTTTTATTATTTTGAAATTGTAAATGGCTTTCTTGGGACCCTTATAGAAAACCCTGCACAAGAGTCGGTGAGTTTGGCTTGCTCCTCAAGGATATTGTTAAGGCCTTGCATAGCGTATACCATAAAAATGCCAAAAAAAAACAAGTTTAAATGCAAACTATGCAGAGTATACACAAACCTTTGTGGCAATTCAACTTCATTAATAGTGTAACACTCACCCTCACCGGGATATTTACCATCTTGTTCGTTTTTATTGAGTAACCGATATTTCGGCGCTGCGCTAATACAAGAGTTTTATATCATAATTCCGAAACTCATATTGATTGCTCGTTTGACCGAATGAAAATTCTTAAAATTCGAATTTTTGATAGTTTTGTTTGGATGGTTATTTAAAAATGACTGGACTGTCGAAGTAGTGGTCATTCGAAGATGTGTCTTGTCTAAGTATTGTCTGTCGAATAATCGTCTGTCGAAGTAGTGGTATTTTTTATTTATTTATTTCAATTTGGGGACGCCGGACGACCGGACGGACGATCCATCCGTAGCTTCTGCGGGCCATTTCATCCATTTACCCGACCCTCCCCTAAGGGAGAGTTTGGTTTTCCAGCTTTTACGGCGCCCCTTCAAGTAGTGGTAATTCGAAGGTGTGTTTTTTCTAAGTCATTGCTTCGAAGTCATTGCTTCGACAGGCAGTCTGTCGAAGCAATGACTTGTCGATCTATGTGTTTTCGAAGTTCGCTATATGTCGAAGTATTATGATAATATATGTTTATTTATAACGGCAAAAATAACGGCATGCTTATTTACAATAACTTAACTCAACGTCTATTTTTTAATTAAACATACAATTTAATTATTTTAATATATTTTTCCGTGTAGTGTCGGCCTATAAAGAATAGCACCAACCCAACTCTGCCCGCGGGTGTCGTAAAAATCGGGCGGAGCCGCGCGCATAAGCTAGTGGAAATGAAACTAGAACACCTACCGGCTACCATTGGTTACGTATCAAAATTTAATTTTCGGGATTTTGAACTTCGGAATTTTGAACTCTCGGAATTCTGAACTTCGAAATTTTGAACTTCGGAACTACGAACAGACCAATGCAAATATCCATAGTCGTACATACAAATATTTGCACTGAGCTGGGATCGAACTCGCGCCACCACTTGCGGCGTTGTGTCACTACCACTACGCCACAAAGGCTGTATCTATATAATAACTGACTATTATATCAATAATAAATATTATGTAAAATAAGATCAATACGTCTAGAGTAAGGTTTCTAGAGCTCCATCTGTTTCTAGGTCACCTTTGTGCCGGGCTAGACTGCAAACAGGGCACTGGGATTTATCCAGGACGCGGGTAGACCCGGCCCCGTGACCCGGGTCGCCCTGCCCCATAGCATGTCATTGTGTCAGAGCAAAACATCTAAGAGACAAAAATCTGCGTAGGAACCGCGTTATGTGAATTAGCTAATGTCAATTCTTCCAACTGTCAATGTGAAAACTCATGGGATTTATGTATATGACTTATTCCGAAGTAGTAGCTATTTTTACGCCGTGTATAAAATTTGTAAATAGTCTTATTTTATTAAAAAAAAATATTGGAGAAATTCCGTCTCCGTCCGCAGAGTCCATCTTGGTGTTCCCGCCAAAACTCCCCACTATAGTCTCTGACACTAATAAATGTTGCCACTTTGCAAAAGTAAAAAACTACCATAAGCCTGTCAAAATTCGTTGACACTCTTATGTATAGAAATTTTTAATATAATAATAATCTGTGGTTCTAACCTAACAAAGAAAAACGTCATAACTGTCTGTTGTTATACTATGTAAATATTAAAACAAAAAAATTCTAATCCTGCGAAATATTACGAAATATACAAACAGATTTACAGTAAATTATTCTTCTGTTGAGAGTCTTTCAACTTTATCTTTAATCTGTAGGTCTACCAAGAGCATCCGAAATTGCGGATCGAAGTTTCGTACAGTCAGCACCGTACCGATCTTGATGAACAAAATACTCAAAAGGATATATTAATGCCTTGGTTTTCCAAGGCACACGTGGTGTAGGACGCGCAAGGGCCAGTGCCCTACTTCTGCAATTATTTTTTCCATGGCAATAACCACTGCGGTACTACAGACACTGTAACCAATGTTATTCAACTTTAAACTTTACTGCTATTCAGTTAAAGTCTAAAATTGAATGACAATCATGTAGAGTGAATGAAAAATGTTATAAACTTTTTCTCTTTTCATTTTGAACTTTACCACTCAGCCATAAAGTCTAAAATTTGATGACATTTAATACAATGTCAGCGGTATGACAGTGATTTTCTTATGTCATAAAGTCGCCGGGAAGCGCTGGATGAGGGCTGCTTAAGATCGGTCCTATATAAAAATAACAAAACTTCGACTAAAAACTACAAGAAAGATTACTCTTAATAAGATTAAAATACTTTTTTTTTTTTTGAAATATCATTCGTCGGTTTCGATAGTTCATAAGAATATCGATGACACACTCCACTGTCGCCTCAAAGACAGATATAGAAGGAGAAATTTGAATTGGTTAGGGCGAGGTCTGGTAGCTTAGTGGTCAAAGTATTGCCCTTGTAAGGCAAAGATCGCGGGTTCAAGCCAGACCAATTAAATTTTTTCTACTTAAATCGATTTGAAATAGTTACCCAAAAGATTGAAATAAGTTTAATAGCAGGCGGTATCCATTAATTTTATTGCGGTTTATGAATGGCTAGGCGACGAGGCTTCTAACAATACCTACCACATTTGTCCAGTACCTCTATCACGTATTGAGAGAACGAACCATTGCAATTGGCTGGCATCACATTCGCACAGGTTCATAGTAGGCAGCCGGCCAATCGATGACTATAGTTATTTGTGGTAGGTGTATATTTCTAATGAGTACTTTTGGAACTATGTGGGAACAGATGAACAAACCTACATACATAAACTGCCAAATCATAACCCTCGTTTGGCTCTGCCGTAGTCGGTTAAAAAAGGAGCCAAAGCTTCGAATGTACATTTCATGGTAACCCCCTGTACTTCGTAAACGTTAATCCATAAAATCCCTTTGACTCAAGACAGCTGTAACTGTTACTTGTAGCAATTTTGAAACGATGATAATAAAATTAAATCCCAGGATTTCTATCTTTATCCCATTCCCAGCTAAGCTTAGTAGTTATAAAGACGATCTTACGATTGAGATGTTCTGGATTCGAATTCTGGTCGCTACAGAAGATTTTGAAGACTAGAAACCGAAATTGAATCGCTGTTTAATCAGTTAGTTGGCCTAGTTTATTTATTTAATATGTGTTTTTGTTATCAAAAGTCGCTACAAGATTATTTACTTCGAACAACGTCTATATACGTGTATATGCGATAGAGCACTCCATTTTTCCATATAAAACGACAGACTTCTAATGTCGTTGTGCTACTAACTAAGGATTATGTAATAGAATATATGACTCTGACGTCCAGAGACGTCGATGTTCATATAACGTAGCGACGTACCATCACGTTTTGTGCGCTCACAAAGTAGTTACTTTGAATCAAAACGGAATACTACCAAAGATGGAAATAATTCAATACGGTGTAACACTAGAGTTTTAAGAGCTTGATAAGGCATTAAGGACTTGTATCCAGTTGCAAAAAAAAAAGACGGGTTGCACTCCGGGAGTGCCGGCAGAAGTGAAAACCTTATTCTTTCTTTCTTTCTTCGTTATACACAGAGAAAAAGATAAAAAGAGCATACCATACTATTACCATACCTATAATATAGCACCAATCATAGAACCTATCACTAATTTTCTGTCAGAAGAAATTAATGAATTACAAAAAGAAAAAATAATCATAAAAAGTAATAAATTACAAAAAGAAAAAAATATCCCAAAAAGTGTCAGAAGCCCAGCTTCGAACCCGGTAACATCTGAAACCATAAGGACTCACAGTCGAAGTGTTTACGGCTTAGCTACGAAGCTTCATATCATACTTGACAAAATAAACAATCTTTTGCTAATGTTGTATGACGTCAGTCATCGGTTACGGTTCAAAGGTCAAGCGATCCTGACGCAACCTTAACATTTTTCACCCATCTAATGCCGCTAAAGAAGTTTTCACTTTAAAAAGAGCTTGATGTGATGTGGCACATTAAACGAACTTTTAAATAATCATATGGCCAGTGGCCAGGGGCTGTAGGAGCTAGAGTATATTGTGCTCATAAGTACATTTTTTGATGAACGTGATTATACGTTGTGCCACTGTAACGTCACTAATTTTGAAGTATATCTGTCACAGCCAATTGGCTTAATCAGCCGTGCAATTAACTGCCTAGGCTCATTACTAAATGGCGCCGTTCAATTAACGACCTGAATGATGGCCAGCCAGTTGATTAAATGGATAAGCAAATGTCTTGGATCGATGACGTTTAACTACTTGCCTAGCCATTTAATCAAACAGTTGAGAAAATGATTTATTTTTGCATGGTTATAAAAAAAAATTACCCACGAAGGCTTAATACGAGAGCTAGAGCCTTCTAACCTAACCTGTCCAAGTTGGACTGCGCAACTATCTCAATAAACCTATCATTAATTTTCTGCGCATTCCCGCTTTATTTACCCCCTCGGTGATTTACAGGCGTAATTATAATGTATCTAAGTAATTTTCTATCTTGTTTTCGAGGTGTATGCATTAGCCAGCCAGTTTATTAAAATTGAAATGAACGTTATGGCTGAATATCATTCAGGCCGTTAATTGAATGACGCCGTTTAGATATCAGCCTAGACAGTTAATTGAACTGTTGATTATGCTATTTCGCGGCGACATATATACGCTGTTCGCATGAACGTGCTAAGTGCCTCACCGAATTGAGTAGGTAGGTATATTTAAGTATATGAAAAAAAATTGTTACATGGGCTAACAGAATAGTTTACTAACAAGTTTTTTTCTTTCTACGCCAGTCTGTAATCCAATACCTTGGGCATTGTTTCGTATTGTTTGCATTCAGTACAAACGGATACTATGTTGACAACATCGAGTGTAACTCAACATTCTGGCTTGAAAAATTATTGTTTTGATTTTAGGAACTGAAAAGATGCAAATGATTAAGAGATGGTGTGCAGAAAATCAACAGAATAAAGATGTCTTTTTCATCGGAGGTATGCTATGTAGCTATTACGAAGATATAAAAACTAAGCTTTGAAGCTATGTTACCGTTGCCACTGTGTTTCCACGTTTCTTAACTGCCAAGGAGGGTTATGTTTTCGCGCGTATTTTGTGTGCATGTAGGTATATGTTTGTAATTCTTTATTTCCTCATGTCTTCTGAACCACCGTACGGGTTTCAATGATTCATGTCTCAAATGAAAGGTATTTATTGCCCAAGTGTTCTTGGGTACATAAAATATGAATAAAAGCTGTATGTTGGTTTTTTAACTATGTGGTAAAAAAAAAATTCACTCAAATTTGTCGGATGGGGTAAATTAGAAGACGAATCCATAGCTAAAAGTATAAAATTATTCATTGTTTTTTATTTTTACTTTTCAGATGGACCTTTGAATGAAAGGGCTTTATTTCGACAAATTGACTTCATAAGTTTAAATTTCAAGGATTTCCTTTTATTTCCTTTACCATATTTGTTAAAGAGATTTGATCCTTAATCCTTATAATTGACACTATCGTTTGATGATAAAACAGGATATTATTTTTTCGAAATTAAGGAATTAAAATCATTTTGAACACTTTGTTCGACCAGATTGATATGATACAGATGTACTCTGTTATGTCTTTTATATTGTGCGGTCGGATGAGACGTCTGGTGCTGCTATCTGCAGTACATTAAGCCAGTCCCAGTTGCCATACGAACATGGCAACAATACCCTTGCACGTATTGAGAGAACGGAGGATTGTGATTGGCCGCCTGCCTACTGTGAACCTGTGTGAGTGTGGAGCCGGCCAATCACAATGCTCCGTTTTGTCAATACTTTTAGAGCGTTTTCACACTCATCCGATATCCGATATCGGTATCGGACGCCGATAGCCGACATCCGATAGCCGACACCTTATGCTGTTTTCACATTTATCCGATAAAATCGGCCCGATACGGCCATTTGCTTGAAAGCACAGACTAGTTAGGGATGATAGGAGTGAAAAAAAGAAGAAAAAAGTGCAAGCCGTTTTCGACCTTATTGACATGACATGGTATCGAGTTTTTTTTTCTTATATTCGTGATCAGCGTCATCAATTAACTCGAAACGACACGTAACTCAGAAAATGTCCTTAAGGTCGAAAATTGCTTGCAGTCGCTGTTTTACTCTCTTTGTGATCCGATATCAGGCCTAAACAGTGGTGTTGGCTCCGATAACCGATATCGGGCCGGGCAATGTGAAAGAGAGATACATATCTCATACATTTGACTTCCTCTGATATCGGATGAGTGTGAAAACGCTCTTACGATACGATTAGGACAGTTTTTTGTGCTTGGGATACTGTTGCCATGTTCGTAGGGCAACTAGGACTGATGGCAATGCTCTCAAAGGCACGAGGAGGTCTCAAAGTCTTAAGAATGGTCTACCATCTTAAGACCGATATGGCTAGTGTTGCAATGTGTTAAAATACTTGGTCACCACTTATAGATCTACGAGTCCAGCGGTTACTGCGTGATATAATAATTATCATATTGTAGGTACTTTTATACAATTCTACACTACTATTGTAGGGAGGAAAGATTTTTATTTTTGTGTGTATGTTTGTAATGAGTAAACTGCAAACGTTGGTAGCTTAGTGGTTAAAGTGTCGGCTATACGATCGAGAGGTCCCGGGTTCGAATCCTGGTCATTACACTTCTGAAGTGAACCCACTCACAGCACAAGCGATTTAGATTAGTTGGAGGGGTTAGCGGTAAGCGCTTCGGCTGTAAGTCCTTTATGGTTTCAGATAGTACCGGGTTCGAACCTAGGCTTCAGACACTTTTTGTGATTATTTTGTCTTTGTATAATTTATTACTTCTTGTGATTATTTTTTCTTTTTGTTATTCATTAATTACTTCTTGCAGAAAATTAGTGATAGGTTCTATGATTGGCGCTATATTATAGGTATGGTATGGTAGGATATGTTCTTTTTATCTTTTTCTCTGTATATAACGAAGAAAGGAAGAGTTTTCACTTCTGCCGGCACTCCCGGAGTGCAACCCGTGTTTTTTTAACTCAAAAACTGTACCGTACTGTACCGATATCAAAAATTCTTTCACCATTGAAAAGCTACATTCACCCTGAGTAACATAGGCTACTTATATTTGATTTCCACGGGAACGTTTTTACCACTCGTGCAAAGCCGGGGCGGATCGGTAATGAAGTACAAATGCAAATGTATCTTACTATACTAGTTTAATATCTATTTTTATACCACTTAGATTATCCGTGTGGTGACGAGAGAAAGAATACAAGTATCACCACCCCATCTCATCCGAAGGGTGTCGTAAGAGGCGACTGACGGAACAATACGCAGACGATACCACTGCGAGAGAAGGAACACTCGAAATAAAACCCTGTACCGACCCAGCCAGCGTGGAAACAGTAGGGCAAGACTTACCAAAATTGGGAGAGGCTTATGGCCAGAAGTGGACTATGACTTACCTTTAGGTTTAGACTTAAACAAGCATACTGTTAGTGAGGTACAACCTCCTTATGTAAACTTCAACTTAAGAAGAAAGTGTGTTTATTTAAATACTTGACAAGTTGATTTATTGTCACTCTTTCACGAAATATATTTTCTCCAGAAAACTTGTGTTTCAATGAATTAGGTAATTTATCTCTCGTCAGTGTCCATATTCCATCTGGTTATGGGCCCAGCACGCTTCCGGCCTACGAATAACGTCAAATATCGACTTATGTACGCCCTTTTTACACGTCACTTAGAACAGTGAACTATTTATTCATCATTCTAGCGTTAATCCCAGTCGTACCCGAAGCTTTCAACTTGGAGTCTATTAGGGTCCGCTTTTTCTAGTCTAACTGGAGGTTTAGTTGAACTATAGAATTCAGGGGTCAGCAAGTGTATAGCCGGGCAGGGGGGATTGTGGTCGCAGCACTAGTGGGACCTGGGACCGGTGGATGTCACGTGGTTTTAAATGAAGCCGTCAAACTGAGTGCCACCATTTTTAACATGGTACGTGTATGTAATGGTGACCCTCTATCCTGAGACTTTGCCTTTAAATTACCATTAGGCGAGGTGATGTCAATGCGATGTCCTACATAAAAAATAATAAAATAAATCAATATTTTCCGTGCAGCGACTGCCATATTATGTCCTCCACAACCCAATAGCGACATTGAAATCGAAGCAATACAGTTAGATCAAATTGTCGCAATTTTCAAGGCTTCAAATACCCGTAACGACTGCCATAGATGTTCGTATAACAACCGGGACCGACGGCTTAAACGTGCTCTCCGCGGCACGACCATGATTCAAAATCAAAAATCATTAATACAGCACTTACAAAACGTCAAAATAAATATTAAAGACTAGTTCGAAGCGCAGCCCCGGCTTGAGAAGACTCCGGCAAGAAACTCAGCAGGAATTTTCAGACCAATGCAAATACCTATATTCATGCATACAAATTTTCGCACTCGGACCCGTACTACCTGCGTACCGGTGGCGTACACTACCTCTGCACAACAGAGGCAATAGTAATCGATTTGTCTCCTAAAATAAATAATTCTTTATACAACAAAGTAACCTAGTTCCCTAGTAAACCGTACTTCAACTGGCGTGTAAGAATGAAACAGCTGTGATGTGCCTCTCGTTCTAACAAATCGATATAATGGCTGTGTCGCATTGGGGCGGTTAGTGAAGAAAATTTCACTCGTTCGATGCCCGGAATGTTATCTGTCGTAGTGATAGACTATTCGACTGTTATATTGCAAATATTTTATATGTAAAAATATGAATTTTTGCAAGATTTTCAGTCAATCTTCGGCTACACTCAACAATTTACAATAGCATAGATCTATAGATAAAAAAAGACGGGTTGCACTCTGGGAGTGCCGGCGGAAGTGAAAACATTTTCTTTTTTTCTTTCTTCGTTATATACATAGAAAAAGATAAAAAAAACATACCATACCATACCTATAATATAGCGCTAATCATAGAACCTATCACTTATTTTCTGCTAATTTTCTGTCAGTAGAAATTAATAAATTATGAAAAGAAAAAATAAACACAAAAAGTAATAAATTTCAGAAAGAAAAAATATTCATAAAAAGTAATAAATTACAAAAAGAAAAAATAATCACAAAAAGTTTCAGAAGGCCAGGTGGTTTGAACCCGATACTATTTGAAACTATAAGGACTTACAGTCGAAGTGCTTATCGTTTAAGCCACGACGCTATACATGGTAAATTGCAAAATAGATAGTATTTACCTAATCTTGTATGACGTCAGTCGTCGGTTACGGTACAAAGGTCAACTAATCCTGACGCTTCCTTAACATTTTACACCCATCCAACGCCGCTAAAGAAGTTTTCACTTCAAAATAGACATTTGATTGCCTTTTTTATACCACATAAGTGGCAGACAAGCACACGGTCCACCTGATGGATAGTACCGTGGTCTATGGACGTGTGCAACATCAGGGGAGTCACACTCGTGCTGATGACCCTGTAAACACAGAGAGTCTCTGTGTCGTCAGTGTAGAAGACAAAGCAGGAATAGCCTTTGGTCTTCCCACTGACAGTACAAAAACTCTCCAGTGAGCTCTGGCTACCCTACTCACCGCCGGGAATACAACACGAATCGTTATAGAAGCGTTTTGGGGCTATATATGACGTGTCACTGAAACAAATGTGGCGCCTTCTGGCGGTCATAAAGTGCTGTATTAAACATACATTTTAGATAAATATACCGTTTTTCACAGAAATATATTAGGATTGAACAGCCATACGCAGTGTTCACCTGCATGGCGCGTGTGGCGACTTTTTCACTGTAAATAAATACTCACGAGAGATAAGAAATACCTTTTTTTTTATCAAATTTTCTTCTCCATTTTTATTCTACAGTTGGAAATAGCACAATATGGCATTTACGGTATTTATTACGGTATATTATTTTTGTGTGGATGTCGGTTATCGCGAATCGGGGTATGAAAAATAGATGTTGGCCGATTCTCAGACCTACCCGATATGCCCACAAAATTTCATAAGAATCGGTCGAGCCGTTTCGGAGGAGTTTGGCGACGAAAACTGTGACACGAGAATTTTATATAAGTATTAGAATATATATAATATTGGCAGCACGAGTGTGACTCCCTTAGTGTTACACACATCCATAGCATATAACCAGTTTCCATCAGGTGGACCGTGTGCTTGTCTGCCAACCCAGTGGTATAAAAAAAACCTACCTCATTGGTCTAGTTGTAATAAGTAGTTGAGGCGCTTTGAGAACATACATTGGGTCTCAAAATCATAATACTTCTTTGGCTTTACCGTAGTCGGATAAAAGCTACACAGTTATCTGTGGCAAGAAGGTAAGTATATATATATATATATATAGAACCTTCACGGTCCCTATGTAGGCTCAGGTGTAAAATGGCAGCAAGTAAACGTGAGCACTCATTAAGTAAGAGGTGTTTATGAATATTATATCCTATTCATATTATAACGCGAAAGTATTTAAGTATGGATGAATGTTTGTTACTGTTTCACGTAAAAACTACCAATCATAGATCCTATCACTAATTTTCTGCTAATTTTGTGTCAGAAGAAATTAATAAATTACAAAAAGAAAAAATAATCACAAAAAGTAATAAATTATAAAAAGAAAAAATAAACACAAAAATTGTCAGAAGGCCAGGTTTGAACCCGGTACTATCTGAAACCATAAGGACTTACAGTTGAAGCGCTTACCGCTAAAGCTACGACGCTATTTATCGTATCTTGCAAAATAGGCAGTCTATAGCTAATGTTGTATGACGTCAGTGGTCGGTTACGGTTCAAAGGTCAAGTGATCCTGACGCGTGTTTAACACTTTTCACTCATCTAACGCCGCTAAAGAAGTTTTCACTTCAAAAACTTTTGAACAAAAAATAAGCCCCTGAAATATAGGAGCAACTGTAAGGTTATACTCTTTCCAATAAAAAAAGAATTATGGAAATCAGACTACCCTGTAAGAAGTTAAGCATTGTAATACCTTGCAATCTCAGTGAATAATCAATCATCCCCTGTTTACCTACCCTTAGGCAGAGCCGGACCGTGAGTTTAGGGGGCTCAGGGCTAATACTAGTTAGGGGCCCACCTAATGAGAGCACCTTGCAGGCCCGGGGGTGGTTATGTCGGAATCGATGTCGTAGTTGTCTTGACGTGTGTCGTCTGTGGGTCGTAGCTTGTTGGAGGTGAGATTGTCTGGGGTTAGATTCGATTGACATATCTATCGCATCTCAATCGACCCAGGACCATCTCTATCGAATTGGCTCTCTTCTGGTGTGAGGACCGCCGAGTCCCCATCTAGCCCCAAGGTATGGGGAGGCATCTATTAGGGAGACAGGCGGCTCCACCCGTCACCCCCCGGCCCGCGCTCATGGGGGAGCGAGGTCGTTCTACGACCTCTGACGCCCGAGTCGCCTCTACTAGTCACGGGCTGTGCGGTCTGCGATTTTCCTCGGTTTCCTCCGTTCTCGAGCATTACTTGTTCGCAGGAGGCGGCGGCAGCCAATGCACTCGCGCGGCGTATGATCGCAATGAGCAAGAGCGCCCTGAGCGTGTTTGCCTCAGTCGTGGGGCAGCAGCCGTGCTATAGCGTTAGCTAGCCCTTCAGTTTGGGAGCCGGACTTCAAATATATTTCCCGAAGCCCCACCGGCCATCGATCGATCGATTTTCGATTCTTAGGCTTAATGTCGATGAGAGCTGAACAGCCTCACAGGCTGGATCCCTCCGGTGCCGCTTGCCGAGGTCCATGAAAGAATGTGACCTCGGTTTTGTGTAGAGCCACTTCCACCCTAATTATGGATTTTCCGCATTATCGTCTATTTTTAACTTTGACTTGGCGTAGCTGTGGGCCCCTTGAATCCACGGGGCCCTGGGCTTTTTTTTTTAAGCCATATGGTAGATCCGGCTCTGCCCTTAAGGTTGGATTTTTATTTTTAAACTTAAATGGGACCAACTCCGGAGTATACTCTTTCCAATAAAAAAAGAATTATCAAAATCAGACTTCTGTGTAAAAAGTTATGCGTGGTCATACACACAAAAAAATATACGCGTCTACTTGAGAACCTCCTCCATATTTTGTTTTTTTCTTCGGTTGAAAATAGGCCTGTGTGTCTTCTCAGGGGACACGGTTTCGATTCTCGTTCTATGCAAATAAGTTTGTATTTTTTTTAAATCACTAAGTTGGCAGATTGCCCCGCTGCCCACCTGATGGAAAGTGGTTACCGTGGCCTATGGACGTGTGCAACACCAGGGGAGTCACACTCAAGCTGCCGACCCTGTAAACACAGAGAGTTTCTTTGCCGCCAGCGTAGATGACAAAGCAGAAATAACCTTTGGTCTTCCTACTGACAGCACAAAACCTCTCAAGTGAGCTCTGGTTACTCTACTCACCGCCGGGAACACAACACGAGATTATTATGACCGCAGTATTATTTTTGTTGAATGCATGAATATAGGTATTTGTATCGGTCTGGGTGTTTCCTGCCTGTTAGAGCACGTTAAGCCATCGGTCCCGGTAGCCATACGAACATCTACGACAGTCGTTACGGGTAGTTGGAGCCCTAAAAAGTTCAACAACTGGGCCCCGATTCTACTAAAGTAAAACCATTGTCATACCACAAACACTGCAAAAATTACCCATTTAATTTTAAACTTTAATTCCATGGGTTTAAAGTCTAATATTAAATGGCTTTTGGTAGAGTGAATGCAAAAGTGAAATGTGCCACTGTTTATTTAATTTTGGACTTAAATGGTATAGGTTTAAAGTCTAAAATTTAATGCCATTTATTGCAGTGTCTGTGGTATGACAGTTGATTTGGCTTAGCAGGATCGAGGGCCTGGTCTAACTGCAATGCTTCGATATTACCAATGGTTGGGGCATTCGCTTCACGGAAAAAGTACTACCAGATCCGCAGTTAGAATGATAAAACGGACCCCAGACTCCAGGATGAAAGCCTCGGATGCAACTGGAATTAACGCCGAGGGATATGTCACGAGACAACCTCACCTTCGGCCTAGCACATCGACCCACAGACGGCGTGCGGTTTAGTCGGTTCGAGTCCGACATAACCTCCCCCTTCGGCTCCGAAGGGGAGGGGGGGTGTATCAATGGGGATTACGCGCACGTAAAAAAGATAGGGAGGGGCAGAATAATAAATGAGTACATTAGAGAACGTTTGTGACACCAGTGTATGAAAAATTGAGAAGCAAGCGACTGTCGTGTTATATATGTCGCTGCCAATTAACGGCCTGAATTATATTCAGCCGTAACGTTTATCGCGACATTTAATAACCTGGCTGGCTATTCTTAAGATGGGGCGCCACCCCCAAACGGTGCCGTTCAGTAAAGAGCCTAGGCAGTTAATTTTTTTTTTTTTTATATAAATATGACACGTCAATTTGACTTCACCTCGCCTGATGGTAAGCTGAAGGTAAAGTCTCAAGAAAGAGGGCCACCATTATATACACGTGCCATGTTAACAATGGTGGCACTCAGCTTGACGGCCTCATCAGATGTTTTTTCACGCCCCGCTTAAAGGACCCGGGACTGTAGGAAGAGGGAAACACGTGAGCTGGCAAGGAATTCCAGGTCTTAATGGTGCGACAAAGGAAAGAGTCACCGAACCGCTTGGTTCTTGAAGGAATGTTCTGCACCGTATAGGGGTGACATCTAAGTCCTGCACGTGTCGTCCTGTATAGGAAGGGGGAGGGTGGGACTAATTGGAATAGCTCTTCAGAACATTCACCATGGTAGAGACGGTAAAATACTGCCAAGGAAGCAACATCTCTACGCATCTGCAGACTCGAGGGTACTCGTGACCTCAGGATTTCCGATAATGCGGACCGCACGTCGCTGCAACCTGTCGAGAGCATCTAATAAGTACTTACGGTACTTGAACGGCTGATTAAGTAGTTGGCGGCGAAATAGACATACTGTGAAAAGAGTAGAAAGCAATGTGATAAGTAATTATTAAAAAATAAAAACCCAACTGATGCTGAAAAGATCGAAACCAGTTTGATAGCATGCGGTACCCTTTTACCAATCACAAACCGACAGAAAGTTAATGGGTACCGCCAGCTATCAAAATTTAGACAGCTGTCGAGTTTTTATTTATTTTGAACTTTTTTGTTATGAAATTATATCTTATACAATTTTATAATCTCCTTCTAATTCGCTTCATTTTGATACCCTACTCGATAAATTAGAATGTTTTTTTTAAACCACGTGCATTTTTGCTCCAAAAATCCACCGTATAATACCTCCACTCCTATAACACTCGGGAGATGAATACCATACCATACGCCCCCCTCATCGAAATCCATCCAACCGTTTGGCCTGTAAAGGGAAACAAAGAAAACTACACACACATACATACGTACATAACACATTACCCTTGCTGGCGCAGTGTAGAGTAGAGGGTTTTAGAAGCAGAGATAGGTCCAAGAAAAGATTTTATATTTTGTACCACTTAAGTGGCAGACAAACACACGGCCCACCTGACGGAAAGTGGTTACCGTGGCCTATGGACGTGTGCAACACCAGGGGCGTCACACTCACGCTGCTGACCCTGTAAACACAGAGAGTTTTTGTGCCGTCAGTGTAGAAGATAAAGCAAGAAAAGCCTTATGTCTTCCCACCAGTTACCAGTGAGCTCTGGCTACCCTACTCACCGCCGGGACCACAATACGAGGTTATTATGGCCGCGGTATTCTGTAGGGCAGAGGTACTTGCCTAGTCGGACTGCACAATTGGACGTGTCCTACCTAAACTGCCTAAAAGATGGATCGATTGCGTGAAAGATGAAATGGCAAAGAAGCAAGTAACTGAGGAAATGACATCTTACAGGAATTTATGGAGAAGAATGACATGTTGCGCCGATCCGAAATAACCAGGCCCTCTATTCTGCTAAAGCAAAATCAACTGTCATACCACAGATACAGCGATAAATGGCATTAAATTTTAGACTTTATGGCTATAAGATTAAAGTCCAAAATTAAATGAAGAGTGTCACATTTCTCTTTTTATTCACTCTACAAAAAGCCATTTAATATTAGACTTTAAAAACATGGATTTAAAGTTTAAAATTAAATGGGTAATTCTTACAGTGTCTGTGGTATGACAATGGTTTTACTTTAGTAGAATCGAGGCCCAGGGCACATATATGATGACTGTCAAGGCAAAATCTGCAGTACCCCTAGCACGAACAACTATCGTAAACGTAGAACGGAGAATTGTGATTGGCCGGCTGCCTACTGTACATGTGTGCGTGTGAAGCCAGCCAATCACAATGCTCCGTTCTATCATTACGTTCTCGATACGAATCCGATAGTTGTTCCTGCTAGGAATAGTGAGCATAATTAAGGAGAGAATTTCCGTGTGGTGATGGATAAAGAATACAAGTATCACCACCCCATCTCATCCGGAAGGGGCCGTAAGAGGCGACTGTCGGAACAATACATACATACATAAACTCACGCCTTTATCCCCGAAGGGGTAGGCAGAGGTGCTAGCACCCACATTTCGCCGGTTTATGTTTAGTTCCCAATGTAAGAGGTGGCGAGCCTATTGCCATTAATTGGGCAATTATAAACCTGCGATAAATACACACATAACTTCGAAAAGCATCTAAAAGTCATTGGTGTGTGCCATGGAAAACCTGGTATCGAACCCGAGACATCGTCTCAGCAGTCCATTACCCATACCACTAGGCTACCGCGGTTTTTTGAAGTGAAAACTTCTTTAGCGGCGTTGGATGGGTGTAAAATGTTAAGGAAGCGTCAGGATTAGTTGACCTTTGAACCGTAACCGACGACTGACGTCATACAAGATTGGTACAGACTATCTATTTTGCAATTTGCAATAGATATCGTCGTAGCTTAAACGGTAGGCACTTCGACTGTAAGTCCTTATAGTTTCAGATAGTATCGGGTTCAAATCACCTGGCCTTCAGGGATTTTTGGTGATTGTTTTTTCTTATTATAATTTATTACTTTTGGTGATTATTTTTTCTTTTTGTAATTTATTACTTTTTATGATTATTTTTTCTTTCTGTAATTTATTATTTTTGTGATTATTTTTTCTTTTCATAATTTATTAATTTCTTCTGACAGAAAATTTGCAGAAAATAAGTGATAGGTTCTATGAGCGCTATATTATAGGTATGGTATGGTATGTTCTTTATTATCTTTTTCTATGTATATAACGAAGAAAGAAAAAAGAAAATGTTTTCACTTCTGCCGGCACTCCCAGAGTGCAACCCGTCTTTTTTTTTTTGAACAATACGCAGACGATATCACTGCGAGAGAAGGAACACTCGAAATAAAACCCTGTACCAACCCGTCTGGCCAGCGTGGACACAGTGGGCCATGGCTTTCCAATATTGGGAGAGCCCTATGTCCAGCAGTGGACTCTGATAGGTTATTTAATGAAATTGATTGAACTAAGTTTCGGAAACTCTATCAAGGGCTCGCAGGTTACATTTCTACTCAGTGCAAATATTTGTTCTCATAATAAGTATATCTATTTGCGTTAGTCTGGGACAGGTATTTTGTCCAACAGTGTGGACTATGATAAGCTAAATAATTGATGTTCTGTTACCAGAGTGACCACGAGCCACAGAAACCTATACAGGAGCCTATGTGTAATTCCAGACGATGATAATCTATCTCTATGTAAAATTTCTGGTGTCATAAATTTGATGTTTTTTTTTTTGAAGTGAAAACTTCTTTAGCGGCGTTGGATGGGTGTAAAATGTTAAGGAAGCGTCAGGATTAGTTGACCTTTGTACCGTAACCGACGACTGACGTCATACAAGATTAGGTAAATACTATCTATTTTGCAATTTATCTGAGATAGCGTCGTAGCTTAAACGGTAAGCACTTCGACTGTAAATCCTCATAGTTTCAGATAGTATCGGGTTCAAACCACATGGCCTTCTGAAACTTTTTGTGATTATTTTTCTTTTTGTAATTTATTACATTTTATGATTATTTTTTCTTTCTGTAATTTATTACTTTTTGTGTTTATTTTTTCTGTTCATAATTTATTAATTTCTTCTGACAGAAAATTAGCAGAAAATAAGTGATAGGTTCTATGATTAGCGCTATATTATAGGTATGGGATGTTCTTTTTTATCTTTTTCTATGTATATAACGAAGAAAGAAAAATAGAAAATGTTTTCACTTCTGCCGGCACTCCCAGAGTGCAACCCGTCTTTTTTTTTACGTGCGGGAAATCCCCACGGATACCCACCCCTCCGGAGCCGGAGGGGGAGGTTTTGCGGACTCGAACCGACTAAACCGCACGCCGTCTGTGGGTCATAGTGCTAGGCCGAAGGTGAGGTTGTCATGCGACATATCCCTCGCACCCCGGCTGACCCAGGGCCATCCCTCTCGGTCTGGCCCTCCTCGGGAGAAATTTGATGGCACAAATTTGTCACAAAATTCGGCCGGGTTTGTACCACCGTGCACGATAGCGAAAAACCCTCCATGGTAATCCAATCTCGGTTGGATTGCGTTCAGGGGTCAGCAAGTGCATAGCCGGGCAGGGGGGATTGTGGTCGTAGCACTAGCGGGACCGGTGGGTGTCACGCGGTGCGCAGACGACAATCCTCGACTGATGAGGCCGTCAAGCTGAGTGCCACCATTGTTAACGTGGAACGTGTATATAATGGTGACCCTCTTTCCTGAGGCTTTGCCTTCAGCTTATCATCAGACGAGGTAAAATTGACGTGTCCTATATATTATACAAAAAAAATGTCATCCATATCTGTTTAGTAGTTTTGGCGTGAAAAAGTATAACAAGCATCTCTCATCCCTTTGACCATACACAGTATAGACACAGTACTAACAAAATGCATCGCTACAAACAGCTTGAAATAAGTACGCGTTAAGTATAAGTAAGCCAATCATTCAATATTGTTCTTTAAACTGTCAATGTGTGCAATGAATGTATGGTTCGCCACCAACTAGCGTAGTCAGCCCTCCAATTAACTGCCTAGGCAGTTAACTAAACGGCGCCATTCAATGCAAGGCCTGAATGGCTGGCTAATGCTTAGGCCAATCGTAAGATGGGGCACTACCTCGAAATAAAATAGAAAATTACATCCATATACTTACACCTGTAAATCCCCTATGGTGTAGACAGAGGTGTATTCATAGAAAATTAGTGATAAGTTGATTGTGATTGTTGTGCAATCCGACTTGGTTAGGTTAGGTTAGAAGGCATTGAGCCTTCGTGGTTATTTTTTCTTATAACCATGCAGAAATAAGTATTTTTTTCTAACTGTTTAATTAAATGGCTGAACACCAGTTAGGCCATTAATTGAATGGTGCCGTTTAGTTAACTGCCTAGGCAGTTAATTGAACGGCTGATTGAGAAAGTTGGCGGCGACATATGCATATTAAATTAAAATAGAATAGAACAAATAAAAAAAATGAATCGGTCTAGGCAGGGTTTGAACTCGCAATCTTTACCTTACAGGGGCAACGCTTATGACCACTAAGCTACCAGACCTCGCTCTAACCAATCGGTCCTTTTATATTCGTCTTAAAGGCAACGGTCAACTTTTACCGAACTTCTTTTTTACGCCGCGTTTTAGTGCCTCTTACTGTGTCTATATAAAGTTTGTATATAATCTAAGATTTATTCATTCATCCATCCCATTTTCACATTATAATAATAATATATGTTGAAATAAATGTAAGTTTTCGTTCGGTTGTCAAGAAAAATGTACGTTACTCGTACCTACAGTAATGACATTTTTAATGTCACTTTAGTTTAACATTCATGAATAAAACTATTTTATTTTATTATTACACGTCGATATAACTTCACCTCGCCTGATGGTAAACTAAAGGTTAAGTCTCAGGAAAGAGAGCCACCATTACGTACACGTACCATGTTAACAATGTGGCACTCAGCTTGACGGCCTCATCAGACGCTTTATCACGCCCCGCTTAAAGGACCCGGGACTGTAGGAAGAAGGAAACACGTGAGCTGGCAAGGAGTTCCAGGTCTTAATGGTGCGACAAAGGAATGAATCACTGAACTGCTTGGTTCTTGATGGAATAGGGTACTTAAATATCTAGTCAAATTTGTTACTTTTTACTAAATGTCAAAACGAGTTCTAACGAGATTTACGTATGACGTATGCAATAAAAAGTGTGACGTTATCCTTTTAACTGTCAAATAATTAACTATTATAGGCTGGGTGGATGATTAAAAATAAATAAAATCAATCAATTAATGAAAAACACAGCTTTTACGTCTCTTTTATCATTATTAATTTATTAAACTCGGTTAAATTTATTGTAAATATGTCCTAAAAGTTTTTTCCCGACCCGACTTTTTACCAGGAACGAAATTTTTTTTTAAATATAATGGTGATATCTTAACCCTGCAACGAGTGGGTGGGTAATTGGAAGAGCTTAAAACCTGCAATTTTAAATATTGAATTTGTAAGATAAAGATAAGATAAGATAAATATTCTTTATTGCACACCTAACATAGGATACATACAGAGGATTAGTTATCGATTTACGATCGCATCCAGACAACCAGTATAGTATTTATTAGGTATATTGCTTGAGCAGGTAGTTTATTTGTTTGTTCATTTTGTTTTCCTGTTTCAGTTTTTTCACACGCGCCTGTAAATCGCTGAAGGGGTCTGCCTACCCATTGAGCGATTAACAGGTGTATTAACAACCACATTTCGTCATAGGTATATGACTTTCGGTCCCACGTCGCGATCTAATTGCCATCATGTGGGCATTTTGTGACGGGCTTTATTTTTACTATCGGATAGAGGATAGGCATCCCTTACTCCTATTCTACGACATACGTGAAGAGATCTGGCTTCACACAGTCACTAATATACATTGCTTGTAACGTTGTTAACGTTGTTACAAACAGACACTTCAATTTTGTTATTTTTTTATCAGAATTGCCACATAAAGCTTTCGTAAAAATTATCTGAATGACAGTGAAAAGCGTATCAAAAACGGTTGTGTGGTTTAGGAGAAATCAGCAGAGAAGTAGATAGACGCTTACAAGTACTTCGTTTCATACTATGTGTAATGATAACTTTTGCTGTTGATTGGTTTAGCATTTTATAAAAAAAAAACCATTATATTGAGTTTCTTTTTCACTGCTTTATTATGTTTATCAAGCTCTACCTAAAATAACTCAAGTTATTTTTATAAAATTTTGTCAATTTTCAAACAAAGATTATTCTATTTTAATTATAAACTTATCAAGGAAATTATTTATTCAAAAATATCCAGTATTTCCAAGACATTTCAGATCTATAGTAACTCTAACTCTACACGTGTAATTCTGTTTGCACTTAAAGATGTATATTTTTATATACTTTTTTTCCAAATATTATAAATATGTATGCTCATAGAAAGTCATTAAAGTTAACACGAATTTTAGAATTATTTACTACATAATAATAAATTCATAATTTAGTTTAGAACTTAACTCTCAGCTGACGCACTTGACAGTATTCAGCCTGCAGTTAAACGTATTGATAACAGCAAACGTAAAATACACGTCAAAATTACGATTACATCCAATCACATAAAACCACACTATTGAAATCTAAAAAAATATATCGCAACACATCTGAAACATGTTTTACACAATTATTATACCCCAGCATTCACAGGTTAACATTCCAAAGTCAAATTCTAAATTTCTTTTTTTAACCCGTTCCGAAACTGAAAATTACAGCAAAAAGGTTGCTTATTTCATATCACACACTTACTTGGTAGGTCTCATCAGGTTTGCCCGGGTATGAAGCACTTCGTCGGTAGTCCGGAGGCCGAGGCGGTGCGGGTGCTCTACGCCACGGGGCGAAAGCCGACGGCTGCGGGGGCTGTGGCGCGGGCCACCTGTATTGCGGGGCTCTTCGGAAAGGAGCCCTATACTGTCTCTCATCGTCCGCGACGCTCGGTGCCCCGGGGTATTGCAACTCGCCCATCTATAACATAGGTCCGACCGATGAAGCGGCCGGACTAGTACTGGGGCGATAAGGTATCGGTCGATGCTGACTGCGCGCGCATTCAGTTTAGAGTTCTGACATCAGGGACAAAAAAAATATGCTTTATTTTTTTTTCACTATGATTACTGCGTTCGGTAACTTACTTTTGGCGCAGTATAGGACTTATAGATTTTATGTATAGTTTAGATACGTTTAATGACGAAAGGTTTAATTTCAATTGAAAAAAAAATTGTTTAAAAAATTAATTGTATTAACAAAATGGCGTCGGTATGACGTAATTTGATTGTTTTTCTTATTTTATTAACAAATATGTCTGAAATCTATATTGTATCTAATTATAATAGCGCAGAATGTGTATTTTCAGGTCAAGTTGGTTAGTACAGGAAAATTGATGTAGATGGAGCCATTGTTTCTAATTTGAATATTTCATTACGTATTTGATTGAAGTGCGACGTAGAGTATTTTCATGAATTACTGTTGTAACAATCAGTGTTCCCAATATGATGCGTATATGTTTTATCCGACTTAAATAATAAGGAGGTTAAAAATCGTTGAAATATTTTCTGTTATTTATGTTTTGCAGTTTACATAGAATCTTGTAACGACTTTTTATTAAGTATATTAAACAAATAAACCAACTAACTAACTTACAACTGGTTCGATTTTGGCTTTTAGTATTTAAAATGAGTTTCTAAATTGAAAATATTAATAAACTAAGTTTTTAAATAAAACATTATTACAAAAATAATATCACGATTGTTTACGTTTAGATAAGTACGAAACCAAATTGGGTATAGATACATTTTCTTTAGCGCGCTAAAGAAGTTTTCACTTCAAACATTAAATGTCTATTTGCATTTCATGTATGTAAGAAAATGTTTTGTTTCGCGGCGTTGGATGGGTAAAAAGTGTTAAACTCGCGTCAGGATCACTTGACATTTAAACCGTTACCGACGACTGACGTCATACAACATTACAACAGCTACAGATTGTTTATTTTGTTAAGTGCGTTAAGAAGCTCCGAAGCTTAGCGGTAAGCGTTTCGACTGTAAGTCCTTATGGTTTCATATACTACCGGGTTCGAACCTGAGCTTCTGACACTTTTTGTTATTATTTTTTCTTTTGTAATTTATGGTGATTGATAGAGGTGATTTTCCAGCCGTTTTTTATATTTTCGTGCGGAAACCTTAATTTCCACTTTCACAGTGGCCATTCTCAAGTGCTTGTGGATTTCGGCATTTGTGATGAACCAGGGAACTTGCGCTATTGTTCTGAGTATAGTATTCTGTGCCCTTTGCAAGATTGTTATGTTGGAGTCACTTTTGCTGCCCCACAGTTGTAAAACATACATCCAGGTGGGCTTTAATATTGAGCTGTATATACAATACATATTATATACTGTGTATTCTTAATATTTACTTGTTAATATTTACACTGCGGGAATAAAACCCGCACTTCCTGCGTAACAGTTGAACACTCTACCGCTACGCCACAGAAGAGACTATCTTAAAATAGATACAACTTACAACAATTCATCGACGCTTTTTTTTAAACTATTATTTATTTTTATTAATTTTATTTTATTCTTTATTGTACACTTACGACTCGGCAAGCGTAGTGTAGGACGCCCTCAGACCAGGTGGGATGACGATCTAAGAAAGACTGCAAGCAGATGCTGGATGCGGCAAGCTGAAGACAGGGCGCTATGGCGCTCATTGGGGGAGGGCTATGTCCAGCAGTGGACTAATATAGCCTGATGATGATGATGATGATGATGTACACTTACATGGCAATTAAACAAGGGAGATAATATTATTATGTACAAAGGCGAGCTTAACTCAAGGTTGAGTTCTTTTCCAGCAAACCCGGGCGTGCACAGAGGAATTGCAGTCCAAATGAGAGGCAAAGTCTATTTACTATTTACTAACTTTTGCCCGTGGCTCCGCCCGCGTGTATTTCGGTTATCACTTTAATATCGGTTATCGTTATAAATTGTAGCCTATGTGTTATTCTGATGTATAAGCTATATTATTGTAAATTTTCATTAAAATCCTTCAGTAGTTTTTACATGAAAGAGTAACAAACATCCATCCATTCATCCATCCAAATTTGTCTGTATGGAAGATACAAACGAATTGTCGACTGCCATATTTCGGATCGGCTTGACACCTTAGCGCTGCGTAGAGATGTAGCTTCGCTCTGCATTTTCTATCGCATGTACAACGAGGAGTGCTCTGAGGAATTGTTCGGATTAATCCCTCCCGCATCTTTCCGCCATCGCCCTACGCGACAACATTTTCATCCTCACCACTTGGTGCATCCTCAACTGTGCGTTTCTCCAGAAACTTCCTGCCTCGCACAGCTAAACAGTGGAATGAACTGTCGCCTGCGGTATTTTCGGACCGATACGACCTTCAAACCTTCAATAAAGGGGCGTAATGCCACCTTAAGGGCCGGCAACGCACCTAGAACCCTTCTGGTGTTTCAGGTGGCCATGGGCGGCGGTGATCGCTTACCATCAGGCGATCCGTCAGCTCGTTTACCTCCTATGCCTTAAAAAAATACTTACATACTTTCGCGTTTAAAATATTAGTAAGATAATCCATTCCATACAAATCTATGTTCCAAATCTCACTCAGTGAAGACCTGGAACTCCTTGCCAGTTCACGTGTTCCCTTCTTCCTACAGTCCCGGGTCCTTTAAGCGGGGCGTGAAAAAGCATCTGATGAGGCCGTCAAGCTGAGTGCCACCATTGTTAACATGGTACGTGTTTGTAATGGTGAGCCTCTTTCCTGAGACTTTGCCTTTAGCTTATAATCAGGCGTGGTTAAGTTTTTTTATATTATTAGTTATAACTAATTTATAAAATAATGTATTATATTATATGTATGAGTTTTTGTTAGTATTAATTGTATTGTATGAATTGTTTTCTATTAATTGTATTGTATGATTTCTTTTATATGAATTGTATTGTATGAGTTGCTATCTGCCGCATTGGGGTAACCTGTAATGGCAGTTAGTAGATTAAAAAAAAAAAAAAAAAAAATTAAAAAAATTGCCGTGTCCTATTAAAAAAAAAATCTTTTCAGCCTACATGCATATACAGCATGATTGAGTACAAAACATTAAAATATCTTCACAATGTTTAATATTTACATACATATAATCACGCCTGTAAATCCCCGGTGTAGGCAGAGGTGTTTTAACACCCACATTTCGCCAACTAAGATTTTTGGTCTCACTCTCAAGTAATAGGGAGCAAGCTTATTGGCGTCAAGAAGCCGTTTAGTTATAGGCTGTAAATATGTTTACCGTTACATGGCGAACAGCCCTGTGCCTTAGTCGCCTTGTACGACACCCACGAAAAAAGATCGGATTCTACTCTACTGGGAACCAACACGGCCATTTAATATTTATAATAATTAGTTATTATTAGCAGAAAACAGTACGCGAAGGCAACACAATGATAATTGGGTACTTGTTACAACTTGTTATAAAAAAGTTGTAGCTCAACTTATTATTTAAAAAATTGCTAAAAAAGTGATTACAATTACGTCAGATCTTATTTCATCTTTCTTATTTATTTTTAGGCACCCACCTAACCTATTAATAGTAACTGATTTGACTATTAAATACTATGACGTCACAAATAAATTTTTCATACAATTTTACTTATAACTTACCGTTTTGACGTTTAGTAAAAAGTATCTAATTTGACTAGTCAGTCAAATACCCAATTTCTAAATCAAATTCTTGTGCCTCCGCATTGCAGTATACGGACGGACAAAAGGGCCTTGTGTCATTGCGGATACTTGCCACGAGTAGAAAACTTTTTAGTAGAACAGCTATACGTAATTATTTGTAACGCTGAAGGCGAAGATTCGCTCCTATCTTCTGGAGCAGTGATGGGCAAAGTACGGCCCGCGAAAGGATTTAATCCGACCCACCGATGGTCCTTCAACCTTAACGTTCCATAATAGATTCTGGTTTTTTTTTATACCGCTATGGTGACAGTCACGCACACAGGCTATCTGATGTAAAGTGGTTACTGTGGCCTATGGACGTGTGCAACACCAGGGGAGTCACACTCGTGCTACCGACCCTGTAAACACAGAGAGTTTCTGTGCCGTCAGTGTAGAAGAAAAAGCAGGAATAGCCTTTGGTCTTCCCACTGAAAACTCCCCAGTGAGCTCTGGCCACTCTACTCACCGCCGGGAACACAACACGAGGTTAGTAAGGCCGCGGTACCTCGCACTGCTCGAAGTCGGGTATGTCCTTGGTATAAAGGCTCTTTAGTGGTGCTCTGTGGTCTTCATCGCTGTGTCCCTGTGGTTTCATCATCCGTAACACATACAGCTCTGTAGTATTTCTCTTTTCTTCATAATTTCGAGAGTCTTCGGGTGAACCTGGGTTTTATAGGCATTTGCAATTTCCGTGAAATAAATTTTGAAACATATTCTGTAGTGTTTTGACCACTGTATCAGTTTATCGTAATTTTTTCTATCATTCTGGCCCTCCTGAAATTTCTTATATAATACGTTCTGAGCCTCCATAAAGAAACTTTTCCCACCACTGTCTTGTATTGTACCTCAGCTTTTCACCAATGAGGTAGGCAGCGCGAGTGTGACGCTCCTGGTGTTGCACACGTCCATAGGCCACGGTAGCGACTTTTCATCTGGTGAGCCGTGTACTTGCCTGCCAGTGTTGCCAGATCACTGTTTCAAATTCACCCCAAAATATATACGAAATCCCCCCAAAACTTAGGATTTTTTTTCAAAATCCCCCCAAAGTTAGTAATATTTAAATAGTACCTAAAAAAAGTGTAGCATTAACAGCATTCGAATATGATTTTCGGCTAAAACATCAAGGACATAATTCCTCACAGGTTTTCGCCTAGATTTCCACAGGAACCTATTATCGGATGATATTTTCCAAAGTTTACGCGATTATCACTCATTGAGACATAACCAATTTTAACGGACTCAATCGCGATTTATTTACTTTTAAACCGACGTTTCAACTACTTTTCAGAACCCTTGTTCCTGGTTTGACCAAGGATGGCAGTTGTCATCTAGTTGAAAGTGTAAGTTATCTCAAAGTACCCGAATACCTATAATACCTAATCGAATGGAGTATAGATTCTCATCTCAGTTTAATGCTATTTGTGACATATGCTTAGTATTATGAAAAATTGTGAGATATTTTTGAAAGTAATGGAATTAAATAAGATTCAGATTATATTTCTAAACATCACAGATATCTTCAAATCACTAGCTTGCAAGTTAAAATCCCCCGATTACCTCCAAATGTATTATTTTCCCTCCGACAATCCCCCCAAAAAAATTGTCCCCCCAAAAAATCCCCCGTAACTCAAAAAAACCCCCAAATTTGGGGGGATTCCCCCCAATCTGGCATCACTGTTGCCTGCCAACTAAGTGACATAAAAAAAACATGCAGGGTGCATACAATTGACGTACTAAAATTAAATCCATACTAATATTTAAATGTGAAAGTATGTGTCTGTTTTTCCGTCTTTAACGCCGTGAAATTTGGTATAGGGGTATTTGAAATTTGGTTTATGAAATTTGGTATAGGGGTAGATTAGACCTTGAGAAAGGACATAGGCAATTTTGACTTATGTAGCACAAACTGTAGTGCAAGTCTTATATACAAACTTCCACCGTAGTAGGTAATCTGTGCTTCCACCTCCTATTCCCAGGGGATAGGTTAGGTTAGGTTTTTTAATTTTTTAGTTGTCTTTGTAGTAATATTAGCTTACATACCAAATTTCAGCTTTCTAGGACTTCAGGAAGTACCCTAACAATTTTTATGATCAGTGAGTGATGAGTCAGTGACGAAATTAATGGTTTTGAGACATTAATAAAATCTAAAGTATAGCTACGACATTCAAACTTTGTATGTTTAATGATTGAACCGATGGCATTTTATCTTGAAAATTTTAACTATTTAACATCACCCAAAGCAAAGTTATGAGAGTTCAAATAAACGACGAAACGTTTCGAGAAAAGGTAGGCTCATATTGGCGGGGGCACTGCTGTGCTCCCAGATTTTGCTTCATTTAGATTGTTCATGCTTCATTTGACCTATTTTGGGAATTAAATATAATAATTAGTCATAATTTCAGTTTAGTTAGGCTACATCTTAGTTTACAATGGATATTTGTTGAGAAAAAAGTACGATATTAAGCAGTACTTATTGGTAATGATCCGTTGACTCAGGACACTATCCGAGACCCTTACCGAGAGTGCGATTACCTCTGAACATATCCCTCAAGCCCTAGCTGACCCAGGGCCATCGAAAGCCCCATCGGGTGTGGGACTCACTTCATTTCTATCGACACTTCCGGAGTGCCACTGTTCTTTAGTGTAAGATCTGCATCCACAATAAAAGCATTGAATTTCAATTAACAAAATTTACCGCCAAAACTGAAATCAAAATCAACCCAAAATATAGTCTGTATCACTCGAAGCACAGGCTATACACAGTCCGCATTATGTTCTCTGCATGCGGCAGTAACACTGACCCGTTTCCGAACGGTCTGCAGTTCTGAAACTTTACCATGAAATGAATACGGCAGTTTATGTACACAAATATAAATACCTATTAGAAACCTAAACTACGTTTGTTTAGGTATTAAAGTGATAAATGCGTCGAAGATAAAAGCGATTGAAGAGTCGGTAGCTTAGTGGTTAAGTTTTTTGCCTTACGATCGAGAGGTTCCGGGTTCGAATCCTGGCCATTACACTACCGACGTGAAAGCACTCCTAGCACAAGCAATTTAGCTTAGTTGGAGGGGTTAGGGGAAATGTTAGTAATTTCGGTTGCTATTTTTTTAGTCGTAGATAATCTTATTTGCGACTAAAAGTGTTTACTATTTATTTATAAAAAAAAATGTGAGAGGCAGTTCGCGAGATAGACCATTAGTGATTTAAATCATTTTACTTACGGACCTTTTTACAGGATGGCGGCCGTGGGACCAAGGTTGCAACTCCACAAACTTGGACCCCATTTATATCTAAAAAAAGAAAATTGCATCCTCTGGCAAATGCAGGTTAAGCCCACAAATTTAAGATTTTAGTGGACTATACCAGGCCTCCTTCACTCCATATACTTGCGCGCTATAATTACCTACCGCCCGGCCGAGCGGCCTCGGGCCGTTTGCGGACCAAAATTCAGTGCGGTTTTCGCAAGCGAAGCGCACGCAGGCTGTTTAATTTTAATCGCTCCGTTCGTTCGTTCGCGTACCTACGATGCCATCTGGTGCCTTATGTGCTGTAGATGGGTGCAAATCATGTAAAAGAAGGGATAAATACCTAACATTATTCCATTTACCTGTCAATTTAATTTAATAAGCGAGAATTTAGAAAGGGCAAATCGAAATAATTTACCAACATCATTTTTGGGTGTCGGCTCTCGGATTATTTTAAGCCGTTTCGTGTTTGCGTCGTACGGCATTCCAGATTTGATACACATGTAACTAAACACCTAAATGATAATGTTCAATTTAGCAAATACACTAAAGTGTAGTAGCAAAGAATACTAAATGTAGTAGTATGCTTATCTTCTTATGTTAAAATATGCGGACATTGTAATAAAATACTTTTTTCATCTAAATAAAAAATTTCAACTTTCAAACATACCTACCTAAGGGTGTTTGAAAGTTGTAATTTTTCACATAAGTAGAAAAATAGTAATAGGTACATAACTGGTCTGTTAATCAAATATTCAGATCTTCACAAGAAGGCAACCCTTAACAGCGTAAGAAGAGATAAGAGGTACGCGATAGAAGGAGACGCAAGTTGTAGTTGAATAAAATTATAGGTACTTAATGTTGTGCAAGCTGAATTCCACCGTATTGCGTCGAAGCAAGACTGGAATTAATTTCAATCTTCTTGCGCAGTGATTCTTCTGTACGTTAGTACTATTAATTATTCTGTGACTATACTAACCAAACGGAGTAAAAATTCTAGCTCTAAGCATACTCCATTTTGTTAAAAACCGAAACAATCTCGATGTGTCATTTTTTAAAGTTTTATTTACACTCAGTTATCTATAAATATTTGTCCGTTTAGAAACTACAAACCGAAATTTCCTTCTAGTTCAGTAACTCAGTTATCTATAAATACCTATTGTTCCGTTTAGAAACTTGTTTTGAAGACTACAAACCGAAATTTCCTTCTAGTTAAGTAAGTTATCTTAGTTTATTTAGTTTGTGTTTTAAAACAAAATCGCTATTAGATTGTTTACCTTCAGTTCAGTTCAGCACTATTTTTTATATTTTAAATAGATTTTTTTTAATGTTTTTAAAATATATAGGTAAGTTGTTTTAAAATAAATAAAGAAGATTAATAATCATGCAAAGCAAAAGCTTAGTTTCTAAACTACATTTCACCGTGAAGTGACTGCCACCTGACCTCCAATAGGCGATATTGAAGTAGGTATGCCGGGAACTATATTACGCCCTTAAAAATTCAACCCCCCTAATCTGACATACATTTGTTCGTAGTGATCGATCTGAATAAGTAAATACCTATTCAAGTAGATAACTCCTATAGGTATCTAAGACCCGTGCCAATAACACATACCTACACGTAACACTGTAAGTCTACTTCTTAAGTGAACTGGGTCAATTTGAGCCTTATACACTCTAGAATATCTGCATAAGATTATCTCTAGCATGTTTACTGACGCATTTTGTGTTCTAAACAATATACGAAGATTCAGCGCTACAATTGTATAGGCGGGCGTGTTATATACTTATATACATACAAAGTTGTATGAGTAAGCCGAACTAAGGCACTATGTCAATGTAAACA
Organism: Eilema caniola; assembly: GCA_949126895.1. Taxonomy (NCBI): domain Eukaryota; kingdom Metazoa; phylum Arthropoda; class Insecta; order Lepidoptera; family Erebidae; genus Eilema; species Eilema caniola. The sequence continues at coordinate 4,642,563 of OX421487.1, forward strand.
TTCAGAGGGTACGGCAATGGAACTTAATAAATTGTTATACGGCTGACCAAGTGTGCAATGCGGTAAACAATGGCCGCTGTGCTAATGAATACCTGGTGCGTGTCTTGAAATATAGATGGCGTTAGTAGAGTACCTAGTTCCAAAGGTCAATAATAGATGGTGCTACTGTCAGGTAGAGTGTTAGGTTGACTATAATCATATTATTTATCATTATAATTTACCGCCATCTATAATTATAGATGGCGGTAAATGTAACTAAAAATATATTTTTTACATTATTTTGTATTTTATCATCGTTTTTATTACATGATAATAATGGGACGTTATGCGACTAAACCAAGATAATAAATGTATTACAAAATAGCTGTTCTTTTAAATTATTACTGTGTGTAAATATTCCGTCCAGAAACCAATAACAGTTTGACATTTCAGTGACAGTAATGTTTATGAACGATGAAAGAAATGTTATGTTACTTGTGTTTTCAACTTTTCAAAATATGATTGCTTTTTCTGCAGAAAGCTAGTAATACAGAGATTATTGACATAAAAATATTGTAGAAAGAATATATCATGACTGATTTAACCACATTAGCTACTATAAAGTGTAATCAACAAGTAGTTCGCGCCGTACGCTTCAACGTAGACGGCGCGTACTGCCTAACCTGCGGAGCAGACAAAAAAATTAAATTATTTAATCCTCAGCGTCAACTTCTGCTAAAAACCTATGGCGGGCACGCTAACGAAGTCTTAGACGCCGCTGGATCGTGCGACAGTAGCCATATCATATCTGCTAGCACAGACAAATCGGTAATCCTATGGGATGTGACAACAGGACAGCCTCTGAGACGATACCGTGGACATGCCAGCTCAGTAACATGTATAAAATTTAATGAAGAATCGTCAATGGCGGTCTCCGGATCTGTAGACAATACTGTTGCTTTTTGGGATGTTATAAGTCGTAGACAAGAGCCGGTTCAAGTTTTAAAAGAGGCAAAGGACACAATTACATCCATCCAAGTGACTGACCATGAAGTATTGACTACTTCAGTCGATTGTCATGTCAGGTTGTATGATATTCGTATGGGAAAAATGACGTCCGATTATATCGGACATATTGTTACGTATGGTAGCTTAACTAGAGACGGACAGTGTTATATTTTAAGCTGTGCGGATAGTACAATAAAGTTATTTGATAAAGACTCTGGTGAAATTTTAAACACGTTTGTAGGTCATGAAAGCAAGGATTATTTACTAGAGAATGCTGTTACTGAGAAAGATAGTCATATTATCTGTGGTTCGGCAACGGGGGAGGTTTTTTATTATGACTTAATTAGTGCAAAGTGTGTTCAAAAATTTGTGCATAGCCAAAATAAGCCTGTGGTGTCTGTAACGCACCATCCAACGGACAGTAGTTTTATGTCGGCTTGTGAAGATGAAATTAAGTTATGGGGTGTGCAATCAATGGAAGAATAAATGAAAAATGAAGATGTTTTTTCAGGGGCCTTATGCTTCAAACATACCAGGACTACATAGCCCCAAAAATAGACTATAGTGGGACATGAAAGCAAGGTTTTTGAAGCCCAAGCCATCAGTTGGTGGGACAGACATATACTCACGACTGTAAATCCCTGAAGGGATAGGCAGAGTTGTTTTAACACCCACATTTTGCCAACTATGATTTTCGGTCCCACGTAAAAGGGTGCGAGCCTATTGCCGTTAAATGGCACTTAGTAATGTACTGTATGTTTACTGTCGGATGGAGGACATTATCCTTAGTCGTCTTCTGCAACACTGACAGGAAGAGATAGGTTGGCGCTATTCTACTGTACCAGAAACAACACAGTTATGGCAATCAAACAGTTATTCCCATAAAGTCAAGAAAGGCCTAAAGTTTAACATTAACATGTTTAATTTAATTTGCCAACTGTACATAGGAGATATTAAATAAACTAAGGTTATTTTTAATGAAATTTTTAAAGCATTTTGCTTGCTAAAATAGGAAAGTTTTAATCGGTCTGGGCAGGGTTTGAAAGCTTAGTAGTCAAAGCATTGCCCCTGTAAGGCGCGGCTTATACAAAAGAGACGTGTCGGGGACGTATTCCGGTGGCTACAATTTAAGTCACACAATACAAACCTTACGTAGTGTATGATAACGTCATTTTTGTCTTCGAAGAAAATTGCGTCGTCATGTAGGGGAGGTACGTAGCGGTAGTGAACGCAGCCGCTGCGCAGGAGGCGCGGGTTCGACCCCGCTCAATGCAAATATTTGTATGCATGAATATGGATATTTGCATTGGTCTGGTCGTGCCTCGGAGAGCACGTTAAGCCGTCGGTCCCGGTTGCCATACAAACATCTATGGCAATCGTAACAGGTAGTTGGAGCCCACAAAAGTCCAACAACTGGTCTAACTGCAATGCTTCGATATCGCCTTTGAGTTGTGGAGGTCAGATGGCAGTCGCCTCACAGAAAATGTCGAAGATCAGCCAAATCCGCAGTTTGACTGGTAAAAAGCGGACCCCAGACTCCAAGTTGATAGCTTCGGATGCGACTGGGATTAACGCTGGGATGAAGAAGTAGGGGAGGGACGTTGCCTGGAGGCGCGGGTGCAATTCTCCTCTAAGACAAAAACGACGTTATTGAATACTATATAAGGTTTATATTGTGTTACTTAAACCGTCCCCGCCACGTCCCTTCTGTATAAACCGCGCCTCAGGCTAAGATCGCGGGTTCAAACCCCGTCCAGACCGATTCAATGTTTTCCTATTTTACTTAGGTTCATATCTTCAAGACTAGCTGCCAATAGAACGGAATGGCATGAGCTGGATGAGGCCTTGCTCCGAAGCTGGATTCCCCAATAAAATAAAATGTAGATTGCAAATATAATTCATAACATTACCTATAGTTTAAGTGAAATAATTAAGTTAGTTTAGAAAAATGTTAAGTAAATAACTTTTGTTAAATTGGGAAATAAAAGGCTTTATTATTATTATTATCATATCTTCCCGTCATCCATACCGCAATGCTTGAAAACGAAAGTTTTCAATCAGTGCGTCCTACCCGTCATGACCTACGGAGCCGAGACATGGACACTCACGGCAGGGTTGTTCCATCAGTACAAAGTCGCTCAGCGAGCTATGGAGAGAGCTATGCTCGGAGTTTCTCTGAAGGATAGAATCCGCAACGAATACATCCGACAGAGAACCAAAGTAATCGACATAGCTCAAAGAATCAGCAAGCTGAAGTGGCAGTGGGCTGGCCATATCTCACGAAGAACCGACAACCGTTGGGGTAAACGTGTTCTTGAGTGGAGACCGCGACTCGGCAAGCGTAGTGTAGGACGCCCTCCGACCAGGTGGGATGACGATCTAAGAAAGACTGCAGGCAGATGCTGGATGCGGCAAGCTGAAGACAGGGCGCTATGGCGCTCATTGGGGGAGGGCTATGTCCAGCAGTGGACTAATATAGCCTGATGATGATGATGATGATGGCAAATTATACCTTGGGACATATATCTTAGACCTTAAATGTACCCTATACACTGAGTACATGTTTCTTGGGTGTCTTGAAGATAGCGCAGGATGCTTCTGCAGCGGACGAGCTGAAATTCACCAATCATAGATCATTACAAAACAATCCCTCGTTTGTCCAATGACTTGGTCCGAAATATGTGTCCTGAGGTGTACCTACCTAAGATTGTGAACATTTGGAACATTGGCATCAATAGGTTGTAAATATAATACAAATTAATTAACTTCTAAAAAGAGTTCCTTAGTTTAAGTTAATTATTATAATATTGGGCGTGAAATTCGGATTTTTTTTACAAGAATACCTATTATTATAACATTGTAAAGGCTCTGGTAAAATTCATTATAGTCATATATTAATGTTCAAATTCATATAGCGTCATTTAGATGATGGGTAAATTATGTTTTTATCGAATTTTTAGCACCTAGTAACTACGATAAAATTCTTATAAGTGCAGAACGAAACTATCCGTACTAATATTATAAAGCGGCAGTTACTCTGTCTGCCTGTCTGTCTATTAAGCTCCCACGCCTAAACCACTGAACCTATTTTGATGCAATTTGGTATAAGGGTAGATTAGACCCTGAAAAAGGATATAACTGAGCTATGTTTGGTCGCGATAACAGACATCAACGCGGGCAACAGCTAATTACTGGTATAGGCTTCCACAAGAAAGAAAAATAAGATATATTCGAAAAACCTTTTTAAAAACAATCTTTTTTTTTTTTTTTTCTTGCATTGTCATCCGAACTGAACGTGCATACCAAATTTCAGCTCAATCGGTTGAGGGCAAGTGCCTTAAAATTGAGTTGTAAGATTCCACCCGAACAAACATACATTGCAAGTTAAATAAAAGCTTGTAAAAAAGATTCCTACGGCACAGCATAGTATTAAAAGAAAGTCTTTTACCTATGGAGTGCGAGGGAAATACCTTATTGGGCCACCATACTCACCAGCATTCGAAACGTAAGACGTTTTAATCGGTTCGAGTCCGATAAAACCGTTCTACCGCCAGCCGACGGGGAGTATACGTGGGGATGTCTGCATGAAAAAAGAACTGAACCTACATGAAATTATACATTTCTTTATTCGACTTCCAAATCCAAATCGCAATGTTATTAGAAATGTATATGAGCAGTCCGACTAAAGAAGTACTTCCACCCTACAGAATACCGTGGCCATAATAATCTCGTGTTGTGTTCCCGGTGGTGAGTAGGATAGCCAGAGCTCACTGAAGAGTTTTGTGCTGTCAGTGGGAAGAACAAGGCTTTCCTGCTTTGTCTTCAGCACTGACGGCACAGAAACTCTCTGTCTCTACAGTCGGAAGCACGAGTTTAGTGTGACTCTCCTTGTATTGCACACGTCCATAGACCACGGTAACCGCCTTTCATCAGGTGGGCCGTGTGCTTGTCTGCCAACTAAGTAGTATAAGACAAACAAGATACCGAATTACCCATTGCGTTTAAAATTTTCACTTTGGGACCTGGGAATCCTGGTCTCCACTTTTTGTTTTGGTATGTTGGTTATTCCGGGACCGATTATCGTCTGACCCCAACCCAACAATAAAGGTTACGTCAGAGCCTCCCCCGTTAGGTTGGTTGATCTACTGATTTACGAGTCAGGGCCTGCCTCAGGTTCGAGCTTAAATGTATTAATACTCACAGGCCTCGAAAATATCCAATAACAATATGTCGGTCAGGGAGTATGGGGCCAGGCCCATGCATTCATATGAAATAGCTAATAAAATATGTATGATTTCCATTAAATTCTTAAGCACTTTTCATGCTAAATATTCAAATTGAGTGAAATAGAAAAAAATTAATCGGTCTATGTGGGTTTGAACTCGCGATCTTTGCCTTACAGGGGCAATGCTTTGACCACTATGGTATACCAAACCTCACTCTAACCTCTGTCTTTGAGGTGACAGTGGAGTGTGTCTACCGACATTCTTACAAACTATCTGCACCAATGAATGATTTTTCAATCACTTTTTAACATTAATTTTTGACTAATCCACCGATACAATTTGAATTACATTTTTAAGCATTTTTCATGCTGAATATTCAAATAAATATATTTAAATAGAAAAAATTAAATCGGTCTAGGCGGCGTTTGAACCCGCAATCTTTCCCTTACAAACCTATCATATTCTAAATAGACGGTCATAGCACAAATCGAGAACATTCTGTTTTGAGTGTTTTGAATTTTCAATGAATAATTTATAAACACATTCTCAGACGCTTTTTTTTTTTGTTTCTGAACGAAAAACGAAACATTATTTCAAAACGCGTAATTTGACATAAATGAAAGCGCGTCATGTAGATGACGTTTCAAAAACCTTTTTTGCACATTCTGCCATGCGTGGCATTTTACCTCTCTTTCTCTCTATAGAAAATCTGTATAACATAAAATAGCGCAGTGAATTTTAATCTTAATTATTCGATACTGTTTGAATCTGGAACGCGGTATGATTGAATGTGAATAGAAAATAGAAATTGAGTTGAGAATAGACGAATTCCAGTTTATAAGTGAATACAAGGAAGATAATTAGATTTATTCTAGTTATAACGTTATTTTAGAACCGTGGAAGCCAATGAAGTCGTCAAAATGGGCGCTAAAGCACCTGAAAAGCTGAAATTGCGGCGTCAATCGTGCAAATGTCATGATTGCGGCCGAAAATTTCTCAACGTCCAAGCCTTGTCTTCGCATCGAAAATTCATGCATAAACCCAAATCTGTTGCCCCTAAGCGTGATGCAAAAAAGCCTACTGATGTGCAAGACGCAAAGGTGGTTAAAAAGAAAGTTGTTAGTCCCCCAGATTCGAATACAACCGCTCAGCTTCCTACTCCGAAAGTTACAAACAAAAATAGCTCTAAAGTAATCATTGAAGTTTCTAGCGCTAAGAAAACTACAGTCGGGAAGAAAACTGAATTTAAATGCCCTAAATGCGTTAAAGTTTTTTGTGTATATTTCTCAGCAAGCAGACATATACAGAAATATCATTGTGTGGATGATAACGACAAGCCTGTGTAAGTATTCCTTTGTAAGTTTTGTAACACATACATATATTCACGTCTGAAAGTCCCAGAAGGAGTAGGCAGAGGTGAAATAACACCTACAGTTCACCAACTATGATTTTCAGTCCCATGTAATAGTGGGAGCCCATTGCCATCAAACAGGCACTGTATCATGGACTAAATGCTTACTGTCAGATCTATCCCTTAGTCGCCTTCTATAAAAGCCACGGGAAGAGATGGGAAGCCCTATTCTGCTCCACTGGGAACCAACACGGCTACTACATTCTACTAATATTATAAATGTGAATGTTTGTAAGTATGGATGAATGATTGTTACTCTTTCATGTAAAATCTACTGAATGGATTTTAATGAAAGTTTACAATAATATAGCTTATACATCAGAATAACACAGGCTACAAATTATAATAATAACCGACATTGATTTAAATAGAAAATGTTGAATAGGTGTAGGCCCCGTGATCTTTGCCTTACAGGGACATTGGTTTGACCAATAAGCTACCAGAAATCACGCTAATCAATTCAAATTTCTCCTTCTAAATCTGTCTTTGAGGCGACAATGGAGTGTATCTATCGATATTCTTACGAACTATCGGAATGTATGAATGATTTTTTAATCATTTTCAAACATTGATTTTTGACTACCCTGTCCATACAATTTGAATTAAATTTTTTATTTTCACCCTAAATATTCAAAGTGATATAAATAGAAAAAAAAAATTGGATCGGGCTAGGCAAGGCTTAAACCCACGATCTGCATCCTAAAAAAAATCATCTCATCTCATTCTATCATGGATAAGAAAAGCCTTAGATAGCTGGCTCGAGGGCTTGATGAAGGAGTCTATCCTCCTCAACACGGTACGCCTTGTGAGAAGGTTCCCATCCTTGGAGCCCTAACCATTATCCTTGGTCCCTGTACTCGATGCCAACAGGGTACTATTTTTTTTTTATATTAGATTTTTTATATACATCCTCAAGCCTGTAAGGCCCTGAAGGAGTAGGCAGAGATGTAATAACACCCACATATCGCCAACTATGATTATCGGTCCTATTGGGTGAACCTATTGCTGTTTAGCAGGCACTTTGTCTTGGTTTTATGTTTGCTGTAGGATGGAGAAAAGCCTTATTACACCCTCAGGATTTATTAAGATGTAATTAAAATTATATTTTTTTATGTATGTAAAAGGAATAAGGAAAGCCATATGAACATAACCTCAAATTTTCAGAGAATCAGATTCACCGGACATAGTTAAGCCCATTCGTCTAGAGCTATGTGAATCCTGTAACAAGTACACTGCTGCAACTGAAACGCATACTTGTGAGGCTGTACCCAATGTCAAATTGGACCGTTGTATGTGTCTTGGCTGCCAGAAGACATTCGAAGGCATAACACCGTTTGAACAGCACATTAAAACAACACATACACACCGTGCTGATTGTTTGTTCTTCACGAATAACAACGGTATGTAATTTTCTTTTTCATTCTGCCTCTGTGACTATTATGCAGGGAACGCGGTTATGATTCCCGCTCAGTGTAAATATTTGTATGCATGAATATGTCTATATGTCTATTTGTATTGGTCTAGGTATTTCTGTAGCTCCGAGAACATGTTAAGCTCTCAGTCCCAATTGTCATGAAAACATCTCTATAGTCATTATGGGTAGTTGGAATAAAACCCCCCAAAAATCCGACTAGTCTAACTAACGAACTTTGATATAGCCGATTGGTTGATATGGCAGCCATTTCATGGAAAATATCAAAGTTCAGACAGTAAGATTATGGTTCATTTCTTCAACATCATCTTAGAGTTGATCCGAGCTGCATCCAAGGATATGAGCTCGGGGTACGAACATTAATAAAACCAGGCTGCGTGTGCCCTACCTGTTATAGTCTGCACTGCATTGGTATTGTTTTTATTCATACGTAGGAAGGCATTACATATAGCAGGCAGGAATAACATATAGCAGGCAGGAATTTGATAGCTTCCTTCACCCTGGCAATATGTACCTGTTTTTTTGTGAGAGGTTATAGACCATAACTTCGTACATGACGTACATGTCTTCTAAGGCCGTCCAGTGCGTGATGTCTGCATCACAGCCGCCTACGCCGAAACTAAGTCACTAACAAATCGTCTCACGTGCAACTATATATTTGCACAAAACAGCATGTGCGCAACAGAGATCCCTTTTTTTTCTCGCACTCCTAGGGCGGCCACTAGGACCCGCCTTGGTACTTCCTACGCATCTGCAGCCCTAAGTCCCCGCTCGCATCATAGTGATGGCCCTCAGACATCAGTTCTTCCTAGATCCATGCCCGGTGATCACCTGGCACGAGAGGATACCGGTGTGGCTTCTCTAACCAGTCCCCCATGATGGGTCTTACCTCTGCTATTACAGCGTGCCTTTCCGCAATAGACACCCGCCAACGCAGAAGACAGCCTGCAATAAAAAAAAAGCCTTTTATTTCTGGTTTAAATAGGTAAGTAGGTTTTCTTAATCTAAATTTTCTAGGTTCACACCAGAACCCTCACATGAGGTATAGGCCTCTTCCAAGGACAGCTAGTTTTGGGCCCTCCAAGCCCTGTTAAGCCCGGCCACCTCAATGATATCGTTGTTTGCCTGTTGGGCCCTTTCAAGTTGTAACACGGGATGTCCATCTTTCATCCTGGAGTTTAGCACCATGACCAGCCCATTTCCACTTTAGTTTCTGGGTCTGGCGTGTGTATCTATGACTTCGGTTTTTTTCCTGATAGGTTTATCTTTTATATCTTTTTTATTCCCAACATGCTACGTTTCATGCTTCTTTGGCAAGTAACTATTTTGGTTTTAGCCTTGAGTGTAAAATTCCATGTTTGGCAGCCATAGGTCAATGTGGGGAGTAGGCAGGTGTCCATGACTTTTTTGAGTTTTGTTCCAGGTGTTTTTTGTTCTTCTCTTTATCTCTTGTTCATTTGAGTCTGAGCTTATTTGTTTCCCTAGGTATGTGTATTGATCGACATACTCTGTGTTCATTATCTATTATTAATTGTATTTTGTTGCTATTAGTCATGAGTTTGGTTTTGCTGTAGTACATTTCTAGACCTACTCTTTTACTCTCGACATTTAATGATTTCATCATTAAACTTGGAACAAAGTTTGAACTGCTATTTGCAAATATGGCCAGATCATCAGCAAATCTTAAGTGGGTCAGGTACTTTGCTCCGATATCTATACCTCGAGATTTCCAGTCGAGCGTTCTGAAAACTGATTCCAGCTGGCCTAGCATGGGCGCGGGACAAATATCTCTCTCCACCGCTTATGTCAAATAGACAGGGGACAAAGGTGTTTCTCCCCGGTAGCTAGCATGTCGTCAAAGGAGATAGCTTATGTCCCTCGCTGTAACGTAAACAAGAGACTATTTCTCCACTTGCTTAGCACGGCGGCCGTAAATTGGAGATAATTTGTCTCTTTTTGACAGATGATAGAGAGAAATTATTCTCCGAACTATTGAGGTGGGGATAAGTTTGCTTAATACACAATTAAAAATGTCTCGCGGCTTATTCGTTCTAAGTGAACTACAAATACAACAAACGCAACAACAAAATGCAACGGCGTAGGCTGCGGGATCAAATAAACGTGTTCGAATTACCAGACATTGAATTCATATGAATTTATAGGATTTCTAAATTATGTATGCAATGCATTGAACAACGCATTTTTTTTATAATATTATCAACCGAAATTATCGAAATTACTAATATTCCCTCTAACCCATCTAACTAAGCTAAATCGCTTGTGCTGGGAGTGGGTTCACGTCGGTAGTGTAATGGCCAGGATTCGAACCCGGGACCTCTCGATCGTAAGGCAGACTCCTTAACCACTAAGCTACCGACGCGACGCTTAAAGAATCAGATGGCTTGCCAGTACATTATAAGGTAAATAAAGTTGCATTTCATAATCGACTAAAACTCTTATTTGAGCTGCTGTGCTCCTAATCCTAAAAAATATATTCTTTGTAACAAATTGTTTAGAGCGAATTCACAGTACTCACACATTTATTCACAATAACATACTTACAACATTTTTCACTCATTTTATTAATATTAAAATAAATACTACAATAAAGATAATATTAATAATAAAGGATATACGATTAAGTTATGTACCGGGTAACTGGGGTAAATAAATAAACAGAAAATAAACATGTAAAAAAAACGTTACATGACAGATTGTTTCTTTTTCTTCAATATGGCGCCACTCTTTAGTCAATAATAATATTCTGCAGCATAATACTGATAATTTTAAAAGTCGCTATTACTCTTATAAAATATGCACGTTGCTAGGTTTTGTTATTTTTGTCGAATATTACGAGTCGAATATTTTTTCGTATATTGGTAGCATTGAGTGGAGAAACGTTGTCCCCGGTGACAAACTAGTCTCTCCTCGACGCCGTGCTAGCTAAAGGGACAAAAACGGATGGAAAGACAAATTTTTCTCCACTCCCCGGGGACTTTTTGTCTTCATGCCATGCTAGCCCTGCAGTATGGCTATGGCATCTATGGCGTATAGGCGGGTCGCCCTGTCTTACACCTCTTTCGATAGGAAATGCTGGGCCAGTGGTTTCTAGTTGTATTTTGCTGGTACTATTCTTGTTAGCCTGCAATATCAGATCTAAATATTATATTTTTTAATTTTCAGATTACGCAACCTGGAAAACCGAACTAGAGGCTATAACAAAAATTAAGTTTGTGTCATTAGGGACACCTGAGCCAAAATCTAAACAAATATACTACCATTGCTCACATCAGTCATCGGTCAAATCAGACAAAACCTTACTTTGCCCATCAATTATTAGTGTGACAGAACTGAGCAACGGTTACCGTGTAGTATACTATAAGGAACACTTTGGACACTCAAGTACAGACTTGTCACCGTTAGATTATAAAAAATATTCGATATTACCGTTCTTGAAAGATGTTGATATTCAAAACATTGATAGCGATGATCATGTTCACCAGCAATTGAGAAGTATTGTCAATAATGTGATTGCCAATGCTGCCAAAGCTGATATTGGTGTATTGTACTCGTTACTAGAAAAGGCTTTGGCTATGGCTGTTGTGTTGAACAATGTTAGTCCAGAAGACCAAAACGTTGTGAACAAAAGCATGACTGATGAACAAATAACTGAAGTTTTGTCCGAAGTGAAAATGTATCCCGGGAAACGTAAATCTGAAACCGTTAAAAAAGATATGAAACAAGCAAAACCAGAAGTGGATAACAATGAGAATTTGAAAACGAAAACAGTAACAAATAAAACGGTTGCCAAGAAAGCGGTTGAATCGTTGCCTTCCACACCGATGAAACAAATAGTCCAATCATCTCCATCATCGTTCAATGATTCATATAAAGACTTCGTTGAATCCAACTTTAAACCTGGGTTGGATAATAGCACAGCAAAAAAGAACGTTGCTAAAAAGAAAGCAGTTGTTAAAACTAAAATTGGTCAATTTAAAGTTAGACCAAGTCTGTCTCCGAAGGTAGATGAGGAAATCCAGACCTCTTTACCAGAGAATGATAAATCTAACCCGTCTCCTAAGAGACTGAGACCAACGTTGTCTCCTAAAACACCAATTTCCATACCTAATGAAAGACCAGTTTTATCTCCAAAAACAGTCAAACCGACTCCAAAACTCATTGAACCTAAAATAAGACCAGACTTTGAATATGAAGTGAGAGAACAAGAGAATGACTGTAATATTCTAATTTTGAAATTCTGAAAAAAAGTTGCTTTGTAATATTATGGTATATTATTTTTATTTTATGGCAACACAGCTCTGACAGCATGTATGGCGTTCCACATGTTTTTTTTTTAATTTCGTAGTTAAAACATGTTCAAAATCTAGTCTCGAAGCTACTCCAATCTCCTAAATGTCAAAATCAGTATTCTCAGTCAGTCTTCTCTTTACATGATTTTTAATTTTTAATGGTCATTGACATAATGATCATGTTTTTTTATTATGAGAGATTGAGGTTAGATCTAGACTAAATTTGAACATGTTATCATAAGAATTGGTCTTCTATTATTATTTGTACACATTTGAACAATGTAATAAATAAAAATCACTCAAGGCATGCAATCTGAACTAAATTTACAACAAAGGCCTATCTAACTATTTGGGAGACATTTACTTTTATTCTAGGTATACTAAAAGACTGGCTGTATACAACAAAAAAATGGTATCACAAGCAATGAGCTAAAACCATGTATAGAGTTTGACTGAGCCTGAATGACTTGTCCTACCACCTCCCTTATACACACAAGCAAATTGACGACGTCTTTTTTTCGGATTTGATAATCAAACTAGAGTCAACGTCACAAAATAAGTCCCGCGACAAAACGCGGAACTAAAAATTACATCGACACCATACTGTTTGTTGATTGGTTGGGGCCATGACAGAGTTGCCAGCACATTATTTTATGATGTACTAGTGGGAATTAAACTTATACTATATTATTCCAAGATCCCAATCACGTCACAACATGTAGGTATTCTAAATGCACAGTAGGTGTTTTTTTGTGTGTTTGAGGATAACACATTATATTATGATATATGAACTTTTCCATCAGTAAAGAGGAATGGCTATCGCTATTTCATGTAAGTGTCATATTCGTAATCAAATTCTGTATCACTGTCTCTCTTGATATGTTGTTGCATCTATTAATACTTCTTTTTTAAAACAATATCTTCTAGGTGTTTCACGTGATTACATTCTAACGTTCTAACGTTGAAAACGTACGAATATAACTTAATAAATTGTGTAAGTTAACTGCTAATAAATTTATATCTGAACAATAGAAGATCTGGTAAAATAAAAAGTCGATACTGGCAACATTACACAATGCGACAGCCACGTCGCGGCCAAGGGACTTATTTCTTGGCGCGTACTCTAGTCATAATTTGACAGAAAGCGCGAGGGAGAAGACGTCTTGTTCTATACAATATATGTCAGTGCTAGTCTACACTGAGCTAACTCGGATTTATCAAGCGACTAGTCGACCGCAATGTCATAGTTCACGAAACAATCGATGTTTTTACACAAATGAAGTATCATTTCAGTTTAGAAAAGCTAAAAATTATGAAACTGTTTTACAGGTGACACTACAAAAAGCGCACTGTGCTTGTAAAGGCATACCGCGCTTCCAAATGTATTAAATCATTTGTTTAGCTAGTTCCTATACACCTCCAGTGTGGGAATTAAACGTCACACCCGGAACCACGAAACATTTTTTTGTTTTAAACAGCTAGTCTTATTATTATAAATGTCGAAGTTATTTCCTGAAGTTAATGTAAATAGTAGCTTCTAGTACCGAGTTAAACAGGGTGAATAGGGATCAATGGATAAAATAAATGAAATGATCATTAGATTTTTTTAAAATAATTGCTTTTACTAAATAGGGAATATGCATGTGATTCAAATACTACATTTTTTACCTGTGGTCTTTTCTTTTAGATTTACGTACACTTTAATATTTTTTTCACTTCTCATGCTCTGAAAGTGCTTATTTGTGCAGGATATAGGCTGCACAAAATCGAATTTTGTGCACAAGGGCATTAACGTATCTACTCATAAATGTATCTATATTAAGGCAAAGAAAATGAGCCATACAGCCTAACACAATAAGAAGTTCATAGATAGAATTTGTTATTTTATAACATTCACTTTAATTTATTTTGCCTTATGTGTTTTTTAAGACTTAAAAGATATTAAAATTTAAATTCAAGTACGGTAGGTTATTTAATTCATTTAAGAAAATTATTATTACACAATTAATTTTATAGTAGGCTGTATAGGTCTGCAGCCCACGCCTCAATGTCGTAAGATTAAAAAAAAATAAAGCGGCGGGAAACAGCTCTTGTTTTTTCGTGCGTTTATTAATTGATTCAATTTGCTAAAATTGGTTTTATTTCCTCGCAATCGAAGTGAAAAGCAGAGTTTATAACTCGTCCACAAAACCATTGTTATCCTCGACATTACTATCAGCCCTCGCCTCCGGCTCGGGCTGCTAAAAGTCTCGGATAAAAATGGTTCGTTTTGTGCACTTGTTGTAAAATCTACTATAATTTAATTACAATTTGATTAAGAAAATAATTGCCGAAAAGTGCGAAAGTTGAGAGGGTAATTCAAACGAGTTAAAACGTAACGCTATTGGTAGGTACACAGTTCTGACCAATGGCGTTCCGACTCGGAAAGTACTTTGACGTCACGTCCCATAATAAAAATATCAGTTTATGTCGTTTGGTGTCTATTTGTTGTGAATAATTGTCCAGTTGCATTATTAAATTAAAGTAAAACACAAAATATGAATATTATACAATCCAAAACACTTGCAACTATTCACGACATCATGTAGTTGTTAGCTGTTATGTGCATTGACGTCACGACAAGCGCGCCAACATGGCGGTCGTTTGAAAAGCTGATATCTGCCTACTATTTTAAAACTTTTAAACCAAATGTTGTCTGTTTGGCACTGTTGCTTTTTTAATATTTATATAATGATGTAAATAATCATTTAAAAATATAAAAACAATGCATATTCCCTATTACAAGTATCTAACCAGTCCAGGATTCTGCTATTATTTTTTTCATGGCAAAACCACTGCGATATCAAAGACACTGTAACCGATGCCCTTTAACTTTGGACTTTACTGTTGTACTGTTAAAGTCTAAAATTAAGTGAATATCTTGTAGAGTGAATGACAATGTCATAAACTTTTTCTGTTTTCATTTTGGAGTATAATGTTTTCCCAATAAAGTCTAAAATTTTATTACATTTTATACAATATCACCGGTATGACAGTGGTGTTGTTATATCATAAAATTAGCATATTCGGGGGCCAGATATTTGATCATTCCGTTCATTAATAATCCATACTATCACTTGATAGAAAATAACTACAAAATTCATCTGAAGATTTTATTCCTATTCACCCTGTGATCGTTATTACATCTTTTTTAATTCATTTATCAAATTACTTGCCAGCATTATGCTTTAATCGACTGAACCCATAGACAAAAAAGAAAGAAAAAGAAAACGTATTTCCCGCCAATTTAATTTTTTTTTAAACAGGTAACCAAATATTCATAGTTTTTAAGTGTTCTGAGGATCATCTACCTATCTCACTCTGTCTTTCGGCAATATGGTCCATATTCTCTCTTTCTGGCAATATTATTCATTAATGGTGGTATTACTCTTTCGCATTTTGTGTTTTATCAAATTAACTTTTAAGTTATAAAATACTTTAAATTGATAAACAATTTTTAACAGCTGCCTTTTGATGAATTATATATTTTAGTTGATGGTACAGTATTACTTTTTCATGCGCCTATGGGAAGATTCGACAAATCATCGTTAATGGACTCAAATCTTGGAATATAAACAAACTCGATAGACAGTAAGTGTCACTCCAATGTGGCAAAAAAAAAAGATATTACATACATTCAATGATGTATTACAAACTGTAGATGCGTTATCCAGACTATGAAATGGCGACAAAAATAGATTTTGTGCACCAATCAAAGACGCGACAGTGCGCTACGGAAAAAATATGTCTTCAATAATAAATTCTTAATAATAGTGTTAATAAAATATTGACGTGTATTATTTATTTATATTTAGTGTTTGCGCCATTTTTAAATGCCGCTATGTTCGTGCATGACGTATCTTCAGTTTATAGTACATCTATCCATCCATTACACACATTGACAGTTTAAAGCAGTGTATAATACATCATTGGTTTAAGAAAAGCTAATGGCATTACGTTACTCACACAATCTATTTCACGCCGTTTTTAGGGTGCATTTTGTTAACAAATACTGTGTATACAGAATATGGTCCACGACTCCAATATCAACATATAAGAAGGTCTCTAGCATTGTAAACACATTTGTATTACACCTGTAAATCCTTGAAAGGGTAGATAGAGGTGTATTAACACACAAATTTCGCCAACTAAAATTTTCAGTCACAATAGGGGTCGAGGCTATCGCCATCAAACGGGCACATTGTTATTGGCTGGTTAACTGTTGGATGAAGAACAACCCTATCCCTAAGTCGCCTTTTACGACAGGCACAGGAAGAGATGGGGCAGCCCTATCCTTCTCCACTGGAAAAGAAGATGGCGGTAAATTTTAATTTTTGACTTTTATTAACCTCTGTATGTAGAGAAACATTATGAAGCAGGTTATTTTCCTGATAAAAGTTGTTTCTTCTGTCTATGAAATAAGAATGAAAGGTCTATTGTTTTGTACTAGAATAAGTGATGATTAAATGCAATTAGAAATGTTGTCTAATTAAAGAAACATAAGTAGCCTAACGATAAAAATAAAAAAATGAAATCTTGTATTTTGGCGCCAAATTTCACGTCAAAATATTTTTTTAAGGAGGATCTTTAAATACTAACCTTTTGGTATGTCAGTGTGAATTAGTATTTGAAAACTATAAAAAATAGATTTCTTTCTGCATTTAATCTTGTAATAATATACTGTACATTATAGTTAGTAAATAAATGTGTTGTTTTATTTCTTATTTGTACCAGTTGACCCATTAATAATTTCATCAATTATATTGAGTGCTGTTCAGTTAAGCTGATTTTAGTGTCACGCGGACCGTAAGTATGGATTGCTCCGAGCGTACGTGATGTCCGCGTATGTCGTTTTAGGGTCAATCCCTACTAAAAGAACAGCGACCAGACTTTTCTACTAGAGATGATAGCAAGAAGGCGCGCGCGCCACGGGGCCCCTCCATCGCCTTCAAATGACTATGATCATTGTCTCCCGTAGAGAAAACTCAAAATGGTTTGTAATAATGGCTTTGTTGTATGATGATGTTTGACTGTATGAAGTATGAGTCGTTAGACTGGTATCGTCCTGATTGTCGTGGTGTATAGACATTGCGATATTCAAGACTCGCGGCACGGACGCGCCATGGTGTGCGTTCGCGCAGCGGAATGTTGTTGAATTTAAAGATTTTAATTATGCAGATATTTAGTGTATGACGTCGTGTAATTGTGTATGGTAAAAAAAAATTTGTGCATGCAGCCATTGTGGAGAAATTCGCTAAAAACGATTCCGCTGGGCGAACGTTGTCCTGGCGGAACTTTTTTCTAATCCATGGACTTAGAAGAAAAGAAATGTGTCCAAAAATTAGTGTGTATTTGTGTGTAATTGTGTACGTATGAATAAAATTAGTGCATGCATAAACTTCGGAGAAATTCAAGTTTCCGCTACGCGAACGTTTGGCCATTAGCTAGTTTTCATATAAAGCTCTTATATAGAGAGCTGTAGATTTTTACATAGGTTGTTTTGAATTTGTTTAAATTTGTTTAAAAAACAGATTTAGAAGAAATCGTAGGGTTTAAAAGATAAAAAATAAACGTGAAATAGGTACGCTCATTAGCTCTTAGTTCGTGAAGTAGCCACTTTGGGGTCTAGATTTTCACGTTTATACAAACCTTGTAAGTGTCTGCAACATGTTGCCAAGTATCAATGATGGTTCGTTAGTAATTAATGAGTTATAGGACAATTTACCATGAGTAGACCACTGTTTGCAAAGCAGTCAAATATCAAGACGTTCTCAAGTAATTGCATAGTAAAATGTGTCCCAATAATTAGTGTATTAATTCAACTACTTGCATGCAAAATTTCATCTCATTAAATTCATTAATTAAAGAGGAACTATTAAAATACTTACAAAGCATTGAAAACTTACATAACCCGACCAAATTCGGATAGATATAAAAAGCGGCCGTTCAATATATCTAGGTAACATTCTAAAATTTACAGTATAATACCGGTATTTAATTGGTACAGGTGATAACACAATTGTTTTGATATAATTTATAGGTCATTTATTTTTCTACACATGATTTTTTAAATGTATTTGACTATGACAGTAAGTACTATTTACGTAGCTAATTTATAGCTTTTTTATATGATATTACCGTTGTACTGGACTTATGTATGTGGGCGTGTTCCCGCGCACCCCACCAAAATATTCAGAATTATTTTGTTCGAAGCGGTAGTCCTTTGACTAAATGGTCTAAGTATTGTAGTTAGGAATTGATCAAAAATATTATGCTAGTGTGAAAAAATAGACAACGTGCTGCGCGCAACGAGCGATAGAGGCGGCTTCCCTCTTGAAACGGTACTTCCATCCTTGAAGAAAAGAGAGCGCAATATGTTTTCATAACTCACATAAGCCACGGCCTGCGCGTATTTTGCTGTTGAACTTGTACCTGGTTTTAGTTTTATCCCCATTCACAAATTTGCACTCAAGGACAATGTGCGTATGCGCTGTTGTTTTGCTATGTATCGCCAATTCTCCGTAATAATAATATTGACAGTGTGTTATTAATGTTATAGTGTAACAGTGAAGCTTAAAATAATTATGTGGTAGGTATATTGAGTGAGTGATAGTGAGAAGCTGGTGTTTAATTAGAACTTGTTAATTGAAGATTTATTCTTATCGCAAATGCATTGTTTTTATTTTTTCCTAACGCTTGTGTACGCAACTGTACCATATTAATAAATACTATACTGGAAGGTTAAGAACGTTACTTAGAAATATGGCACGGTCGCTTTTTTGTAGCCATCCGAACTTGGTCGGGTTATGTAGGTTTTCGATGCTTTGTCAGTATTTTAATTGTTTCTCTTTAATTACTGATTTTAATGAGATGAAATTTTGTATGGGAGTAGTTGAATTAATACACTAATTATTGGAATACATTTTACTATGCAATTACTTTAGAACGTCTTGATATTTGACTGCTTTGCAAACAGTGGTCTATTCATAGTAAATTGTCCTATAACTCATTAATTACTAACGAACCATCATTGATACTTGGCAACATGTTGCAGACACTTACAAGGTTTGTATAAACGTGAAAATCTAGACCCCAAAGTGGCTACTTCACGAACTAAGAGCTAATGAGCGTATTTCACGTTCATATTTTTATCTTTTAAACCCTACGATTTCTTCTAAATCTGTTTTTTAAACAAATTCAAAACAACCTATGTAAAAATCTATAGCTCTCTATAATATAAGAGCTTTATATGAAAACTAGCTAATGGCCAAACGTTCGCGTAGCGGAGACTTGAATTTCTCCGAAGTTTATGCATGCACTAATTTTATTCATACATACACAATTACACACAAATACACACTAATTTTTGGACACATTTCTTTTCTTCTAAGTCCATGGATTAGAAAAAAGTTCCGCCAGGACAACGTTCGCCCAGCGGAATCAATTTTTAGCGAATTTCTCCATAATGGCTGCATGCACATTTTTTTTTTTACCATACACAATTACACGACGTCATACACTAAATATCTGCATAATTAAAATCTTTAAATTCAACAACATTCCGCTGCGCGAACGCACACCGCGCCATGCGGACAGTTCATCCGAACCTACAAAGTTTGTTAAGATTGGTCTCTGTGGAGCGATCCGTACTGGTACTGACGGTCCGCGTGAAACCAGACCTTATTATTATGTTATGATTAAACGCGCCTGTTTCGGGTGTAACTTCTTACGAGTGTTGGTCTTGAACTGGCTAAATCTGCACGCCCGTCCGGTGACCCCAACAAGATAATTGCCTCATACCCTGTAGGCTTACCCTGGGCACACATATTATTCCTTGGGCTATCCACGGTTATGAAATGGGCATGAGCCCCTTCCACTCTTGCTTGTATTGGGTTTACAGCAGTGGCCTTACACGTCAACCCCAAGCCAGCGCTCGGAGTACCCTCCCTGCCTTGCCTTGCCTGCACACTGTGCTATCTGCTATTTAGAGGGATGGTGAAGTTTCAAGTAAGAGAGTCACCATTACAAACATCAACAATGTTACAATGGTTATCCTCAGCGTGACGGCCTGATCAGATGCTCAATGCTTATCGAAAGAATATCAGATAGAAAGTATTAATACGATTAGGCATATCTCCTTGGTGCCAGAGGTGTTCGTTCATTCATACTAATGTTATATGTAAATGCGAAAGTATCTCTGTCTATCTATTACGCTTAAACTACTGTACCGATTCCGTATGATTTGGTACAAAATTGGACTAGAGCCTGAGAAACACATGTGTTGTTTGGGCGTGATAACCGACAGTCACATGGGTGGGGTTTGTATATATATGTTGTGACGGTTAGATGACAATTGCTTCTCGGAAAATATTGAAGAACAGCCAAACCCACAGTTAGGAACGAGCGGACTCCAGCGAGATGAAAGCTTCGGATGTGACTGGGATTAACCCTAGGATGAAGAAGAGACACGGACAGCACCGCAGGTAACAACAAGTATATAAAATATATAAATACCAAAATCTCAAGGACATATGAAAAAAAGTTTTACATAAGTTTTGTAACTTTTATTTTTAATTAGATGCATTTATTTTGCTTGAAACTAAACGCCACTGAATCGAATTTGAAATTAAATGTCAAATTTAAATCTACAAGCAAGCTGTCAATCTGGCCAACGGCTCTACACTTGTATTTGTTTATGTTTCGTATGAGTAATTCAACTTAATTTTTGAGATTCTGTAGACAAGCTATTCGTGATTATATTAGTAGAAGAGTGAACTAACGTGAAAGACACACATCTATCAAGATGCAGGCGTCAACTAAAAACAGTGAGTGAATTTTACCGACAAGTTGTAATACATGTGATTTTATTTACTTCCCATACTAACGTACTGGCAGTTGCCTTTGCCCACGTCGAATTTTGATCATGGAAACTTATTCCCGGGTTCATAATAGGATAATCCTACTAGTAACATTAAACGTGGATTTTTGAAATTTGCTACTCAATACCCCTCAAAGTGCTGAACTAATCTGGCCGGAATTTGGTATAGAAATTAGTTTTTAGTCTGGAATAACACATAGGCTCTACATATCCCTTGTCAGCGTTGTCAGGATTAGAAGGCCACGTATATATGTATACCCGTATTATGTAATTTGGTAAATAAGTAAAGAGAAAATGTAGGCTATCCTAGATAGTCGTTAGTATTTGTTTATACAAGCTTTAGTCTGCGGCTTCGCCCGCGTGAATGTCGGTTATCACGACCAAACATAGCCTATATCTTTTCTCAAGGTCTAATCTACCCCACTACCAAAATTAATCAAAATCAGTTCAGTGGTTTAGGCGTGAAAGAAGGACAAACAGACACACACACTTTCACATTTATAATTTTAGAATAGGTTATGACCAAGTAGCTACAAGATGATGTGTTCACTTTTAGTACTAAAAAGTGAGTTTCTGTATTTGTCTGTCTGTCACTTTTTAAGCACCAAGTTGTCTAGGTATAGTCAGTTATCAAGCCGATTTTAAATGACATTATTGACGTGGCAGATATAACATCCTCTGGCAATGAGTTCCAATTGTGGACCACTGAAGAAGTAGTGAGCAACTGTTGTTGGTGGAAACTCACATGAATCGAAACCAACCAAGTCTATTTTTTTCAGAAATTTCAGAGCTCCAAACTATTATCACCAAGATGCCGTTAGAAGTATTCTGTGTGGCTGCCCTCCCAGACTTTGGTGTACGATGGCGTGAAGTCTCAAGGGCAGTCCGTAATGCGAGGCTGCCGATGCAGCCAGCGAGCGTGGCGAGGGTGCTGTGCAGACACGTTTCTAGGGCTCTCAGTGATGACGAGATTGAAGACATTGTTGCGAGACTGCGTCTTAAGTGTGAGTTTTTATTTAAGAGAGAGTATTTATTATGTTTATATGGACTCTCTCGGTTCCTGTGCCTTTAGGTCTATTAAAATGACACTCAAAAAATACTAACGTTGTGTCCCAGAGCGTGTACCAATGGTCTCACTAACATAAATGCCCATGTCTGTGCGAAGTGGAGGAGGAAAGCCGGTAAACGCATTTTGGGCCCGCAGAGGGGTCATCCATAAATACGTCACATGAATTTCATGATATTTGCCAGTTCCCTCGTCCTGTACACAGCTGGTCACATTTGTGAGACTTTCAACTTTCCTAGTGTGACGTCACATATTTTGCGAATGACGACGAAGGATTTTTTTGGAAAAAAATCATAAGTGTCCCTTTCTTGTCATCATTTTTATTTGCAATTCTTTAATTTTAGATTTACCTTCAACATCGTCACTACTTTTTAACTTTAGTTGTTAACTTCTTATTGTACAATTTGTTCCTTTTTTATCAGCATAAGCTGCACTGTTTGTTTCATAATTATGTTTTTGAGGTTCTCATAAAGTAATAGTTTATTATAGATTTTCTATGTGACGTCACGAAATTTAGGACCCCTCCCACCTACTTGTCACAATGTCACACTTTGTCGCCCATAACGTGTGACGCAATTTATGACTGGCCCCTAAAGGCCTCGGATGCAATCGGTACACATCGTCTTAATGATGTTAGTATATCCATAAAAGATCCACGAAAAAAGTATAGACTACAGATATTCAGTACTTTGCTAATTTTAACATCAAATCTATATTATTTCAGTGGTGGCGAATCAAACTCGAACTTGGCATGTTATCCGTCTCTCCGAGAAGGCCACGGATGAGCCCGTGACGAACACTATCAGAGCCCTGCCCGGAAGACTAATGCAAGCCCTCCGGAAGAACAAGAAAGGGATGAGACCTGAGGTTAGTTTAAACTTTTAAATACCTTTTAGCACAATCTTACTAGCCAACAAGTGTGAGGACCATCATATTGCACACGTCCATAGGTCACGGTCACCACTTTCCAACAGGTGGGCTATGTGCTTGTCTGCTACCTAAGTAGTTTAAAAAAAAAAGCTAATGCCCGCCACTCCGCATGCGTGGATGTCGGTTATATAAACTTTAGGTAATATCTCTGGTTCTACTCGACCAATTGTGATTAAATCTCTTATAATAATACGTTAGCGTAACGCTCATAAGTCAAAAACTACCCAACCAATTTTCATCGGGTTTTTGAAGTGAAAACTTCTTTAGCGGCGTTGGATGGGTGTAAAATGTTAAGGAAGCGTCAGGATTAGTTGACCTTTGAACCGTAACCGACGACTGACGTCATACAAGATTAGGTACAGACTATGTATTTTGCAACTTACAATAGATATCGTCGTAGCTTAAACGGTAAGCACGTCGACTGTAAGTCCTTATAGTTTCAGATAGTATCGGGTTCAAACCACCTGGCCTTCAGGGATTTTTTGTGATTGTTTTTTCTTATTATAATTTATTACTTTTGGTGATTATTTTTTCTTTTTGTAATTTATTACTTTTTATGATAATTTTTTCTTTTTGTCATTTATTATTTTTTGTGATTATTTTTTCTTTTTATAATTTATTAATTTCTTCTGACAGAAAATTAGCAGAAAATAAGTGATAGGTTCGATGATTAGCGCTATATTATAGGTATGGTATGTTCTTTTTTTTTTCTATGTATATAACGAAGAAAGAAAAAAAGAAAATGTTTTCACTTCTGCCGGCACTCCCAGAGTGCAACCTGTCTTTTTTTTTTTAAATGAAAGCTTAGGATCCAAAGGGGTGCAAAAAAATAGGACATCAAAAACAAAAGGGACGGAGCCGCGGAAGCCGGGAAAAAGCTAGTAAATATAAGATTTAAGTTTAAAATTTTAAGACAGCCTCTGTGAGGTAGCAGTAGTGAACGCGGCCGCTACGCAGAAGGCACGGGCTCTGTTCTCGCTCAGGGAAGATATTTTGTCTGCATGAATATGGGTATTTACATTCGATCTGGTCGTGCCTCGGAGAGCACATTTAGCTGTTGGTCCCAGTTGTCATACAATCAACTATGGCAGTTGTTACGGGTAATTAGAACCCTTAAAACTAAGAAGAATACAATAAAATAAGCCCTCTTACCTGAGACTTTGCCTTCAGCTTACCATCAGGCCAGGTAAAGTCGAATTGACGTGCCCTAAATAATAATAAAAAAAAGCTAATAAATACAAAACATCCGACTGATGCTGAAAAGATTGAAACAACTCTGATAGCAGGCGGTACCCATTAATTGTTATCCGGTTTATGATTTGCAAATGGGTACGATCTGCCAACAAACTTTTTTCCGAACTTTTCAGCCTCGGCCGGGTGTTTTTTTTTTAATAATTTATTTTATAATATTATAAAGCTGAAGAGTTTATTTGTTTGGTTGAATGCTCTAATCTCAATTTCTAAAATTTCGAATAGTCTGTTTATCTACGAAGGGTTTAAATTATCACGTAAGGGCCGAAGCAGTGTTCATAAATGTCACGAAATCCTACAGATTTCGATACAATATTTGAAAATTACTGGCTCAAAAGGGTTATACAGAGATTCAAAATATCCGCAGAAGTCTGCTAGTGGGTTTACAATATGTGTTTTTTTTTTCAGATTCAATCCGTGTTGCTAGGCGATTTAATGTATTTGAGCATACAGTTGGTCTCAGACCATAAAGAAGGCTCTATACTATACGTAGCTACTCCACCGGGAGAACCAGTGGCTCTGGTGTCTAGTACCACAATGGCAGGACTTCTAAGGGCTTGCGTTGAAGGTAATTTTTATATTATACCCATATAATAATATGTTTTTGGCATATGGATCGGAGCTATCGATGAGGTGGGTATTTCGGACTCGAACCGACTAAGAATGAAGGCAGGTGTGGCGGTAGTGAACGCAGCCGATACGCAGGAGGCGCAGGTTCGATCCCCGCACAATGCAAATATTTGTATGCATGAGTATGGGTGCTTGCATTGGTGTGCTCGTGCCTCGGAGACCACGATTAACCGTCAGTAACATCTATGGCAGTCGTTACGGGTAGTTGGAGCCCTCAAGAGGAGGGAGGAGGGGTTAGAGGGAATATTAGTAATTCGGTTGATGATATTCTTTTTAAAAAGAAAAGGATGACTGCTGTTTGACCTCTCAGCCTGAGCGAGCCACGTTAGTTGAAGTCGCCCATATAGACATTCTTTCGTTCCGTCCAATTGAGCAGTCCGACTGGGGAAGTACCTCCGCCCTACAGAATACCGCGGCCATAATAACCTCGTGTTGTGTTCCCGACGGTGGGTAGGGTAGCCAGAGCTCATTGGAGAGTTTTTGTGCTGTCAGTGGGAACACCAAAGGCTATTCCTGCTTTGTCTTCTACTCTGACAGCACAGAAACTCTCTGTGTTTACAGGGTCGGCAGCACGAGTGTGACTCCCCTAGTGTTGCACACGTCCATAGGCCACGGTAACCACTTTCCATCAGGTGGGCCATGTGCTTGTCTGCCACTTCAGTGGTATAAAAAACGCATGTCAGATTTCAATAGTTAACATACTGGTTGCTTAAAAATTTAATCAAACATAACCATTCTTCAGCAATCGAGTAAAAACACTTTCCTTTACAGGTCTAGGCTACAAAAAATACGAAAACGCGAACTTATACGGACGCGACGTGAAATCCCTATTACGGATCAACAACGGATCTTGGAACTCAAACGCGGATCATCTTACCTCAATACCGGAGTACGCACCCACACCAGTAATCACTAACACCGGTATCGACTACACAAATAAGACATACGACGAAAATTATGTAGATAACCTATTGGGACCGAATCCGCCATTAATCACAGATTTAAATATTAAAACTACAAAATTTTTCTTTGACCGCATGCGGCTAGATAAGCAAATAAATCTTTCAGTTACTATAAAGTCTGAGAATGTTGCCAAATCATTGAAATGTTGGGTTAGTAAGGGTGCATTAGCACCTACTAGTGATTTCTTTCAGATATTTAGACAGATTAAGTCTAATAAAATTAGTTATAGCAGGGAAGATTCGGATTGAGTTGAGTAAGATTCGTTATGGTAAAGAAGATTCGGATTGAGTTGAGTAAGATTGGTTATGGTTAGGAAGATTCGGATTGAGAGTACAAGATTAGTTTGTAGTGAAGCAGAGAAGCCTATGTCCAGCATTGGACTTTGATATGTTAATTAATGGATTTATAATAGGACTCTGATTTAATAAGGTTTGTTATAACAGAGAAGATTTTGACTAATTCGAATAAGGAGGAGGAATTCTGACTAAATTGACAATAGTAGGTACTAATATTATTTTACTATATTTGATTGTATTGAATAGCTGTTGCCCGCGGCTCCGCCCGCGTGGATATCGGTTATCGCTTAGTGTTGAGTCAACGCTATTGAGCATTAATTTTTTCTAAAATAAAAGTAGCCTAAGTTACTCGTTATTATATCAGCTACCTGCCAATAAAAGTCCCGTCAAAATCGGTCCAGCCATTTCGGAGATTAGCCGGAACAAACAGACAGACAGACAAAACTGATAAAAAATGTTGTTTTGGTGTAAGTACCGTATTATAATTATATGCATGTAGTAAAAATGGTTATTTCAATATTACAAACAGACACTGCAATTACTTATATTATTATAATGCTTAGAAAATTAATTCCAATTGGGTACTTTCCTGTAGTTAAAATAAATTATTTAACTGGACTTATTAAATTAATAATGGTAAAAGAGTGAAAACAGTTGCGTCGGTTCTTATTTTTTCGTTCTTATTTATTTTTAATCATCCATCCAACGTTTAATAGTATATGATTTGACTATTAAATATTATGACGTCACAAATATAGTTTTCATACAATTTTCCTTATAAATTACCGTTTTGACGTTTAGAAAAAAGTAACTAATTTGACTGATCAGTCAAATACCCAATTGTGTGGGTGGAGAAGTCAAGAATCAATGTTTAAAAATGATTGAATAAAATCATTCATTGGTACCGATAGTGCGTAAGAATATCGGAGACACACTGTCAAGGAGACATTTGAATTGGTTATGGCGAGGTCTGATAGCTTAGTGGTCAAAGCATTGCCCCTGTAAGGCAAAGATCGCGGGTTCAAACCCCGCCTAGACCGATATTTTTTTTTTTTTATTTAAATCGATTATTTAACTACTAATAAATAAAATATTCTATACTCCACTTGGTTAAGTACATAACTAAACGTAAATAATTGTGATGTGTCTTTTCAAAATGTTGGCCAACATAGCATTCACTGTTCAGAAAAAAAATGTATACGAGCAATATTTGGTTTACAGCAAATAGACAGTTGTAAAGAATATTTAAAAAAAGTAATGCAGAAGAACGAGGTGCGATGTTTCTCCGACACAAAATTAATTTAAATTTTGTATTTAATAAAAACCGGCCAAGTGCGAGTCGGACTCGTGCACGAAGGGTTCCCTACCAGAAAAAAGGCTAAAAGGCTAAAAGCCATGAAAAAGGGCTAAAATATGACAATTTTTGTATGGGAGCCCCCCTTAATTATTATTATTATTTTGTTTTAAGTATTTGTTGTTATAGCGGCAACAGAAATACACAATCTGTGAAAATTTCAACTGTCTAGCTATTACGGTTTTTGAGATACAGCCTGGTGATAGACGGACGGATGGACGGCCAACGAAGTCTTAGTAATAGGGTCCCGTTTTTACCCTTTGGGTACGTAACCCTAAAAGCAATATTGGCTTATACTAATGGTTAATCACAATATCTTCTTACTTTATCTATGTTAGTTAAGTATAATTAATTATATAATCAAACATTATTTAAAATTATACTTAATGAAAATTAAAATCCAAACTGAATTCAATAATAAAATAAATCAAATTGTATTATATCCAATTTAAAATTTGTTTTATTGTATTATACAATTTTAGTTGAAATAATAATAATACCAATGGATCCTCCGACCAGCCCCTTTAGACAAGTGGCAATTCGCTAGCTAGCGTTTGGTGGAATAGAATGACGAATGTATGGGATTTGACGTATATGACAGTCGTTAACGCATGTCAAATACATCAAATCCTATACATTCGTCATTCTATTCCATCAAACGCCAGCTAGCGAATTGCCACTTGTCTAGAGGGGCAGGCAAGGTGATCACGCCTGGCGGGCCGCGGCCCAACCGGGACCACGGCTCGTGCTCTCAACAGTACAGTTAGCTTCAGGTCGATCTTGATGAACAAAGTACTCAAAATGATCTTGATGCCTTGATATCCCGCCTTCCTGTTGACTGAATGTTCTTATATATTTGGTACACAACTTTAGTTCAGACAATAATACAATTTATAGTAAACCATATCAATCGGACATCACGTGGTCGCTTACCGGCGCGATACAGAGTGTCGACGCCGATGTTCCCAAAGGTCGACAAGATACCACGTAACATTTTATTATATCGAGCCATACTCCACCCACCAATCATATTGCACCTTACACACATACGTCACTTACTCGTCATACACACCTACCCAACACAACACTATTGCAATTCACACATTCGACCTACAGACTGCACACAAATAAATTGTACCGACCACCTATTTTTCGGAATAAATAAGTTTGTTCCACGGTCCACCAAAAACTCTTTTCTTTTGTTCATCGCGAACACAGAGAATAGGTAGCTCGCGCATGCGCGGTGCCTAACGTACTTACCGCGCCCGCGCTCGCTCGCGCCGCAAGAGAGTCCGCGTTCCGCCGCCGCAGCGATCGAAGGTCGCGTACGCTGCGCATCCACCGCTACCTACCTACTCACATTTGTTTAAATCTTGTCCCCGTTACCTACGTACTTTCTAAAATACATAAGTCTCAAACTGTGTGTGTGTGTGTTTCTAATAGTATTCACCAACCCTGCTACCATAAATTTAAATAAATAAAACAGTTTGCTTTTTATACAGATGCACAATCAGGAACAAAAAATAGTTAAATTTGTTACTTCCAAAAGCAGGCAGGCTACTATTGTTTACGGGAGTTGTAACTAGATGGCAACATTGTTTTGGCGTGGTTCCCGGCAGAGTAGAATTTGGGCCACCCCTTCTCTTCCCATACGGTGTCGTACAAGGCGACTAAGGGATAGGGCTGATTAACTTTAACATCAGACAGATATGTACAGCCCAGACAGCCTCAGATGCATGGCTCGAGTCAACAATAGCGCCCGGAATACGGCAATAGGCTCACCCCCTATTACGTGGGACCGAATACAGATTGGTGAAATGTGGGTGTTAATTCACCTCTGCCTAACCCTCCGGGGATAAAGGCGTGATTGTATGTATGTGTGTATGTAAAAATTAACTTATCAAAAATAAAACATACCTACACTAAAACATTATTGAATATGACTGAATAAAACAATAAATATTCTAATTTACATTGATCCTAAGTTACAGAGTTAAATGCACAATTCCGCTAGATGGCGGTTTCCAAAAATAGCAGTATTTTGTCACGAAATCTTTATTTACTACATTACCAACAAGTTTAATATGCTTACATGCTTGCATTATCATGTGTTTAGGTTCTGAGATAATTTACGTGATGCTAAATAGGGAATAAGAGTTAGAACGTTTTTATTTCTTTAAATGAGTCTACTAGTGCCATCTATTGATTTTTGAGTATTACTAAAGATATTTTCTTAATATCGGTACCCCGTGGTAGGTAATATATATGCTAACCAAGACAGAACTTACGCTGAATTGCTGACTGTATAAAAAGTTATATTATTGTACAATATAAGTTTTTAGGTTAATTCTGTCATTATTAATTATGTAACTTTGACGAACTTATTTTTGTTGTAAAGAAAAATTTCAATAAATAGTTGTGTAAATATAAAATATTGTTTCATTGCCATGTCTACTTACCTCCTCAGGAAAACTTACCTCCCAGACATTATCTCCGACCTCCGATGATCGGAACATACTTTGCTATTGGGTTAGGCTGAGACCGAGTTTCAATTGGTTTCTTTCGCAAATTATTTTATACCACTGCCATCTTGGCAGGCAAGCACACGGCCAACCTGATGGCAAGTGATTACCGTGGCCCATGGATGTGTGACACCAGGAGAGTGACATTCGTGCTGCCGACCCTGTAAACAAGAGTTTTTGTACCGTCAGTGCAAAACAAAAAGCAGAACAAGCCTTTTGGACTTCCCACTGACAGCACAAGAACTCTCCAGTGAGCTCTGGCTACCCTACTCACTGCCGGGAATGCAACACGAGGTTATTAAAGCCGCGGTGGGCGGAGGCACTTCCCCAGTCGGACTGCTCAATTGGGCGTCTTCTACTTTCGTTCAGTATTCTCGTCCGTTTTGTATATTCTTAATGCCTTCGGGTAAGGGTTTAATTTTTGTTGAAAGAGCTGCTTTAAATGTTAAAGGTAAGTATACTGGAGATAAAGTTCGTCACTTTAAGGTAAAGGACAATGCGCCGCGAGACACATCGAACCTTCTCGCACCTTTTTCTAATGACGAATTCCAACCGTTGCACATAAGACATTTATCATTATTAATTATGTACCTACCTAACTTTGACGAACTAATTTTTGTTGTAAAGAAACGTTTCAATAAATAGTTGTGTATATATAAAAGACATTACCTCCGACCTCCGATGATCGAAACATACTTAGGGGCAGGGGGGGGGGGGAATCATTCAGTGGGAATTCATTCTGTTGCTCAAGGACAGATTGGCATTTTCTTAAAGTGCGGCAAACCGCACTGATATGTGAGCAAACGGGGATGCTTATGTTGGACTTGAACCGAATTAACCCCACGTCGTCTTAGGTCATTAGTTGGCGAGGGTGAGGTTGCCTCTGGCATACTTCTCACGCCCTGACTGACCCAGGGCCATCGAAACCCATCTTGCTCCAAGATGAACCGAGATGACCTGAGATAGGGTTGCCAGTACAAAAAAATAAAACGCACACATGAAATATTGATAAAACGCATTTATTTTGGATCACAATCGAACTGGTTTTAACCATGTACGAGACAGGCTTGGCCGAATCATTACACTTATAACGATCATATCTATGGCTAATTAACAATAAATAAATACTATTGAAATAAAATCATTTTTTAACGAATTCTATTGTGATTTATTTGTTATTATTTACTTTTAGCCTAGTAAACAGCAAAATACAGCAAGACTTAACTACACAGTGAGCTTATTCTGCGTAAATAGTAACACCAACAATTCATCATGATTAACGGGTACTTTGAGATAATTTACACTTCAAACTATGTGACAACGATTTTTACTTACCCTGCGATCATTGCTGCTGTAAGGTAATATTTTTTTTAAATATAAGTCATGTCAATTTCACTTCACCTCGCCTGAGAGTAAGCTGAAGGCAAAGTTTCAGGAAAGAGGGTCATCAAAAGAGGAATGTCGTATGCGCACCGCGTGACACCCACCGGTCTCACTAGTGCTGCGACCACAATCCCCCCTGCCCGGCTATGCACGCGCTGACCCCTGAACGCAGTCCAACCGTGATTGGATTACTATGGAGGGTTTTTTGCAATCGTGCACGGTGGTTCCCACCCAAAAGAAATAATTTAGCGATTTTTTTTATAACACCTCTTATTTTATTCCAGCTGTACATAATTCCCATACATTTTGGGGTAAGAGTAGCCCTCTACCGATAATAAATATAATAATAATAATAATAAAAAACTATCCAAAACGAAGAATAATCAAATAGATAACAAAGTATTTCTTTTGTTAATTAACCATAAACATTAATTTTACATTAATATTACATCTGGCAAGACATTATAATCTAGGTTTTCAAAATTGCCCTATCTATTAGAATTTGACTTAAAAAGTTTGGTATCCATAGATTGAGCTTAAGAATGTATTAAAATGCTCAAACATAACAAAGGACTTTGTCGGACTTAAGACCGCGAAATGTCCGCTGCTGACTTAATATTGACTAAACACAAAAAAAAATCACAACGAGAGCTTACTCCTTCCGCCAAAGTAAATAGAAACAACATAACTACACTTAATAACCCGCGGAAAAAATATCCGCCACATCTGCAAGCTCTCATTGCTATTCATATGACTTTATTTAATTCCACTTATGATCAAATCAAGGGTATATGACATTCGCGGACTCAATGTCCACCGCGGACTGTCCTATGTTTGCATAGTTCCAAATTGAACAACAAAACATTTCTTAAAACTATATCGACTAATCAAAAATTGTCGATTTAACAAGCTTCACTAAATCAAAATACGATTTACAGAATTTATAGGTGAATCACTATTTCTGTGAAATTGCCATAATCGGAAATACGGTTGTCACTGATTATATTATTCAACAGAAATTGATAAACTTCAAACTTTTTTTCAAGCAGAATAATGTCCCTGTAAGCTATACAGTCACCGGCATATATCCAGATCTAGTCACAAAATGGCGATCTTGACGAATCAAGTACTCAATATGATCTTTATACCTTGATATTTGAACTAAGTGAAAATCGAACTCGCGCCTCCTGCGTAGCGGCCGCGTTCACTACCGCCATTGAGACGCTATGGTGGCGGACAAGCTCAAATTTACCAAGCACAGATTATATCTAACAAATTCGCGCGCTCCAAACTCGCGTCTCTCGCTACTTGTGGTCAAAATATATGCCGGAAACTATACCATCCATCATTATCCTATAATAAAAAATAAACCACGTGTCAAATCGACTAACATATCTGACAGCCGCCTATCAAAAATGGAAATTAAAAAAAATACATCTGAATTAAAATCCATATCCCTTTAACAATAAGCCTTAAATAAATGAACAAAATATAGACTAGATTTACTTAGAACAAATCACCGCAAAGAAATTTGGAAGATGGTTTTTTAAAAGGTGAATCTTCTATATAACAGGTCGTTAAATATGAAATTGCAGTTTTATTGAAGAAATTGGAGGAAACCAAATTTGCAGTAGTTTTTGCATTTTTTTAGGAATGACAAATTCAAATTTTATGTTTTTTTTTGTGTATGAATGAGACAACATTAAGCTAACAGCAACTTTTATTGCATTTTTGAAAAGTGACAGCTATATAAAAGTAATACGAAATTTATCATCAAAATGGATAGCATTTAGGAAGTACAGTTTTTGAAGATCGAATTTAATTAGCAAGCGGCCAATAAAAACAAAATTTAATACAGAGTTGTAAAATCTTGAAATTAACTTTCAAACAAAGGAAATAGCTATTAAATGACAGGAATAACGAACACATGAATCTTTAAGAAAATTTCGGCAATTTCATATGTAAGGACCTAATAAATAAAAGCGAAATGCCACGCGCTGATTTAATCACGAAATCTCACAAACTATAATACCTACAAACTTGAAATTTGGCGGGTAGGTTCCTTATAGGGCGTAGACATCCGCTAAGAACGGATGTTACGAAACTCCACCCCTAAGAGGTAAAACTGGGGTTGAAATTTGTATGTAAGTTCTATATTTTTGAAGCGACTTGAAATTTAAAATATATTGTCCATAGGTGGTGTGAAGGTGTACTTATAATCTGTCCTTAAAAATCCCCTTTAGGGGTTAAAACAGGGAATGGTAGTTTTATGATTTCACCTCGCCTGATGGTAAGCTGTTTTTATAAAACCGTTTAACTCCCAAACTTCTGTCGGTAATATTATATTAATTGTCAATATCCATTCACTCTCATCAAACGAAAGAAATAAATTGATACACTCCCTGGGGCGCATATGACGCGTATTAGACGATCAATATAATATCGTGATATACACAGGGTGGAAAATTTTGACCTTAGCTAGAGGGGAAGTACTCTAAATACTGAAGATAACGAATTTCACTTAAAGGAAACATATACATATTTTTAAAAAGAAACAAGACTGCTTTTAAAGATTTTCAAAAAATTACATACACCTGGTAATAGAATCGACAAAAATTCAAAACAATAAACATCATGTTTATTGAATATTGATGTGCAGATGCTATTTTGGACCGCAATATTTATTGACCGTTAATACGCGCACATAGATTTAGAACTAAACACCTACATTAAATTACAACAAGAACTACACAACACGAAAATATTTCTATATAATATACCAAATGCAACTTAGAAGAACGATTCTATGTGAAAATTGCCATCATTTTCCTAACCAACTGCAAATGTAACTATGTAATCATAATTTACAAAGTTATTTATGCAGTTGGTAATTCAATATTTGACCTGTTTTAGTTCGGACATGACCACACGGACGACTTTTGACTTGCTTTGCAATTCTCCAAGCATGCAACGTCGAGCAGCGCTGCGCCAGCCTTGATAAACATTCTCATTGGTCGATCTCAAGTGGCGTCACCCAGTCCGACGAATGACACTCTCTATCAAAGGTCGCAGAGCTATGTATGACGATGTATGATTAGAGAATTGCATATCGGGCACCAGGTCAAATAATGATGCAGTTTTCATACAAGGTAAAGATACAATTAACAATAAAATTATTTACATATCGAAAACAATACATTTAAGGAACAAATTGTGCACCACTTTTTTTTTCATTTTCGCGGGTAGTCGTAATTTTTTAACATATTTTTTTCTTAAAGGTGCTGTTAGATTTGAGGATTTAGTTGTAGAAGAACATCGAGCGTTCGCCCCTTTTTAATTAACGAACTGAACAACAAAGAGCCAAGTATAGATCCAAACATCATGAAGTATATAGCCAACTCATTTAAAAAGTATCCTTGGTTTTGTTTTAAATATGTTTTATTAAGTAATTTGATCTAAAAAATAATTTAAAATAGCTCCCGTTTCTGAGCAGCATTAGGTCCAAACCCTGTCAATGTCCTTTTGCGACAATGCTCGCCAGAACGCTCGATAGAATACTACCTAAAATGCTTTCGTTTATTTTTCTGTAATGTAACATTTACATGAATGCTCATTACAAGTAAATGCTCAAGTTTATCAGCACCTTAATAATAACAAAAAAAATCTCCAATCCATTTTTCAAACAACCACTCAATGAAAAAAAATTTAAATAGGATGCAAACCAAATATTTTTACTTGTCAAAAAATCTTAACACTTTAAATTATTATACTATATTTCTCCCAAAAAGACACCATTCCGCTCCCAACGCGTATTCCGCGTAAAATATAAAGCCGATTATAATAATAATATATACAAAAAAAAATATACCACCTACATATAAATCTAAATAGAACTTTAAGTTGCTATAGGAAAATAATAATAAAAATAGTATTTTTTAAACTAATAGTATGGCAACACCCAAATAAATTGCACCAATAAGATCCAATGACACATATGGAGATCATTCAAGTCAAAAAAATAAACAGTTCCTTATTTAAATATTGTTTAGTACGTTCTCTCAAAAGAATATAAAATCAATACTGTATAATGGTTAGGTACTAAACTAAACGTAAGCAATCTTGATATGTTTTTTTAAGATGTTTTATTTAAAAACTCAGTTTATTAATATTTTACTGTTTAGAAATTCATTTAAAGACTAAAAAAATCAAAATCTAAACACTAGTTAGTCAGTAACCCTAGTTTAGTTTAGTCGCCACAAGATTGTTTACCTTCAGTTAAGGACATAATCAAATGAAGTATTGAAAAATCGCTCTTAAGAACCAAATACAAGTCCAAATACAATATAACCGCCACCGCTAGCCAGGGGCATGAAGTGTGGTGACTTTTTGTATTTTGAAATTGAACGAGCTTTATTTATTATTGCTAGCGAAAACCTTTCTATCGCGTGACTCTATGTATGTAATCAACAAAGATGTATTAATTTCAATCATCGATTCATAAATCAAAAACAAAAACTACCAAAATAATTTCATTTTAACCTGGCAATACATTTGCACATTTGACTTTTAACATAATTTAACATCTGGCGCTTAGAGCGACCGCACATTCTACTATCACTAATTCTACTGCAGCTTTGCTATTATATATAGTACTATTAGTTGGTGGTTTAGGTGCAATTTTCGCTAGCATTAATAAAAACAATACTTTTATTCCTTTTATAGCACGTGCGTGCTAAAAATATATTTTTAATCAAGTAAAATGCATTGGCATAAGGAATTCTGTCGAGATTTTTACACTATGTCATACAAGGCTTTTGTTTAAAATTAGTGAAGGGATTATTATATTTTAATAGTTGACCGGACACGTTGTACTGTCATAATGCCTCTTCAATAACATAAACTGAGGGTTACTTTAGTTAGACAACTGGATAACATTGAGAAGTATCTGCCTGTAAGTCTTTAGGCTTTCACAGGCGGCGTTACATGTAGAATATACTGCTTCCGGGCTGTTTAGCCGTGGTCCGTATGAAACTTGCGTTCCAGACGTTTCGTCGATCACTGCGGTCGACATCTTCAGTGGCGCAGATAGGTCGTTGACGAGGAGAGGTGATCGCCGCCCGGACCTGGACCACAGCCAAACAGCCTGGTAGCAGTATATTCTACATATCTGTCTGTCTTCGACGCTTTCACGCCCAAACCACTGTCGATTTTGATGAAATTTGTTATAGGGGTACATTAGATCTCGAAAAAGGACATAGGCTATATTTGGTAGAGCCTAACAATAAAATCAATCACCAATAATTTTTATCGTCACTTTCTTTAGAATTCGAATTGCTGTAATGAAACTTTATAGCTTTTAACCTGACAAAATTTCAATATGTAAGTTGCATTAGAAAAGTTAACAGTGGTAAACATACAGCCTATGGCTAAGTGTCCGCTTAGCGGTAATAGGCTCGCCCCCTATTACGTGGACCGGAAATCATAGTTGTCGAAATGTGGGTGTTAATACACCTCTGCCTACCTTCTAAGGATTTACAGGTAGACTATTTGCGAAAATGACAGCTCACTAAAAGCACACTTAGATCCGTATTCTAAAATATCACTCAGCTGAACCTTGATTTATCTAAGAAAAGATTGTATATACATATTGACAAATTTGACAGGCTGTCTGACAGATTGTCTATACAATTTTTCCTCAGATAAATTGCGATTCAGCTGAGTGACATTCTAAAATATGGGCCTTAGTCAACGTACTCTATTTTTAATACATCTTCATTAATTTTAAAACAAAAACCTTTATATTTACAGTACATACATCCTAGGAACGTTTAGTGGCAAACATTATGTGACTAGCTATATAACCTTGCAAGCATCACGACTGTTAATCAACATCAAAAAAGAAACAGCCAAATGTGACTACACTTTAGACTATATACTAACTCTATAGACGCAGCAAGTTTCACTCCAACGCAGCGTAAAAAATTACTACTACTTCTGCATAAACTGACATATTATTATTATTACACATATGACATTTATCCCATGATATGCAAACATTAACAGTTTAAAAAACAATATTGATATTAGCTTAGTCACACATAACGTGTAGCTGGGTTTATATTGTATATGGTTCGAAACACTTAGTATCATCTACACCTAGACCATATACTGTATAGACATAGCTTGCCAAAATAATTCACTAACGACGGCGCGAGATACGCGTCTTGTCAATATTTAAATTCAAATGTCAATATTGTTCTTTAAACTGGCAATGTGTGCATGGCATGGGATGTCTGCTTTTTTATATAGGACACGTAATTTTTTATATATATATATATATATATATATAAGAGACGTCAATTTGACTTCACCCTGTCTGATGGTAAGCTGAAGGCAAAGTCTCAGGAAAGAGGGTCACCATTACATACACGTACCATGTTAACAATGGTGGCACTCAGCTTGACGGCCTCATCAGATGCTTTTTCAAACCCCGCTTAAAGGACCTGGGACTGTATATATCAAGTTGTACCGAAGTAGTACTAAACTATTTTTAAGCCGCGTTGGAGTGATTATTGTTGCGTCTATAGAGTATGTATATAGTCAAAGCATCTACACTTCATTACAGAGTTTCAAGATGATTAAAAGTAAAAAACAGTTGACCGTTTCTTGTGTCTGATTAAAACAAATTAAAAAAATAGCACCACGTTCATAAAAAAAAAACATTTTTCTACATTGCAACACCCTTAACATTAACTCTCTTAAACCGGCAACACTGACAAACAGAGCAAACAGTTTCATTTAAAATTCTTACACCTAGTATAGAAGTCGCTAGTAGCTAAGAATTGTTTTTTAAATTTATTTTTTAGAAAAATGACGTTTATTTTTAGTTTTACTAAATAGAATTTTGTACTTGTAAATGCCGAACCATTCTTTTTTTTTTTCAATCATATATTTGAAGATATAGGTTTACTTTATAATAAATATATAAATTTCTTGAGATTCTCTTCGAAAGATACTTAATATTATAAAAATTATCAATGTCTTCCTTTACTATTTTTTTTTTAAATTTAAACGGCGGTAGTATAACAGCTACATGCAGCTTTTTATAGTGAGTGGTGTATTATTCTGCAAATACCATCAAACACGGTCTAATTCTTCTTTTCGTGTAGTTAGTGGCCAATTTGTGACAGAGTTGTTCAGGTCGCCCATATAGGCCTCCGTCTTAACCTAACGACTGTTGACAGCCGCGACCGACTTTTAACGTGGCCTCCAAAGCACGGA
Source organism: Eilema caniola (assembly GCA_949126895.1). Classification (NCBI taxonomy): domain Eukaryota; kingdom Metazoa; phylum Arthropoda; class Insecta; order Lepidoptera; family Erebidae; genus Eilema; species Eilema caniola. The sequence continues at coordinate 4,681,522 of OX421487.1, forward strand.
AGCGCTCAGATGTAACACAACTTCACGGTCACCCATCCCAATGGTAACCCTTCGCCTAGGTAACTCAAACCACTGATCGTTTATCGAACAGTGAGCGCATCTAGCCAAGAGCGCGGCAGAGGTCCACGACCGTGAGGTTATTAGTTCGATACCTGTTTATACCACTTCCATCGTAAACCCACTCCTAGCGCAAGCAATTTATCTTAGCTGGAGAGGTTAGTAGGAATACTAGTTAAAAAAAAAATGAAGTACTTTTTTAAAATAAATACTAAACGAATAAGAAGTAAACCTATATCCTCGCCTTCGTATTCTAACCTATGATCACATTGCGCCATACAATCACAGATATTTTCGACCCTGACGACACCGCGCCACTGCTGTCTAGGTAACAAATAGTACAATTTAATTTTTTTAAATGAACACTCATAATATTATTTATACGTAAATCATATTCATTTTTGTTCATAATTTAAACCAACTACGTAGATGGCGAACTAAAGTCCGCGAATAACGAATTTAATATTAAACAAATGTAAATTAAATCAATGGCTAAAACCGTTGGTTTCATTTAGATTTTAGACTTTTTCTTTCAATCTTAATTTTTATTGGCAAAAATTCTTAAAACTTGTTTAGATGTTTAGGCGGACTAAAAGTAAGCTTGACGATTTTTTTTAGCTTCATCTGATCGAAATAGATTATAAATTCTTATGATAACAATGAATAACGATTATAACCGAAATAACAATGAATAAAAATAACAAAACAAACCAATAAATTAATATCTTACAGCAGTGGCACCCAAACTATTAAAAAGTACTAAATTTTAAATCTACCAAATGCATACACATTTTTAAACTGGCAACACTTATATAATATTTCGAGCCCATCCTCTAAAGCTTTTAGTAGGTCATGTTATTTTCTGTATGAAGTTTTAATAAGTTATATCTGTGTGATTATGGTAGTTTACCTAAGGAACCCCCGGGGTTAGACCTCTGGGTTAGCCAGCGACTACAAAGTGTAGTTTTTTGTTGCCAGTGAACACATTTATTTTCTATCATTTCTATGCATTTAGTAGATTTTAAATCAGACATATCACACACCAACTCTCCCAAACACCAAAACTTTTTTAATAATTTTACTAAATATTACCAAAATGTTCAAAACTAGCATTTTATAAACGATTCTTTTAAAAAATCTATAATTAATAAAAACGTGACAGGCCGTCATTTTGTTTTTTTTTTTTGACATTAAAGATGAATACAGCGGTCTAGTTCAGTTCCATTGGTCAATAAAACCTACATACGAGTTGCGGAATAAATTCCGTACGGAATCAGGCGGACAAACATGCAGAAATCTCCAAGTGTTCCACACTTTTTTCGGGGAATACCCTCAAGTGATGTAACTTTAAGTTATTTCGCCTGCGGCCAAGTTACAAACCAATGAAACAGACCGTAACATGCACTTTATAAAACGCAAACAAGTGACACTTTTTAGTGTCAATTGTGAAAATTTACACTACAAAGTGCCACAAGTGAAACTGTTCAACAAACCTTGCAAGAATACTGTATTTCATACTGTCACTAAAAAGTATCATTTTCAAAAATGGGACTAAAAAGTGCCACTTTTGAAACAAAACAAAAATGGCGGACTGTGCTTTCGTGATTTACCAATCTACATTCTTATCTCGTTGCTCTATGGACTTGTTTGTTTCATCTTGGTTTGTTATATGAGACATTGTCATGTGGCGTCTGAAAAAAAAGTACATTCACTAAGAACGAATTTTACGAAAATCCACAAGGGGGTTGGAAGTTTGTATGAAAGTCCTATGTTTTTGAAAAGACTTGATAGTTGAAATGTATGCTCTACAGATGGTGTGAAAGTGTACTAATAATTTGTCCTTGAAAATGAACCTCTTTTTGAATGAAATTTTAAGCATTTTTCATGTTAAATATTAGAATTGATTAAAACAGCAAAAGTTTAAATTGGCAAATGTATGACTAAAGAGTATATATTACTTTTTTAGATAGTAAATTGACAACTGCAAATGTCAAATTGTGAAATAATGATACCAGATTTTAGTGCTTAGTGACGTGTTCAAACCTATCATCAATGTTGGTGGCCTAGATACAAGTGGTTTATCTTTATTATATTTTATGAAAAAAGTTTAAATTAATACGTTTTATAGTTTCGTACACTATCCATATAAGCTGACTATAAAACTTTCGATACTGGTAGCACATGACTACTTTTTAATTACACCTAACACAGGTAATGTCATTTTACAATGAAATTAAAAAACAGACTATAGAATGAGAAATTTGAATTGGTTTCGGCGAGGTCTGGTAGCTTAGTGGTCAAAGCATTGCCCCTGTAAGGCAAAGGTCGCGGGTTCAAACCCCGTCTAGATAGCTTCAAACTTTTCCTATTTTAAGCATTAAATCTTCTTTATCATCATAGCGTAAATTCCAGTCGCATCCGAAGCTGTAATGTAACCTCAGAATCCGGAGTCCACTTTACCTAGACTACGCGGATTTAGCTCAGCTTCGATATTTTCCGTGAAGCGACTGCCATCTGATCTCCACAACCCATCAGCGATATCGAAGCATTGCAGTTAGACCAGTTGTTGGACATTTTTTAAGGCTCCAACTAACATAGACTGCTATAGATGTTCGTATGGCAACACGACCAGACCAATGCAAATACCCATATTCATGCATACAAATATTTGCGCAGTGGAATCGAACCTGCACCTCCTACGTAGCGGGCGTGTTTACACTGAAAATCAGTTCTATGGTGGTTAATACACACCTCATTCTATGCTGAGTGTCTAGCCCTTAATTGCGGTAACAGTGTACATATTTTACAATTGTAATACAATAATACATGCGCTAAGTGAGACCATGTGTGATGATTGATGAATCAAGCATTTTTCTATGTGGCACGTTGGATATGACACGTTGACAATGTCATTAATGTCAATTTCTCAAAAATGCTTGGAAATATGAACATTATTTTGACAACCTTCTTCGACATAAATCGAAATTGCTGTACATGCGAGCAGCGGCCGGCAAAAGTTGTATGAAAATCCATATCTGTCGTGTTTTAGCGGCCAAATAAATTACTATGGAAACTCATATCTGTCGTGTAATTTAAAAATGGAACCATCTTTTACTCCGGACCATGGCAACCAAGGAGGTAACTTATCCAAGGCATTTTTAAAATACAGAACTGGCTTGCAAATAGAATGATGTTTATTAAGAAAAATAAAAAACAAATGAACATTTCGCCGCGTGAAAAATTACTGTTGTTCGTTGTTCGTCATTGATTTTGAAAAGTAGGTAACTAAAAAGTTCTGCCTAGATACTACTGTTTTAATTTCCGCGCATTGTTTGAGAAAAGCACTATACAAACCTTGGCCACAACTGAGCGTTGCCGGACTCCGTAATATCCGTAATACTTCACGATCATCCGGCAACACTACACTTGGCAGCCGCGGCAGTAATGTACTATTTTGTCACGTGCACGTCACACGCCGCGTTATCTGCTCAGGCAGCGACCACAATACATATATGAAATAAAAATATCTTTGCCGCCAAACCCTGTAGCTGCAGGTCCACCGATATTTTTATTATTATCTTTTGTTTATTCTTATTTCGATTAATGATATGTGCATGTGTTTTATTCGCAATAAAAATCAATATTCTTTCTTTCTTAGCGGTCACTACCGCTACGCCACAAAGGTTTTACGCTTATCTGATACCCAATTTCTATAAAAATACTAGACACATACCTGAGACCTCTTCCGCCTCTAAAAGTGAGACTGCACATAGTACAGCTCTTCCATTCCAATAAACCCTTGTCTTCTTTAGAAGGAGATATATTACTCTGTTTGATCTCCTTCTCTTTCGTAATAGACTTCTGTTCTAACTTTTCTGTCTTCTTAGAGTCTTTGGGCGGTTGGAGAGATCGCTTCTCTGCTTGGATTTTTGGCTTCAGATCTGTAAAAATGGTTTTAGCTGATAATTTAAACTTTTTTGTAGTTAAAATAATTTAAGAATGATAGAAGAGCACGTTGCGTTTGTTCTTATTTAATCGTATTTTTATTTATTTTGAATCATGCAGCCAAGTTATTTTTTTTTTGACAATTGAAAGTATAACGTCACACTTTGTGTCATAAAAGATTCCTAACAATTTACCATTTTGTATCTAGTAAAAAGTCACTAATTTGACTAGACAGTCTTCCAAGTGGGTATGTTCCTGAAGTTAAAATAAATTATTTAGTTGAACTTATTAAATCAAGAATGGTAAAATAATGATAACAGTTGTTTTGGTTCTTATTTTATCGGTTTTTATTTTATTTTTAATCACCCACCCAACCTTTAATAGTATATGATTTGACTATTAAATATTATGACGTCACAAATAAATTTTTCATAATATTTTTTCTTATAAGTTTGACGTTTTGACGTTTAGTAAAAAAAGTAGCTAGTTTGACTAGTCAGAAAAATATCCAATTTTGGGTAACCTCATCTGGTGCAAGGTGTGGACTCTAAAGTAACGGTAGTTTCGTGGTTAAGGAGTCGGCCTTACGATCGAGAGGTCCCGGGTTCGAATCCTGGCCACTACACTCCCGACGTGAACCCACTTCTAGCACAAGCAATTAACTTAGTTAGAGGGGTTAGAGGGAATATTACTAATTTCGATAAATTCGGTTGCTAATAATCTTTAAGAAAAAGAACACTAGACTTTGCCTCTCATTTTATAGCAATTCCTCTGTGCATTTCTCGGGTTTGCTGAAAGAAAACTCAACTCAAAGTTAAGCTCGCCTTTGTACATTACGTTTCGCTATATTGTATAAATGTCACCTAAATCCATACTAATATTATAAATGCGAAAGTAACTCTGTCTGTCTGTCTGTCTGTCTGTCTGTCTGTCTGTCTGTCTGTCTGTCTGTCTGTATGTTACGCTTTCACGCCTAAACCACTGAACCGATCTTGATGAAATTTGGTACAGAGGTATATTAGAGCTTGAGAACGGACATAGGCTACCTTTTATCACGAGAAAGGGGGTTTAAGGGGGGGAAATAGGGGATGAAAGTTTCTATGAAAGTTTGTCATTTCTGAAGATATCTTAATGAAATTTGGTACAGAGGTAGATTAGAGCTTGGGAACGAACATAGGCTACCTTTTATCGCGAAAAGGGGGGTAGAAGGGGGGGGGGGACTAGGGCCTTGGGATGAAAGTTTGTCATATTTGAAGATTTTCTGATGAAATTTGGTACAGAGATAGTTTAGAACCTGGAAACGGATATAGGCTACCTTTTATCGCGAAAAAGGGGGTAGAAGGGGGGCGGACTAAGGCATTGGAATGAAAGTTTGTTATTTTTGAAGATTTCTTGATGAAATTTGGTACAGAGATAGTTTAGAGCTTGGGAACGGACATAAGCTACCTTTTATCGCGAAAAGGGGGGAAGAAGGGGGGAATCAGGGCCTTGGGATAAAAGTTTATCGTTTTCGAAGATTTCCTGATGAAATTTAGTACAGAGATAATTTAGAGCTTGGGTTCGGACATAGACTACCTTTTATCGCAAAAAGGGGGATAGAAGGGGGGGACTAGGGCCTTGGGATGAAAGGTTGTCATTTTTGAAGATTTCCTGATGAAATTTGGTACAGAGATGGTTCAGAGCTTGGGAACGGCCATAAGCTACCTTTTATCGCGAAAAGGGGGGGTTGAAGGGGGGCGACTAGGGCTTTGGGATGAAAGTTTGTTATTTATGAAGATTTCCTGATGACAATTGGTACAGAGATAGTTTAGAGCTTGAGAACGAACATAGGCTACCTTTTATCGCAAAAAGGGGTAGAAGGAAGGGGGGAATATGGCTATGGGATGAATGTTTGTCTTTTTTGAAGATATCCTAATGAAATTTGGTACAGATATAGATTAAAGCTTGGGAACGAACATAGGCTACCTTTTGTCGCGAAAGACGAGGATAAAGGGGGGGGGGGGGGTTATAGGGGATGAAAGTTTGCCAGTTTTGTAGACATCCTGATGATATAATGGGTACAGAGATGGATTGAAGCTTGGGAACGAACATAGGCTACCTATTGACGCGAAAATGGAGGCATAGGGGGGGGGGGGGGATAAGGGACGAAAGTTTGACAGTTTTGAAGATATTCTGATGAAATTTGGTACAGGGATTAATTAGAGCTTGGTAACGGACATATGCTACCTTATATCGTGAATAATGTGGTAAAGGGGGGGGATAATGACTATATAGTTAGTATGATATATGAGTAGATAGGCGAGTGAGGAGAGTCAAGTAGAGAGGCGAAAAGAGAATCGAATGGAATGGATGGGCAAGTGGAGAGGCCAATGGAAAGGCGAGTATAGAGAAGATTACAAAGTCGAGTAGAGAGGGGAACAGAGAAGTCAGTAGAGAGTCGAGTATAAATTCAAGTAGGTATAGAGGCGAGTAGAAAGTCGAGTAGAGCGTCGAATATAGAGGCGAGTAGAAAGTCGAGAACAGAGTGTGTACATAGTCGGGGACAAAGTTGAGTAGAGAGGCGAATTTAAAGCTGAATAGCTCCGACGCTATTGAGCTAACTCAACACTAAGCGATAACCGACATCCACGCGGGCGGAGCCGCGGGCAACAGCTAGTAAATAAATAAACCTTACCTCTGGTCAATATAACGATTTTTGGCACTCCCATTACATTGTCATCGTTGTCCACACTCTTTGAATCCACCTCGACGATCCGGCTGAGAGGGAGAGCCTCGTCACTGGAGCCCTCGGTGTCACTGTGGACTCGAGCCGTCTGGCGTTTCTTCACACGCTTCCTAAACCTGGAAATTAGGAGTAGCTTAGTAGGAGCTGGTTTTACGATGAGATCCTGTGTTCAAATACAGGCTCGTTCCATATAGCTTGGACCTAAATCACGATATATAATAGGCCCTGACGCGTGGACATTCTTCAAAATAGCCTTTGCATTAATCGCCGGAATTTAGCCAATGTCAAGTAAAATGTATTATAAAATTATTTATCTACTCTGATACTATAATACAAAGATTATAAAATTGAAATCAAAACTCTTATGACAAACATTACGCACAGGCCAAAACAAAGTTTTATTACGATACAGGTCTTGTATGGATACCTATATCATTATAGTAGTTTATGATACTGTTGCATAATAAGGGTTCTTATAACACGAGTGTGTTTTAAAAAAACGAGCCGTAGGCGAGTTTTTTTATATTATCACACGAGTGTTATAAAACCAAGTTATGTACAGTGTCATACACTACTTTATCTACTCTCATACTATAATACATAAACTAATTTATTTTACAAACCAAACCAAACTTTGTGTAAGTGTATCGTTGTAATTGTATAGGTGTATCGTTATGATTAAAAAGTTATTTTATGATATAGGTGTCCATACAAGACCTGTATCGTAATAAAACTTTTTTTTTGGCCTGTGCGTAATGTTTGTCATAAGAGTTCTAATTTCAATTTTATAATCTTTGTATTATAGTATCAGAGTAGATAAAATAACTTTTTAATCATAACGATACACCTATACAAGCTCCATCTGGACTGAACCTCTACTTTAAAAAAAGAATCCGCCGATTCGGAAGAAAAAAAAAGAAACACGCATGCGCAATCGATGTTTGCGCCTTGGCGCCAACATTTTACATTTAAATTAAACAAAGTTTGGTTTTGTTTGCAAAATAAATTAGTTTATGTATTATAGTATGAGAGTAGATAAAGTAGTGTATGACACTGTACATAACTTGGTCTTATAACACTCGTGTGATACTATAAAAAACTCGTCTACGGCTCGTTTTTTTTAAAACACACTCGTGTTATAAGAACCCTTATTATGTAACAGTATCATAAACTACTATAATGGCGAGACGCCAATGTCAAGTGTACCAGAGACACGTTAGCCACGCTAGTAAATCCGTTTGGACGAAATTCAGGTGGACGATTAGGACACGTGGTTGGATTTTAAGAGGCGACTAGGATAGAATAGATTGTTCAACTTGTGGAATTGACACATCTAGACGACTGTCCACTGAAGCATCGGTAGCTTAGTCGTTAAGGGGTCGACCCTACGATCGAGAGGTCCCGGTTTCGAATTCTGGCCTTTACACAACCGACGTGAACCCACTCCAAGGAAAAAACAAAACAATTAGCCTAACTCAGTCCGCTGCTGGACATAAGGTTCTCCGTGGGGAGGCTCTGGCCTACTGTGTCCACGCTGGTCAGACGGGTTGGTACAGGGGTTTATTACGAGTTTCCCTTCTCTTACAGTGAAATCAAACAATTAGCCTAGCTAGCTAGCTATCCTCTGGTGGACATAGGCTTCTCCCAACGTTGCGAAGCTTTAGTCTACGACTCCCTTGGATAAGATAGGGTGTTTTTTTTACGTGCGGAAAATCCCCATGGATACCCCCCTCCCTCCGGAGCCGGAGCGGGAGGTTATGTCGGACTCGAACCGACTAAACTGCACGCCGTATGTGGGTCGATGTGCTAGGCCGAAGGTGAGGTTGTCTCGCGACATATTCTTCGTAGCCCGGCTGACCCAGGGCCATTCCTCTCGGTCTGGCCCTCCTCGGGAGGGTAAGATAGGGTGGTATTGTATTCTTTTTTCGGCACCACTAAATAAGTTTTTATAAATGTCACACTGGACTGTCACAAACGTCAAAGCCTGATTATAATAGTCCAGCAATGATTCAATATAATAAATGTAGCTACCTAGACTATAGCCCTTATTGTATGACTGTTTCCACTATGAATTAAGGTACGATGGGGTTGACATATCCTTACTGGATCAAAATCCCAAAATAAATAAAGATAACAAAAAAACCATAACATTCTATTTAAGTCTTTAGGCTTTCACGGCCGGCGTTGCATGTAGAATATACTGCTTCCGAGCTGTTTAGCCGTGTCCATATGAAACTTGCGTTCTAGACGTTTCGTCGATCACTGCGGTCGACACCTTCAGTGGCGTAGGTCCGGGCGGCGACGAGTGTGTAAACCTCTCCGCGTCGGCGACTTCTCTGTGGCTGATGTTGAATCTTGAGTCACTAGCGTATTTATAGGCGCGTCTGGAGTGCAAGTTTCATATGGAATACGGCTAAACAGCCCGGAAGCAGTATTCTACATTCATCATTCTACTCTACAATCCCCCGGCCAATGAATTGCCACTCGTTTAGTGGGGCTGGCCAGTCCACTCACCGTTTCCTAGGCCTCTTGTACACCACACCGGCCTTCTTAGTCTTCAATTCTTCATTATTATTGATGTTAATATACTTCTCGCAGGTGGCAGTGGGCTTCTCAGCCTCGGTACTACTTGAGATGGAGTCAGATTTGTCACACGCGAAAAGATCAGTCTCGTTACTTAGTTCATTGCTATCTATTTGGTCACTGGAAAAAAAAAGAGTTTATTATGATTCTATACTAAAAAGGTAACACACAACAGTATTGCCGTCCAATTGAGCAGTTCGACTGGGGTAGTACTTCCGCGCTACAGAACACCGCGGCCATAATAACCTAGTATTGTGTTGCCGGCGGTGAGTAGGGTAGCCAGAACCCACTGGAGAGCTTTTCTGCTGTCAGTGGAAAGACCAAAGGTTTGTCCTGCTGCGGCGACACAGAAACTCTGTGCTTACAGAGTCGGCGGCACGGTTTGGTTGACCGAACTTAACTCAGGAACTACTGGTTCGAATTGAAAATTTCTTTTTGTGTTGATTAGCCTGTTTATCGACGAAGGTTAAAGGCTTTAAATCATCACAACATCAAAAATGTCAACAAACAAATCATCATTTCCATACATTATTTGAAAAATGAAGAATAATACGTGCTCAAAGAGGTGGTACCGGGTTTCAAAATATGCCACGAGCGAAGGTGGGTCAGCTAGTTATACCGATTATATGCGCATAGACACAACATAGACCGAAATAAATGCACCATTCTCTTGCACCAATTTTATGGAGTGCAAGAGAATATTGCATTAAACGGGTGTCTCAGTAAAAGAGCACTTTTTAAAATTGGTTTGTTTTTGTCATGCATGTAGCAACTCTGTAATTTGACAACTGTCACCTCTGTTTATTCCGATTATTAAAAATGGAGCGCTCGTTATAATTGTAAAAACTTATTACAAAAATGGGGAAAGTTACGCTAAAACCGCTCGCAAACTTCGCCAAATTTTCAGTCGAGAAAGTGCACCTGATGTGTCAATCATTCGAAGAGTGGTCAAGAAATTTGAAGAAACTGGGTCGATTATGGATAATAAGAATCTTTGCGGCAACGTACCGGTCGGTTTCTTGAAAACATTGCTGCTGTAAACGAGAGTGTCGCCGAAAACCCGAAAACATCAATTTGGCATCGTTCTCAACAACTTCAAATTTCAAGAAGCACGCAGCGAATTTTGACTATAGACCTCCACCTTCATGCGTACAAGATTCAGCTAACTCAGGAGCTCAAACCAGCGGACCACGGAAAGCGCCGGCAATTCGTTCAATGGGTAGGTAATGGAGCAAAGTGCAGTCGATGCCAATTTTTTGAAAAAAGTAATTTTCCCCTTTTCTATATGAATGATTTCGTGAATACCTACACAAAATTGGCGAATTTGGGACTCAGAAAATCCTCATGCAATCCATGGGAAACAAATGCACCCTCAACGAGTAACTGTCTGGTGCAGATTTTGGTCAGGCGCTGTGATTGGACCTTACTTGTTGAAAATGAGGCCGAAATTGCAGTGACTTTGAACGGCATTCCTTACAGGAATATGTTAACGGACTTCTTGTAGCCTCAACTGGACGGCATCAATCTGGACAACATGTGGTTTCAGCAGGACGGCGCAAGCGCAACCTGCCACACCGCGCATGAAACAATCGACTTATTGCAGCAACGATTTCCAGAACACATTATCTCACGAAATTCTGATGTCAACTGACCACCAAGATCGTGGGATTTAACGCCGTGCGACCCACCAAACAAACAGGGAAAACTGAATAATATCCACTAGCCAAAATTGTTGCTCATCGTTGCAAAACAATGTTGCCATTTGATTGACATTTGATCGGTCGTCGAACAAACAACAAACCGCGCGTCATGTTGCATGTTAGCCGCAACGTCGCTGGTGTTGCGCTACATTGCTAAACTTGTTGAGCAAGATTTCCGAACTTTAAAATCGTTCCCAAAGGGAGATGGCCCTATGTTAGCTGGTGTGCGAGGAATATGTCTTAGACAATCTTACACCCGCATAACCGCCCTCGTCTATATACCGCACGAAAAGGTTTTAAACCATGTAAAAACTGAGATTAAACATACCATTGTACAATCAAGGTGTTTTCTTATCTAGAACTTTTAATACTTCAACACGGCATGAAACGTTAGCTACTGATATAAAGTTATATAGCAATTAGTCACAGTTTTATGATAAAAGCTAGACGGCAACTGCGTTTCTGGGGTTTAAAAAAGTTTGGTTTTGTTTATAAATTAATTTAGTTTATGTATTATAGTATTAGAGTAGATAAATTAGTGTATGACACTGTACATAACTTGGTCTTATAACACTCGTGTGATACTAAAAAAAAATCCATTCACAAGTTTTTACGTGAAAGAGTAACAAGCATTCATTCATACTTACAAACTTCGAGTTTATAATATTAGTAGGATAGTAGAACTTGCAGCCACACAGTACACGGTCCACCTGATAGAAAGTGGTTACCGTGGCCTATGAACTGTGCAACACCAGGGGAGTCTCACTCATGCTTGTTCTTCCCGCTGAGAGCATAAAAACTCTTCAAAAGATGTCTTTTCAAAATCAAATTTCTGTAAAACTATTTGTCGTAAGAATATTTCACTTTCACTGTTCATAATATTATTACTTAGCGGTCATTTTTCAAAAGTAAAAAAAAGTCAAATTGCCTATTAGTATTTTTAATGACTATCAGTAGATGGCTTCCACCACAGTATTACTACTACATACGGTAGCGCGATGAATGTACTTACACAGAGCAACGGAGGGGACTTGCGGCGCGTCGGGGGGCGCGGACGCGCAGTCCGCCAAATCGCGTCTTTTGCGGGAAAGTTCGCTGAGGGATACCATAGCGGCGTATAGGTATCGCTTGCGTGACAATTATTAAGAATTTTTTCATTTCGTATCATAATGGTGCACAATTGTTCCGTGTACGGGTGTCTTTCGACATCAAGTGCCAATAAAGACATACGATTTCGTAGATTTCCTCGTGACGCGAGGTAATTTTATTTCTATAATTTCAAAGTAACGTCTTGAATCTATCGATAGAAGTTACGACAAATGTAGTTAAATAAACATAAACATTGAAAGAGTTATAAATTCTTTTATATAAATAATAGTTAGGTATCATGAATCAAAAATCAATAATTATTCAGTACCTACCTACAACTGTTTTCTTTCGTCGCATTTCCGAATGTAAACGAATGCTTACCTATATACCTTACATAAGTACCTATCCATCAATTATTAGATTTATCGTGTATAATAATTAGTTTAAAAACGTGTAAAAATAAAATTTCGCGAAAGTATCTTGCAGTACAACACATGTAAATGTATTTAAAATAAATGATTGCATGATAATTACATTTTTTTTCTTTTCTGACAACCCTTGCACATTTGCAACGAATGGCGTAGGTACTCACGCGAGCGGCGGCATCGTCCGACATGGCGTTTCTGCACTGTATGTAGTAGTAACACTGTGCTTCCACCATCGCCCCAAGATGTTTGTTTTGTTGTAAAAATCCACCATTTTAACTTGCACAAAACTCAGACTTAAGCCAATTTTAGAAATAAAATTACCTCATGTCTTTTCCAAATTGGCATTTCCACACACACACAACTTATTGATTACCTACTTTTATTATATAACACCTATAATGATAAACTCATATTGTACATTTTTTTTATTTTATGTTACTTTATGTCAATGAAAGGTGTGTAAAACTGTAACACTACTGTAATTTCAACTGTAAATATTGATAGCAACATAATACTTAACATCAATGTATTAGAGATAATGAACCAATGTATGTGGCACCCACAGGACAGGCTTGCCTGGTGTGGGGTCACCGGTAATTAATGTAACCTTCAAGTTTTCTGGCAATAAACTATTTTCATTATTTAATTACAGGCATCATACTCATGCTGAGGACCCTATTAGAACCTTTTATGTCATTCAAAAACACCATAGCACTCCCCAGTCTGGTTAACATATATAAAAAAGATAAAAAGATCTTAAGCCTCCGTGGTAGTGAACGCGGGCGCTATGCAGGAGGCGCGGGATAGATTCCCGCTCAGTGCAAATATTTGTATGCATGAATATGGGTATTTGCATTGGTCTGGTCATACCTCAGAGAGCATGTTAAGCCGCTGGTCCCGGTTGTCATACAAACATCTAGGACAGTCGTTACTGGTAGTTGAAGCCCTCAAAAATCCAACAACAGCTCTAGCTGCAATGCTTCGATATCGCCTTTTGGTTGTGGAGGTCATATGGCAGTCGCTTCACAGAAAAATATCGAAGTTTAGCCAAATCCGCAGTTAGACTGGTAAAAAGCGGACCCAAGACTCGCAAGTTGAAAAAGCTTCATATGCGACTGGGATTAACGCTAGGATGAAGGAGAGATAAAAAGATCTTAAGTTGAAAGTTGACTTACCTATGTTCAGAGAGTTCACTTTGCCCAGCAGATTCCAATTTCTTTATTTGAAATGTTATATTTATCCTTTTGTATATTTCCTCAGTGATATTTCTACATTTTTCATACTTCGGATCAATGGTTTGGCCGCCCATTCCCCAAACATCATTGTTTTTTTCTAAAGCAGACATTGTGTCAAACTTATATGATTCTTATTGGATAACTAACGGAGTTTTCTTTATCCGTAGTCTTATTAGACGGTTCTCACGTCGGTAATTGAGCAACACAGCCATAATTGTGACAGAAAAATATTAAAATTTAGTTACGAAATCGTTGAAAACTCGCATGCGAAATCTAGCTAGAACTCGCTTGTAATACCACTTTTCTAGCACGAATCGAACAAAGAAAGATTCACAAAGGATTTGCCACACCTTAAATGCAGCTTTCAGCGCTAAACTCACGATATAACTCATAGAAACACTGAGCCATGAAACAAAGGACACTATTTCAACATTTTTATGATGCCATAAAGCCGTCACAAGCACTGTTATTTGCAATTATATTATTCTAGACACAAAATAAGCTCTAAGACTAGATAAAATTATGGTTGTTTCTATCAAACTAGTACTATAAGACTAATTAAACAAATAACAATAAAAATAAAAACTAAGTTGCCTTCCGGCAATTTTTTTTTAGATATCTTGACGTTTTTAATATAGTGTTGCTGCTTGTTTGATTAATTGCACATAATTTTAATATAATTTTTACCATAGACAAGCTTATTTTTATTTGGAACAATGAGATCACAAGCCTACTTGGTAGAATTGGTATTTTTGCTAGCGGCAACTCACTAGTAATTTTTTTTATAGGATTTAATTCTACTTTCTCTTTATGGAGGTAGATGGTATTTGTGGGCAAGGAAATAACCGAAGAAACGAAAAACGAAACAGAAATATGAGGTAACATGTTTCCCTCGTAAGGTTGGCAACCACTAAGTTGCTGACGCTAGTGTCGCCGCGATAAGAAAAGGTTCTTAATTACCCTTATCGTGAAAGGAAGGGGGTTCTTTTAGGGTTCAGTAGCTTGAATGCAAGGCATGTCCATGATTGCTGATTACCAGTGATTCTGTCATCTCACACCGTAGATCTCCTCCTGTAGACAATGAAAATATCTGTTACTGTCAAAGAGTGAGCTGATAACCCGTTGGTATCTTGGAAAGCACAAATGTGCAGAACTCTAAGTCCACCATTCGTGTCACATTTTAAAGGTGAGACACGACTACGTCGAGTCTTCCGTAAGACACAGACTGATCTCGGATTGGTACAAATTTCACTGCAAGCCGGTCCCATCTTTATGAATTCGGGTAAAAGTCTTCAGGCTCTGCTGGGCGAAGGCATTCGTCACGCATCCTGAGGCCGGCATGGAGACAGCGGGTGGGCGGTGAATCGCTTATTCGGTACAGGACTGCTTGATAGTTTACAAAATACTGCGGAGCAAAATTAATATGCAAAAGGAGTATCAGCATTATGAATCCTTTGTACAGATGCGCTATCGCCATGTGCACCCGTAACGTCGTACCAGTCGTCTTTTTCTCTTTGACATACGTATTTATACTTGACAGTAAAGAAAATAGAATTATACAGATTGAACTGCCAGTGAAACCAACCAAAGAGTATGAATCCTAAAAAGTTTGTATTTCGTGAAGGAACTTCGCTTCAACTAGTTACGCTAGATACTTTCAGATGACGCAAGTTGCGAGTAGTGTCGCCGCAGTATAAAGAAAGAGTCATACATTTGAATGGCCAATCGCACACCTTTAAACAGAAGTTTTAATTTTTCGCTTTCTGCTTGCGACCGAAAACGCTACACACCGTCAGGCATGAAAGGAATTTCATTAGCAGGTTCCTATAGAGTCGGCAGCACAAGTATGACGCCCCTGTTATTGTAACCGTCATAGGCCTCATTATCCAACCACTTCCCATCAGATGGAACGAGTGCTTGTCTGTCACTTACGTTGTTGAAAAGAACATAACATGTGTTCTACTGAGTTACAACGTTGACTCACCAAAAATACGAGGAGTGAGTCTATCACAGCTGTCTATGTCCATAACCGCACTCTCGTGTTTGTTGCTCGCCTTCTGCAGACAATAAAGAATATCTGTTGTTCTCAATCAGAGAGTAAGCTAGCATTAATCTTACCTGAAATAAAGAATACATATTGCTGTAAACTGTTCCATATTCATCGTCCAATCTTTAAAGGACTTTAAAGGACGTGACTTCGCTGAGCCCTCCCTGGGTCGGGTCGGGTTACAGCGGAACAAGCGTGTTGCATGCCGCATTACGATTCGGAATCCGATCAGATGAGCTGGGAAACTGGGAGCACTCACCACCCATCTTAAGCCGGCATGGTAACACCAGGTGGGTGGTAAATGGCATGTTTCCTGCTGGAACTTCTTGCTTGGTACATGAGAAAGATATGCCTTAGAAAGAATAAGTAAAAGGAATACCAGCCTTTTAAATTCTTGTACCGTCGTACCGTCGCACCCGTCGTCTCTGAAGTTCTCTTTGACATAGGTACGTATTTATACTTGTAAGTGAAGGTAAAAGGCGTTATAAAGATTGAGCTGCCAGTAAAACCAACCAAAGAGCATGAGTCCTAAAAAGTTTGTAATTTGTGAGGGAACTTCGCGACATAAGTAATATATAAACGCCAAAGTGGTTTCTTTCTTATGGATTTTTAATATTATACACAAAATAAATTCTACCGCATTTTTTGTAGTAGCAACACTGTAACTTTTGCACACGTGAACTTACAATACTTGAAAGGGAAAATTTATTTATCAATCTGGAAACATCGATCGTGTTGTTCTCCCGCCAATAAAACTGTCATGTCAAAAAACGCCATGTTTAATGTTTACTTCTAAGTATGTTTAATTACTGTGTCATCTTCACAGATTTTAATAACTTTCGCCTAATATTCTAAGTGAATTTAGACACTGTATCTAACTATTGTTATGTAAACGTGATGTTTAAACGTGTGAGAAGAAGATAGACGTTCTCAAAATGGCTCTGCGGAAAAGTGCCGCCAAAAACTATATTGCTAGATTAGTGACTGGTAAAATACTTCCTTGTGCTTTTTGTAATCGTGATGTTGACGATGAGTTGTCGTACGGCAAACTATATGCGATTGGGAATATACAATGCCATTATTATTGTGTGGTAAGTTGACTTATATCCTTGTTTTGTTTGACAAGAAATTGTTCACTTCCCTGCTAGATAGTGAAACCGCATAAAGTAATACTAAAGTAGCACCACTTCACTTCTCCCGCACTCCTGCGTGCACACAAAGAGATCTATGTTATTCTTTAAGTCTGAAGTTTACCAGATTGAGTCGTTTTAAAAGAAATTTTTACCCAAGTATGTAAGCAAAAATTTGAGAGTTAATCCTTACTATATTTCATCTTTCAATACTCATATTGATCGAAACACACCCTAGTTGCAATTTTTTAACTATATAACTTCAGTATTATATCGTGTAAAACAAATAATTTAGTCTTGTGTTGTACATATTCTAGCTGACCCTCCCCGGCCTGGGCTATGTAGACCTTGGAACATATATCTTGACTCTAAGTCGCGAGACAAACAAAGCCCTTGGTCGCACAGATTGTTCAATAATATAAGCAGTAGCACCCAATGCTATTTTCAAAGGACACTTAAGAATTGTGTTCTGCACATATAGAGCACATTTTAGGTCTAAACAAATTTGAATAACAAAAACTACATTAAGAGTATCATCAAAACAGCCTCGTGTAAACTCAGAGTCCTGAACAGAGTGAGACAGCTTTTCACGCCAGAGCAACAGTGTCTTCTATATAAGATGCAATTCGTTCCTGTTTGAAATACTGCTCGCATGTCTGGGATGGATCCTAATTATTAGATGCTCTCGACAGATTGCAGTGACGTTCAGTCCGCATTATCGGAAATCCTGAGGTCACGAGTCCCCTCGAGCCTCTGCAGATGCGTAGAGATGTTGCTCCCTTGGCAGTTCTTTACTGTCTATACCATGGAGAATGTTCTGATGAGCTATTCCAATTAGTCCCACCCTCTCCTTTCCTATACAGGACGACACAAGCAGGACTTAGATGTTACCCTCATACGGTGCAGGACATTTTTTCAAGAACCAAACGGTTTGGTGACTCTTTGTCTTTGTTGCCGTACTATTAAGGCCTGGAATTACTTGCCAGCTCACGTGTTTCCCTCTTCCTACAGTCCCGGGTCCTTTAAGCGGGGGGTGAAAAAGCATCTGATGAGGCAGTCAAGCTGAGTGCCACCATTGTTAACATGGCAGGTGTAATGGTGGCCCTCTCTTCTGAGACTTTGCTTTCAGCTCACGGTCAGGCAAGGTAAAGTCAAATTGACATGTCCTATATAAAAAAAAAGGCCTTTAGTTTTTACATTCACCTGTGTCCATGTTGCGGCGTGTTTTGTCGTCAGGAAGGGAATGTTCCGCTTGTCTTTCCTCTTACAGGCGGTGAAATTCCTGAGGTGACAGAAGGACATTTCATTTACCTCCAAAGGCTGTATTCGCCATTCTTGGGGCAAGCCACGTCGATTCCGCATCACAATGCCAGAGCAAGTCTGCAACTGTTGGGCTGGAGAAAAATCGATCCATATATGTAGTGTGCCATTTTTAGGGTTACGTACCCAAAGGGTAAAAACGGGACCCTATTACTAAGACTTCGTTGGCCGTCCATCCGTCCGTCTGTCACCAGGCTGTATCTCAAAAACCGTAATAGCTAGACAGTTGAAATTTTCACAGGTTGTGTTAGCTAGACAGTTGAAATTTTCACAGGTTGTGTATTTCTGTTGCCGCTATAACAACAAATACTAAAAAGAAAATAATAATAATTAAGGGGGGCTCTCACACAAAAAACGTGATATTTTTGGCCTTTTTCATGGCTCTTAGCCTTTTTTCTGGTACTTTAAACAACGGTTCACTTAGTTGTGTGACTATTTGCTCAACCGTTTTGGAGACACCGACATATGGAACCATGTTCAAAATATACTCCGTCGCTGGGACACAGAACATATAAATTTTCACTCCGTATTTGTCGGGTTAATCTTTATTGAAAACTCGAAAGTGTACACTGCCTCTTATGCTCAGCTTCAGCTCTTCCAACGTAACGGGTGTTCACTTATCGAGCATACTCTCTGGTTTGAGCAGTCCTCGTCTAGCCAGCTTGGTCTTCATCTGCGCGGCATATCGATTCGTTTCAGTTTTCAGGAGCTTCCAATAATCGTTTGTGAAAAAGACTGAAAAGCAGTCGATTGTGATGAATTCTCATCTATGGGAGCTAAGACACGACATACCTCTTTGGAGACAGGGTTTTCTAATGGACGTTCTCTTGGCGCATACGTCCATCCATTGGCCTCATTCATTAGTCTTAGAGTAATCTGCAATTGTGAAGATCGCGCGCGTGTACTTGACCGCCGCGCCGCGCTGACGCCCGCCCCGAAACCTTCCTGTGTACGCTCCCGAGTACGCCCTCGCTGCTTGACCGGTTCACGAAATTGCTCCTGCTCCTCAACTCCACCATCATCGTACCTTTCTTGACTTGCAAGTCAGACAAAACTTTAGAAAAGAAATTTTAATTGAAAACATACTCAACACGGAAATGGTTTACCTACATCATCATCCTGTAAAAAATCAGCAATCTCGCGCATAGGTAGACATTGAACGATTACGCTCGCTGCGATGAAGCCCTTTCGCGCCAAAATGCAATGACGTTGGCGGCCACTGTTGGCGGCGGACTGAGCGAGCGGCGCGGGCGTTTGCATTATTGTGGCTCTCCTTGCCCCTGACTAGTGGCAATTCGCTAACCGGCGTTTGTTCGAATAGAATGACGAATGTATGGGATTTGACGTATTTGACATGCGTTAACGACTGTCATTTAAGTCAAATCTCATATAGGTATTTGACATTCTATTCCACCAAACACCAGCTAGCGAATTGCCACTTGTCTGTTCCCTCCGCGTACATGTATTGCATAGGTCACTGACCTGTAATAGTACTCGCTAGACTGGTGTCCAAATGAAAATCGCCATATTGGCGCTGATAGTTGCGGCACGCAGTAGTGAGTGTACTTGGAACTTTAATACTAATGATGGTGGTATCGATAATTTAATATAAACGATAGGTCTTATGTATTAAATTAACAATATGGCCATTTTAGACATGTTTAATGGTAAACGCATAAAAACAATGAACAACCTCCATTTGCAAACTAATTAGTTCTCAGTACACTTACGGCGGCGGCGCTTCAAATCGAGACAGAAAGTAAGTTGTCATTTCCTATGGAATAGCCAGTCCAGCCAGCTAGATTAGATATAGAGGCCAGTGACTCAGCTACAAACGCGTACAAAGCGAATCACGACTAGGCGAAGTGATTTTCTAACTTTTTTTCTACTCGTGATTCGCGAGTTGGAGAAAGGTATAAATGCCGAGCGGTACTCGTGATTCGCTGTGAAAGAGGTTTGATTTTTTTTTTAATTTAAATTTTTTTTTCAGCTCTTGTCCTCCTGTTTAATACAAAAAGGAAAAGACAAACAAGGATTATTTGGTTTCCTGTACGAAGACATATTGATTGAAATTGAAAGGTGTAAGAAACATGTAAGAATTTTTCTACTATTTTATTTAAATAAGCAAAGTAGCAATAACAGCTGATAAGCATAATGTACTCTGGGAGTGCCGAAAAATATATAAATCACTACATAGTGGTGTTAATTCGGCATGTCCACCCGATTAAACTAAACTAAACTAAAAATTCTCTTATTTTAGTTTAGTTCAACGCTTTGTCTATTCGGTTTGGCCACCGAACTAAAAATAGTGCATGCATTTTTAGTCAAGGTCACACGACTAAATTGAATAAACCCTTTTTAATCTGTGAATTCAATGAACGAATGACAACGTCCTTGTTGTTGAAGTGTGAGAGAGACAACTTAACTTCTTGTCAAAAAACGTGTTCAAATTCAAACGTGACCGTAAATTAAACCTCTGAAAAAATAAACAAACCAAAACAACAAACTTGGCGGCATGGTAATGGGAATATTACGTGAAAAGAGGAAAAATAAACAATGTATGTGTATGTGTGTGTATGTCACAATCACAAAAAAATCCTCTTCGCTTAATTTAAGGTGATTTTCAAGTATCTCCAACAGGAACTTGGCCGCTGATGATCCTAAAGAATTTTCTAAATTTACGGTCGGCCATCTCAAACGGATTTGATGCATCCTTCGACCGAAGTAACCTGGCACGTTCTTCCCGATTTCTGTAAAACAAATAAATTTCTAACCTTAAAATAAATTTCAAACCCAACCTTTATCATAATAGTTAATTTTTCAATTATTTTATTGTTACACAATTTTTACATATATTACAGATGTATTGGCAAATATTAAATTAAATTAATAAAGTTAGTATATATACACAATACTAAATATAATAAAAAAACTAAAACTAAAAGTTAAAATGCGTCGTGGAATTCATCCGCATCGCATGCCTCTTTTGGTAGCGTTCCCAGAAGACTAGCAGCATTGCCACGTTGTATGGCAATACTTAATCTCTGACCTGAAATGAGGCCAGCCTTCTGGTCACGAGAAGCGTCAGCCATACATTTCGCAATCTCCCTGAAGAGATTGCGGGCGCTCGGACCCCAAGGCCCAAACGTTTCGACTCCAAACGGCACACATTCATAATCTCCAATAAGATTGGAGTATTTGCGCCGCTTAACAGCCGCTGCAGGACACCGCGGCACCGGCACAGCTAGCAGTGCCAGTTATATGGGTAGGGGCAAAGGTGTCGACGCATGTTGCATCCCACACCAGAGTCCTACCCATTTTCCAAGGCATTATTGGCATACCATCCAGTCTCTTGCCATCGTCGCGCGCCAAACCGTTTGGTTCAAGCACAGCTGGCATACCAGCAATGACAAGAGCACGGCGGATTATGTCGTTGAGGCTGGCGTGCCGTGGAATTCGCCCCGCGATCCTGCAGCATGACAGGCCATGGTGTCCGAGTCGGTCAACTGCTTCTCCACAATGACATTGATGCGTAATTTTTTACTGCTAGGTCAGTTTTGAGCAAATAAACACATATTTAGTTGATAAATTTTCTTATTTACCTTTCTTGCTCCTCGAAAAAAGCAGCCACAACGCATACGTTCATTTTTCTGTAATTTAAAAATTTCAACCAGCACAAACAATCAGCAGAACAAGGTTTAGTTTAGTTTAATCGCGACCAAAAATATGGCCACTAAAATAAGTCGAATTTTAGTTTGACAGGAATAAAATTTTGCCTTACCGAATAGCAAAATGGAGGATTTCACTAAATTGAATTCGACTAAACTAAAAATAGTTTAGTCCTGTCAAATTAAGTTAGTTGGTGTTTTCCCGAATAAGAAACCGCAATTTGACGTGACTAAACTAATTATAGTTTAGTTTAGTCGGAATTTTGCCAACCCGAATCGACACCAGTATAAAACAAAGTCGCTTTCTCTGTCCCTATATCCCTTTGTATGCTTAAATCTTTAAAACTACGCAACAGATTTTGATGCGGTTTTTTTAATAGATAGAGTGATTCAAGAGGAAGGTTTATATGTATAATACATGTTTAATATAGTAGAGGGTGCAGCGGAAACGGGGCGAAGTTCGCCGGGTCAGCTAGTATTCTATAATATTACACAACGCTATCTAGACCCATGGTAAGCTTAGCTTTACTAGCTTGTGTTATGGAATCTAGAATGCGTATATACATAGAAACACCCAGGCAAATATATATATTCATGCATACAAATATTTGCACTAAGCGGGAACCGAACCGTGCGCCCTGCGCAGCAGTCGAACGTTACGCTACACCACAGAGGCGGTCGAGATAGAAGAGAAAGCTTGGCAAAAAATGTAGATACTTATATACAGAGATTTCGTTAATAGTAACAGTGTTGCGAATTAAATTATTATTTTCAAAAAGGACCAACACGCCTAAGGCTCGGTTTAAACCGAAAAGACGTGGCGGGGACATTGGGCGGTAGCTGTCAATTTAAGTAACACAATATAAAATTTATGTTGTGTACAATAACGTCAACGACGCGATAACGTGACGCACGCCACTTGATGCGCGTCACTTTAGTGGTGGGACGACTGAGGCATGGGCGCAGTTCTCCTGTAAGACAAAAACGACGTTATTGCACACTGCATATGGTTTATATTGTGTTACTTAAATTGTCCGCCACGTCACACGTCCTAGCTTCAAGAATTATCAATAGTTCAGCTGAGTTTCTTGGCTGAGTCTTACCAGGTCGTGGCCGCATTTTATACAAATGCCAGTGGATTATTTGCTGAGAGTGGTTTAGTTTTATTTTGACGCTTTGTAATGTATGTCTTACCAACTGGCTTTTGCCTGCGGCTCCGCCTGGATGGCGGTTATCGCTATAATATTGCTTATCGTTATAAATTGTAGCCTATTTGTTATTCTGATGTATATAAGCGTGGCGTGGCGTGGCGATAGTGAACGCGGCCGCTACGCAGGAGGCGCGGGTTCGATCCCCGCTCGGTGCAAATATTTGTATGCTTGAATATGTATATATGCATTGGTCTGGGTGTTTCTATGTATAATATGTATGTATTTACAAAAAAAAGCATCTAAGTACGTTTATCCGCATTCTAGATTCCATAACACAAGCTAGTTAAGCTTAAGCACTAATAATTAATTTAATAATTTAATTTAATAAGCTATATTATAGTAAAGTTTCATTAAATAAAATAAATCCGTAGTTTTTACGTGAAAGAGTAACAAATCCCTCCGTTTATGATACTAGTAGAAGAGGCCAAATGAAAAAAAAAACTATATTTTGTTTCAGAAATGTTCGTTTTGCAACCAAATCGGTGCCAACCTGGGATGTTCGGTAACACAATGTCGGAAACAATTTCACCTGCCTTGTGGGAAAGAGAGGAACTCTGTATCTCTCTTCTATGGGAATTATAAGTGAGTATTAACAATAGGACCACCCTAACTCTGCCCGTGGGTGACTTAGAAGGCGACCAAGGGAAAGGGCTGTTCTCTATCCGACAATAAACGTTCAGCCCATGACTAAATAACCTGATGGCCATAAAGCCCTATTACCTGGGACGAAAAATTATAGTTGGCCAAATTGATGAAATCACGCTAGCAGAAGCAGGCCACGGCGGCGGCGCGCATCGTAGGGCGATGCGCGCCGCCCCACATCGGGGACGAGTCGGGGACCGCGTGGTCCCCCCTCCCGAGGAGGGCCAGAACGAAAGGAATGGCCCTGGGTCAGCCGGGTGCGAGAGATATGTCACGAGACAACCTCACCTTCGGCCTAGCACATCGACCCACAGACGGCGTGCGGTTTAGTCGGTTCCAGTCCGACATAACTTCCCCCTTAGGCTTCGAAGGGGGGGGGGGGGTATCCGTGGGGATTTCCCGCACGATAAAACAAAGCCATTAGAGGACGCCACGACCGGACGGGTGATCTGCCCTTCGGTGTGACCCATTTCACTCATTGACCCTATTTTTTCTGGGGAGATGTCTGGCAATCACGACGTTTGTCAAACCTACCTGTTTCCTTGCAAATACTTACGATCTGTTCCACCTTCAGATTGTTGATGTCTTCTTAATCTAGTCTGTCGGTTCCCATGATTTCCCATCTTTTCAGCGAGTACATGGGGCATTCGACCAAATTAGGCCTTTAATAAGCAGCCCCTCTAGACAAGTGGCAATTCGCTAACCGGCGTTTGATGGAATAGAATGACGAATGTATGGGATTTGACATATTTGACATGCGTTAACGACTGTCATATACATCAAATCCCATATATTCGTCATTCTATTCCACCGAACGCCGGCTAGCGAATTGTCATTTGTCTAGAGGGGTAGATTATTCTGCTAAACTAACTTAAACGTTCGCGTTTCATAATATACAATAAAGATAACGGGAATTAACGCCATCATGGTAGAAATACTTACTTACTTTTGATTGCCCGACGTTTCGACCACGTTACTCCGGCCGTGGTCACAGGCTGACTGACCAGCCAGGTATTATCTTTATTACATTATTCTGCTTTTCTCCATGGGGCATTTCACCTTGTTTCTCTATTCCTCCCGTGGAGAGGCTGGGAGTCGGCCGGGAGCACGGCGCGTCGAACCTACCGACCTGTTTCTTGCGTTTGATTTCACCTTCAGATCCTCGAGCTCTTGTGTTTTTAGTAGAAATTGTACTAACAGTTCACCATACACTGATAGAAAGAGAGAGTGACCGCCTGCCTACTGTGTACCAATCACAATGCTCCGTTTTCTCGATACGTCTACGTAACGATTTCGAATTTGAAGCGTCGTCGGTAGCTTAGTGGATAAGGAGGGGGCCTTACGATCGAGAGGTCCCGGGTTCGAATCCTGGCCATTACACTACCGACGTGAACCCACTCCTAGCACAAGCAATTTAGCTTAGTTGGAGGGGTTAGAGGGAATATTAGTAATTTCGATAATTTATGTTGCTAATATTCTTTTCTTAAAAAAAAAAAGACGTGTGGCACTCGGGGACTGCCGCGGTAAAGCTATTGCATAGCATTTTGTATCAACTTATGCAATTATAATTATATTTATATTTATTTATATATAATTATTTTATAATTCAAAATTAATACTGCATTTGTGATAATAATAAAATGTATGTATATAGAGTACTCACTCATTTTCTTTTACTATTTTTTCGTGACTTTCTTCGTTAATAATAAATGCACTTTGTTCATTCATATTCAAAACACTTTATACACAAATTTTACAAGTACAGCTATTCACTGTTGTATATAAATACCTATACACCTATATACTTTCTCATAAACAGCTGCTTATGTATTCGTCCGATTTCGGAGCAGCTCGTCTTGATTCGTGCGAGCTTCGTAGATTCGTACAAATACGGCTAGTTGCACGCACACAAACACCGTGTCGAAGACTGCCGAAAAGAAACGAGCGCGCTCGTTTCTTTTCGGCAGCGTGAGGTTTTTTCGTTACGGAATTTCTGGATTCGGTCCCCGCGCTCAAGGCCCTCGATAGAAGCTATGCAATAGCTTAAAAGAAAAGAAAGAATGTTTTTCATGCTCGGGGCACTGAACCTATGTTATTTTACAGGTCCTATTGCCAAAACCATGCGCCCAAACAAAAGATCCCGGAGGGTATCATGGTGAAAGCCAGGTTGAGGAAGTCCAGGGACAATAAGGTGAAGAAGAAAGAGTGCCATTTCAAGGATCTGAAGGAGCTCTCGTTGAACGATACACCTAATGGTAAGCTTTAATTTCCACCTGGCTGCTCATCTATGTGGTGACAGTGAACGAATACAGGTATCAATCACCCATCTCATCTAAGGGGTATCGTAAGAGGTGACTAATGGAAAAGTATGGAGACGATATCACTGCGAGAGAAGGGAAACTCGAAATAAAACCCTGTACCAACCCGTCTGGTCAGCGTGGAAACAGTAGGACGAAGCCTTTCCACATTGGGAGAGGTCTATGTCCAGCAGTCGGCTCTGATAGGTTTCCTTGAAAAACGGGCTATTCAACATAAATATTTTTGAAGTGAAAACTTCTTTAGCGGCGTTGGATGGGTAAAAAGTGTTAAACTCGCGTCAGGATCACTTGACCTTTGAACCGTAACCGACGACTGACGTCAAACAACATTAGCTACAGATTGTTTATTTTGTTAGTTACGCTACGAAGCTTCGTAGCTGAGCGGTAAGCGCTTCGACTGTAAGTTCTTATGGTTTCAGATAGTACCGGGATCGAACCTGGGCTTCTGACACTTTTTGTGATTATTTTTTCTTTTTGTTATTAAATTAATTTCTTCTGACAGAAAATTAGTTATAGGTTCTATGATTGGCGCTATATTCAAATTCAAATTCAAATTTATTTCTTAACAAACATAATTTGTGTCGAAATCTAAATTATAATAATCCGTACATGCAAATAATGAAAATGTCAATAGTAAATTATGGAAATTATACAGACTAAGTGAATGTCATTGGTTATAAACAGAGAATGTCATTGGTTAAGTCACGTTAAATTACAGGAGTCAGTCATTCATTCAATATATCAATTAAAACAACATTCATTAAATATAAACCATGACTTTTACATACTTATCTACTTATTTCTACTGTTCAAGAATTCATCAATGTCATAATAACATTTATCCAACAAATATCCTTTTAGTTTTATCTTAAAAATATTAACATCATGAATAACTTTTAATTCAGTAGGTAGCTTATTAAAGACCCTGACAGCTTGTACAGCTGAGCAATGCTGCACAACATTAAGCGTAGGTATGATGACACTATTTAAATCTTTTCTGCGACTTTTGACTCTTATTTCCCTTTCAGCATTTGATTCATATTTATCTAAATTCTTTATTAGGTTGGTCAATAACAATAAAATATATAAACATGGTACTGTCAGAATTTTTAAACTTAAAAAATGAGGTTTACAAGATTCAGTCTGACTAATGCGTAATATTGTTCTCAATGCTCTTTTTTGCATTACAAAAGCTGAATCTATATTATGTTTGTAGCTATTTCCCCAGAACAATATGCTGTATCTAATTTTCGATTCAATCAACGCATAGTATACTGTTTTTAATTGTTCGATAGTCAACACATCTCTCAAACTTCTAATAGCATAGCAAGCAGAGCTTAGAGAATTAACTATGGCCATCAGCTCTTGTTTCCAGTTTAGCATTGAATCGATTTGTACTCCTAAGAATCTAACTGAGTCAACCATATCAACACTAGTGCCTAGATACCTTACGCTTAAGTTTGCATTGGTTTTAGACGTGGACTTAAACAGTATACACTTCGTCTTAGTTACATTTAATTTTAAGTTATTAGTTTTGAACCATTTCTCAAAAGTAGCCAATGCAGTATTTACCATGCGTTCCAGACTATCATGACTGTCAGCTGAAATTACTGCATTTGTATCGTCAGCAAACAGTACGAGTTTCATGTCAGGAATCTCATTAGAAACGTAATCTACCAGATCATTTATAAACAAAATGAAGAAGATAGGTCCCAAGACGGATCCTTGAGGCACCCCTTTCCTCACTGTTATTGCTCTAGATTTATACGATTTCTCTTTACCATCTACTACTGCCTTTGTCTCAACAAATTGCTTCCTGTTAGATACATAAGATTTAAATAAATTAAGGATGTTATTACGTACACCATAGTGTTCCATTTTTTTAATCAGTAATTCATGCTCAACGTTGTCAAACGCGGAGCTGAGGTCCAGGAATAGTCCCGCTACTTTGCGTTTCTTGTTTAAATTATCCACGACATCCCCTATTAATGTGTCAATAGCATCTATTCTATATCTATTATAGGTATGGTATAGTATGTTCTTTTATCTTTTTCTCTGTATATAGCGAAGAAAGAAAGAAAAAGTTTTCACTTCTGCCGGCACTCCCGGAGTGCAACCCATCTTTTTAAACTCATTTTTTCAATTAGAACCAGTAGTGCCTAATATAAGTGCATAAAACCCAACAAACAAACAAACTCTATAGCTTTATAGTATTCAGAGTAATCGGCAAACTCCGGAGGATAGCCTCTGTGGCGTCGCGGTAGTGAACGCGGCCGCTACGCAGGAGGCTCGGGTTTGATTCCCGCTCAATGCAAATATTTGTATGCATGAATATGGGTATTTGCATTGGTCTTGTCGTGCCTCGGAGTGCACGTTAAGCTGTCGGTCCCGGTTGCTATACGAACATCTATGACAATCGTTATACGTAGTTAGAGCCCTAAAAATTCCAAGAACTGGTAAAACTACAATGCTTCGATATCGCTAATGGGTTCTGGAGGTCAGATAGCAGTCGCTTCACGGGAAATATGGAAGTTCAGCCAAACCTACAGTGAGACTGGCAAAAGCGGATCCCAGACTCGAAGGTAAAAACTTCGAATGGGACTGGGATTAACGCTAGGATGAAGTAGATAATAATTTTTTATACCACTAAGGTGGCAGACAAGCACAAGGCCCACTCGATGGAAAGTGGTTACCGTGGCCAATGGACGTGTGCGCCGCCGTCCCTGTAAACAGAGAGTTTCTGTGCCGTCAGTGTAGAAGACAAAGCAGGAATAGCCTTTGGTCTTCCCACTGACAGCACGAAAACTCTCCAGTGAGCTCTGGTTACCCTGCTCAACGCCGGGGACACACATGAGGTTACTATGGTCGCGGTATTCTGTAGGGCGGAGGGACTTCCCCAGTCCGGACTGTTTAATTAGACGGAAATACCGTCGTGTCCTACCTCCGTGAAAAATATATGTTCTATTACAGATTCTGGAGCGGACACACAGTCAGTATGCGTGATATGCTACGAGAATGTTGAGGGCTATCCAACACCGAATACTTTCTGGCCCCCTTGCTGTGCGAGGGATGCTTGGTTCCATAGGACCTGTTTGCAAGTAAGACTATATTTTTAACTAGTCCCGCCACGAAAGATGTTTCGAGAAAACGGCGGCAAATCTGAAAAATGAACAGATTGCAATGCTTGCAACACCGAATTAACGTAGTTGATATAGGTGCACCAGAATCTTATGGCAAATTGGAAAATAAAAATTTGTGAATTGCAATACTGGGGAAATTGGATTAAACTATCTTGATACTTTTTAATTTAAGTAATAGTTGCACGTCTATATGATCGCCGAATTTGACATGATGACATTAATGTTGCCATATGAAAATCATATTTCCCAATGTCAACGCTTTTAAAACAAACTCGACAGATTCTACGGATCACAGGAACTACACGCATTAGCTAACCAATAATAGCTGCTAGTGTGCTTCTCATAAATAATAATAATATTCTTTCTTTTTTATCGTGCCAAGAGGTTCTGGTATGTATAGCCATATTTGGTAGAGCTATGATTTTTTCATTATTTTTTTATTAGGTACGCACAAAAACTGCTTGCATTTGATAAGCCTAAGCCGCACGCCGTCTCTGGGTCGTAGTGCTAGGCCGAAGGTGAGGTTGTCATGCGACATATCCCTCGCACCCCGGCTGACCCAGGGCCATCCCTCTCGGTCTGGCCCTTCTCGGGAAGGGGGGGACCACGCGGTCCCCGACTCAACCCCGGTGTGGGGTGGCGCGCATCGTCCTACGATGCGCGCCGCCGCCGTGGCCTGCTTCTGCTAGGGTGACGGGCGGCTCCACCCGTCACCCTCAGGCCCGCGCTCATGGGGGGCGGAGGTCAGTTTGCGCCCTCCGACGCCCGAGCCGCCTTCGGGCGCGTGCAGCGATGTCAGCGAGCCTTTCTCGCTCATCGCGCCGCGCCCGCTCTGCTGTCTCCTTCGCGAGCGTGACCTGCTCGCAGAAGGAGGTGCTGGCACGCCTAAACTAATTAATTACTAGATACGAGGCTAAATGAACCTTTAAACTTAAATAAACATCAGGTACTCAATGGCCATAGTTTTAATAAAATGTTTATGATAATGATAATATAAATCTGAGTATCAAGACGTTTTCGAAAAGTATGAAATACTAACTGATAGGAAAAATTGTTGCCATATAAAAGGTTTGAAAAATAGATTTATCCATTTTTCGTTGACCAAACTGCGCTACTACGATTATTCTGTGGCCAGACTAGACCTCCCAAAATTTAGGAGAGTAAAAATATAATTTCTTTAAAAATTGAAATGAATAAAAAGAAACCTGACATATTTTTTTTTTCAGCGCATGGCTTTGAGTGCTGGCATGCACTATCTGAAGTGTCCTCTGTGCAATGATAAGGCGAGCTTCTATCAGGCAGTTGTCAGCCAAGGATACTATGTACCAGATAGGTGAGTGCTCCAATTGTTGTTTAAAGAAATAGACATTCTAACCGTAGTGTCACAATACATCTTCGAGAACCTGATGTATGTAAGGAAAAATATCTCTAAATTTTCAAGAGTTTGTGACAGGCATAATATTTATTTATTTATTTTATTTCGTAAAGGTACGCTTACAGATTACTGCCATTACATGGCTAAGCATTTGGAGACAGATACAGTTACAAGTTAAATCTAGACAGTATTCCAAATATAGCATACACAACGTGAAATGAGTGAAAAAAAAAAGTACATGACAAAGTATAGATACTCGCCATGCTTATACAAAATTTACTATTTACTTATTTTAAATTTACTTTAATTTGATTAAAAAGAAAAAAAATCACCAGAATAAACCCGAACCCCAACCACAGGCTACAAGCCACATTGAGCACTTATTATATTTGATATGGCCCTCTTGTACAGGGAGAATCGACACAAGACATAAAAACAATCTTGTAGCTTGTGATAGTAGACTCCATAAAATTAGTAATTCTTTCCGGGGCAACTGTATACGCTTTTTCAACAAGCTCCCTAATGAAATTAGAGATTTACCTGTAAATAGATTTAAAAATGTAATTAAGACTAAACTGTGCCAAAAAGGCTATTATAAAATCCAGGAATATTTGGATGATAAACAGGCTTGGAAATGAGCTGTTCGCTCAACTATGCTACTCAAGCAAACTATTGTATTTAGACTAAGTAGACTAAGCAAATGTTTGTAAATAGACCAAAAAAAAAATGCCCGCTGAGTTTCTTGCCGGAGTCTTCTCAGGTCGGGGCCGCGTTTCGAACCGGTGGTCCATTTGCTAAACTAGTCTAGATTTTTTTTTAAACTTGACGTTTTGTAAGTACCGTTTTAATGGTCTATATAGAATAAATGATTTTTGACTTTGACTTTGACTTTGACAATCCAACTAATACCATAAACGCGAATTTTGTAACTATGGATGGATGGATGGATCGATGTACGAAGGGTTGATACTTGGTACAGGGATGGATAAAGCTTAGGAATGGACATAGGCTCCCTTTTATCGCGAAACGAGGGGTTAAGGGGGGGGGGGGGGAGTAAGAATAAGGGATGAAAGTTAGTAATTTTTGAAGATGTATTGATGAAATTTCGTAAAGAGGTGAATTAGAGCTTGGAAACACTGTTAGTAATACATATATTAGTAGTTGCCTGCGTCTCCGCACGCGTGGATGTAGGTTATCGCGACCAAAAATAGCCAATGCCGTGTCGTGGTTCTACATATTGATGGTTTTAAGTTATTTTGCGAAACATTTAAAACACTATGAAACAAAAGATGAAAGAGTACGTGACAGCAATCGAAAGACACACAGTTTTTCAAATTCAAATTCAAATATTTATTTGCAATAAATAGGGTACATAGTGGTGTTATATTATCATTATAATGACCTATCCTATTTAGCCATCACAGTGGCATAAAAAAAAACAACTTATATCTAATTAAATTTAATTTTATTAAATTACAAGCAGGTATAATATAAGACTGTCTGTTATTACGCCATATTAACAATAGATAACATTTTAAGTTTGAAGTTTAAGTTTGAAGTTTTGTAACTGACTTTGATTTGAATTATAGTAGTTTATGATACTGTTGCATAATAAGGGTTCTTATAACACGAGTGTGTTTTAAAAAAACGAGCCGTAGGCGAGTTTTTTTATATTATCACACGAGTGTTTTAAGGCCAAGTTATGTACAGTGTCATACACTACTTTATCTACTCTCATACTATAATACATAAATTAATTTATTTTACAAACAAAACCAAATTTTGTTTAATATAAATGTAAAAAAAAAAGTTGACGCCAAGACAAGGCCGCAAACATCGATTGCGCATGCGCGTTTCTTTTTTTTTCTTCCGAATCGGCCGTTTTTTTTTTTAAAGTAGAGGTTCAGTCCAGATCGAGGTTGTATAGGTGTA
The DNA here is from genome assembly GCA_949126895.1 of Eilema caniola. Lineage (NCBI taxonomy): Eukaryota > Metazoa > Arthropoda > Insecta > Lepidoptera > Erebidae > Eilema > Eilema caniola. The sequence goes on from OX421487.1 coordinate 4,714,067, forward strand.
TCGTTATGATTAAAAAGTTATTTTATGATATAGGTATCCATACAAGACCTGTATCGTAATAAAACTTTTTTTTTGGCCTGTGCGTAATGTTTGTCATAAGAGTTTTGATTTCAATTTTATAATCTTTGTATTATAGTATCAGAGTAGATAAAATCTTTAAGAATTCTTCATGCTAAATACTTAAATCGTATAAATGTCTTCTCTTTGAAAAATGCTTAAAGATTTAATTCATATAATATGGGTGGAGTAGTCAAAAATTAATGTTTAAAAATGATTGAAAAATCATTCATTGGTTTCGATAGTTCGTAAGAATGTCAGTAGATGCTCCACTGTCGCCTCAAAGACAGATATAGAAGGAGAAATTTGAATTGGTTAGGGCGAGGTCTGGTAGCTTAGTGGTCAAAGCATTGCCCCTGTAAGGCAAAGATTGCGGGTTCAAACCCCGCCTAGACCGATTCATTTTTTTTTCTCTTTATTTGATTTTGACTTTGACTTTGAAGGAACCATTTCAAAGCTACCTTGGATCCAAAAATTAGCATCGTGATACATAGTGCGAAATATCCATACTTCCATACCAACATTATAAATGCGAAAGTAACTCTGTCTGTCTGTATGTTACGCTTTCACGCCTAAACCACTGAACCGATCTTGATGAAATTTGGTATAGGGGTAGATTAGACCTTGAGAAAGGACATAGGCTATGTTTGGTCGCGATAACCGTCATTGACGCGGGCGGAGCTGCGGGGAAAAGCTAGTCAAGCAATAAAACTTTTTAATAGTCTGCCTAGTGACTTAATGCTTGATATCTACAAAACAAATTCCTTTAAGAAAAAGTTGAAGTCCTTGCTGTTATAGAAGTGTTACTATACAGTGGCAGAATTTTTGAATATTGTTTTCGCTTTATACCACTGAGGTCGCAGACAAGTACACGGTCCATCTGATGGAATGTGGTTACTTTGGCGTATCTGTCTGTGTTTACAGGATCGGCAGCACGAGTGTGACTCCCCTGGTGTTGCACATGTCCATAGGCCATGGTAACCACTTTCCATCATGTGCGCTGTGTGTTTGTCTACAACCTCATTGGTATCAAAAAAGGTGTTCGGAAGTTATGCGCGTACATTTATAGGTTTTAATTTTTGCTAATTTCGTAATTATTTAATTTAATAAATCATTTTATATTGTTTCAGGGATGCCGCATGGGAATTAGAACAGAATGCGTTCGCAGAGATATATGAGAGGCCCATTAGCTGTTCGGCGGGAGAGTGCCTCTGTCCTCTAGGTCCGAACCACGATGCTGACAATGGGTAGGTTATATTCATTAGATGAGCCCACCCTCTCCTTTCCTACACAGGACAACACGAGCAGGGCTTAGATGTCACCCAACAGTGCAGAATATTCCTTCAAATTTCCTTCAAGTTCGGTGACTCTTTCTTTTGTCGCACCATTAAGACCTGGAACTCCTTGCCAGCTCACGTGTTTCCTTCTTCCTACAGTCCCGGGTCCTTTAAGCGGGGCGTGAAAAAGCATCTAATGAAACCGTCAAGCTGAATACCACCATTGTTAACATGGTTGTGTATGTAATGGTGACCCTCTTTCCTGAGACTTTGCCTTCAGCTTACCATCAGGCGAGGTGAAGTCAAATTGACGCGTCCGATTTAAAAAAAAACCCTCTTTCCTGAGACTTTGCCTTGAGCTTACCATCAGGCGAGGTGAAGTCAAATTGACGTGTCTTATATAAAAAAGAACCTTCGACTGCCATAGAGGTCGCCGAAGAGCTGTATCATCAGGGGCCATCCATTTATCACGTGAGGCTTGAAAGGGGGGGGGGGGGAGGGATTTGACAAAAATCACGAAATATCACAGGGGGCAGGGGGGGGGGGTTGTAGTAAGGTATCACGTGTATTTACTTTTTCCTCAAACGCGCGATTACTAAACCGAAAAGTCTAGTCTAGTCTGTCTAGATATTTTTATTATGGTCCTTAATTTCAGAATAAAATACCTGTAATTGGGTATTTGACTGACTAGTCAAATTAGTTACTTTTTACTAAACGTCAAAACGGTAAGTTATAAGGAAAATTGTATGGAAAAAAGTTTAGTGACGTCATAATTTTAATAGTCAAATCATTTACTATTAATAGTTGAGTGGATGATTATAAATAAATAAGGACGATAAAATAAGAATCAGCGCAACTGTTTTGACTCTTTTTACTATTCTTAATTTAATAAGTTCAGCTAAATAATTTATTTTAACTACAGGAAAGTACCCAATTTATAATAACAGGTATTACCACTACATAGTATAAAACAAAGTCGCTTTCTCTGTCCCTATATCCCTTTGTATGCTTAAATCTTTAAAACTACGCAACGGATTTTGATGCGGTTTTTTCTTAATAGATAGAGTCATTCAAGAGGAAGGTTTATAATGTATAATACATGTTTAATATAGTAGAGGGTGCAGCGGAAACGGGATCTGACGCCACGCGGGCGGAAAAATATTGGCGGTACGAATTTCACAGGGTTAGCTAGTAGATAATATTCTAAAAAATTTAAGATTCTTCATAGGTTTAGTACAAGTGGTTAAGGAGTCGCCCTTGCGATCGAGAGGTGCCAGGTTCGAATCCTGGCTATTACACTACCGACGTGAACCCACTCCTAGCACAAGCAATTTAGCTTAGTTGGAGGGGTTAGAGGGAATATTAGTAATTCGATTCTAAAATTATGTTAAAAAAAATAATTAAATTCTGTGGAAAAAGTAAAAGTGTGTTCTCAATATGATTAACAACAGGAGTTACTATACTCTCACGTCGGTAGTGTAATAGCCAGACTTCGAACCTGGCACCTCTCGATCGTAAAGCCAACTAACCACTGAGCCATCGGCGCTTATTCCTAATCCCTTCTACAGTATATGGAGTATTACGGTATGCATGCTCTGTGGGAGCAGTGGCCAGCATGCCGGCTGCTTGACCGAGCAGTCCAGCGTTCATGTCCACATCTGTGCGGTGTGCAAGCCTGCCGCGCCTGAGGACTTGGAGAACCTGGCTAACAGTATTGAGGCTGGTGAGTGTACATTTTTTTACATACCGGGTGTAGGGCGAACGCTCCTGAAGCCGTGTAGGCCTCTGGTAGTACTCCATCAACATGTTGGCATAAAAGTGTTTTTTATTTCATTTTATTTTAAAATACTATGAGGAATTACTAATATTCCGTCTAACCCAACGTTCCGTCTGTCCAACTAAGCTAAATCGCTTGTGCCAAGAGTCAGTAATGGCCGAGATTCGAACCCGGGACCTCTAGATCGAAAAGCCGACTCTTTATCTACTAACTCTGTGTATATTACATACATAACTTAAAGCCTATTTCTATATTTATTTACAGTGATATCACAAGAACAGTCTCAGACCTCGTCTCGTAGTCGTCACGGCCCCGTGATGCCCAGTCGAATGTCGTTACGACGTACCAAGCGAAACATAAACGTACCCATGTAAGTAATAGTCGTTATAGGTAGTAGGAGCCCTAAACAGCCCTAATCAGCCTCTCCTAGCCGTAGTGAACGCGGCCGCTACGCTGGAGGCGCGGGTCATCGCTATAATATCGGTTATCGTTATAAATTGTGCATACATACATATAATCACGCCTTTATCCCCGGAGGGTTAGGCAGAGGTGAATTAACACCCACATTTCACCAATCTGTATTCGGTCCCACGTACGGCGGTGAGCCTATTGCCGTATTCCGGGCACTATGTTGACTCGAGTCATGCGGTACATATCTGTTTGATGTTGAAGTTAATCAGCCCTATCCCTTAGTCGCCTTGTACGACACCACATGGGAAGAGAAGGGGTGGCTCAAAATCTACTCTGCCGGGAACCACGCGACTACTTATAAATTGTAGCCTTTGTGTTATTCCGATTTATAAGCTATATTGTTGTAAAGTTTCATTACATAAACCAAGTATTTTTTTAAATATCATATAATGTACAGACATGACTTCTTCAAAAATTATAAAACAGATGATACAGATACTTATAGATGTTTCCTTCCAGAGCCACCGGTTCATCTCAAGTTCCTGTCAAAACTGAAAGTGAATCGCAAAGTAAGTATGTCAAACACAGTACTGTCAATCAATCTCAGTCCAATGCTGAACATAAGCTTCTCCTAATGTTGTTCACGAGCTTTTTTTATACCACCCAAAGTGGTTACCGTGGCCTATGGACGTGTGCAACACCAGGGGAGTCACACTCGTGCTGGCGACCCTGTAACCACAGAGAGATTCTGTGCCGTCAGTGTAGAAGACAAAGCAGGAATAGCCTTCGGTCTTCCCACAGACAGCACAAAAACTCTCCAGTGAGCTCTGGCTACCCTACTCACCGCCGGGAACATAACACGAGGCCGCGGTATTCTGAAGGGCGGAGGTGCTTCCCCAGTCAGACGGAAATACCATCGCGTTCTACCTCCTACAAAACAGCGTTCATTTCCCGTCAGAGTCGTTTTAATTGAATGAAATTTTAACGCATTTACCATAATATAGCTTACGCCCCAAGACAGATATACTGGGTGCTTAACTGATTATATACTCATTTCGGATAAAAAAGATTTTGAACATAGTTTCGATTGCAAAATCATAACTAAGGAATTATAAACATGGCGAAAGAAAAAAAATTTTTCAGACCCCCATACATTATTACTTTCACCGACGTGAACCCACTCCTAACTCAAGCAATTTAGCTTAGTTGGAGATGTTAGAGGGAATATTAATAATATCGGTCGCTAATGTTCTTTCTTAAAAAAAAAAAAACTAAACATTATTTCCATACATTACATAAAGAAAAAAATGTTTTTTCGACAAATTAATACTTACAGACGATTTTGCTATCAAAACTATGTCCAAATTGTTTTTTTCGAAACATCTATAAAATCAGGGTGTATAGGAAAAATTTGGGAGGGCTTCAGGCGTGGTTCGGTTGCTCAGTGGTCACGGCATTCTCCCTGCAGGGGAAAGATCGTGGGTTCTAATCCCGCCTAAACCGATTAAATTTTTTCCTATCTTAATTTACGAGTCGTTTCACTTTTTCACATATTTTAATCAATGTTAGTTAAGTACCTTACCAAACAGAGTATTATTATATAATATTTTTTTTAAAAACATCAAAAAATTTACATTTAATAGAATATTAATTAATAGATTAAATATAAAACAAAATAAAAAAAAGAATGAATTTAAAAAATCAATATAAAAATAGATTAAATAAATAACCGAAAAAAAAATTAAACAAATAAAAAGAAGAGAAGAATAGTAATAGAAAAAATTAAAGAATTATTTTAAAACGTCAAATATCTTATTATTCCACAGCATCAAGCCGTGAAGACCTAAATTTAAAACAACCAAAAAAGTCCCCGACAGAAGACAATATATCTCTTTCTCCATTAAAACTCATATTTTCTCCTATCAAGAAAGAATCTGAGAGATCTCCTTTGAAGAATATTAATAAGTTAGACTGTTCCCCTACCAAGATCTTAGAAGAGGGATTAAAAAAGAAATTTGGGTCTAAAGAAGTGATTGTGAAAGAAGAATTGGTCACAGAATTCAGAAGACGTTTTAAAAAGCCTCAACCTTTGAGTGTCAAGAGGAGAATTGTAAAGTGAGTACTTCTTTCATTATCTTCTTCCTCATCCAAGCGTTAATCCCAGTCGCATCCGAAGATTTCACCTCGGAGTCTGGGGTCCGCGTTATTAGTATTTTCACGGCCCACCTGATGGTAAGTGGTTACCGTGGCGTATGGACTTGTGCAACACCAGGGGGGTCACACTCGTGCTGACCCTGTACGTACAGAGTTTCTGTGCCGTCAGCGTAGAAGACAAAGCAGGGCAAGCCTTAGGTCTTTCCACTGACAGCACAAAACCTCTCCAGTGAGCTCTGGCTACCCTACTCACCGCCGGGAACACAACAAGAGGTTATTATGGCTGCGGTATTCTGTAGGGCGAAGGTACTTCCCCAGTCGGACTGCTCAATTCGACGGAAATACTGTCGTGTTCTACCTCCTACAGTCTAACTGCGAATTTGGCTGAATTTCGATATTCTCCGTGAAACGACTGCTTTCTGACCTCCACGACCCATTCGCGATATCGAAGTATTGCAGTGAGACAAAAAGTACTGTATCATAATGTAATTTTTCAAATTTATTTTAATATTCTGTACGTGAAGACTGTCCTTAAAGTTTTGTTTTTATTTTTTTAATGCTTACATTTCATTATAAGAGTATGACGGCGCGTTAATAATTGTGTGATTAGAGTGAATGAAATTCACTCTGGCGTAATGCTAGACACTGGTGCTCTATGGTCGAGTGTGACGTCATTCGTTCATTCGGACTGTCAGTTTGAGTTTGACAGATCATTGACTTTTGTGCGGCGCGCAGAGAATCGTGATCAGTATCGCTATGGACGTTAACCGAGCATCACGTGTCTAGCAGAACGCTCCTAGTTCGGTTGAATATACTCAGTTATAGATCGCAAGTGTGTCTGTAAAAATGTGTAGTCAGTGATTGACGTAATAGAAATATGGTGATTCGTGTATTAGGTTGTACTATCTCCTCGCCCGTATATCCACGCGGATTGTAAGTGCAAGCTTACAATGGGCTACTAGGAGGCCCCAGACCCAAAGTAAACCCCGTGTGCCTGCAAGTAGATATTAAATAACCAGTTTTATTATTTACAGCGACATCTTAAACGATTTCTTCGACAATTTTCTTCAAGAACTAAAACAAAAGGAGCCTGTCAAGCAATGGTGTTCACCCAAGAAATGTATGGAAGTAGACGATCAAGTTACCACGGTATGTGTAATGTCTTGCAATCATCATCATTGGCGCAACAGGCGCGGGCTTGACCGCCGCTCAATTTTTTTTAGGTGGTAGAAAATAAAACCGCCTGCCTGATGGCAAGAGGTTATGGCCTATGGACGTGTGCAACACTAGGGGAGTCATACTCGTGCTGCCGACCCTGTAAGAACTAAGAGTTTCTGTGCCGTCAGTGCAGAAGATATAGCAGGACACAAACACTAACTATTTAAAAATATTACAGGTACATGTATCTCCAAAAAAAGAAATCGAAGATGTTATCTCAATTCAGGACATCAGCCTCTCTGAACAACAGACAAACACACCTCAAGACTATATGTATATATTCAACACACCAAAAAAACTCAAAACAATAGACATATCAACAAATTCTAGCTTAGAAATATCTGCGAAAGACGAAATCGTCAACATAGATGTTTTTAAATTAGAAAATGTCCACAATGACGATGAAGTTGAACCAAAATGTCCGTCGGTGAGCAAGAAATACGGTTTTAAATTCAGTCCGTGTAACAAAGAAGAATTAAATGAAGATATTGATATAGATATGGAAAGTTTTAAGAACCAATATCTCCATGAAGTGAGCGGTTCAAAAATTAATAAAGAAAATTCGTCCAGAAAACGTTCGAAAACAGATAAAGAAAAAATCATAGTCGAATTGGAATCAAATAAAAAACGCCGCAAAAATAAAAGGCGAAGTATTTCAATAAAAAATAAAGACATACAAGTCAAAATAAAATGGAGGAAGGAACAGTTGAAATTACAATTTAATGACATTAAAAAGAATAAAAAGAAATCTAAAAAATTTAAACAGTACGTCTTGAATTATTCACAAGAGATGATTAAAAATCAATCAGAAATAGCTCGAAATAAGCCTGTTTTAGGCAAACCAGCTGTAGATGTGACGCCAATGAAAAGGAAATACACTAAACAAGAAAAAACGCCGGACAATTTAGTTCAAACATCCATTCAAAACTTTTTTAAAGTCACTAGCCCGAATAAAGAGTGAAAAAAAAATTAGGTTGTCTTTTACACGCCCTTTCCCTATCTGTGTGCTGTCTTCTTTCTCCCCCTCTTCCCCTTCCACTATCCCTTCTCCCTCCCTTGCCACTTTCACTCTCCCATCCTCATTTTCCAAACCCCTCCTTCCCGCCCATATCCATTATACTATTTCAAGAGATTAAAATGAAAAAGCCTGTATATATAACACCATTCCTGCCTCCATCTTCATTCCCCTTTCCCTACCCCCTATGGTCTCAATCCCCAATCCTTCCTTTTCCCGCATCTTTTTTTTTTTTTTATCTTCCTTTTAACCCCTCTTCCTTTCTCCCATCTTTCTCGTATCTCATATCCCCCCCCCCCCATATTCCCCTTCCCCATCTTCCCCTTGCTCATCCTCCTTCCCTTAGCAACTCCATTCCCCCACTCTTCCAGTTGCCCTCTCTCTAATACATTTATCGGGACTAATGTTGCAACTTTAACGTTAGGACTCCGCCCGTGTCTATTGTCGAAGTTAAGAGCGGTAAGGGTTGCGTCGGTTCTTATTTTCTCGTTTTTATTTATTTTTAATCGTCCACCCAACCTATAATACTAAACGATTTGACTATTAAATATAATAAGTTCACAATAAATTATTTCTTACAATATTCTTTATAACTCACCGTTGACGTTCAGTAGAAAGTAACTAATTTGACTCGTCAGTCGAATACCCAATTTTGTACATTTATCATACTATACCACAACTTCATTATACATTCATTTTAAAAAAACCAGGGCCCCAAACGAATAATATTCAAATTTGTAACTTTTGAGATCTTTTGTTTGGGCGCATGGTTTTGGCAAAAAGTCCTGTAAAAGAAACACAGGTTCAGTGTCCCGAGCACGAAAAAACATTCGAAATCGTTACGTAGACGTATCGAGAGGAACGGAGCTTTGCGATTGGTTCACAGTAGGCAGGCGGCCAATCACAATGCTTCGTTCTGTCGATACGTTTACGTTACAAATTCGTATGTTTTTCGTGTTCTGGGCATTTTTATTTATTTCTGTAGAGTTTAGATATCAGTATGCCCATGAGCGCTGGTCCACTCTCATGATATGCGCAGCGTGGCGGGGGCGAGGTAAAGATAAAGAAATAAATAGTATGAGACGTGAGCGAGCGAGTTAGATATTGTTTGTTCCATCTTATATCTTCCATCTTAGACCTAAGGCTCTGCGCAAACTGGCCACCGACCACCGCCAACGGTGACCGGCGACAAGCTGGTTTCCTACGAGTTTTCATACACGTGCTACTAGTGTCTCCCGACTCGCTACTTGTGGTCGCTACGGGCCACTGTTGCGCTTGTCCAAAGAGAACGGATTATAAAAAATGGTGGTCCTTCCGACCACCGGTGGCTGTCGCTCGCTTATAAATAAAATAAAATTCATTTATTTCAGGCATTTAACAACACATCTTTTATATTACATTATAAAAAGAGAAATTTAAAATTGAAATTTGATTGAGTTTACTCGAAATTAATTTTTAATTTACAATAATAATAATACATCAGAGCGCAATAAATATAAATAAAAAGAATGGAATGGAATGTCAAAAAAAAACTAAAACATGCAAACATGATAATGATAATTATGACACTGTTTAAAAATTATACAGATGTAGCGGTAGGCGGGACTGCCATCGGTGGCTGTGATCGATGGCCCGTTTGCGCCGAACCTAAAGTGCGCGGATTGTTTTGTAATAATCTATCCTTGGTGAATTTGGGCTCGTCCACCGCTGAAGCACTGCGTATCCTCAAAATACATTCAAGAAACGTGTACTGCGTGTATAGAGCACATTTTACGTACAATATAATTATGGAACGAGCAATACTGTCGCGAGCGATTAGATGTTATCTCGCTCGCTGTCAGCAAATACTGTTTCTTTCTCTTTCTCTACCTCGTCCCGCTCCACGCCGCGCATATAATAGGAGCGGTAAAGCGCTCGCGGTCACACTATAGGTAACTAGATATATTGAGAAGTTTACTATTTTGTTAAATGTACTAAGAAGTTATCTATATAATAAATGGTGTACGATTATGTATAATGAATGTTTTATTTTCTTATTTGACTCCGCAAATCGACTGTTGACGCCCTAACTTTGTTAACGTCAACATTTTCTTCTCACCTTGACAAAAGACGGTTCGCCATTGGTGCATATTTGAACCTGACTAAGGCTTTTGATACCGAGTTCCGATTCTTTCAGCGAAATTGGAGGAGAAATTTGGCATACGTGGTATGGCATTGAAATGATTTGTGAGCTAACTATCCGGAAGGAAGCAGTGTGTTAAAGTGGGTAACTAGAAGTGATCTGCATACTATCAACTTTGGCGTCCCACAAGGTAGCGTGCTTGGCCCAACGTTCTTTATAATCTATATGGACGATATACATTAAAGAATCATATTTGATGGTGCAAGCTGAGCTGAGGCATTTTCGATAGCCGAGAAAGGCCTGGGGCAAGTATCAACATGGTTGCGTTATAATTTACTGACACTGAACGCCAGTAAAACTAGATATGTTTGCTGTTACAAAACAGCTGCATCGGCCCCTTGCACGAAACTGCAAAGAAACGAATGGTTGCAACTGTGTATTCATCCAAAAGAGCTCAAAAGACCTTCCTTAGGGAACTAGAAACAGCCCAACGCGCAGCCCGCGCTGGCAATAAGCCATGTACCAAAAGCAAGAGGTATATTAGAGCTTGAGAACGGACATAGGCTACCTTTTATCGCGAAAAAAGGGGTTTAAGTGGGGAAATAGGGGATGAAAGTTTGTCATTTAGATAGATATCCTAATGAAATTTGGTACAGAGATAGATTTATTTATTTATTTATTCCTCATACTACCATTATTACAGGTTGCCCCTAATGCAATGGTAGTAGACCACAATTATTACAATTCCCATTACATATAATACAATGGTTTTACAATAAATAGACTTTCCTCCAATATACTACCCATACCCCCTTAGTTGAAATCAAAAATTAATATAATCAAGATAAGAATAACATAATTAATCAATCAAATCAAAATTAACATTACCTGTTTTATGTCAAGTTTCTATTCTATGTCAAGTCACAATGGTCTAAGGTAAAATTAAAAAGATTACAGTTACCTATACCTATACAATTTAAATAAGTCAAATTCCTATTTAATGCCAAGTCAGAATAATCTAAGGTCAAAATAATGAAATTACAATTACAATATAAATAAGTCAAGTTTCATTAATGTCAAATTACAATAATCTAATTTCAATGTCAAATCAATGAGATTACAATTAAAATAACAATATCATAATATTGGTATTACACAATAGCAACAATATCCAATCATAATAATAACATTATACCACAGAAATAATATTTAACCTATTTACCTACTAAGTGTCAATTACTTAGTATAGTCATGTACACAGTTCGCTCAAAATAAAATAACTGGCCCTTGTAAATTCACTCAGTGAGCATGAGAACACACACAAATCTAGTTGGTCTGCCATCATGTTAAGCGCACGAAGCGCTCGCATCAGCGGCGCCATCTGCAGCAAATTGGTACGAGCGCGACCCACGTACAACAGTGGGGGGCGGCGCCGCCGCATGACGTACTCCTCCGGTACACACAACCTAATCTCCTGCAGGATAGCCGGGTTGTAAATTAAGCCGCGAAGCACTTTAATCAAGTAGGTGGCCAAAGCTACCTCCCCCCTAACCTCCAACTTATAGTATCCCGTCCAGAACGAACAACGTAGGATACAATCGTGGAAAACCCGGATAGACACCAAATTATTTTAAATATAAAAAACGAAGGAACTTATTCTGGATCCGCTCTAACATTGTTTTATATTTGTCTTCGTGTGGAGACCAGACCACCGCATTAAACTCCAGGTGACTTTTTACGAGAGCCTCATACAACGCCCTCAAAGCAGCTATGTTGGAAAATTGGTTTGCTTGACGCAAGACAAACCCTAAATTTCGGTACGCTTTTTTACAAGCACCGGTAATGTGGTCTCGGAAATGCAAATCCGTTCTAAAGCTAACACCCAAATCCTTAACCTCGGTTATACGTTGCAGAGGAGCCCCCCCCCATATGATATTGGTAGTGACTTGGATAGTGGGCACGGCTGAACGACAACACAGAGCACTTAGCTACATTAAAATGAAGTTTATTTTGTAGGCTCCATCCCATAACCCTATCTATGTCATGTTGTAGTTCCTCATGATCTAAGTGGTCTTTAATAACCCGTACTAATTTAAGATCATCTGCGAAAAGCAAGGGCACGGAGTGTTTGGCCTCTTCTGGTAAGCTATTAATCAGCAATATGAAGAGAAGAGGTCCCAAGTTACTGCCCTGACTCACTCCTGATCTTGTGAAATACGGCTCGGAAAGGTGACCCCCCCAGTCAACGTACTGGCATCTATCCCTTAGGTAGCTGGAAAAGAAGGATAACGTATGCGGAGTGCACCCCACGCCGGCCAGTCGCGATAAGAGTACGTCATTGTCGACAGTATCGAATGCCTTCTTAAAATCAAAATATGCGACATCCACCTGCAAACCAGCATCCACCGCCGGCACCACACACGACATTAAATGCAACAGATTCCCCGTAGTCCCCCGCCCGGGGCGGAAGCCATGTTGCGCATCGGATAACTGGGTGCTTATTTGTTCGTACAGGCAGCTGTGGATGGTTGCCTCGAACACCTTCGCTGGAGTGCTAAGCACTGCCACGGGCCTGTAATTACTTGGGTCCGGGCCCCCACTACCTTTTGGTACGGGTATAACTCGCGTGAGTTTCCAGCGCTCTGGAAATTTTGCGGTCTCGATGCAGGCGTTGAATAAGTGCAACAAAGGTTCCGTGAGCACCACGCGACAATCCCTGAAGATGAACGCCGGTATACCGTCCGGGCCCATGGAACGCTTGGGAGGCAGACGAGCCAGCGCGGTACCCACATTTCCCAAGCGCAGGCGAGTAAGATCTACCCTCGCCCCTGGCGCCGGCGTCCCCACTGAGCTTGCCGCTGTCACGTTTAATTCTGCAGGCTCCTGATGGTACACAGAGTTAAAAAACTGAGCGAACTCATTTGCGCATTCCAACTCTGTTAATGTGAGGCCGTTTTTAACTAAGCTGGGTTTACCTGAGTTGCCCCTTCTACACCTCATGTAACTCCAAAAAGCTCGCGGGTCCGTAGCCAGGTGGCTCTGCACGCGCTCACGGTACTGGTCGTGCGCTTGTACTGTCTCCACTTTTAATCTCGCCCTACACCTGCTAAAAGCTTCATAATCACTACTAGCTCCAGATTTTTTATATTTTTTGTGTAACCTGTGCTTATGTCTTGTTTCCTTAATAATTTGAGGTGTGTACCATACCGGGTATGTATACCTATTCCTATTTATTGTGTTATTATTTTTATGAGGAACACAAATATCAAATAAATCTAAAATAATTTCCGGATCATTAGAACTATATAATTCGCTCCAATCTATTCTAGCAAACAAATCATATAAAAGGTGAAAGTTAACTTTGTTGAAATTCCATTGATTACGCGAAAACGGGCGCTGTGAGTGCTGCATGGGGGAAGCGGGGGAGGAGGTGAGCACGTCATGCGGCGTCCGCGCGCCCAGCTCGAGGCGCACGGCGAGCGCAGGATGATGGCGGTCTACCGGCTCCATCCTGTCGCCCGTCGGCGCCTCCCCCACGAACACGCTGCCCCGCGCGCTCAACACGAGGTCCAACAGCCTACCGTTAGAGTTAGGTATTGCATTATATTGAGTAAATTCACAGAAGGCCATAAAAAAATCATAATAATTAACGACATTTTGACTACATGAAAACAGATTAAAATCACCCAGTATGATTAAGTTTTGTTTGTATTTCATACTCAACTTTTCTAAAACACTAAACATTATCATGTATTCATTTTCATCACTGTTTGGCGGAATATATACAGTACAACATGTAAATAAAAAGCGATTATGTACATAAATAGCGGCACAAATAATTTCGAACGCGTGGCTGTCTATATGCGCGTCCATGTTATCAGGGAGTGTCACTCGTCGCAACTCGAACCGCGGCGCGGCCACCAGAAGCACACCGCCCTGCTTACGCCCATCCGGCCGATCGCAGCGCAATGTATGGTAACCGGGGAGCACGAATTCTGCGTTCTGAATAGAATCGTTCAAACCAGTTTCTGTGATAGCGAATATATCCGACCCCGATGACTCAATGAAAGATAAAAACTGCACAGTCTTCGTCCTAAGTCCCGCCACGTTCTGATATAGAATATGAATGCTTCTACTAGGTTGATAGTTGGCAAGGGATGGTTGAGCGACGAAAAAAGACCCATTCACTAAACTCAACATTTAACGGCCATACTTGCGAGTCACAGAGTTTAGCGTAGTTACCTTCAGTAACGCCAATTTTAAATGAACCGTAGTCCCTTTCAGTTCTATGTTTTAATTTTTCTACTATTATTTCAGAGTCGTTTCCCAGAACATTTTTTATATAATCCTTTAACATATCTTCAGACGTGCTTTTATCGAGTCTCCAAACATGAAGGAACTTTTTTCGTTCGACGGCTTTCAGGAGTACCGTCGACGCATTACCCCCCCTTTTTATAGGGTTATTCCTTTTGTTATTTTTGACTTCTGTCCAAGTATATTGCGTCTTATCATCGCCTTCCGTGTTTGTTGCTCCTTTGGCTACTGCCGCATAACTAGCACTAGACCTCGGTGACGCCTGTGTCTGCTGCTTAGGGTTACCACGCCCATGTCCTGCGCCGGCACGCACTGGTGATGTCCTAGGAACAACCGCGGTCTCCGGGCCACCGACAACCGTCTGACGTTGCCCGCCTGCCTTGTTTACAATAGTATTGGTAGTTTGGTTCCCTGTAATCTCATAGTTTTTACTTTTTAAGTTATAGATTTCCTGCTCATACGAGATACATTTATTATTGGCTTCCTTTAATTCTTGTGTCAATTTAGTATTTTCTAGCACTAAACTCTTCACCGCGTCTTTAATCTCTTTTATTATTTTAGTTTCCAGATCATTAACCATTTTATTGACTTTTTCCATAATACCTACTACTTTGTTTGTTTCTTCAGATGATTACCTCTTTAAAGTTATTGTTTCCCGCGGATTGGTCTACTTCTATATCCAGGAGGTTATCCGTCATCCCCGTGCGTTGGGAACGTATGGGAGTGTCATCCGTAACCCGCAGACGCTGGGTCACGTTGGCAAGTATGATATGCGTAGTGATGATAAGATGAGCCTTTGAGTTAAAGTGCTTTATTTTGTCAACTTTAATTTTTAACAAAAGCTTGGAAACAAAGAAATTAAGAATGGGGGAGAATGTTTTTCAGTTTTGAAGATATCCTAAAGAAATTTGGTACAGGGATGAATTAGAGCTTGGGAACGAACATAGGCTACCTTTTATCGCGAAAAAGGGGTGTAGAAGGGTGGGAATATGGCTTCGGGATGAAAATTAGTCATTTTTGACGATATTCTGATGAAATTTGGTACAGAGATAGATTAAAGCTTGGGAACGATCATATGTACCCTTTTATCGCAAAGGAGGTTTAAGAGGGTGGGGGGGGGGGAGAGGGAATAAGGGTCTAAAGATTGTGATTTTTGAAGTAATCCCGATAAGATAAAGATAAAGATAATTTTATTTGCGGAAACATGTCTAGGTACAGGTGGCATTTTATGATATAAACAGATTTTTTGATATAACCGATGAAATTTGGTACCAACATGGATATGAGCTAGGGAACGGACATAGGCTACATTTTATCGTGAAAAAGAGGGGTAGAAGGAGGGGGTAGGGTTAGGGGGTTGAAGTTTGTCATTTTTCAATTGCGCAAAAATGGGGGTGAATAGGGGATAAATAGTAAGTTTTGTTTGGAAGATATACTCATGAAATTTGGAACAATAGTCGATTAGAGCTTCGGAACGGACATAGTCGAGTACCGAGCCACAGCGGGTGAAGAGGCGAGTAGAGATCGTTATAAGAGCGAGTGGATAGGCGTGTAGAAGTCAAATAGAAAGTCAAGTAGAGTCGACTACAGGGGCGAGTAGATATGCGACTAGAGAAGCAAGTGGAGAGGTGAGTACCTATAGAATAAAATAGAGTGCAGTAGACAGTCGAGTAGAGAGGCGAGTGGAGAGACGAATGTAGAGGCGAGTAGAGAGTTAAGTAGAGATTCGAGATGTGAGTAGAGAGGCGAGTAGATAGGTGAGTGAGGAGAGTCACGTAGAGAGGTGAAAAGATAATAGAATGGATGGGCGAGTACAGAGGCCAATGGAAAGGCGAGTATAGAGGTGAGTACAGAGTCGAGTAGAGAAGTCAGTAGAGAGTCGAGTATAAATTCAAGTATAGAGGCGAGTAGAAACTCAAGTATAGAGTCGAATTTAATGCTCAATAGTGTCAACTGGCTCAACACTAAGTACCGATATCCACGCGGGCGGAGCCGCGGGCAAAAGCTAGTAGACATATAAATGCATACAAATATTTGCATTGAGTGGGGTACAAACCCGCACCTCCTGTGTAGCGGCTGCGTTCTTTACCGCTACGCCACAGGGGTCTTGTGTGCATCCTTGTTATTTTCTTGTTTAATATTTGTTAGAACATGATTTTTCAGTAGTCGGGTTTAAATTAGGTATTTTTTGTTATTCATCCGAGCGATAATACAATTTTCTGTTTTTTTTTTTCTGTTCCGTGGTTGTTTCTATACCGCGCGCCTGTGGGTGATAACGTCAAGGCCAGGCGTCGAATCACAATATTATGATTTAATAATATGTATGCCACATGTATCGTACTGTGGTTATGCGATAAAAATACAGATTTACCAGGACAGGTCATAGATTAAGGTGGATAAACGTTTCAACGCAGATGCGCAACATTTATACTTACTCCATTTGAATACGTAAGGTACTTAATGTAGAACGTTAACTAATTTTGAATGTTAGCTCTCCATATATTATCTGTCAAAAATACAAAATACAAGTGAAAGAATTACTTCGATAGGTCAATTAGTTTCCGATTTATATAGAAGTAAACGTGCGATGCGAATTCGTGTGACGGAGTGACTTCATTTTACAACACTCGCAAGTTTAAATGCTTATAAAATCAAAACTATTAGGTATTTTTGACTACAACAAAAACTATTATATTTGTATACATACAAGCTATAAAGCAAAAAAATTTCAACCGATTTGGTATACCTATCAACAATCTCCATCAAAGGTAAACAATATTGTAGCCACTTTTTATAAACATAATTATGTAAACAAATATTCAATTTCCGTCCTGGCTTCGCACGGGTGGACATTTATTTTTAAACATTTTGGCATAAACGAAAAAAATAGCCTATATAAATCAGTGATAATGTAGAAATCAAATGGAGAAAGAATTTTTTAAATCGGTTCAGTAGTTTTTGAGCTAAACAAACATACTTACATACAAATCTTTCCTCTTTATAATAGATAGATAGATAACTCTTTATTGTACACCAACATTAAATTACAAGAGACAGTAGTATAAGAATATTATTATTAGTAGTATAATATTATACATATAGATAATTTTATAGTAACACTAGCTGACCCGGCGAACTTCGTACCGCCAATATTTTTCCGCCCGCGTAGCGTCAGATCCCGTTCCCGCTGCACCCTCTACTATATTCAACATGTATTATACATATAAACCTTCCTCTTGAATCACTCTATCTATTAAAAGAAACCGCATCAAAATCCGTTGCGTAGCTTTAAAGATTTAAGCATACAAAGGGATATAGGGACAGAAAAAGCGACTTTGTTTTATACTATGTAGTGATATTATAATATTTTATTAGCACTATTTTTAGTGCAATTCTCTAGGCTTATAGCGTCGAGCAAAACGCTGTGACAACCTTAGAGATTGTTATTGGTCGATTGCCGGTGACGTCACACTGTCCGACAAATGACAAGCTCTATCAAGGCTGTCACTTATTGCTCGGTGCTGTATGCTTAGAGAATTACACAGCAGTACCTATAGTATAATACTTAACCTACATATAAATATACTCACACCTGTGAATCCCCGAAGGGGTTAGCAGAGGTAATTAACCACCCACATTTAGCCAACTATGATTTTCGGGCCCACGTTATAGGGGACGAGCTTATTGCTGGCAAGCGGCCACTTAGCCTGGGCTGTGTGTTTCCTGTCGAATGGAGAACAGCCCTACCCTATCCCTTAGTCGCTTCCACGGGAAGAGATGGGGTGGTGCTGTTCCACCGGGAACCTACACGGCAAGCCTATAGTAGGTACCTAAGTACTTTTTTTATTATTATTTAAATTAAATTTTTAAGCTTATTTATTCTAAATATTGAAATCGAATAAAGAAGAAAAAATTGAATCGGTCTAGGCGGAATTTGAATACGCGATCTTTGCCTTACAAGGGCAATGCTTTAACCGCTCAGTTACCAGACCTCGCCCTAACCAATTCAAATTTATCCTTCTATATCTTTGAGTCGGCAGTGGAGCGCCTACCGACGTTCTTACGAACTATCGAAACCAATGAATGATTTTTCAATCATTTTTAAACATTGATTTTTGACTACTCCTCCCATATAATTTGATTTGCCCTAATTTGCCCTTGTAAGGCAAAGATCGCAGGTTCAAACCCCGCCCAGACCGATTATATTTTTTCTCCTTTATTCGACCTAAGTACTTGTTTAATCTGTGGTAAAACGTTAACGCGCCATTGTTGACATGTCCCACTGGTGCGAATATGCGCCATGTCTAGTCTACTGTAATGAAATGACTCATACACGCTAAAATATTGTGAATTTATTTTATTGAACAGTTGTCTGTTGTGTTAGCCGTGTGTGTGCTCGCCAATTTTATCTTAATCAAAAAGTTTTGGTGCTAATTAAGACACAATGAGTAACAATAAACCTTCATTTCTTGGTCCTATAGAGGGGATAAAGTCTATATACGTTGATAACTTTCAGAATAAAGATCAACAAGCTTACTTTTTAAGCCATTATCATTGGGACCATACTGTTGGATTGTCAAGAGCATTGCTTGAACATTTGGATGGAAAAGATGTATTTATATATGCTTCAGAAGTTACTGTAGCTATAGTGAAAAATGAGTATAAAACTAAATCAAAGGATTATTCTAACGTTTTGAAAGTTTTAAACTATGGTATGTATCAGTAAACTTGTTTATTATAAGTGTGTTGAGTTGTACCGCGGAGACCATATCTCTATTATAGAGTTTTGTAATACCTTTGTGATCTTGTTATTATTATCTTTTGTTTATTCTTATTTCGATTTTCCTTGAATTATATGTGCATGTGTTTTATCCGCAATAAAAATCTATTTTCTTTCTTTTCTGTTCTTTCTTCCCTTTCTTTCTTTTCTTTCTGTTCTTTATTTTCTTTTCTTTCTCTTCTTTCCTTTCTTTTCTTTCTTTTCTTTCCTTTGTTTCTTTTTTTTTTTTCTACACTAGCACTAACTGACGCGCCCCGGCTACACCAATGGTATATCTACTTCGAAACGACCTATCACCCTTTTACACACTTACATTTATAATTACCTACTGCTTTTTTATATAGGGCACGTCAAATTGACTTCACTTGGCATGATGGTGAGCTGAAGGCAAAGTCTCAGAAAAGAGGGTCACCATTACATACACGTACCATGTTAACAATGGTGTCACTCAGCTTGACGGCCTCATCAGATGCTTTTTCACGCTCTGCGCTGCTCCCTTGAATAGTAGGGGGCCTATAAACCACAATAAAAGGACTATTCAACGGACTTGGACTACTCGAAAGAAATTCGTGACAGCCGACATTCACGCGGGTTGAGACTTGAGCCACGTTACAGGCATCAGCTGTGCAATTCTATAAGTATACAGCGCCGAGCAGAGCGCTGCGACAATACCTTGATAGTGTCATTGGTCGGGCTGGGTGACGTCACTTCAGATTGACCAATGACAAGCTCTATCAAGGCTGTCGCTTATTGCTCGGTGTTGTATGCTTAGAGAATTCCACAGCCTAGTACATGCAAGCGAACATTACAAGTATATATTTTTTTACAGGGATAAATACAGTCACCCTTACAATAGACGGTGAAAAGGAAACGCTTGATGTTATCGCGTTAGACGCTAAACATTGCTGGGGTTCATTAATGTTTCTATTTCAGTACAAGGGTAAAAACATTCTGTACACAGGTGAGTAACTTTTGGGAACTGTGTAAGCGTCGCAGAATAAGCAAGTCGAATGCTGCAATGGGCTGGCCGAAAGCCGCCTACACGGTCACACAATTAAGCGGCGGAATGCTCATACATATAATAGTGCGCGATTATGTTTTAAAGTTCAAATTTCACAGCACTCGTTCTTCCCCTCTCTTTCTCCCACAATCACGCTGTTATGCGTATTTGCTTTTCGTCGCGCAATCCTGAAGTCTGAACGCTCCTAAGAACGAGCGACGTCTCACGACGCACTCTTTCAAACACAAATGTAGTTTTCCTTCGCGAAAGACTGTGTGTGTAAAGGGGATCGAAGGCCAAATGGGTCCTAGAGTGACTAGTCACTCTAGGACCTTGTCTTCTCGCGGTCACTACTCTAGAGTATAGACCGCGAGAAGGCAAATTGAAGCGTTCCCTAGACAGATGGACTGATTACCTGAAAGAGGTAGGTAGGACTTGATGCGGAAGGGAACGCATGTGGAGCAACGGCGATTTCCAAATTCAGGTTCAAAGGTTATAAAAACGGGTTCAATCCCTTTGTGTAATGCAGACTGTCCACTGGTTAATATATCAATACAATGCAATTACTCTATATGCAAGTTACATACCTAAATTTCAATTTTATTTATTTGTTTAGAATTATTTTATTTTTTATTAATTAACAGAACAATGGTTTTAAAACTACATTTCTAAATATTTACACAATATTAAAAAAGAA
This sequence comes from Eilema caniola, assembly GCA_949126895.1. Lineage (NCBI taxonomy): Eukaryota > Metazoa > Arthropoda > Insecta > Lepidoptera > Erebidae > Eilema > Eilema caniola. The sequence goes on from OX421487.1 coordinate 4,734,889, forward strand.
AACTAAAAGTTAAAATGCGTCGTGGAATTCATACCTAAATTGAATAACAAAAACTGCATCGAGAGTATCATCAAAACAGTCTCACGTTAACTCGGAGTCCTGTACAGAGTGAGACGGTTTTTTACGCTGGAGCAACAGTGTCTTCATATAAGACACACATTCGTTCCTACGTGGAATACTGCTCGCATCTCTGGGATGGCTCCGCAAAGTACTAATTAGATGCTCTAGACAGGTTGCAGCGACGTGTGGTCCGGTCCGCAGTATTGGAAATCCTGAGGCTGCGTAGAGATGTTGCTTCCTTGACAGTATTTTACCGTCTCTACCATGGTGAATGTTCTGATGAGCTATTCCAATTAGTCCCGCTTTCTTATACAGGACAACACAACAGTGCAGGGCTTAGATATGACCCGCATATGGTGCAGAACATTCCTTCAAGAACCTAGCGGTTCGGTGACTTTCCTTTGTCGCACCATGAAGTAGGACTTAGAATTCCTTGCCAGCTCACGTGTTTCCCTCTTCATACAGTCCCGGGTCCTTTAAGCGGGGTGTGAAAAAGTATCTGATTTGACTATCAAGCTGAGTGGCACCATTGTTAACATGGCACGTGTATATAATGGTGGCCCTCTTTCCTGAGACTTTGCCTTCAGCTTACCATCGGGCGAGGTGAAATCAAATTGACGTGTCCTCTATAAAAAAAAACAATCTTGCTTACGTAGTAATTGTAGTCAGTGGACTGCAGAGGCATTTAGTTGCTTGTAGAGCACGAATATTTTGGCTACCTACAGATTTAATTTTAATAACGAACTATATTATTTTGCATTTATTATAAAGCTGTGATTTTAATATTATAGACACTTACATTTTTATTATTTGTTAAAAGTATATAACACATCGATCGTCTCTTAAAGGTGATTTCAGAATTTCTAAAGATGAGCTTCTCAGCAAAGAATATGACCTCTTGCGCGAAAATGGCCAACCAATTCGTATAGATAAGATGTATGTTGATACAACTTTTAAAATGGTGCCAGCGTTTCCTAAACGATCTGTTGTTGTGTCAAAGGTTGTGGAAATGGTTGAGAAATGGTTGGAGGCTGATAATGACATCCAAATTCATATAATGACTTCAGCATTGTTTGCCTATGAGGATATCTGTAATGCGATCTATGCTAAAACAGGTGAAAAAACAAAGATTCGTGAAATCAAAGACCACAAAAAAAGTCCAAAAAGGCAGATTTATGCGTAAGTGATTTTTTTTCTCTTAGTTTTATTAACACCTTTTTACGTGCAGGAAATCCCCACGGATATCCCCCCACCCCCCTTTCGAAGCCGAAGGGGAGGTTATCTTGGACTTGAACCGACTAAACCGCACGCCATCTGTGGGTCGTTGTGCTAGGCCGAAGGTGAGGTTGTCAATGACATATCCCTCGCACCCAGGCTGACCCAGGGCCATAGCTCATTACTAGGACGAATGTCTAAAGCACGGCACTAGTAGGTTCGCATTAAATTTGTTTAGGCAGGGAGGAGAACTTGGGTAGTGAAGGTGAGTGTTGATGTACATCAACAAAAGGGGCCCCTTCTCAACCTACACCTGGGTCGCAAGTCCCAGGCGCTGTCCCGAGTTGCCAGCTCAGCAACGCGATTGACCCGGCACCCGCACATAGAATCCATGGATTGCTAAGAATATCGGTCTCTATGAGAAAATAACTTAATAAGCTATTTTCGGGTGTTCAACTTGGATTCCATAGGTGATTAGGTCACTATAATGACACCCATGCGACCGGAGCCGACGGTAACAGCTAGTAATAACTATGTGTCGCAATAGCGACCATGTTGTAATTTTATTATTGAAAAGAAGTGACTTATTTTCTTTCAGCCAATTTCCTGAAGCGATGCCGGGTATTAAGACGGATGAATCCGCTTATAAGATCGAATTATATCATTATTCACAAAAGCCACGCGAAAAAGTAATAAAAAAGGAAAACGATGACAAAAATGAGAATGAACATGTGAACGAAAATGAAAATGTGAACGAGAATGAATATGTGAACGAGAATGAACGTGAGAACGAGAATGAACATGAGAACGAACTCGAGAGCGAGTCCAAAAAAGATGAAAAAAATGAGGTTAAAATAATATATCTTAGTGCCCAGTCATGGGTTGGAAAGCCAAATTTACTTGAAAACTTCGTAAAGCAAGATGGAAACGTGACAAAGATGTGTTTTGCTACTCATTGTGGAAACGATGAATTATTTTATTTTATAACGTATTTAAATCGTATTGTTGACATTCCTGTGGAGGCGGAAAATTCAATAGACACATTAGCTTCTAATGTAGCTGCATGTTCTCTTAATAATTAAGTATGAATTCATTACCAATTTTATAAACTATTAAAATATCTTTAAAATAAATGTATAATATCTTTAAAATGTCTCTACCATGGTGAATGTTCTGATGAGCTCTTCCAATTAGTCCCACCCTCTCCTTTTCTACACAGGACATCACGAGCTGGGCTTAGATACCACCCGTACATATACGATGCAGAATATTCCTTCAAGAACCATGCGGTTCGGTAACTCTTTACTTTGTCGCACTATTATACCTTGGAATTTCTCTCAGCTCTTCCTACAGTCCCGGGTCGTTTAAGCGGGGCGTGAAAATCATGTGATGACGCCGTCAAGCTGAGTGCCACCATTGTTAACATCGTACGTGTATGTAATTGTGACCCTTTCCTGAGACTTTGCCTTCAGGTTAATGGTAACCTGAAGGCGAGGAGAAGTCAAATTGATGTGTTCTATATAAAAAAAAAGGTTTACTTGAACTAGATCTAGGCATTTTACCCGACTGAGGACGGAAAGTGAGTTGTTTGCCTTATAGCACAGATAATATATATAAAAATGAATTGATTTTCGTTAGTCTCGCTAAAACTCGAGAACGGCTGAACGGATTTATCTTATCTTGGTCTCGAAATGTTCGTGGAAGTCTAGCGAAAGTTTAAACGGTGAGAAAATATGGGAAACTGCAACTTTTTATATTGATTCTGAAGCGGTACGTAGTCAGCTAGTTTCTTATATAAAACTCTTTGTCCCTGACTGATTGACTTAGAGATAACGTACAGCCTAAACCGCTGGTCTTAGAGACTTGAAATTTGTAGAGAATATTTGTTTCGACGCATGGAGGTGTAAGTACCTACTAAGAAAGGATTTTATAAATTCAAACCCTAAGTCTCTAAAAAGGGTAAAACTTCTATTTTATAACTCAAGAATGGCTAAAAAGATTAACATGATCTTTGGTTTGTATAATTATCTGGATAAAAGTAACATATTTGTGTGATGAACAGAAAGGATTTCGTGAAAAGAAAAACAAACAATTTGGAAATGTCATGATTTTAATTCAATCTAGTACAACATGATTGTTACCTGTTGACGTCAATAATAATTCTACTTAAGCTAAGTTTACCACCGCTTCCAAGGCGCTGGTGGAGAAGAAACGGCGCAACAAACTCCACTGCGGCATTTTTTAAACGTCAACATACAATACATAGTTGTTTAATTGTCTCATGTCTGAATGAACAATAAGTATATAAAAAACTTTTTAAATAATTAAATAATTACTTAACCTAAGTTAACATTTGGAAATGTATGAGTTTGTATGAGGTTAGAATTAGAGTAGAATAGTGACTTTCGCGATATAAAGTGGCGGAGACCTCCACAAGACCTCCGCCGCCTTTTAATCACAGTATCCTTTATACGATTCATGTCTATTGTCTAAAATCCTGCTATAATTTTTTTCATGGCCTACTCACCGCGGTACGACATACACTGTAACTAATGCCATTTAACTTTAGACGTTACTGTGATATTTTTAAAGTCTAAAATTAAATGAAAATCTTGCACAGTGAATGAAAAATGTTATAAACTCTTCCTGTTTTCATTTTGGACTTTAATTTTCAACCATAAAGTCTAAAATTTAATGACATTTTATGCAATGTCAGCGGTATGACAGTGGTTTTGTTATGTCATAAAATTAGCAGAATTGGGTATTTGACTGACTAGTCAAATTAGTTACTTTTTACTAAATGTCAAAACGGTAAGTTATAAAGAAACTTGTATGAAATATTTTTTTGTGACGTCATAATATTTAATAGTCAAATCATTTACTATTAAAGGTTGGATGGATGATTAAAAATAAATAAGAACGATAAAATAAGAACCGACGCAACTGTTTCCACTCTTTTACCATTCTTAATTTAATAAGTTCAGCTAAATAATTTATTTTACCTACAGGAAAATACCCAATTGGGGGCCAGTAGTCGACATACCTATTTGACGGTCTATTTACCATTTTCGATTTACATTTAATTAACAAGTATAAACTGCCGATAAACAAATAAGCTCAATTTTTTACTGACTTCAAAAGCTGAAGAGGTTTTCAATTCGATCGGTATTTTTGAAACTTCTTTAGCGGCGTTGGATGGGTATAAAGTGTTAACCTCGCGTCAGGGTCGCTTGACCTTTGAACCGTAACCGACGACTGACGTCATACAACATTAGCTACAGACTGTCTATTTTGCAAGATACGATAAATAGTTTCGTAGCTTAGCGGTAAGCGCTTCGACTGTAAGTTCTTATGGTTTCAGATAGTATCGGGTTCCAACCTGGCTTTCTGACACTTTTTGTGATTATTTTTTCTTTTTGTAATTTATTACTTTTCTTCATTAGTTTTTCTTATTGTATTTTATTAATTTCTTCTGACAGAAAATTAGCAGAAAACTAGTGATAGGTTCTATGATTAGCGCTATATTATAGGTATGGTATAGTATGTTCTTTTTATCTTTTTATATGTGTATAACGAAGAAAGAAAGAAAGAAAAAATTTCACTTCTGCCGGCACTCCCAGGGTGCAACCCGTCTTTTTTTATGCATGGCGCGTGATTATAAAGTCAATCATAAACGGATTATTATGAATGCTGATTTGTTGGATAGGGGATCTTTTTAGACTAGTACCATATCTCCTCGAAACCTGATGGAAGTCAGTGCCAACTTTGTTTACTGTGCCTGAGCTACTGAAATATGGCCACACGGGCTAAGCAAATATGTAAATTCATTATTTTTCAGTTCTAAGTGCCTCTTTTTTTTTGATTCTTGAAATCGGTTAAACTTTTTTGATAAAATATTAAATTAGATAACATTGTTAAGCGTCTATTTAATTACTGTAGCAAATTAAACGGGATCCGTAAATTTAACAATTTTGTCAGGATTAACATCGAATTTTTCTATAAAATTATGAAACTCATCGTGTGCACAGTGTGTTGCGTACAAAGCTTCATAGTAATTGTCTCCAATCTTGTTTATGTGACCATCATTATTTATACAGAACATCACACGAAAGTGTATTGTCAAAATGTTCTGTGCGGACAATAAGGCAGATATATCTTCATATTTTTCTTCTTTACGGCTATTTTCATATAATTTGATCCTAGTTTCGGGATCGTTCGTAATGCCGGGAAATTGCGTCGGGAATTGACTGAAAAAAAAAACATTTTTTTTACGTCTGATAAATTATAGATGCGTTTGTAGGTATGCACTCTAAAAGGTTATCAAAAAATCGGCTAATGGGGATACCGACTGCGCTTTTATCCCTACAGAGGGCGCCTCGTAATGGTCAATGTTAGTCATCTACGTAGATTTCATTATTAGTCCCATTAAAACTGACAGCTATGAGTTTGTTATTGTCACAGAACAGATGGTTATTGTCATTTTGTCATATGCTGCTGCCATCTACAATTAGTTTTGCGTCGGCATCTCATTATCCTGATTTTGATTGTTGACTCCTCCTTTTAATTTTGTTTATGCCTTTGTATCATGGAAGCGACTGCCGTTTACTATGCAATTCTCCGCCTTGTTTGAGATTGTCATTGGTCGTACTGGGTGACGTCACTTCAGGCCCCCATTTCCGCTAACTTTGTGACATAACAAAACCATGGTCATACCGCTGACATTGCATAAAATGTCATTAAATTTTAGACTTTATATCTGAGCTTTAAAGTCTAAAATGAAAAGAGAAAGAGTTTAAAACTTTTGTCATTCACTCTACAAGATTGTCATTTAATTTTAGACTTTAACTGTGAAATAGTAAACTCTAAAGTTAAATGGCATTTGTTACAGTGTCTCTGGTGCCGCAGTGGTTTTGCTATGAACAAAATATTAGTAGAATCAGGGCCCAGATCGACCAATTGCAACCTTTACGCTTAGAGAATTGCATAGCTACCCTCGGCGAGGAAAGTTACACCAGCGTTGTTGGTTGATAACCAGATGCACCCTACGGATGCACCTAATGGCACCAAAGATTATATTCTATTGTACAAATGTAATGCCACTTGTCTAAAGGGGCTGTACCTATTGCTTAAAAGTTAAAAGAAATGAATTATATTTTCACCTATAAATATCCCAAATTTCTACGTCTTCTCTTTTGTTGAATGAATTATTAACTATACAAGTTTTAATTCCGATTTTATTGTAAACAGTATTACAAACTTCTTCGTAACCAAAACACGCTGAAGTTAAAAACACAACTTTATTTTCTTTATCTGCTTCCAACCATTTTCGTACAATTTCCACAACTCTCATCTCAACTACAGATCGATGTGGCAATGACGGCTTGCCTTCGAACGTTGCATCAATATATAACTTGTCTAGATGTACTTTTTTGCCATAGTTAGTAAATAAATGATCGTAAGAACTAGTGTTTAGTTCGTTAGGGCTAATTCTAAAATCACCTGAAAAAAAGATATTTTATTAAGTTCTGTAACTGTAATTTTAATATATTCAAATGTCATAGTTTTAGTTTTATTTAGATTAATTTTTGAATTGTAGTATTTAGCCAGTTAATAATTGTAACCAGGCTTGTACAAATCACTACATGGTATAAAACAAAGTCGCTTTCTCTGTCTCTATATCCATTTGTATATGCTTAAATCTTCAAAACTACGCAATGGATTTTGATGTGGTTTTTTTTAAATAGATGGGTGTTTCTTCAATTATGGTGATTTTCGTGACAATTTTCAAATTCAAGTTTTTCTTTAAATTGATATCAGAATCTTAAAATATAAGTAAAACTAATATTTTTTATGAAAAAGGCGCCTCAGAGAGCTATATACTTACAGAGTAGAAAAATAGAGGCCACGCTAATAACAAAACACCCCACAAAAATGAAAATTTGCATTTAACTTTCTCAAAGGAGTTACTTATTATTACTTCATATTGAAAAAAAAAGGTTATTTTATTATAAGATAAAAAAATAGATAGATACTAATTTAAACAAAAAAATAACAATTTCACTTATCATAATCAGTAGTTTGTTAGTAAAATAATCAGTATTTTTATTATCACAATCATTAACTTCCTTTTTTAAATAAATTCTTAAAAAAATGGTCAAATCAGAATCGCTCGAGGTTCTATCGGCCAATTGTCTAAAGAAAATAATATTTCTAATAGTTTTTGGGGTCATCAGTACTTAGTATTCTTTGGTCAAGCCTTGAACCCAGAACCTGTCATTATCTGACAGTTGAATATGATTCATTGATCGTTTCATATCATAATTCTTTTCTGGCGTTTTTGTTTCAACACTCACTTCTGGAAAAGTTTGATTTAACGGATTTACATTTAACTAAACCGTCTGGAGTCGAAACGTTTGGGCCTTGGGGTCCGAGCGCCCGCAATCTCTTCAGTGAGATTGCGAAGCGTATGGTCGACGCTTCTCGTGACCAGAAGGCTGGCCTGTTTTTAGGTCAGAGATTAAGCATTGCCATACAACGTGGCAATGCTGCCAGTGTTCTGGGAACACTTCCACAAGAGGCATACGATGCGGATGAATTCCACGACGCATTTTAACTTTTAGTTTTCTTTTTTAGTATTGTGTAATTATTTAGAAATGTAGTTGTAAAACCATTGTTATGTAAATATTAGTTCAAATAATGAATATGTTTCTTCCAATTTCTTCATTAAATGACTAAAGAAATAACAAATATTTTCATTCGTAACTATAGCAAAACACATTTAACCTTAAGGATATAAATATTGTAAATTGACGTCTGAAAAAATGCCGCAGTGGAGTTTGTTGCGTTTCTTCTCCACCAGCGCCTTGGAAGCGGTGGTAAATTTAGCTTAAGTAGAATTGACGTCAATAACAATATAGTTGACTTTAGCTTTGAATATATAATTTACTAAGTGACCAAATCGGGGCTTGGGACACTCCACGAAAATTATACAATTTTATTTTTTAATCATGTTTAATTATAAATTTAATTGAATAATGATAAGTTACCCAGTTAAGAGAGGAGATAAAGTATGCGCAAAACAAAAAAAAAATGGCTTGCTGACTTTTTGATTTCTATTATTTTTAAGCAAAGCCGCTTGTAAAAGCTATCCAAAAGAATGACCCAAATATGGCATTTTTTAAATTAACATACTTGTATTAGTTGGTATTCTTACATTATGTAAAGAAAACTGACATTTCCGTGGTGAAATTTTTCAGAAAACACTAGAAAGTAAATATGCAAAAACATTAAAACTAGTATTTTCAGTTTATCCTTGAGGATTTTAGCACGTAAAAAGCATACTGTGTCTATGCAGTAGGTATATGTATAGGTACTCAAAGAGCTAAACTCACCCGTAAACATGATATTTTGACCTTTGTACTGAAATAGAAACATTAGTGAGCCCCAGATGTGTTTAGCTTCCAGCGCGATAACATCAAAAGTTTCCTGTTCACCCTCTTTTGTAATGGAAATTTCATTTCTACCTGTAAAGAAAACATTGAAATGTATTTTTGGCAATTTTAAAGCAGTAATAATTTAAATTTAAATTTATATTGGAAAAAGTTATTGCAAGATCGTTCAGTTTGAATTAATTTTTTAAGCGCTTTTCAAGCAAAATATTCACGTCGATTTAAATAAAATAAAAAAAATTAATATGTCTATTTGTTTGAAGGTTTGAAGTTTGAAACAGCGATCTTCACCTCATTGCGAAAAATCATTCATTGATTCTGATAGTTCGTAGGAATATCGATGACACACTCCACTGTCGCCTCAAAGACAGATATAGAAGGAGAAATTTGAATTGGTAAGCGCGCGGTCTGGTAGCTTAGTGGTATTTTTTTTTTACGTGCGGGAAGCTACCCCTAGCTAGTCGGCCTTGCGTTTGAGAGGTCCCCGGTTCGAATCCTGGCCATTACACTACCGACGTGAACCCACTCCTAGCACAAGCAATTTAGCTTAGTTGGAGGGGTTAGAGGGAATATTAGTAATTTCGATAATTTCGATTCCTAATATTCTTGAAAAAAAAGAAGTTTTTTTATTTATCCCAGTCGCATCTGAATTCACCTGGCCAGCCTTGGATCCATTTTTTCCAGTTTAACTGCGGGTTTAGCTGATTCGATATTTGATTTGAGAAAGCAATAAATAGTTATTGGTGCAACAAGTGAGCAAAATTGTTTTTTGCTGCGAGTGCTGATTTTGGCTCCCGAGCAAGCGAGGGATTCTAAGATTGAATCACGAGCGTAGAGAGAGATTTTAATGTAGAATCCTGAGCGTGGCGAGGGATTCAAAGGCACGAGATGCAAATAAATTAGCTCTCGTGTGGCACACATTACTTTTCATTTCAGCAGCGAGAACACATAATTACTTAGAAGATAACACAATGAACATGAACATAGAAATTACGTTTATATTTATTATAAATCAAAATAAAACTGAACATTTTAAAAGTTAAAGGTGCAATTCTGCAAATGATATACAATACGATAGTAACACGTCTCCGAACAGATCGCACCCTTTGTAAGTATCCTTTACTGAAGGTATTGTATGCTTTCAAATACTTCTCGCGAGATTTCTCAGGAAGGCAACTAAATTCTGAATTAGTAACTTGCTGTTTCAACTCTTCATGTTAAAATAATAGCATCGCTCATCTTTTATGATTATTTTAATATTTTTAATCTTATTCAACACTTTACTTTCCATTCTCGCAATTTTTGAGGCGCAATGTTGAAAATGGAAATAATTTAAAAAATGTACTTATGCATCAACTATTAATCTTAATTTATATATAAATCTCGTGTCACAATGTTTGTCCTCAATGGACTCCTAAACCACTTAACCGATTATAATAAAATTCGCACACCATGTGCAGTTCGATCCAACTTGAGAGATAGGATAGTTTAAATCTCAAATTATAGTCCGATTCGCGATAACCGACATCCACGCGGGCGGAGCCGCGGGCGACAGCTAGTTAATTATAAATACTTATGCATTACTCATTTTCGTATACAATAATACATTAAATAATTTAAATAAAAAACATGGTTATCCATTTAGAAATACTTTCTTTAGTTTATTTACGCGTTTCAGAACAAGTTTTCTTTGGGGACGAATTTCGAAAGTCCATCTTCAAATTACTTGCGTTTGTCACTCACTCTTTTTAAGGACGGGAAAGCGACAGAGTGCAGTGTTGTTCGAAAGTTTTCCGATTATTCTCTAAAATATATGGTTGGCACTCTTTTAAAAAAAAAAAAATTAAAGATAGTTTGTCTCACGCAGTGAGCAAAATCGCATTTTGAACACTGTTTTTACGCAGCAAAACAGACATTTTCGAGCTACTGAACTGAAAAACATATTATACGTACCGAGCTTCAAAACTTTAAGATGGTTCCTTAATTGGGGTACACATACATTCACGATTGCTACAGTTTCTTTTGAGGCATAGATATACGAGTTATTTCTCTTCAAAGCCTCCGGTAGGTATCCATCTTTTAATCCAACAATGTGATCCCCATGGAAGTGACTGAGAAAATAAGCATTTTTAGTTTGATCGGTAAAATTGTCGACAAATATAGCAGGAATTTCCTTTATAGCACCAGGGAATGAACTTTTCATTATGAATATTAATTACACGAGCTGTTTTGTTCAAGAACAATGAATTTCTAGCCTTGAAGAGACCTCGACAGGGCTATATAAAGAGCATTTATCAGTGAATCACCATGATATCGTCGCTGATACTGCAATACCTTTTTTTTTTCTTTTTTTTTACGTGCGGGAAATCCCCACGGATACCCACCCCTCCGGAGCCGAAGGGGGAGGTTATGTCTGACTCGAACCGACTAAACCGCACGCCGTCTCTGGGTCGTAGTGCTAGGCCGAAGGTGAGGTTGTCATGCGACATATCCCTCGCACCCCGGCTGACTCAGGGCCATCCCTCTCGGTCTGGCCCTCCTCGGGAGGTGGGGACCACGCGGTCCCCGACTCAACCCCGGTGTGGGGGGACGCGCATCGTCCTACGATGCGCGCCGCCGCCGTGGCCTGCTTCTGCACCCTCAGGCCCGTGCTCATGGGGGGCGGAGGTCAGTTTGCGCCCTCCGACGCCCGAGCCGCCTTCGGGCGCGTGCAGCGATGTCAGCGAGCCTTTCTCGCTCATCGCGCCGCGCCCGCTCTGCTGTCTCCTTCGCGAGCATGACCTGCTCGCAGAAGGAGGCGCTGGCCGCCCACGCATCCGCGCAGCGGACCATTGCCGCGAGCAGGGTGGAGACCGCGTAACTAACAACAGACAATACCGCGTAAGTTATAATAGGTGAGGCAAACTTTACAGGAGAGCAAAAAAACTGAATAACTTCTGCTGTACTTATCAAATACGTTACCAAACTTACAGTAATATAAAAATATGTTATAGTTAACGTATACCTTACTATTTAATTAAAACCAATCAATATTTTGACGTTTGTAATTTGCGGTTTTGTGGGACTTACGCGGAATTTGAGGGAGAATAAAACAGAGTTAAGTTATAATAAAGAACTTATATTTACTCAAGTAATCACAGTCTCATCATTTTCCACTTTGGTAGTAACTAGCTTATGTAGTCTCTTAAATAAAAAGGTCATCATAACTTGTTATTTACTTATTAGCATGATTATAATTAGTATTTTTCTATACTTAAACTTTATGTTTAGAGTATGCAAAGAGTTTCAAAATCAAAAATAAGTAGAAGCTAAATATAATCAGTCAAAATATAAATGAAATTATATAATAATCAAAAGGCATTTGTCTGATACAAGTATCAGTCTTTACGACTTTATAATAAAAAGAATATTTATTTTTTCTTAAAAGGTAAGTTATCATAAAACTGATGGCAATCAGGAGGAATGACGTTTTTAAGTTGCTGTAAGTGCAGATGTTTGCTTTCTAATTTTTTTTTTTTATGTAGGACACGTCAATTTGACTTCACCTCGCCTGATGGTAAGCTTAAGGCAAAGTCTCAGAAAAGAGGGTCACCATTACAAACACGTACCATGTTAACAATGGTGGCACTCAGCTTGACGGCCTCATCAGATGCTTTTTCACGCCCCGCTTAAAGGACCCGGGACTGTAGGAAGAAGGAAACACGTGAGCTGGCAAGGAGTTCCAGGTCTTAATGGTGCGACAAAGAAAGGAGTCACCAAACCGCTTGGTTCTTGAAGGAATATTCTGCACCGTATACGGGTGACATCTAAGCCCTGCTCGTGTTGTCTTATGTAGGAAAGGAGAGGGCGGGACCAGTTGGAAGAGCTCATCAGAACATTCCCCATGGTAGAGACGGTAAAATACTGCCAAGGATGCAACATCTCTACGCATCTGCAAAGGCTCTAGGGTGCTTGTGACCTCGAGATTCCCAATAATGCGGACCGCACGTCGCTGCAACCTGTCGAGAGCATCTAATAAGTACTTTGCGGAGCCATCCCAGAGATGCGAGCAGTATTCCACGCAGGACCGAATTTGGGTCTTGTATAGAAGACACCGCTGCTCCGGCGTGAAAAACCGTCTCACTCTGTTCAAGACTCCGAGTTTACGCGAGGCTGTTTTGATGATACTCTCGATGTAGTTTTTGTTATTAAGTTTGCAGCGAACATCCATACCGAGGATAGTCAGGTTGTCCTGCAGTGGCAGTGGAGTGCTCTGAAGAGTGGGAAGGGGAAGGAAAGAAGATACCTTTGCTGTGAACGCACATACCTGTGTCTTCTTGGCATTGAACTCGACCAGGTTCTCAGAGCCCCATTGGGAAATGTTGTTCAGGATCCGGTCAAGCTCAGTGACAAGAAGCTGCCTTTTATCTGCGATATCCCACTGCTTATCCGCAGGACGTCCATGATAACTCCCGTGCAAGGTGCTATCATCTGCATAGCAATGAATGCTGCCGGTAGACAGCATGTCATTGATATGCAGAAGAAAGAGAGTAGGGGACAGGACGGACCCCTGCGGCACACCAGCATTTACCTGCAAGAACTCCGAGGCGCGTCCATCACAAAGGACGCGAATACGGCGATCCTGCAAGAAGCTAGCAACCCAGTTGCATAGTCTAGGGGGCAGACCGAAGGCTGGTAGCTTGGAAAGAAGCGATTTGTGCCAGACTCTATCGAAAGCTTTGGCGATGTCAAGACCAATTGCCAGTGACTCGCCGTGCTTGTCCATAGCCTCACCCCAAAGATGGGTAACATACGCTAGAAGATCACCCGTTGACCGTTTCGGCCTGAAGCCATATTGCCGGTCATTAATTAGGGAGTGATCTTCAAGGTGACGCATGAGCTGTTTGTTAATTATGTGCTCGAACACCTTGCACAGCACTGAGGTGATGGCTATGGGTCGATAGTTAGTCGGGTCTGAGCGATCCCCTTTCTTGGGGATAGGCTGTACATTCGCCTCCTTCCAAGCCGAAGGCACTGTACCCGAGCTGTAGGACAGCTGGTACAGCCGCGCAAGCATTGGAGACAACTCCGCTGCACTTTTTGTAGAACCACTGCCGGAATACCGTCCGGACCACTAGCTTTCCGGACATCGAGTGACTGCAGCACTGCACGGACATCGCGTTGCCTGATACGAATATCAGGCATTGCATGGTCACTGATCGGTAGTGTCGGTGGCTGCATGCCACAATCATCGATTCGGGAGTTGGCCGCAAAGAGATTAGCCAGCAAATTTGCTCTCTCTTGCGACTCATGGGCCAGGGATCCATCGGGGTTGCGCAGCGGCGGCAGCGAAGGCTGGCAGAAGTTGGCTTGCACGGCTTTGGCCAGTCGCCAGTAGCCACGGCTGCCCGTGGGATGCGCTACTAGTTCCTGACCAAGCCGCGCTATGCGCTGGGCATCCGCTCTGATATAAGCCCTCTTGCAGACCTTTGTGGCTCTATTGTACGCCGCCTTGAAGTGGCCCACGTTAGGATCGCACATAGCGCGCGCCCTCACCCAAGCGCGGTACGCGGACTGTTTATGATTAACAGCCTCCGCGCACTCGCGCCCGAACCAGGGGCGGGCTCTGCGGGCACCGGCGACATCAGTGTAGGGGATATAATATTCCATGCCCAGACTGATCTCACCGGCGACAGCAGTTGCGCCCTCAGATGGGTTCTTACCTTCAAAGCAGCGTTCAACCCACGGGATGGATGCAAAATAGTCACGCAATCCATCCCAGTCCGCTGACGAGTAGTGCCAGAGACGCCGTTTCCCCTGTACGGGTCGTGGTGGCGCTTTAATGGGCACCTTGGAACGGACCAGACTATGGTCGGATCCGCCTAAAGCGGCACTCACCGAAACACTGTACTGGTCCGGGCGACTCGTCAGCAGGAGGTCCAGCAGAGAGGGCTCATGGTCCGACCTTATTGGTATTCTAGTAAATTCGTGTACCAGTTGGGTCAGGCCATGCGCCAGAGCAAATGCATGGGCGGCTCTTCCCGCATGGGTTGTTTTAGAGGAACCCAACCAGATCTCATGGTGGGCGTTAAAATCCCCCAAAAACACCAGCTCAGCGTTCGGAAACCGCTCCTGCGCATCATCTGCCGCCTGACTCAGGTATTCGAAGAGTCGAGTTGTCTCGGCATCTCCTGTATGGGAGCGGTAGAGGCACACATAGATCTGACTCGTAGAACCATGGTCTATGTGTACTCAAAGGGTGGAGAAGGATGGGTCCTCTAGGCAGCGCAAACGGCGACAACAAACATCCGCCCTAACAAACACGCACACCCCGGCTTTTGCACGGAAATTCTCCTCGAGGACATAGCCGGGGTAGAGCAAGTAGGTCGTGTCGTCAGGGCGGCGTATTTGTGTCTCCGTAAGAAATAGCAGTGCTGGTTTTGCCGTCTCCAGGTGTTGGTGGACGGCGTTGAGGTTTGTATGGAGCCCACAGATGTTCGTGGACTCCACCTCAAATAGCGAGCCCGTGGGAGAATGTCTTGCCGCTGTGTAGCCCAGTATTCTATTTTGCGCTGCCATAAGGAGGAGGTAAGGGAAGGCGTGAAAAAAGGGGACTATCGTCGCAGCACCGCGTGACAAATCGCGGGTGATTGGTTTTGTCTATGAATGTGAGGAACGGCGAGAGCGGACACGCCGAACGGAAGGGCCCCCGTACCCCCCCGAGTATGGTCGCCGGGCTCCCTGCGGTCACCAACCGGCACGACGAGCCATATCGGGATTATGCGCGACCTGGTGGGGCAGCCTCCCAGGGTGGTTAGTCCCGGTTGGGCCCCTGTACTATGCCGCGGGCGGCCAGCGGCACCACCGTTTCTACAGGTCTCCCTGTTCGGCGCGTCGCCCCGCGCCACCCCCCACTAGACTACGCCAATACCCACCGGTCCCGCTAGTGCTGCGACCACAATCCCCCCTGCCCGGCTATGCACTTGCTGACCCCTGAACGCAATCCAACCGAGATTGGATTACTATGGAGGGTTT
Source organism: Eilema caniola (assembly GCA_949126895.1). NCBI lineage: Eukaryota > Metazoa > Arthropoda > Insecta > Lepidoptera > Erebidae > Eilema > Eilema caniola. Next base: position 4,750,626 of record OX421487.1, read on the forward strand.
TTCGCATAGTGCACGGTGGTACCAACCCGGTCGAAATTTGTGACTATCTGTAAGTGTTAATATATATTTCGTGGTCTTCGTGGCAATGGGGTTAAGTCATCTTTGAAATGTTTTTTATACTGAATAGTTCCATCAGGGTTATATTTTAATACTCGCAGGTCTACCACACAATCATCACCAGATGTGCGGCCAGGTTGTATGGAGTCATAAACTTGATATTCTTTTGTCCCGTAGTCCTTGAAAAAAGGTATGATCTGGTTGAATGACTCTGTATGGAGAGGGTTTCGTTATTGTTGCGTACTGTGATGGTAAAAATATTTCCATGTTCTTTAGTTTTCTCTCAACGACAGAATGGACAGAGTCCACCTCCATCTGTGTATGTCCCTTTTCGATGTATTTCTGTGTTATAAATATATTTTTTTGCATAGCTAGCCTAAGTAGGGCGTTAGAAACGATACTGTTTCTATTTTGCGATGTGCAACCGTCTGTCCATATCACGACGTCTTTTGCATCTTCATTTAATAGATTTGTAACGTAATCCACAAAAAAAGAAGCATAGGTGGTCGCTTTTAAGTCACAAGTGGTTTCATCATACCAATAGCATGTGACATTGTCTGTTCCAAGATTGTAGACTGTAAAATTATGCACTGCTAACTTGGTTTTAAAATAAAGAGCACTAGCTGTCAAATATGGACATAGTTTTACAGCTTGTAAGTCAGCAGTCACAGCGTGGATGGTTCCATTTTTTGCAGCTTGTTTATCCATGTTTTTTTCGTCGCGAGCCATGTTTTTGAGATCAATATGACGCTGATAATCTTCGTCTAAAACGTTGCCCACTTTATAATCACAGCAAAGGTCACAAGCGTCTTTTTTAGGTTGGAACAAACCAATGTTTTCTTCTATTAAAACGTCACAAAAGAGCTTCCTAGAAGCAACAGGTTTGGATGATGAGGATGCAAATTCTACATACAAATTGTAAAGCTGTGACTTAGACTGAATTAGAGGTTCCAAATATTGCTTTGTACTCGATTTGCGACAATAATGCGATGGTAGTTTAGGCAAGGCTGATAGATAGCTTTTATTAGAATTTCGCTTACTCTCAGTAACTACTGAGAAAGACGTGTTCACAATTGTATGGTTTTCTTTACTATGTCCATCACCAAGCCAATAGCGAACCGTCCATTCCTTTATACCAAGTGTATTTAGAAATGTTACCAAACACACTCGTTCTCTTTTGCCTTCTATTTGAAAATAATACGATTTGGAACTTGCACGTCTAGAGTCAGTACCTTTGGTTTTCCTTCGAGTCTCAGTTTTATCCACCATAGAAGACACAAATACTTTTTTTTTGTGGCTATGACATGGTCCAGAAATTATTAAAAATTGACATTCTCATATCTTGCGTAAGACGTGAGCAAAACAATACTTTGCTACGAGCACAAAACTGTGAATTGCAGACAGGACTCATTGTTCTTTCAGGTTTAGATTCCGTTTGACAGTATTTATTATTAATCTTTTTGTACCCAAGATATTCTTTTCCTAACATTCTATTTCTCTTGATATGTTCTCTTTTCCATGTTAACCTATCAGCTTTTCTTTTTCTCGATCTCGACTGTCTGCCAACTTCTGCTTCAGTATCTCTCTCAGGAAACCAATCAATGTTATGATCTAATGACTCGATCGGTTGAACATTAGTTATTTCTGATAATGGGACATAGTCAGGATCAACGACAGAGTCATCTGATGAAAAATCTAAAAATGATTCATTAACCACTTTCGGAAGACCTGACGTGCTCGGGTGGGGCTCTAAAATTGTAGTCAAAGTATCAGTTTCGGCAAACGCGTTTTCGATATTTGTACATGGAATTTGTTCGACAGGTTTTTGAAGTGTAAGTGGGTTACCTGCCAGCTTTTGATCTAAAACTTGCTTCTTTCTATTTAGAAGTGCCCGGCGTCGTTCCAGGAACTCTTGCAAAGTGACAACATTACTATTGACATCGTCATTTTTCCAAATTTCAGTTTCGTCAACAAATTCTGAATCTTCTTCCATAATCTTCTAAAATAAAAGAGAAACACCTTGTAATCTACGTATCTACATGATACACACTGTTTTTCACATGTGGGTAATTCACAAGTGAATAGGTTTGCAACTACCCACATGTGAAAAATAGCGTCGGATATTGTTGTGTATATTATAAGAGTGTTCTACACTGTCGTATTAAACCTTTGACAATGATGTGAATCAAAGCCGGTCATAATAAGAAAGAAAAAGGGGTAAAGTAGATTGTCTTTTCAATTACGTATAACAAATTCCACCAAGTAGTGTTTTCTAAATACGATTATGTATACGATTATTTTTTTTAAAAACCGCGTAACTACCTAGCACGTAAAGTAAAACATAAAAAATCAAAACCGCGGAACTATCGTTACAACAATTAGAGGACATTTTACATGTAAAATAAGCGAATTTCTAGATTCTAAGAAGTTTCCGAATTCATTGATAAACACACATTAAAACAATATCAAAAACTGACCAATTAGCTTCTTATTCCGATAGAAAAAACTTTTATTTGCCGGAGCGCCACACAGAAACAACACATCTTCTTGTCTTCTTGTTATAATCGCGAGAATACGCGGTATTGGAAAATATTTTTGACAGATTCGCTCGCGCGGTTTTAACTAATTGTGATTGGTTGCCGATTGAATGAACGAATCTATGAATGTGGTAAGTAGCCGACTACCTAAAAAGTGTTGTTTGAAGCTTTGAAACAAAATACAACCACATAAAGCGGACATAGTTTGAGAACTTACTTATGACGGAAGATAACATTATTTGAAGAAAGCTCTCTATTTATAACTCTGTTAAAATATAATAATTAATTTTGAAATTTATTTATAGTTTATTTTTTATAACAGTTTAAAATAAATAGATCCGTTAAAGATCCCCTAAAAAAGTGACGGATACGGAAACGGATACGGATCTTTATTTTGCCTCGCATATCCTCGCATATCCTCGGATATCCGAGGATACGGATACCGAGTGACCACATACCTACGAGCCTATGTTTTCTGCTGACTGGACAGTGCTTTGGTATTCGTTCAGAACAGATTATTATTATTACTTAATTGATTTTTTATACCACTTACGTGGCAGACAAGCTCACGGCCCACCTGATGGAAAGTGGTTACGGTGGCCTAGGGACGTGTGCAACACCAGGGGAGTCACACTTGTGCTGCCGACCCTGTAACCACAGAGTTTCTGTGCCGTCAGCGTAGAAGAAAAAGAAGGAATTTGGTCTTTCCACTTACAGAACAAAACTCTCCAGTGAGCTCTGGCTACCCTACTCACCGCCGGGAACACAACACAAGGTTATTATGGCCGCGGTATTCTATAAGAAATAGAATAAATTGTTTTAAAAATGGTATTCGTTCAAGAACAGAATATACTTAAATGTGATAAAAAATAAATACTTAGAAAGATGATATAATACTAGATGTGAAGTAAATTATTGAATTCACTCAAAATTTTGACATTTCTCATTAGGTACGTATTTAAATTGTATTTGACTAATTTTAAGTTATGTGCTACAAAAAGGTGATTATTGTTTAACCTCTGAAATACTGACATCTAAAATTTGGCCATGAAATATTATATATTTTATATTTAATTAAAAATTCTTAATTTCCAATTTTTTATTTTTTATCAATTTTTTATCCGTGTGGTGACGGAGAAAGAATACAAATGTTGCCACCCCATCATCCGAGGGTGTCGTAAGAGACGACAAATCGGAAGAATACACAGACGAGATCGCTGTGAGAGAAGGAAAACTTGAAATAAAACCCTTTGCCAACCCGTCTGGCCAGCGTGGCAAGAGTAGGCTAAAAACCCCTCAAATGGAAAGACGCCACAACAAAAGGCCCCCAGTTCCCGGTGGTCCCGCTATTCCCAGCCATGGTAGCGGTTCGGGTAACGGCGGGGCGGGGGGTGCTAAGAATCTCCGGGCGACGGGAGGCTACCGTAAAAAACTACTACTGGCAGCTTACAACTGTAGTACACTAAGGCTGGACTATCACCTCGCAGAACTCGAGGTAGAACTAGGTCGCATAAACTGGCACATATTGGGGTTGTCCGAGATCCGAAGACAGGGGGAGGACACGATAACCCTTGAGTCAGGCGACCTGTTCTACTTCAGAGAAGGTGATCTGCTCTCCCAGGGAGTGTCGGTTTTCTGGTAAAAAAGGACCTCATTGGCAGCGTTGTTGAAGTCGGCAGTGTGTCGAACCGGGTAGCGTACCTGATCCTAAAAATCACGAACAGTCGTTCGCTGAAGGTGATACAGGTATATGCGCCCACCTCGCGCTACGCCGACGAAACCGCCGAGGCTGTTTATGAAGATATTGCCAAGGCAATAAATCACACCGCCAAGGCCACTTACAACGTTGTTATGGGGGACTTCAATGCCAAAGTGGGAGTACAGGAACGTGGCGAAACGAGAATCGGACCTTATGGGGTGGGGCGCAGAAATCACAGAGGGCAAATGCTAGTCAACTTCCTCGAATCACAGGGGCTCTTCTTAATGAATAGCTTCTTTAAGAAGAAACCCCACAGGAAGTGGACTTGGCAACGCCGGGACTCTGTGATAAGGAACGAGATAGACTTTTTCATAACGGACAGTAGGCACATATTTAGAGACGTCTCTGTGATCAACAGGTTTAATACCGGAAGCGATCACAGACTTATCCGAGGCTCTCTAAATATCAACATTAGGGCTGAACGACTCCGAATGATACGGTCTACTCTCCGACCTACGCCGCTGCAAGTAGCTCTAGGGTCCGAAAAGTTCCACCTGGAACTTCAAAATCGCTTCGCAAGTCTGGAAACCACCAGCGGCATTGACGAGAGAACCGACACAGTGGTCAAAACATTACAAGAAGTGTCTCGAAAGTTGTTTCCCGGAAAAAGCAAACAGCAAGAGTCCAAAATCTCTCCTGAGACTCTCGAACTAATGAGAAAGAGGCGTGAACAACCATCCACACAGTCGTCTTCGTCAGATGAAAGGGCCTTAAACAAACGAATTAAAAAGCTGATACGACGCGACCTCCGACGCTTTAATACTCGCACCGTCCAGGAGGCGATTGAGCAAAATAGGGGGTCGAAAGTGTTCGCTCAGCAGTTTGGGAGGCCCCATCTGACGAAACTTAAAACTGTGGATGGCAAAATGATTGCCTCAAAGTTCGGGATGCTTGAAGAGATCGAGAAATACTATGGACAGCTGTATGCATCACGGATGAGCAAACCGACGGGACACAGTGATGAAGAAGACCACAGAGCCCCGCTCACGCGCCATTACACCGAGGAGATACCCGATGTCGAGCAGTGTGAGATAGAGACGGCTCTCAGTCAACTGAAGAACAACAGGTGTCCTGGTGATGACAGAATTACTACTGAGCACCTGAAAGCAGGCGGGATTCCAATCCTCAAAGAGCTAGCAAGTCTTTTTAATTCCGTCATCCAACAGGGTCTAACACCTAGGGCGTGGAGCGAGAGTGCGGTGATACAGTTCTTCAAAAAAGGCGACAAGACCTTGCTGAAGAACTACAGGCCCATCTCGCTCCTGAGCCACGTCTACAAGTTGTTCTCGAGAGTCGTCACAAATCGCCTCGCGGGTAAACTTGACGAGTTCCAGCCACTGGAGCAAGCCGGGTTTCGAAAAGGCTATAGCACCGTGGACCACATCCATACTGTTCGGCAGATTGTAGAAAAAAGTCAAGAGTACAATCAGCCGCTGCTGTGTATGGCGTTTGTGGACTACGAAAAAGCCTTCGACTCCATCGAAACCTGGGCAGTTCTGGATGCCCTGCAGCGGTGTCGTGTTGATTGGCGATACATTGAGATGCTGAGATGCCTATATGACACTGCCACAATGTCCGTCCAGTTCCAAGACCAGAAGACGAAACCGATTAGCCTCCAGCGTGGAGTTAGGCAGGGGGATGTTATATCCCCCAAACTATTCACCAATGCATTGGAGGACGTCTTCAAGACTCTGGATTGGACTGGGCGGGGTATCAACATTAACGGAGAGTACATCTCACACCTTCGGTTCGCCGATGACATCGTCGTTGTTGCGGAGTCGCTGGAAAAACTGGGCGAGATGCTGCACAGCCTAGATAGAGCTTCTCGACGCGTCGGCCTCGGTGTAAACTTGGATAAAACCAAGATCATGTTCAACGAACATGTTACACCGAGAGTGGGGCGACGCTCGAAGTTGTCCAAAAATATGTATACCTGGGCCAGGCTATCCAGCTCGGTAAAAACAACTTCGAGAAAGAACTAGCCAGAAGGATTCAGCTGGGCTGGGCAGCATTTCGCAAACTACGTCGAGTCTTCTCTTCCCCCCTACCGCAATGCCTGAAAACAAAGGTCTTTGACCAGTGCGTCCTACCTGTTATGACTTACGGTGCCGAAACGTGGACACTAACGGTAGGGCTAGTCCATAAACTAAAAGTCGCGCAGCGGGCTATGGAGCGAGCTATGCTTGGAGCTTCTCTGAAGGATAGAATTCGAAACGAGGTGATCCGACAAAGAACCAAAGTTACCGACATAGCTCGCAGAATAAGCAAGCTGAAGTGGCAATGGGCTGGCCACGTCTGTCGAAGGACCGATGGCCGTTGGAGCAGACGAGTCCTAGAGTGGAGACCGCGAGAAGGCAAACGAAGGGCAGGACGCCCCCTAGCCGGATGGACAGATGACCTGAAAAAGGTGGCTGGGACGGACTGGATGCGGAAGGCGGAGGATCGTACGAAATGGCGCACATTGGGGGAGGCCTATGTCCAGCAGTGGACTGCAGTGGGCTAATTGATTGATTGATTGATTGAATTTCCAATTAATAATAATTAAATTCTTGTAGCAATGGTCATAATATCGATACCTTATTGTATGTCAATCTGGCTGAAATACCGTGGAACCTAAATGTATATTGAATTGTATTGAATTGAATTCTTTTTTTTTTCTAGGTTTGGCCCTTAATTGATCTAATATTACTGTAGGTATTATTAGATTACCTCGAAAAAGTAATTAATAATTTCCTGCTATGGATTATTGCGCTATTTTATTGTAGGTACCTACTAATAGATAAACTCGTATACCTACCTAAGTGTATAATAATTTCCTGTTAGAGATTATTGCAAATAAAAATAATATGACAAATAGAATATTATTGTATCTCTAAATGAATCCTGTTGCAGTAATCCGAACAGGAAATAACAACAATCCAATGTCGCATTACTTATCTAGTTATTATTCTAGATGTTTGTAACTCTTTCAGTAAAAACTACTAATGAAATATTACAATAATATCTGACGAGAAAAGCGAAGCGCAAGGGCACTACCTACCTTTTCTCGAAACGCTTCGTCGTTATTTTGAACTCTCATAACTTTGCTTTGGATGATGCTTAAAATTTAAATCGAACTAAAGAGAAAAAAATTAATAGGTCTAGTCTAGGAATGTCGTAGCTATTATACTTTAGATTGTATTAATGTCTCAAAAAGTGGTCAGATCTCTTGTAGAGCCAAGATTTTTGATCTATGCGCCATAACTTTACCAGGCCTACCGTCACAAATTCTACATTTAATTCAAAATGTGTGGCTAGTAGTCAAAACGTAGTGTAGAACTTGTAGGTTTAGAGCGTGCAGTCTTTAGAGCTTGGCTTTATACGAGATCTGATAACTTTTTCACAGGGTAAGCTACGTAAACTCGTCTTGGCAACATTTTTACATGAAAATGTTTTTGGTGGGATAGTTTATACATCAGAATAACACATACCGACGCTAAAATCTGTAACGATAACCGATATTATAGTAGGTAATAACTGACATCAACACGGGCCGAGCCCCGGGCAAAACTAGTACTTAAGTGAAAAAAATACATTTATCGATACTATCGGTAATCTACATTAAATACATTGTTGTTAGTAATTTCATTCATATCTAATCAATTTGTACTAAAAGTACTTATGATCCGAGAGCTATGATGCAGACAACGTTATTATATCAAGGCTAAATCCTTTTATATACAAGTAGGTACACTTTACATTGTCATTGTGATAGCTTCTGATATGTTTTTTGACTCTAACCAATAACCCAACAATAACCCGCTAAATATGAGGACGCGCCCCCGCCAGGTGTGATATGGACGGTCTAAAATTAGTGAGTAGAATAATAGTGTGAAAATTTCAACATGGCACAACTAGGCTGCAATGTTTAAATTCCGAATTTCCCATAAAAAAATGAAGTTAAAATTTAAACTTTCCCATACAAAATGAAGATTTTAAATTTTAAAAATGTATTGTTAAAATTAGGAACTCTCAAGCGCATTTAGTTTTAGGGTTTTGTCTCGGTCTAGTTAAAATACGTAGGGTAGATACAATGATGGTAGATTATTGCATGAGAAGACACGATTTCAGCGCACCCGCCCTCCTGATCCTCGCCCCCTAGGCTGCTGCCTAATTAGCCTAAGGGTTAATCAGGCCCTGCTTATGACTCTCGTGTACGTATACAACTCACGTTTAAAAACTTATAGTATACTAGCTGTCGCCCGCGGCTCCGCCCGCGTGGATGTCGGTTATCGCGAATCGGACTATAATTTGAGATTTAAACTATCCTATCTCTCAAGTTGGATCGAACTGCACATGGTGTGCGAATTTTATTATAATCGGTTAAGTGGTTTAGGAGTCCATTGAGGACAAACATTGTGACACGAGATTTATATATAAATTAAGATTAATAGTTGATGCATAAGTACATTTTTTAAATTATTTCCATTTTCAACATTGCGCCTCAAAAATTGCGAGAATGGAAAGTAAAGTGTTGAATAAGATTAAAAATATTAAAATAATCATAAAAGATGAGCGATGCTATTATTTTAACATGAAGAGTTGACACGAGATTTATATATATTTATATATATATATATTAAGATATATGTCGCAGGGATAGGTATGATAAAAACAGGGATTTGATCAATTCCCTAAGCGATTTGATCAAATCACGGAAGATGTTAAAATTACAACCCGGTTTTATTATCAGAACTCGTTACGTGAAATGACAAAAATAAACTTTCTCCTATTACTGGGTGGTTTAAAAAAAAATAACCACGAACGCTAAAGCGGGAGCTCCGCTCCGCTTCGCTCCCGCCTTAGCCTTCTAACCCAACCTATCCGAGTCGGGGTGTTAACCATAATGCGGTTATTTGGGTAATTTCACGCATGCCTAATTTTTTGCTAATTTCGGTGTGATGTTGCACTTTCGGTGGAAGGTCTGCAAAGCAGTTTTTTGTTTCCTTCTAAATATCTAGAATACTAATGTGTTCTAAAACAACATCATTAATTTTTTTCATCGGAAAACCTATGATTGAAAAATAGCACCGAAATTAGCAAAAAATTAGGCATGCGTGAAAATGAGGCATGCAAACCAAAGAAACAAAAAACAGTTACAATTCAACGAAAGACTACAAAAAATAATCTGTCGATGTAGTGGTCACTCGAAGATGTGTCTTGTCTAAAATAAAGAGTTCTGGTATTTGATCAAATCGTCAATCATATTTAGGGAAATGATAAAACCGGGTTGTAATTTTAACATCTTCCGTGATTTGATCAAATGGCTTAGGGAATAGACGAAATCCCTGTTTTTATCATACCTATCCCTGCGACATATATATTGATGGAAAGTGGTGACCGAGGCCAATGGAAGTGTGCAACCCGTGCTCATTGCGACCTCCGACGCCCGATTCGCCTTCGCTCATGACTATGCGGGACGGGAGACACCCAAGGTAGTACTATTATATCTGTTCTGTGACTTATGAGCGTTTTCACACTCATTATATCCGATATCCGATATCGGTGTCGGACGCCGATAGCCGACATCCGATAACCGACACCATGTGCTGTTTGCACATATATCCGATAAGTAAATAAATAAAAAGAAAAAAGTTCGGCCCAATACGGCCATTTGCTCGAAAGCACAAACTAATTAGGAATGCTATGGATAAAAAGGAAATAACTGCTAGCAATTTTCGACCTTATCATAGATAAACCTTATTGACATGACATAGTGTCGAGTTTTTTTCTTATATTCGTGATAAGCGTCATCAATTAACGCGAAAAGACGCGTTACTAAGAAAATGTCATTAAGGTCGAAAATTACTTGCAGTCGCTGTTTTAGTCTCTTTGTGATCCGATATCGGGCCAACACAGTGGTGTTGGCTCCGATAACCGATATCGGGCCGGACGATGTGAAAGACAGATATATAGAGTCAGGCTAACGAAAGCGTGATCTGAGAAAAAACGGGAAATTCAAATAACCTTTATGTGGTATCACTGACTATATACACTACAGTAGGAGATCACGTTTTGATACTTGTAAAACATAATAAAGCCGAGATACAGATTTCCCACCTAGTTCGGCTGCAGATGCTCTCAATAATTATTGTGAATGTACCAAACAGTGTATTTTGAACCACATGTACCTATAATATTGTATTTATAATTTAATGACCTTGTGAAATAAATAAATAATATAATAATACTAATGTTGTAAATACAAAAGTATCAAAACATTATCAGTGATAGCACAAAGATTATTTGAATTTCCCGCTTTATTCTCAGGTCACGCTATCGTTAGCCAGACTCTATGTCATACATTTGACTTCCTCCCATATCAGATGTCGGGTATTGGATATCGGACAATGTGAAAACGCTTTAAGTCTTCCCGGCCCCGATCCTCCGCCACGCCTCCTTCTCGAGTATTATTTCGGAAACGAGTATTTGATTACCTATAGTTGGTGGATTTGAGATTCACCGCAGCCGTAGCACCCCGTAGTATATTATCCTCACAAACGCGTACTGCGCATATAGAGTAGGTACATTTTGTACGTCACTCTGGTCAATAAATATGAGCGGGTAACTATATATGATTACATTGTCGACAAGTGGATAGGGACAGGTACTTCTTGCCACTCGTCTCTTGGCCTTGTAATAACCTTCCATAATCGTGAAACACTTCTAGTTCTACTATCTCGCTTCTTGCCCAATGAGATAGGTTATGTTGGACTCGAACCGACTTAAGCGTACTCCGTCTGTGGGTCGTAGGTTGTCAGAAACAAATCTCTCGCACTCCGCCCGACTCAGGGCCATCTCTTTTGAGCTGGCCTTCTTGTGACCACGTTGGTATATCACAACGGTTCGGTGCCTCTTTCCTTAGCGGGGCAAATAAGATCTGGAACTCCTTGCCAGCTCATGTGTTTCCTTCTTCTACTGTCCCGGGTCCTTTATGCGGGGCGTCAATAAGCATTTAATGAGGCCGTCAAGCTGAGTGCCACAATATTAAAAAATCATTTTGAATCTTATTTAAGGAAGAAAAAGATCATAGTTATTTTAAGGCGAAGGAGGGCGAGGGACAGCGGTGCCGCGTGGCCTCGCGCGCCCGCGTTTACCTTCTCACAAAATTAATTTATTTTGCTTAGACCCGCGGAACAGAAAAAAGTTTTTTCTGTTCTATGCATAGACCATTAAATCTGAACTTAGAAAACGTCAATATAAAAGAACTATTAAAGACTAGACTAGGCAAATGGACCACCGTATTGAAACGCGGCCCCGAAATGAGAAGGCTCCGGAACGAAAGTCAGCGGGCATTTTTTTGGGCAATCGTTTCTAGCAACAAACTCTGGCGAACGCCGGCCGCTACCGGTGCTAATTGGGATGTGAACTGTACTCAAATAAGTATATTCCGTAACTATTACAGATATCAAAAAACTTTAAACTGATATCGAAAGTACGTTACCTAATGAGTAAAATGACATCAATAACTTTTTTTAAATCAAACGAGATGTATCTAACATTTTGACATTAAACACTCCCATACATTTAATATGAGATTAGTAGAAAGGTTTTAGGTACGTACACCAGGACTTCTCTATCTGGGTACTCTCTTCTGTAGGCGATAATGGCCGCTCTTTTGTTACAATCATATTTGTAGTAAATTTTTAGCATATCTCTCTTTTCTCTTTTGAAATATGCCATTTTGCAATCAGTAAATGAAACAATCACGATTATTAACGCAAATTAAAAAAAATACAACGATAAATTGGCGGGAACAACAACCCGAGATAAAAGTTTTGAATTTAGAACGAACACCAAAGAGTATCTTTTTTTTGTGGTGTGTTGCTTTTCAGTTAGCTCAAATTACTTAATGCGATATTGAAACACGGTTTATTACTAATTTGAAGTGATAAGAAAATATATGATTTTAGATTGACATGGTCATTTACATTAAAATTAAAATTATATCCGTGATCATGGCACTTGTAACAGTGCCGAAATATCGGATTCTCCAAAAAGATAATAAACATGGTTAATATCCCGGATATCATTTTAATTTTAATGATAAGATAATTAATTTACACGTGTATCTACTTGAAAATCATCATTGTCTTATTATACGTAATCATAACATATGATTAAGGTAAAATGGGTACTAGATCACTTAAAATAAGGAAACTAAAACCTTTCTACTAATCTCATACTAAATGTATGGGAGTGTTTAATGTCGAAATATTAGATACCTCTCGTTAGATTTTTAAAAAGTTATTGATGTCATTTTACTCATTAGGTAACGTACTTTCGATATCAGTTTAAAGTTTTTTGATATCTGTAATAGTTACGGAATAATCGCCTGGACACACTTAACGATTACACCCTGTATAATTTTACCACGAAAAGGTAATTTCTGTAATAAAAAACACAGTATTTTCTTTAATAAACAAGGGATTAATTCGTAGAATATACTGCTTCCGGGCTGTTGGGCCGTGGTATATGTGAAACTTGCGTTCCAGACGTTTCGTCGATCACTGCGATCGACATCTTCAGTGGCGCAGATCCGGGCGACGACGAGTTCGGAGACCTTGCCTCGTCGGCGGCCTCGAAGATGTCGACCGCAGTGATCGACGAAACGTCTGGAACGCAAGTTTCACATGGCCAAACAACCCAGAAGTAGTATATTCTACATACAACGCCGGCCGTGAAAGCCTGAAGACTTGTGTAAGGGATATTTTTTTTATTGAATAAAATGTAATCAAATATCTTCACTGAAAACACTTGTAACACATTATTTATTAAATTCCTGACCGGTTTCGCCTTACGGGCATTATCAAAGGTTGATACATGTTTTTTGGGTATCAATCAACAGTTTAAGCAGTTTGTTATTAAATATTTCACCCTTAAGTCATGAGAGAATGAACACCAATCAAAATGCGTGCTACAGTGGGAATCGGCCCTGAGACTTTTCTTTTGCCTTGCACCCCGGCTGACCGATAAAATTTATCTGATAATACCTACCTAATTGTAAGTATATTTTTATTGTATTTTATCGCCAGTTTAGATATTGTGATTTCCTGTCGTGATTAAATATGTACTGCAAAAGGATTATTGATTTTGTTTATCTGCTAGCTGATGCCCGCGGTTGCTCGCGACGATGTTGGTTTTCGTAATTTGATCAAAAATAGCGTAAGCTCTATCAACTCTCACCTACAATACTGATAAAAATAATGGTCTTTTTTCCGTTTTGACAGATTTATTTTCGCCAGATTTTGGTTACGTCGGAATTTCATTTGGGCAGATTTTTGTTCTGACAGCGTGTCACTTTGTTTTGAGATAACAAAGTGACACGCTGTCAGAACAAAAATCTACGTACAATAGACCACGCCTTTATCCCTGGAAGGTTAATTAAGACCCACATTTAGCCATGCGTTGTATTTTTTTATACCACTTAGGTGGCAGACAAGCATACGGCCCACCTGATGGAAAGTGGTTACCGTGGCCTATGGACGTGTGCAACACCGGGGGCGTCACACTCGCACTGCCGACCCTGTTAGAACAGAGAGTTTCTGTGCCGTCAGTGTAGAACACAAAGCAGGACAAGCCCTAGGTCTTCCCACTAACAGCACAAAAACTCTCTAGTGAGCTCTGGCTACCCTACTCACCGCTGGGAACACAACACCAGGTTCTTATGACCGCGGTATTCTGTAAGGCGGAGGTATTTCCCCAGTCGGACTGCTCAATTGGACGGAAATACCGTCATGTTCTACCTCCTACCGAAAGTATTCGGTCCCACGTAAGGGTGAGCCCGTTCTGGTTTTCCGGGCACTATTGTTTTACCCGTAACGAATGCACCACATATTCGTAGGTATGGCAACCGGGACCGACAGCTAACCATATTCTCCGAGGCATGGAAACACCCAGACCAAGGCAAATATATTTTCATGCATACAAATATTTGCATTGAAATGGAATCGTAGCCGCGCCCCTTGCGTAGCAGTGGCGGTCATTACCGCTACGCCACATAGCCTGAATGAATATTATGAGACCAAATTATATTAAAAATAAAACAAAACATTTAATTTCAACTTCTATTTCTCAATTACAGATGATGACATGACATTTAAAAAAAGAAAGAAAAATAAAAGATGATGCCCCCCACACGACGACGTCGCGAATCGATTACAATAGGAAAAATTATTCGGTCTAGGCGGGGTTTGAACCCGCGATCTTTGTCTTACAGGGGCAATGCTACGACGTCGCGAATACAGTAATAAATATACAAAGCCTTACTCTCTCTCTCTCTCTATCTTCACTAACTTATGTCTCCCTCTCAACCCTTTTTTTTAAAGCACACGTCAATTCTACTTCACCTCGCCTGACGGTAACCTAAATGCCAAGTCTCTGCAGACAATGTTAACAATGATGGCACTGAAGCTAGACGGCCTCATCAGATGCTTTTTCTCGCCCCGCTTAAAGGACCCGGGACTGTAGGAAGAAGGAAACACGTGAGCTGGCAAGGAGTTCCAGGTCTTAATGGTGCGGTAAAGTAACCGCTTGGTTCTTGATGGAATATTATGAGGGTGACATTGAAGCCTTTCGTTCGCTTCTATGTCACCCGCACCCCGGTCTCGTCATAGTGCCAGGAGGGCAATATAATAAATATGAGAAGTGGACACTGCGCGCCTCGACATGGATGGATGTAGCTATAAGAATTATACTATATTATCTATGATATAGGTAGGTTAAAAGGCTAAGGCGGGAGCCGAGCACCCGCATAAGCCGTCGTGGTTATTTTTTTAATACCTAGCTATATTCATACCTGCCCATTCGCTAGCCGACGTTTGATGGAATAGAATGACGAATGTATGGGATTTGACGTATTTGACATGCGTTAACGACTGTCATATACGTCAAATCCCATTTATTCGTCATTCTATTTCACCAAACGCCGGCTAGCGAATTGCCACTTGTCTAGAACGGCTGAACCGTAGTTGAGTCGTCATGAACCTGAGTCTGATCAATGAGCAGTTTTCCAGTAGGTAGGCATTATAATCAATTGGTTTTTAAAATCATCATGAGATGGCGCTAGCATAGCTTTTAGTACTGAACTTGAACATTAACTGACCGAATGTCTTAATTTGATTGATTGCTGTTTCTGAAGCGTTAAAGTTTGTATGTAACATAGTTACCTCAAAAAGTTGATACCTACATAATTTTAGTTAATAATACATACCTGGATGACCGAGATTCACTCGGTATTTTTTTTGTGACAACGCCATCTGTTCGAACCTTTAGTGTTGTTGTGTCGTTAAAGCAGTTAGTTGCTCACATCGCCAATAGATGTCAGGAAGAGTCTTATTTCTTTTTATTTTTTTTTAAATTAAATGACATGACATGATTCCACAAGATATTACACAACGAAATCAATGGATTACGGCTTTAACAATGGATGTGGACAAGGCTGGTCGTCAGTTGAAAAAGTACCTACCGAAAGTCTTACCAAAAGTGCCGGCTGCGCTATCTAGAGCGTCTTTAGGAAAGCTATAAATACCTACTAGAAAACTGCTCATTAAACTCATATTTTTCATAATGCCCGGGCCATTATACATATTATTATTCTCCAATGGGGATGCCGACTGCGCTTTTATCCCTACAGAGGGCGTAATGGCCAATGTTAGCTTAGCTATCTTCTACATAGATTGAATTGTTTGTTTCATCAAATCAATGTGTGTTATTGTCACAGAACGATGGTAGTACTATTAATTATTCTGTGACGATGGTTAATGTCGTTTGGTCATATGCTGCTGCCATCTACAATTAGTTTTGCGTCGGCATCCCCATTTATTGGTCCAAACCAGTTCAGACACGTGACATGAAGATTCGTCCACATTTAGCCTCAAGGAAATAACTATTGTAAATTGACGTCTTCTAAATGCCGCAGTGAAGTTTGTTGCGACTTTTCTTCTCCACCAGCGCCTTGGAAGCTGTCGTAAATATAATTATTATTGACGTCCATAAGAAACAACCATGTCCTTCTAAATTTTTTGACGCCGAAAAAATGTGTCATCTTTAAAATTAAACAGTAAAACTTTTTACATAGTTTTTTTTTTCACACAACCCTATCTAGACCCATTGTAAGCATAGCTTAACTAGCTTGTGTTATGGAATCTAGAATGCGGATAAACATAATTACTTTTTTTTTTTAAATACGTACATATATTATTATACATAGAAACACCCAGACCAATGCAAATATACATATTCATGCATACAAATATTTGCATTGAGCGGGGATCGAACCCGCGCCTCCTGCGTAGCGGCCGCGTTCACTACCGCTACGCCACAGAGGCTGTCAGACCTCTCTTCTTCATCCTAATGTTAATCTCGGTCGCATATGGAGCTTTCACCTCGGAGTCTGGGGTCCGCTTTTTGCCTCTTTATTCATAGGACTAAACAGTTCTTCACTCATGATTCCATGGTAAAAAAAAAGACGGGTTGCACTCCGGGAGTGCCGGCAGAAGTGAAAACTATTGTTTCTTTCTTTTTTCGTTATATACAGAGAAAGATAAAAAGAACATACCATACCATACCGTACCTATAATATAGCGCCAATCATAGAACCTATTACTAATTTTTTGCAAGAAGAAATTAATAAATAACAAAAAGAATAAATAATCACAGTGTCATAAGCCCAGGTTCGAACCCGGCACTATCTGAAACCATAAGGACTTACAGTCGAAGCGTTTACCACTACGCCACGAAGCTTCATAACGCACCTAACAAAATAAACAATCTGTAGCTGTTGTAATGTTGTATGACGACATTCGTCGGTTACGGTTCAAAGGTCAAGTAATCCTGGCGCGAGTTTAACACTTTTTACCCATCCAACGCCGCTAAAGAAGTTTTCACTTCAAAAAAAGATTTCTGATCATGAAATATTCAGTTTGTAAAAAGAGATCGATTAAGATAGGAAAAATTAACCGATTGAGGCGGGATTCGAACCCCGATCTTTTCCTTACAGGAGGAATGCTCTGACCATTGAGAAGAAACGAAGGTGTTTTCGTCCAATTGAGCAGTCCGACTGGGGAAGTACCTCCGCCCTACATAATACCGCGGCCATAATAACCTCGTGTTGTGTTCCCGACGGTGGGTAGGGTAGCCAGAGCTCACTGGAGAGTTCAACGGCTTGTCCTGCTTTGTCTCTTCTACACTGACGACACAGAAACTATGTTTATAGGGTAGGCAGCACGAGTATGACACCCCTGGTGTTGCACACGTCCATAGGCCACGGTAACCACTTTCCATCAGGTGGACCATACGCTTGACCTACCACCTTAGGGGTATTAAATAAAAATCACGCCTGAAACTATCTAAATTCTCGTATACATCAGACTTCAGGCAATTGTGGGGCCATCTATCGACACTCGTACGAACTATCAGAAATAAAAAATGATGATTAAAATAATTTTCATAACATTGAATTTTGATTACCCCACCCAAACAATTGAATGAAATTTTAAAGCATTTATTACCCTATTCAAATAGGCCGGACATAGGCCTCTCCCAATGTACGCCATTTCGTAATAATCATCCCGCCTTCCGCATCCGATTAGTCGAAGTTATTTTTTAAAAATATTTTATTTCAAAAGCTTTGTAACTTTTTTACTACTTATTATTTTTAAACTACGATAAAGTTACTACTACGGAGAAAAGAAAAAATTAAACTAAAAAAATAAACAATGCCAATTTTTTTATTTTTCATTTTTGTTTCAGAAACTCAAAATAACGAGTTAGTCGCGTGGAAATATATTAAAATTATTTCTTTTTTATAGATTTTACATTAACTACGCTATATAATACTTACAAATTATTAATAAATGTACTTAAAAAAAGAAAAACTTCGGTGGATATTTTTTTTTTTTACTTTTTCTCTCATATAAAAAGCTTACATTCACACTATGTGACTTGCATAGATTTTATTTAAAAAAAAATATTCAGGCGACAACTGCGGAGCAACTGTTGCGCAACTATAAGGCAACAGTAATGATATGAATTTTGGTTCATTCGAGTTTGCGAGATATATGTATACTACATTTGGAGGTGAACAATCTTGTATCGATTTTTTATACAAACACATATTAAACTATTAAACTAAGTTAACTCACTAACTATTGGTTCAATTTCGAAATAGAAAACTATAAATAAACAGACATATTAACATTCTTTACGTAAAGTTAAGTACCAAACTAAATGGAGTATATACACAACTTTTTATAAAAAAGATACTAAAACTATTCATTTTTGACCAACCAACCTTTTGTCGACGCTCCGCAGTTGGAACCCAAACAAAAAAAAACTTATAGTCTAGTAAAAATATGGAATATTTTTTTTGAACTTTTTTTTAAGTTTTTAGATAATCACAGTTAAGGGTTAAGCTGACTTAATGGACAATGTTTTTTCATATTCATAAAAAAAAAAACAATTCTTTTGAAGCAATTAGTGTAATTTCACTACAAAATTTAATTATCTACTAATTATTCTTTTAACAACAATATTATGCCAGAGAAAACATTATCCATATTGCAATAACCTCCTCCTTTTTCGGAGTCAGTTAAATAGAAATAAAAAAGAAAACACCATTCACTTAAAACAGTTTTCCAAATAATTTTTTTATTACCTCAAATGTCAAGATTTTTTTCATTTAAATTTTTCAAATTGCACCATTTTTTTGCTTTTTTTGTTTGTTACTTACTGCTGTTTATAACATACTAATTGTAACTTAAAATCGAAACATACATTACAAGATATGCGCGAGTGTGTGGCAACTGTTGACCGACTGTTGGCCGATAGTTTGCCGACAGTGATTTATTTTTAAAGAATATTAGCAACCGAAATTACTAATATTCTCTCCAGCTAAATTAAATTTGTTAGGAGTGGGTTCATTTAACGTGGCCAGAACTTTTTTATAACATTTTTAGTTTTTACGAAGCTAGAATTGCAATCGGTCTCAGTCCATCCAACAATTGCCATACATTCGTACGCACACATTCAACACACACACACACACACAACAATGATCTCATACATTTTGATACATTCAAAACCAGGATCACGATATCTCGAGATTATTCTTAATAATCTAAAATTATTTCTAACACATTCGCTTTACGACTGAAATTCATAAAGTAATCTAATAAGAATATCTATTATAAGAATCCATTCGAGATACATAATATAGAGGGTAGACTTAAAGAGCATCATCTCATATGGGAGAAAAGTTGAAAAATTATTAAAGTAAAAAAAAATATTCTGATGGTCATTTTGAAGACTCTTAAATGAATATTATAATAGGTCATCACATATGAAATTGCTGTTTTATTGAAGAAATTTCAGGAAACCCAATTTGCAGTACTAACATTTTGCATTTTTTTTTTTTTAGGAATGACAAATCCAAAATTTATAATTTCTTTTTTGTGTATGAATGAGACAACATTAAGCTAACAGCAACTTTTATTACATTTTTGAAAAGTGACAGCTATATAAAAGTAATACGAAATTTATTATCAAAATGGATAGCATTTAGGAAGTACAGTTTTTGAAGATCGAATTTAATTTATCAAGCGGCCAATGAAAACAAAATTTAATACAGAGTTGTAAAATCTTGAAATCCACTTTCAAGCAAAGTATAAATAATGGAAATAGCTATTAATTTACAAGAATAACGAACTCGTGAATCTGTAAGAAAATTTCGGCCATTTCATATGTAACGACCTAATTATGTGCACTATTAAAATTAGTGATTAGATTTTTTTTATAAATTTCCGTCGTTTAAAAAAACCTCTTTTGTAATATACAATTTAAAAATATATGTATATAAAAAATTGTAGCATCTGTTTGTATGAAAATATAAACTTTAAGTATAGTAAATGCAGAAAGCAGACACGGTAACTATGAAAAAAAAATTGTATGTTTGCTGCGGCAATTCTCCAAAACGGCTGGACCGATTGGGGAAAAAACTGTATATTACAATAGGGTCCTTATTCTACATATATTCTAACACAGAATTGGGCTCATACCGCAAGAACCAATTAATAACACTTAGATTTTTATTTCAATACAACCATATTTTCAACATATTGAGAGGAATAAAGTCACCCGCCGACTCGTGCGTGTATCATAGCGGGTGCCTGCTGAGAAACGATTTCAAGTTATTCCGTTAATTTTTACTGAAATCGCTTTAACAATAATTATATATAAAATATGTGTGACCGCAGAAGAAACCGTCTATGATTTGAAACACTTCGATTTTATGCCCGGTACACATTATCCCAGTAGCATTCCAGTTCATCGAGGGAATCCAGTGCTGGAATGCTAATGGAATAATGTGAACCCTCACTGGAATGTGCCCATTCCAGTAAGTGATTCCAGCCCAGTGGATTGTTCAAGCACGTTTAAAACACTGGAATTATGTGAACACTACAATCCATTCCAGCACTAGACTGGATTGATTCACTGGATTACTGGAGTGGATTGATTAGCTGAATTACTTACTGGACTGAACCGGGCATTCAGAAAGTTCTTTATCGTACATAATAGTATCTTTATAGAGAAGTTAAAACCGCTTATGTTAATAAAATGCATTGACGGCAACAGGCTTGATTTAACGTGAGATCAAACATCATATTTGACGAAATGTGGGTTACACTTCTGATTAGCCCTTGGAGGATTTACAGGCGTAAATATATGTATGTATAAAATAACACAATTTTGGTTTTAACTGCATTATAAAGATATTATACGATAAAAAGAAATTCTTTACAATATACGTGGCATAAGTTATATTTTCTTTTTAAATTGTTTATAGTTAATAAAATTACAATAGACATTACAAATACTGAGCTGCATTTTTTACTAAAAACAAAAAAAGAAACAGATTTAAATTTTTGTTCAAAGAATTAATTAAAACAGTAGTGGAAGTTTTGAAATTTTGAATTGAAAACAAGAAATCGCTTTGAGCTGACCAAAAAACATTAAACTCGCATTATAGTCATCTCCGTTACGTCACATCACGTCACGTTACGTCACGACATACGCTGTTTATTTTTTTAATTACACTTAGTTTTCACTTCTCTCGAGAATCCTCATGGTATTTTTTGTTCTAATTTATCTATAGCTATAGTTTATAGACAGTTGATGGTCGATTTCGTAGGCGACTAAGGGATAAGGTTGTCCACCGTTGTACCCGCATCACGAGAATATGCTTACCCGCTATTACGGGAGACTGAAAATCACAGTTGGCGAAATGTGGGTGTAAGTACACCTTTGCCTACCCCTTCGGGGATTTACAGGCCTGTGTGTATCATGGTCGATTATTGGTTCTAGCGGCGAAGTGATTCTTAGTTATCGCAGTATACTGGCAGTACAGGACTTCGAGGCCAATCCGATGTCTCCTCATTCTCGCTGCTCACACTTCCCGATCTGTTGATAAAGAATTGTATTAAGTAACAATTATGAACGTCAAAAAGTAATACGTATGAAAGACGAAAGTAACATGTATAAACGTTAAAAGCAACAAGTATGAACGTCTAAAATAACACACATTAAGACCAAAAGTAAAAAGTATAAACATTCAAAGTAACAAATATGAACGACTAAAGTAACACTTATGAACGATAAAAGAAACAGGAACGAACTACAAAGTAAAAAGCATGAACTACAAAAGTAACAAATATGAACGACTAAAGTAACAAGTATGAACGACAAAAGTAACAAGCATGAACGACAAAAGTAACAAGCATGAACGACAAAAGTAACAAGTATGAACGACAAAAGTAACAAATATGATAGGGCTGATCTCCATTCGTCAGTAAACATATAGCCCAAGACAAAGTGCCCGCTAGACGCCAATAAGCTCGCCGAAAATCATAGTCAGTGACAATCCGCCTACCACTTCGTGGATTTACAGTTTTATATGTATGTATTGTATTACCTGTTCCTGGCTGGCGTGACGTCGACTTGGAAATGCTGTTCTTCTATAGTCGGTAGTAATGACGTCAAACGGTCTGTAGGGCGAAGTACCTGCAATAGAACAAAACATATAAAATAATCAACGATCTAATTTCTTTGGCGTTGTTGAAATTATGGCGACAATTGGTTATTTGATTGACTCGTCAAATTAGTTACTTTTTACTAAATGTCAAAACGGTAAGTTATTAGGAAAATTGTATGTAAAATTTATTTGTGACGTCATAATATTTAATAGTCAATTCATTTACTATTAAAGGTCGGGTGGATGATTAAAAATAAATAAGAACGATAAAATTAAAGCCGAAGCAACTGTTTTCACTCTTTTACTTTTCTTAATTTAATAAGTGCTGCTAAATAATTTATTTTAACTACAGGAAAATACCCAATTATTGGCATAGCACGGTAGTGTAGATTTAGCTTTATAGACAACCTGCGGAACGTACAGAAATGCCTTCAGAAAATTACTTCCAAGGAGGTAGGACACGACGGCATTTCCGTCCAATTGAGCAGTCCGACTGGAGAAGTACCTCCGCCTTACAGAATACTTCGTGTTGTGTTCCCGGCGGTGAGTAGGGTAGCCAGAGCTCACTGGAGAGTTTTTGTGCCGTCAGTGGTAAGATCAAACGCTTGTCGTGCTTTGTCTTCTACACTGACGACGCAGAAACTCTCTGTTCTAATAGGGTCGGCAGCACGAGTGTGACGCTCCCGGTGTTGCACACGTCCATAGGCCGCGGTGACCACTTTCCAACAGGTGGACCGTATGCTTGTCTGCCACCTAGGTGGTAAAAAAAAGACATTTCCACGATTATTGTGGGGGGGGGGGGGGGGTTTTGCCAGTTATGAGGTGTAGGTAGGTACTTTGAGCGTCCGTTCCGACAGTCTCCACACAAGGCGCTGCCGCTGGTCCCTCCGCGCCTCGCACCGTTCGTATCTGGACACCACGTGACGCACGCGAGCTCGACACGCGGCCAGCGAGGAGTCACACATCTGTACAACAACATAATTGCGTTAATCATTGTATTTATACATCATATACTAAAATGTACACATTAAGAAACATAACTTTATGACGGTCTTTACGCACAGAAAAAATAAATTTCAAAAAATGAAATGTTTTCTTAAACATGCTTGGAAATGTGATCATTATTTTGACAACCTTCTTCGAGATAAATCGAAATTGCTGTACATGCGAGCAGCGGCCGGTAAAAGTTGTATGAAAATCCATATCTGTCGTGTTTTAGCGGCCAAATAAATTACTATGGAAACTCATATCTGTCGTGTACTTTAAAAATGGAACCATCTTTTGCTCCGAACCATGGCGACCAAGGGGGTAAGGCGTTATTAAAATACAGAACTGGCTTGCAAATAGAAAGCTGTTTATTAAGAAAAATAAAAAACAAATGAACATTTTGAAAAGTAGGTAACTAAAAAGTTCTGCCTAGATACTACTTAGTTTTTATTTCCATGCATTCTTTGAGAAAAGCACTATACAAGCCTTGGCCACAACTGAGCGTTGCCTGACTCCGTAATGCGTGTCGGCCCGCATACATCACGATCGTCCGGCAACACTAGACTTGGCGGCCGTGGAAGTAATGTACTATAAATTAGGGTGGCGCCACATGAGCATCAAATCAAATCAATAACCGTACAACCGACAGTTTGCGAAATAAAATTACTCTAAATGCACGTTTCCTTCAAGGTTATATTTACTACAATCTTTGTACATATGACATACATTGTGTTTTCGTTTTGCAGTGTACTTTAGGCTAATTTTGTGTTAAAGACATACGACCAATCAAAAAAATTGTTTACTAGCAGTGCAACGTATTATTATCTGGTTGTATGTGTGAGTTTGGCAACATTGGTTCCGCTATAAAATCTGTCCTATCACACTTCTAATAGTTTTTCTGTTCTGTGGTAGAAGGTCTTTGAAATGTTATTTAGCGCATACAGCTGGACACATTTTCAACTTTTCACCCATATGAGATTGTCCTCCTTCCACTATAGTCTCCACGGTAACCTAATTTAAAATATGACAGTAATTTCTCTACTTACATGGCAATGGATCTGCAACTGTCTAGCGAAATCGTACAAATAGTACGCATGTTCGCTCTCGACGCCGTTAGAAGCAGCCCATTCGGACAGCTGTTGCTCTGTGAAATTATTAAATACATGTTTTATACTCGAGAATGATGGCACTTGGTGGAATCTACTACACATATTAAATAATAATAGCACTTTGTCCTTTTGCACAGTTTATTTTTTTATTTAACCTGACCGGTTTCACCTCACGGCATTATCAAAGGTTAATAAATTTCAAATCAAATCAATTGTTTATTTGTTTCGAATATGGTTACAGAGATATCTTAAAACTAGTAGGTACAGCTTCTGCTCCATAGTGCGTGCAAATATTAAGTTAACAAATCATTAAATAGTGTCAATTTTATTTATTACATGCAAGTCAATGTTATCAAATCAAATCAAATCAATTGTTTATTAGCTTCGAATATGGTTAGAGATATCTTAGAACTAGTAATTACAGCATATTCTGCTCCATAGAGCGTGCAAATATTAAATTAATAAATAATTAACTAGTGTCCATTTCTATTCATTCCATGCAAGTCAATGTTATGATCGTTATTAATAATGTCTATAAAATATATTTGTAATGTCATAAATCTAATAGGTATTTAATTTATTATTTTCGGTATTTTGTCATCTAGATGTTCTCTGACGCTGTAATACATTTGGCTCATTAAGAAGGAAAAAT
Source organism: Eilema caniola (assembly GCA_949126895.1). Lineage (NCBI taxonomy): Eukaryota > Metazoa > Arthropoda > Insecta > Lepidoptera > Erebidae > Eilema > Eilema caniola. Next base: position 4,775,794 of record OX421487.1, read on the forward strand.
TTGAATAGATTACGGCGAGGTCTGGTAGCTTAGTGGTCAAAGCATTGCCCTTGTAAGGCAAAGGTCGCGGGTTCAAAACCCGCTTAGACCGATTCATTTTTTTTTCTATTTAAATCGATTTACTTTAATATCTCCGTGGCGTGGCGGTAGTGAACGCGGCCGCCACACAGAAGGCGCGGGTTCGATCCCCGCTCATTGCAAATATTTGTATGCATGAATATGGGTATTTCTATGTATAATACGTATGCGTTTGAAAAAAAATGTATCTAAGTATGTATATCCGCATTCTAGATTCCATAACACAAGCTAGTTAAGCTATGCTTATCATGGATCTAGATAGCGTTGTGTGAAATGTTGTGGAATATTTATTTATTTATTTATTATCTTATTTGAATGTAGGTACTCACCAAGTTTATGGTAGAGCAACACTAGCGTGAGCTCGCTGGTTCGCGCGTTGACACACGCGGCGTCACACGACACGATCTCTAGAAGATGGATCAACTCTTGCTCCTGCGAACAAAAAGCGATGTATAACATACAGATTCTAGTTACTTCACGGTATTATAGCAGTCTTGGACTCTATGACTTTAATAGATAGATACGTTTTTATTGTCATCATATTATCATCATATCAGCCACACACAGTCCACTGCTGAACATAGGCCTCTCCTATGGACCTCCAGAATGACCGATCTAAAGCAGCCCGCATGCAGCGCTTCCCGGCGACCTTGATGAGGTCGTCCTTCCACCTGGCCGTTGGGCGTCCTACACTACGTTTGCCCGTACGCGGTCGCCATTCCAGAACTGTTTTGCTCCATCAGCCATCTGTTCTGCGCGCTATGTGTCCAGCCCACTGCCACTTCAACGAGCTAATCCGCTGGGCTACGTCAGTTACTTTTGTTCTCCTACGGATATCATCATTTCTGACGCGATCACGTAGGGAAATACCGAGCATAGCCCTCACCATAGCTATTGTACACCAATAAATTTACATTAGGACAAGTAAGTAGCATGTATACAGTTTAATGTACGAGAAATTCCTCCCAGTTATAAGGCCGCCCCTTATAGCTGGGAGCGATTTCTTCCAGGGAACTTTGATCTGTATCAGATGAATAAAACAACAATTTCTTCCACAACGGTAGTTTATTTCTTCAGTTATATCTCTTCATTCTTATTAGTATTATTCGACTACCCGCGGTAGCCTAGTGGTATGGGTAATGGACTGCTGAGACGAGGTCTCGGGTTCGATCCCAGGTTTTCCGTGGCACACACCATTGACTTTTCGATGCTTTTCGAAGTTATGTGTGTATTTATCGCAGGTTTATAAGTGCCCAGTTAATGGCAATAGGCTTGCCACCTATTTACATTGGGACCTAAACATAAACCGGCGAAATATGGGTGCTAGCACCTCTGGCTACCCCTTCGGGGATAAAGGCGTGAGTTTATGTTATTTTATGCTAAATCGCCGACGCTGGCATAGGCGTACTGAAAGTACAAGATTTTGTCAATAGCCCGCAGTGCGGCTTAAGGAGCAATCAGTTTTTCCTAATTTCTACTAAAATTCCTTAGCCTGAGTTCCTTATCCTAAAACTCAAATCAGCAGACTTTTTACACATTTTAGAACTTCTTTTCAAGTGGCGTATCGTAGTGGGAGTGCTATCGACTACTAAATGAGGTAGCGCAAGTTCGATAATCGCTCAGTGCAAATATTTGTATGCATGAATATGTCTATGCATTGGTCCGAGTGTTTCCGTGCCTCGGAGAAAACGTTAAGCCGTTGCCCTCGGTTGCCATACAAACGTCTATGGCAGTCGTTACGGGTAATTAGAGCCCTCAAAAGTCCCTTACAAGTCTAAGTACAGAACTTCGAAATCGCCTACCCCTCCCCTCCGGTGCCAGACCGTGAGGTTATGTTGGATTCGAACCGACTAAACTGCACGCCGTCTGTGGGTCGTTGTGCTAGGCCGAAGGTGAGGTTGTCTCGCTACATATCCCTCGCACCCCGGCTGACCCAGGGCCATCGTTCTGGCCCTCCTCGAGGGGGGACAACGTGGTCCCCGACTCGGCCCCGGTATTGGGGGGGCGGGGTATCGTCCTGCGATGCGCGCCACCGCCGCGGTGGAGGTCAGTTGGCAGTCGCTTCACTGATAATAGTACAGCCGCATCACAGATTGGGAAGCCGACGCCGATTGAGTTGGGAGAATGACGATGAGAACTGTGTGTACACAGTATACAGTTAATGTAAAAATGTATGTATGTATTTATGATGTAGGTAGATTACGACGATGTCAGCTATCCCGATCTCACAGAGGAGCAACTAGATAAACTTGAGCGGCTTCAAAATTTTTGCATAAGATTCATATTTGGTCTACGCAAGTATGATCACGTTTAAGATTTTCGTTAACAACTAAAGTGGCTCCCAATTCGGCTTCGCAGGAATGCTCATATTCTAACATTGTTATACAATGTATTGTTTAATCCCACCACTCCCTCTTATCTCAAAGAACGATTCCAGTTCCTTTATGACACACATACAAAGTGCCTGAGGTCATCCGAGAATTTGAGACTGAAAATGCCAATGCATTCCACTGACTTTGTAGACAAGTCATTCACTGTCAAGGCTGTGTGCGCTTATAGAATGCACTGCCATTGAACATCAGGCGGGCAAAAACCGTTAATAATTTTAAAAGACTGGTAAAGGACCACTATTTGGCATCATGTACACTTTGATAGCTCACTATTTATATGCTCACTTATTACTATCTCTTCATACTAGTATGTACCTACTATCTTTTAAACATCTATTTATGGGCTATAGTTGTATAATGTACGATGTATGACGGATGTATGTATGTATGTGTTACTCACAGAGCTCAGCCCGGGCAGCTCCACGCCCAGCTGCGCCGCGTGCAGCAGCAGCAAGTGCCTCCAGGCGCGGAGCCAGTCCAGCGCCGTCACGGTGCAGCCGCCCACCAGCGCCAGCTTGTCGACGATGACGCGAGACATGCGGGTGACGTCACCCGCCGTGCACGCCGACTGGGAGATGGACACTGGAACAGAAGCGTATTTTTGTTATTATAAAGCTTCATATTTACATAGGAGACACTAGCCCTCCGGCTGCGCGGATGTCGAATAAAGTTAACGATACGACAACAGCCGACATAACATAACATAAACTCACGCCTTTATCCCTGAAGGGGTAGGCAGAGGTGCTAGCACCCAAATTTCGCCAAATTTAGGTCCCAATGTAATAGGTGGCGAACCTATTGCCATTAACTGAGCAATTATAAACCTGCGATAAATACACACATAACTTTGAAAAGCATCGAAAAGTCATTGGTGTGTGCCATGGAAAACCTGGGATCGAACCCGTGATCTCGTCTCAGCAGTCCATTGGCTACCGCGGTTTTTTTTTATGTAGACGGCAGGCGCGGCTGGTTGGTTCTACATGCCCGAACCACATTAGCATACCCAAGCATTTATTCGTCAGTAACAAGTCACTACCAAAGAAATATAGTACCATACGCAGTGTTCACCTGCAAGTCCCGCGTGGCGACTTTTTCACTGTAAATAAATACTCACGAGAGATAGGAAATACCTTTATTTTTCATATTTAATTTTTGTTCTACAGTTGGAAATAGCACAATATGGGCATATTCACGATATTTTAACGATGTTATCACAAGCTAGTGTTAACAGTACTGAGTAAGCGTTCGAAAGTTCCTGTCTCATAGGACAGGAATTGTCTAAAAAGTTGCCACGTGTTTCTCAATCACATTGCCGTTCCATCCTAATATATTTCTGTGGTGACTAAATTCCACTCCCTCTGTTGTTGTCTTGAGCAAAATGCTCTATAGCGATGTTCACACGTCACGCAAGTCACGTGACATGGACGCATTTTCATTTCATTTATCATTAGTTATCACTACGTAAAAGTCACTACAGGCGACTCACCGAGCTCCTCAACGGAGATGCTCTTCTTGGTGTTCGTGTCGTGAGCAAACTGCTCAATGGCAATGTTCATACAAGACACGGTGATGCAAGTCACGTGACATGGACGCATTTTCATTTCATTTATCATTAGTTATCACTACGTAAAAGTCACTACAGGCGACTCACCGAGCTCCTCAACGGAGATGCTCTTCTTGGTGTTCGTGTCGTGAGCAAACTGCTCAATGGCAATGTTCATACAAGACACGGTGATGCAAGGCACGTGACATGGACGCACTTTCATTTTCGTCAGGAACCTGGAAACGAAACAAAAAATATATTTTTAACGGATTCTATAGAGATTTATTTGGTATTAGTTTATTATTTACAACTTAATAGCTCGCGGCCACATGCGTTTACTGTCCGGTAAACGATCAATAGCTTATGCTATCTAGGCGTGGTTGCTACTTTAATGGGTAAACGCTTCGGAGCGGTATCCGTGGTATATTCTGCACAATAAAAAAAAGGCGGGGTTTAACCCGCAATGTTTAAAAACGATTTTAAAATTATTATTTATTGGTTCCGACAGTTCCTTTTTCGAACTTATGTTCATTAGTGTTCTTCCCTCTCCTAGCTAGATCATACAATGGACCCACGGTGTGAATGTGCAGCTACACCGCAGACACTGTCCCACCTACTGACTTTTGACCCTAGCCCAAACACGTGTACATAGAAAGAACTAATGAGAGCCTTTCAAGAATGTTATCGGGGTGGCTGCACACTGGGCAAACAAAATATGACACGGCGCACCTCCAGATCCTTCATTTTTCTTCGAAGAGCCAATCAAACTTCTGTTCATTGATGTTCTTCCCTCTCCTAGCTACTCATACAATGGACCCACAGTGTGAATGTGGAGCTACACCGCAGACGTTTGCCACTAGCCCAAACACGTGTACATCGTAAGAACTAATGAGAGCCTCTCGAGAAGGCTATCGGGGTGGCTGCTCACTGGGCAAACCAAATCTGACACGGCGAACCTGCAAAACTTTCATTTTTCTTCGACGATCCAAACAAACTTATATTCATTAGTGTTCTGCCGTCTCCTAGCTAGATCATACAATGGACCTACGGTTTTAATGTGGAGCTACGCCGACCCACTGACGTTTACCACATTCCCAAATATATGTATACCGAAAGAACTAATGAAAGCCTCTGACGCCCATATTCTAGAATACCACTCAGCTGAATCTGAGGCATAACTGTTATCTGAGGCATAACTGTTATCTGAGGCATAACTGTTATCTGAGGCACAACTGTATAGATAATCTGCCAGACAACCTGTCAAATTTGTCAATGTGTATACAATCTTTCCCTAGATTAATCGAGGATCAGCCGAGTTGCATTCTAGAATACGGGCCTGAGAATACCAATATTGGCTGCATACTGAGCAAACAAAATATGACACGGTATACCGTCGACTCTATAGAGGAACAACCATACAATATTTGTTCTAGAACACACTAACCTATCGAATAAGTTGATGGCGTAGATGAGAATTTCGGGCGGCAAGTCGTACCACACTTTGAGACAGCGCAACACGTGGGCAGCGCCATCTCTGGCGCCCGTTGTCACCTCACCATTCTGAGAAAAAACATAACAATTTAATAAAACAAAAGGAGGAAAGAACCGGTACTCTCGTTCAAATGAGCAGTCTGACTGGGGAAGTACCTCCGCCTTAGAGAATACCACGGCAATAATAACCTCGTGTTGTGTTCCCAACGGTGAGTAGAGTAGTCAGAGCTCAATAGCGAGTTTTGTGCTGTCAGTGGGAAGACCAAAGGCTATTCCTGCTTTGTCTTTTACACTGACAGCACAGAAACTCTCTTGTGTTTACAGGATCGGCAGCACGAGTGTGACTCCCCTGGTATTGCACACGTCCATAGGCGACGGTAACCAATTTACATCAGGTATGCTTGTCTGCCATCTCAATGGTATAAAAAGATATATTTTTTGCACAATTTTTAGGGCTCCAACTATCAGTAACGACTGCCATAGATATTCGTACGGTAACATACATCTATAGACGTCTATTCGTTTACATCACGCGACCTTCGTGCGATGTTAATTCGTGAGCGTCCCATGATTGCTGATTACATAATATCGTGTTGTAATTTTATTGCTGTATCTTCTGTGTGTGCAGTATTGGGCAGGCAAGGGAAATCTTGTTGGAATTGCGTAGGCGAACCGCGTTGACAACACTAGAGGAGCTCTAAGCCCTTTACAATACAATGATATACCTATAAACAAATTAATAAAAAACGGTTACGTGGTTAATTTGTATGCAGTAGAAGTGGGAGCGAGAGATATACCAGAATCTCTCTCTCTATAACCTACTTAAACATCTAGGCCTATCGAGAGCTACAATAAGCTCATTACAAGGACGAATGTCTAAAGCGGCACTAGAAGGGTCGCATCAAATTTGGTTAGGCAGAGAGGGGAAATTGAGTAGTGAAGTTGAGTGTTGGTGTACATCAACAAAAGGGGCCCTTCTAAACCTACACTTGGGTCGCAAGTCCCAGGCAATGTCTCGAGTTCCCAACTCAGCAACGCGATGGACCCGGCACCCGCACGGAGAATCCATGGACTGTTAAGAATATAGGTCTTTATATATAAAAGAAAGACGTGTTAGTTATTTCTAATTCAAGAACGGCTGTACCGATTTGGCAGAAAATTAGTGGGGATGTAGTTTAGAACCAGGAGACGGACATTGGATACTTTTCATCCTGTTCTACTTTTATTTTATCCCAGGTATAGCTTAAGGTAACGACTAGTTATCTAATATATAAAAGCGAAATACCACTCACTGATTAATAATGAAATCTTGGAAACCATAACACAATAACATTTTTTTTTGAAGTGAAAACTTCTTTAGCGTCGTTGGATGGGTGTAAAATGTTAAGGAAGCGTCAGGATTAGTTGACCTTTGAACCGTAACCGACGACTGACGTCATACAAGATTAGGTACAGACTATCTATTTTGCAAGCTACGATAGATAGCGTCGTAGCTTAAACGGTAAGCACTTCGACTGTAAGTCCTTATAGTTTCAGATAGTATCGGGTTCAAACCACCTGGCCTTCTGAGACTTTTTGTGATTATTTTTTCTTTTTGTAATTTATTATATTACTTTTTATGATTATTTTTTATTTCTGTAATTTATTACTTTTTGTGATTATTTTTTCTTTTCATAATTTATTAATTTCTTCTGACAGAAAATTAGCAGAAAATAAGTGATAGGTTCTATGATTAGCGCTATATTATAGGTATGGTATGGTATGTTCCTTTTTATCATTTTCGATGTACCTATATAACGAAGAAAGAAAAAAAGAAAATGTTTTCACTTCTGCCGGCACTTCCAGAGTGCAACCCTTTTTTGTCCTTGAAAGAATATTATCAACCGAAATTATCGAAATTACTAATATTCCCTCTAACCCCTCGAACTAAGCTAAATTACTTGTGCTAGGATTGCGCTTTTTTTTTAACCACTTTAGTGGCAGAGACAGGCTCTCTCCAGTGAGCTCTGGCTACCCTACTCACCGCCGGGAACACACCACGAGGTTATTATAGCCGCGGTATTATGTATGACGGAGATACTTCCCCAGTCGGACTGCTCAATTGGACGGAAATAGCGTCGTGTCCTACCTCCTATATGAGACCTCTCTAATATGCTCCATCGCTCCCTATCTTTCTAGACTACGCCTCCAGCCATTCTAAGCCACGTATTCAGATCATCAGTTCATCTGGCTGGGGGCGTCCTTCAACCTTCCGTATGCATTCTCACGGTTTCCACGATTCGTTTGCTCCAAATGCCATCGTTCTTTCGACAGACGTAGCCAGCTTAATGCCACGAGCAACCGGGGCCTCGATTCTACTAAAGTAAAACCATTGTCATACCACAGATACTGTAAGAATTACCCATTTAATTTTAAACTTTAAGTTCATGTTTTTAAAGTCTTAATATGGCTTTTTGTAGAGTGAATGAAAAAATAAACTGTCTTCATTTAATTTTGGAATTTAAGATTATAGCAATAAAGTCTAAAATTGAATGCCATTTATCGCTGTCTGTGGTGTGACAGTTGATTTTGCTTTAGCAGAATCGAGGGCCAGGCCACGTGTACTCCAGTCAAAAGCGTGTTAAATAGTACAAATACTCACCTCAGACTCAGTAGGCAAACACAACCGCGGCTGGAACTTATGCTCCAGAAGCAGGTACTCATTCAGCCTATTGTACAGATCCTGCGCTTCCTCGTCAGGGGTGCGCGTTTTAGTATTGGACGTTGACGCTACCGGTGTAGCGGTCTCGTCAGCATCCGGGTGCCTCGCGCCCGATCTCAGCATTATCGGGATTATTGGCGCGAGTCGAGGGTGAATCGGCACCTGTGGGAGGGGAGGGGGGGTATTGTAAGGTTATTGAGTGCCTAGCACGAGTTATTTGTTTGTTTGTATAGACCATTACACAATGGTCTATGGGACAATTTCCACTGAAACATCAGCGGCTGGCAGCGGCTTATTGAGGCAAATTAATACAAACCATTTTAAATCTTATATAAAGAAGAAAAAGCTCATATTATTATTCATTTGAAGGTGAAAGAGGTGCAGCACGGGGCGGCGAGAAGTCAAAAATCATTGCTAGTACAAAGGTCTGGCCGTTGATGGCCGCTGATCTTTCAGTGGGGATTGACCCTAAAAAGGCACTTACAAAACGTCAAAATTACAGAATATATATTAAGGAAAAGTTTAGTAAATGGACTACAGATCACAGATTCTGGTAAGAAACTCAGCGTGTCTATTTACAAATATTTACTACTTTGTCTAAATACAATAATTTTGTTTAAGTAGTAAAGTTGAGCGATCAGCACATTTCCAAGCTCCTTTATCATGTAAATATTCTTGTGTTTTATGATAGCCTATTCGGAAGAATCTTCTTTTAATCAAATTTTTAGAATCATTTACAGGTTACAAATACAAGAAAGTACCTAGAAAAAGTGAAAAAAAATCATCAGCAACTCACCTAAGCTTGCTTGTTGCAGGAGCAATCAGCGGCTTCTTGTCGTTGTATATGCCCGCACCGATTCCCCCACGGCTCGTCCCGACGATTTGAGCGACCGGGCGCGAAGGCCCTAGTACCTGACAATCGAGGGAGGGCGATCAGCGCACTGCAGCCTGAATAGGCCACTGAGCGGTGATTACTGGCAATTTTGATTAGGGTGGGTAGTTAGGAATTCTGTTCTTACATGGATTTGAAAAGTATGATGAGGTCGTCCTGGTAAACAAACCAGATTTTTAATTAGGGTGGGTAGTTAGGAACTTTGCTTTTACAAGCAGTTGAAAGATATAATAAGGTCGTCGAGATAAATAAATTACAATTAATGTCAAATAAAACCTTTTTTATGGCGATAGAAAGTTAGAATAACATTCAAAATTATCAATAATTACTAATGATTTAAATTAATAATAAATGGCAAACAATTTTAAAACAAATTGTCATCTGATAATATCCTCTCGAGAGATTCAAGTGAAGAATAAGTTATTTCAATATTAATACTGAATTAAATTTCTTGGCAATAAAACTTTGGATAAGGATCGTGTCGGATATAAGGATTTTGGATAGGTAATGATACTTAAAGGCTACTAGAATCAATGTTTTTATGAACAAAACGATTGCCTAGCCACCTCTGCGCCTCTCACTGCGTCAGATACGAATACAACAGTGGTTCACTGTTGTAGGCCAGTACACTGTCTCTGTCGAGTCACAGTGACTCTAGAATTCTCTAGCGAAACACACGGTCTCTCCCTTGACCCTAGTATACACTGGGTAGATACACACCACCCTTAATACTATATTTATGTGAACCTTTGATGGTTCTATCGCAGCTAGCGACGCGGGTCTCTTGCCAGGGATAATTTTAACAACAAATATATATTTATACCTGTAAAATTAACACAATAAATATGGCAGAAATATGGAATGTGTACTCGTGTTTTGAAATCAACCAGTGTCTTTTATCCTAATATTTTAAAGAGGAGAGATTAGTAAGTTTGTGATGAATAGGCTCAGAAACTACCAAGCCGATTTTAAAATTTCTTTCACCATTACAAAGCTACATTCTTCTTGAGTAACATTGGATATTTTTGGTTTTCATACAGTTCAGAATTCTGTGTAAAATCAACCCGTGTGAAGCCGGAGCGATTCGTGAGTTTTCACTATATTATAATTTTGAGATTTTACTGTTTATTTATTTACTAGCTGACCCGGCGAACTTCGTACCGCCTAACAGTCAATGAATGTCGTGTTACTTTTTATCTGAACTAACCATTTCTTCTTGCACTTCGAAGATTATTCCTCTGTTCATTTGTACGATAAGCTCGACGATTTCTCGTTTCTAACCTAGCCGTTTCACGGGCTGCCTCTCTTTGCTCTTGTGTTTGAGAAGCAAGAGTTAAGGCCCTTCTTTGCTCCATACTAACGCGGCGCTGTTCTCGTGCAATTTCTCGTTCTCCATCAGATAATTGACTCGCGATATTCCGTTGCCTAATTGCATTACGGCTTCGCTGGGAAAGATTAGATCTTCTAGGACGCGGCATTGTTATTAAAATGTGCACTCGTCGCATAAAACCACCAAATATAATAACCACTACGTATGAATAGCTTATCAAGAAAAATCATAGACAACCTATAAAAAGACATTTACACTTTTGTTAACCTGTAGATTTTTTTACCTTAATCTTATAACCTTTACCAACTGATTTTTTATTCCCTACATTCCGTTCCTTTCCGATGATTTTATGTTTTTACTGTAGAATAAATCTTAGGTATTATTTTCGGGAATTAATGTCTAAAACAAACAAATATAACAGTACCTGAACATTGCAGACATTTTACAAAAATAAATTTCTGAACGCACACATGATGTCTTCAGAAAAAAATAAAGTTGCGGGTCTCAGCAACCAGGCCATAAGCTCCAAAAAAAATTGTTGTTACACTATTTGACAGGATTGGACAACAAAAAATGTTTGACATGTAATAAACAAATCAGCATCTATTGAAATGATTAAGTATTTATAACACATATCGAGTTTTCATTGTTTTTAAGATGTATTCTGCTATTAGGGACGGAAACAAATCCAACAAATAAAAAACCATGGCAATCGGTCCAGCCGTTCTCGAGTTATAAGTGTTGTAACAAACACGACTTTCTTTTATATATATAGATTTATATTATACTAGGTGTCGCCCGCGGCTCCGCCTGCGTGGATGTCGGTTATCGCGAATCGGGGTATGAAAAATAGATGTTGGCCGATTCTCAGACCTACCCGATATGCCCACAAAATTTCATGAGAATCGGTCGAGCCGTTTCGGAGGAGTTTGGCAACGAAAACTGTGACACGAGAATTTTATATATTAGAAGATAAATAAATTAATTGGTAAATATTAATTAATAAATAAAGGCCACATAAATTTTTAGTGACAAAGCTTATGTATCATCATGATACTTTTATTTTATATTGCCCGGTTGCAGACAAGCCGGTCTCCCTGATGGAAAGTGGTTACCGTGGCCTATGAACCTATACAGTACCATAAACGTTACACTTTCTTGAAGAACCTCATATTGTAGTCGTTTGGGAAAAGCACGAAGCTCATTCTATAACTTGAGCGTGCGTCCAAAAGAGCAGAACAGATATCATAAATGTCAATAAATCAAGTAGATTCCGAATAAATTTATTTGGAAATCGATTAGATTACGGGTAGGAGTGCAACGGAAGTTCGAAGTGTGTCATGAGCGCTGGAGAGGGAAGGTTCAGCTGAACAGAAGGTGCAGCGGGAACAGAATCAGAATCCTACGCGGGCAGAGCCGCGATCAACAGATATTTCGAAATAATGAGGTTACGTTTAGAAATTCCAAGTATTCGAACGAATGGAATATTAATGTCATGGAAATTAATGATTTTAACATATTTTATAATGTTGTTGTTTACTTTAACAAAGAACAAGAATTAATTAGAATTATAGATTTGATACGTGGACACTGACAGTCGACTTAGTCCACAATCTAAAAGTCACGCAGCGAGCTATACTTTGTTTCTTTTAGGGATATAATTCGAAACGAGGTCTTCCGACAAAACTAAAGTTACCGACATAGCTCGCAGAATAACCAAGCTGAGGTGGCAGTGGGTTGGCCACATCTGTCGAAGGACCGATGACCGTTGGAACAAATGAGTCCTATAGTGGAGACCGTAAGACGGAAAACGGACGCCACCAACCAGTTGGACAATTCTAGTAAAAAAAAAAAGATTTTATTTTCAAAAACATACAAATGAATGACGCAACTGGTTTCAAAGAAGTTCAGCAGTATTAGAGCAACAACCTCATAATTTATTTTTTATTTTTATTCTGAAGTAATCCACTGTTCAAAGAAGAGATATTTTTATATAAACGTATTTATCGTGTCGGACTTTCAAATTATTATTAGGTAGAAGTGACAGTAGTGAACAAACATTTTGAACTAAAGTACAGCTGTGCTATTCTCTGCGACAACCTCAATAGAGATTGTCATTGGTCGGAATGGGTGACGTCACCGGAGATCGACCAATAACAATCTCTATTGAGGTTGTCACAGCGCTGAGCTCGACGCTGTATGCTTAGACCATTGTACAGCTGGACGCAGCTAATCAAAATCATCGTTTAGGTTCATAATGTCCAAATCCCAAATTGTCCAGAGGTTGCAAAACGTCCATGTACCAGAATATCATTATTCTAGAATGTCCTTATCCCAGAATGTCCATTTTTTTTTTTTATATAGGACACGTCAATTTGACTTCACCTCGCCTGATGGTAAGCTGAAGGCAAAGTCTCAGAAAAGAGGGTCACCATTACAAACACGTACCATGTTAACAATGGTGGCACTCAGCTTGACGGCCTCATCAGATGCTTTTTCACGCCCCGCTTAAAGGACCCGGGACTGTAGGAAGAAGGAAACACGTGAGCTGGCAAGGAGTTCCAGGTCTTAATGGTGCGACAAAGAAAGGAGTCACCAAACCGCTTGGTTCTTGAGGGAATATTCTGCACCGTATACGGGTGACATCTAAGCCCTGCTCGTGTTGTCCTATGTAGGAAAGGAGAGGGCGGGACCAGTTGGAAGAGCTCATCAGAACATTCACCATGGTAGAGACGGTAAAATACTGCCAAGGATGCAACATCTCTACGCATCTGCAAAGGCTCAAGGGTGCTTGTGACCTCGGGATTCCCAATAATGCGGACCGCACGTCGCTGCAACCTGTCGAGAGCATCTAATAAGTACTTTGCGGAGCCATCCCAGAGATGCGAGCAGTATTCCACGCAGGACCGAATTTGGGTCTTGTATAGAAGACACCGCTGCTCCGGCGTGAAAAACCGTCTCACTCTGTTCAAGACTCCGAGTTTACGCGAGGCTGTTTTGATGATACTCTCGATGTAGTTTTTGTTATTAAGTTTGCAGCGAACATCCATACCGAGGATAGTCAGGTTGTCCTGCAGTGGCAGTGGAGTGCTCTGAAGAGTGGGAAGGGGAAGGAAAGAAGATACCTTTGCTGTGAACGCACATGCCTGTGTCTTCTTGGCATTGAACTCGACCAGGTTCTCAGAGCCCCATTGGGAAATGTTGTTCAGGATCCGGTCAAGCTCAGTGACAAGAAGCTGCCTTTTATCTGCGATATCCGACTGCTTATCCGCAGGACGTCCATGATAACTCCTGTGCAAAGTGCTATCATCTGCATAGCAATGAATGCTGCCGGTAGACAGCATGTCATTGATATGCAGAAGAAAGAGAGTAGGGGACAGGACGGACCCCTGCGGCACACCAGCATTTACCTGCAAGAACTCCGAGGCGCGTCCATCACAAAGGACGCGAATACGGCGATCCTGCAAGAAGCTAGCAACCTAGTTGCATAGTCTAGGGGGCAGACCGAAGGCTGGTAGCTTGGAAAGAAGCGATTTGTGCCAGACTCTATCGAAAGCTTTGGCGATGTCAAGACCAATTGCCAGTGACTCGCCGTGCTTGTCCATAGCCTCACCCCAAAGATGGGTAACATACGCCAGAAGATCACCCGTTGACCGTTTCGGCCTGAAGCCATATTGCCGGTCATTAATTAGGGAGTGATCTTCAAGGTGACGCATGAGCTGTTTGTTAATTATGTGCTCGAACACCTTGCACAGCACTGAGGTGATGGCTATGGGTCGATAGTTAGTCGGGTCTGAGCGATCCCCTTTCTTGGGGATCGGCTGTACATTCGCCTCCTTCCAAGCCGAAGGCACTGTACCCGAGCTGTAGGACAGCTGGTACAGCCGCGCAAGCATTGGAGACAACTCCGCTGCACATTTTTGTAGAACCACTGCCGGAATACCGTCCGGACCACTGGCTTTCCGTACATCGAGTGACTGCAGCACTGCACGGACATCGCGTTGCCTGATACGAATATCAGGCATTGCATGGTCACTGATCGGTAGTGTCGGTGGCTGCATGCCACAATCATCGATTCGGGAGTTGGCCGCAAAGAGATTAGCCAGCAAATTTGCTTTCTCTTGCGACTCATGGGCCAGGGATCCATCGGGGTTGCGCAGCGGCGGCAGCGAAGGCTGGCAGAAGTTGGCTTGCACGGCTTTGGCCAGTCGCCAGTAGCCACGGCTGCCCGTGGGATGCGCTACTAGTTCCTGACCAAGCCGCGCTATGCGCTGGGCATCCGCTCTGACATAAGCCCTCTTGCAGACCTTTGTGGCTCTATTGTACGCCGCCTTGAAATGGCCCACGTCAGGATCGCACGTAGCGCGCGCCCTCACCCAAGCGCGGTACGCGGACTGTTTATGATTAACAGCCTCCGCGCACTCGCGCCCGAACCAGGGGCGGGCTCTGCGGGCACCGGCGACATCAGTGTAGGGGATATAATATTCCATGCCCAGACTGATCTCACCGGCGACAGCAGTTGCGCCCTCAGATGGGTTCTTGCCTTCAAAGCAGCGTTCAACCCACGGGATGGATGCAAAATAGTCACGCAATCCATCCCAGTCTGCTGACGAGTAGTGCCAGAGACGCCGTTTCCCCTGTACGGGTCGTGGTGGCGCTTTAATGGGCACCTTGGAACGGACCAGACTATGGTCGGATCCGCCTAAAGCGGCACTCACCGAAACACTGTACTGGTCCGGGCGACTCGTCAGCAGAAGGTCCAGCAGAGAGGGCTCATGGTCCGACCTTTTTGGTATTCTAGTAAATTCGTGTACCAGTTGGGTCAGGCCATGCGCCAGAGCAAATGCATGGGCGGCTCTTCCCGCATGGGTTGTTTTAGAGGAACCCAACCAGATCTCATGGTGGGCGTTAAAATCCCCCAAAAACACCAGCTCAGCGTTCGGAAACCGCTCCTGCGCATCATCTGCCGCCTGACTCAGGTATTCGAAGAGTCGAGTTGTCTCGGCATCTCCTGTATGGGAGCGGTAGAGGCACACATAGATCTGACTCGTAGAACCATGGTCTATGTGTACCCAAAGGGTGGAGAAGGATGGGTCCTCTAGGCAGCGCAAACGGCGACAACAAACATCCGCCCTAACAAACACGCACACCCCGGCTTTTGCACGGAAATTCTCCTCGAGGACATAGCCGGGGTAGAGCAAGTAGGTCGTGTCGTCAGGGCAGCGTATTTGTGTCTCCGTAAGAAATAGCAGTGCTGGTTTTGCCGTCTCCAGGTGTTGGTGGACGGCGTTAAGGTTTGTATGGAGCCCACAGATGTTCGTGGACTCCACCTCAAATAGCGAGCCCGTGGGAGAATGTCTTGCCGCTGTGTAGCCCAGTATTCTATTTTGCGCTGCCATAAGGAGGAGGTAAGGGAAGGCGTGAAAAAAGGGGACTATCGTCGCAGCACCGCGTGACAAATCGCGGGTGATTGGTTTTGTCTATGAATGTGAGGAACGGCGAGAGCCGACACGCCGAACGGAAGGGCCCCCGTACCCCCCCGAGTATGGTCGCCGGGCTCCCTCCGGTCACCAACCGGCACGACGAGCCATATCGGGATTATGCGCGACCTGGTGGGGCAGCCTCCCAGGGTGGTTAGTCCCGGTTGGGCCCCTGTACTATGCCGCGGGCGGCCAGCGGCACCACCGTTTCTACAGGTCTCCCTGTTCGGCGCGTCGCCCCGCGCCACCCCCCACTAGACTACGCCAATACCCACCGGTCCCGGTAGTGCTGCGACCACAATCCCCCCTGCCCGGCTATGCACTTGCTGACCCCTGAACGCAATCCAACCGAGATTGGATTACTATGGAGGGTTTTTCGCATAGTGCACGGTGGTACCAACCCGGTCGAAATTTGTGACAGATTTGTGTCATCAAATTTCTACCACCCACAAAGTTTACAATAATATAGCTTATCATCAGAATAACACATAGGCTACAAAATTTATAACGATAACCGATATTATAGCGATGACCGACATCCACGCGGGCGGAGCCGCGGGCAACAGCTAGTAACACAGATTACTTTGTCTCCAGAGAATAGGCTCCTCTGAGTTGCGGGATCGGATTCAGAATTGCGGCTTGAACAGCTAGTAAATTATTTATTCAATGTAACGTAGTGATTGACATTGCGGACGCGTCAAAACAAGTCAGCCTTGATAATGAATAGTACCTACTTAAAATCATCAAGCCACATTTAATAATTTAGTATATATAGCAGACCTTCCGCATGATGTCAAAGTGATAATCACTTGTTTATGCTGATAGGTTGTGTTTGAAAACATTACAACTTATAATTGGATGTTAGAAATCAAAACAATTAGACAGAAAGAAAGAAAGACGAATTTTCGATTTAAATTAAGAATTTTAGATATTCTTTTTATATTGCTGAGGTGGCAGACAGGCATTCGACGTTGTGGCTCAGAATGTCAAATTCCTAAAACGTCCCTCGGTTTCAAATAGTCCCTTTCCCAAAATGTCCCGCTCCCGAAACGTCCCTTTCCCGAAACGTCCCTTTCCCATAAAGGAGTCACACTCGTTCTGCCGACCCTGAAAACACAGAGAGTTTCTGTGCTGTCAATGTAGAAGACAAAGCAGGAATAGCCTATGGTGTTCCCTGCGACAGCACAAAACTCTTCAGTGAAGTCAAGGATGAGAAACAGTCAGACGTATGTATCGTATGTCTATACGGATAAGGAAGTTATCCTATAAGGGAAAGCGTAGTCCCACACCCGCGGGGGACTTTGAAGACCCTGGGACAGCCGGGGATGATGATGTGCCAGAGGCTTCCTCACCCTCGGCAACTAAAGGCCCGAGACGACCGTGCGGTTTTAGTCGGTTCGAGGTGAAGTTAAATTGACGTGTTCTATAAAAAAAAGCATAATCAACCATTCTCATACTTTCCACTGACGTTATAGCCGATAGAATGTCACTTTGTCTAGGCCTGTGCCGCGAGCACTTCTACTAGATAATATATGGACAAATGCAAATTTTATAGTTCTCCTAAGGTAGCATATCCATATTAGTTTTCCGTGAGGAGATAATAACCGTTTCCGATGGCCTTATGGCCTTAAAAAACAGTTATAAAATATCAATATGCGTATAGATATGTTCACGTTATGTCTAAAGGGGGACACAGACGTATTTTACGCCTACATTCCGCGAGCTATTCGTAGTGATATCCTTGTCTAAACGCATAAGTGAAGTCATTTTATTCCGACTTAGTTATATAAATAATTTTATATGAAAACCAAACTTCGCTGTGTAATTACGTCATAATAAGCGGTAGGTCAATATAGGTCTTAAAAAAAGGAATCTACTGTAAATGAAGCAACAGGAAAAAATAAAGAAATAGAAAACAATCTCAATCTAAATTCAATTTCACAAATGTCAAAAACGGCATTCACGTATCACAATTTTAGAATTTTATCATTGACTTTTAAGGAGTTTGAGGTTAGATCGGCAGCACGAGTGTGACTCCCCTGGTGTTGCACACGTCCATAGTCCACGGTAACTACTTACCATCAGGTGGGCTGTGTGCTTAACTGCCACCTCAGTTGTATATAAAAAAGAACATCTTTTTATCCGGCCTTCTGTCCTTTTTCAATCAATCGTCTGGCCGAAAAATACGCAGATGATATCACTGCGAGAGAAGGAATACTCGATATAATACCCAGTAACAACCAGTCTGGTCAGCGTGGTAACAGTAGACTGAAGCCTCTCAAAGGCGAGGGTGACGGGTGGAGCCGCCCGTCACCCTAGCAGAAGCAGGCCACGGTGGCGGCGCGCATCGTAGGACGATACGCGCCTCCCCAAACCGGGGTTGAGTCGGGAGCCGCGTGGTACCCCCTTCCCGAGGAGGGCCAGACCGAGAGGGATGGCCCTGGGTCAGCCAGGGTGCGAGGGATATGTCGCATGACAACCTCACCTTCGGCCTAGCACTACGACCCAGAGACGGCGTGCGCTTTAGTCGGTTCGAATCCGACATAACCTCCCCGCTCCGGCTCCGGAGGGGTGGGTATCCGTGGGGATTTCCGGCAGGTAAAAAAAAAAAGCCTCTCAAAGGAGAGGCGTATATCCATCAGTGGACTGCGAATAGACTAGTTGATTGATTGATTGAACCAATTGAAATGCCCCATCTACTCACGTTTCGTATGTTTGAAACTAATTGTCAAATTGAATCCAACAAGCGCCCGAAGTCAGAACCGAGCAGCTAGTGAATTTATATTTCTTTATAATTAATATTTTTTAATGGAGTGCTTAGCGGTAGTTAATCACTAGTTTATGAGGCATATCGTGATTATTACCTCATGTAAGTAGAAGCTTGTTTGATTGCATATCATTTGATTTGGAGAATATGGAAAGAGTACACGATAGTGTATCCGTCCAATTGAGCAGTCCGACTGTGGAAGTCCCTCCGCCCGACAGATTACCGCGGCCATATTAACCTCGTGTTGTGTCTTATTGACATTGTATATACACTTTGACACTCGGGAGATGAATACCTTCCATTTGAGACCCCATCCATCGAAATCCATCCAGCCGTTTGGTCTGTAGAGGGAAGTAAAGAAAACTACATACATACATACGTGCGAAACACATTACGCTCACTGGCGCAGTCAAACTTATTTTGGTCTTTTAGACAGCTAAGTCGACACTTGAGCAGTCCGACAGGGGAAGTACCTCCGCCCTAAAGAATACCACGGCCATATTAACCTCGTGTTGTGTTCCCGGCAGTGAATAGGGTAGCCAGAGCTCACTGGAGAGTTCTTATGCTGTCAGTGGGAAGGCCAAAGGTTTGTTCTGCTTTGTTTTCTACACCGACGGCACCCAAACTCACAGTCACAATTGTGCTGCTAAGAACTCAGTTCTTATAGGGTCGGCAGCACGAGTGTGACCCCGCTAGTGTTGGGCGTATGCTTGTATGCACCAAAGTGTAAAGTTGGTAATGAATAAACTAACGCGTCTCAAGTTCGAGAGGTCCCACGTTTGAAATCTAGTAAAGCAAATTAGTCTAACTGGAGGAGTCTTGACGAGTAATGTCGACCCATCAGGGCCGTTTGGTCCAGTTACCATTTCGTCAAGTCGGACTGTTCCGTCCAGCCTATCTAGACAAGTGGCAAATCGTTGGCCGACGTTTGGTAGAATAGAATGACAAATGTATGGGATTTGACGTAAATTACAGTCGTTAACGCATGTCATAAATGCCCAATTCGAACTGTTAGTTTTCGTCAATTTCCCATTTTATTCATTTCCCGTTTCGTCCATCCATTTTTGTTCTTCACTTCCACTGTTGTACGTAACCTTTTTTTTCTTTTGCAAACCAATTTTTGCATGCATGCATATAATCACGCTTTTATCCCCGGAGGGTTAGGCAGAGGTGAATTAACACCCACATTTCACCAATTTGTGTTCGGTCCCACGTATGTAATAGGGGGTGAGCCTATTGCCGTATTCCGGGCACTATTGTTGACTCGAGCCATGCATCTGAGGCTGAGTCTGTCTGATGTTAAAGTCAAACAGCCCTGCCCTATCCCTTAGTCGCCTTGTACGACACCACATGGGAAGTGATGGGGTGGCCCAAATTCTACTCTGCCGGGAACCACGCGGCCAATTTTTGAAATACAAACATAAAAAAAAAGAAAACAAAAAAATATACATGTTTTAGTAAAGTCATTAGCCTCACAATACCTTTGTATGACCTGTTTGTCTGTGAATGGCGTGTATCAAGTGAATAACCTACGTTGTACAGTAATAAATCAATTGTTATTTTTTTATCAGATTTGTATTTGATAACTGTTATCATCAGACTATTTATATGACATTAAATATACTGATAAAGAGTCATGATTTTTTAGTACGAATGAACTGACAATCGAAGATGGCCAGCTCGTAACACGATATACCGTGGATATAATAACCTCATTTTGTGTTCCTGGTGGTGAGTAGGGTAGCCAGTGCTCACTAGAAAGTTGTTTTACTGTCAGTGGGAAGACCATAGGCTATTCCTGCTTTATCTTCTGCACTGACCCTGAACTCTCTGTGTTTACAGGGTCGGCAGCACGAGTGTGACTCCCCTGGTATTGCACTCGTCTATAGGCCACGATAACCATTTTTCATCCGGTGGGCTGTGTGCTCGGCTGCCACCTAATTGGTATGGCAATACGACCCACAGAGGGCATGCGGTTTTAGTAGGTTCGAGTCTGACATAACTTCATACTGTGCATATGATGCAGTCAGCGTCAGATATTACTTGACTACAAAGTTTCAAAATGATCTTGGAGTAAAACCAAGGTATTATATAGTACATATATGGTAGTAAAAATGTCGGCAGATGCTCCAACGTCGCCCCAAACACGTATATGATAGGAGAAATGTGGATTGGTTGGGGCGAGGTCTGGTAGTAGTGGCCTGAGGGTGACGGGTGGAGCTGCCCGTCAGCCTAGCAGAAGCAGCCCACGGCGGCGCGCGGCGCGCATCGAGGGACGATTCGCGCCTCCCCACACCGGGGTTGAGTCGGGGACCACGTGGTCCCCCCTCCCGAGGAGGGCCAGACCGAGAGGGATGACCCTGGGTCAGCCGGGGTGCGAGGGATATGTCGCATGACAACCTCACCTTCGGCCTAGCAATACGACCCAGAGACGGCGTGCGGTTTAGTCGGTTCGAGTCCGACATAACGTCCCCCTCCGGCTATCCAGGGGTACCCGTGGGGATTTCCCGCACGTAAAAAAAAATTAAGATAGCTTAGTGGTCAAAGCATTGCCACTGTACGGCAAAGATCGCGGGTTCAAACGCCACCAAGGCCCATTCATTTTTTTTTCTATTTAAATCGATATTGAGAGTAAATCAAACCATTTTACTGATTTTTATTCCAAAGTAAAGGTGTGTACTCAATATCAAAAAAATCCGTCAACAGGAAAAGGAGGAAACTAAAGAATTAATATCATTTCGAGTACTTTGTTCGTCGAGATCCATCTGATGCTGACGGTAAATTTTGTGACGTGACCTAGGGTCAAGATACGTGCCGGTAATTATAACCACCCTACCTAATGAGGCCGTCAAGTTTAGTGCCCCCATTGTAAAAATCGTACGTGTATATAATGGTAACCCTCTTGCCCGAGACTTCGCCTTCAGTTTCCCATCAGTCGAGGTGAAGTCAAATTGACGTGTCCTATAAGAAAAACCTACATTTCGCAATCATCTCTTATCATAGTTTTCATAGGTGATGACTTTATATTAGAACGTAAAAATCACGTTTCGCGATTATTGTTACGTGACGTTATTATAATAATTTAGTTATTCGCAATAATGTTTATAAATTTATTATTACGATGTACACGTAACAATGGTGCTTGGTATGCTAATATAATAATGAACTGGCACTGGAATTATACAAATAACTTAAAGAGCAACCTATTACAAATACTGAAAAGTACAAAAAAACGACGCTTATAAAAAGCCGACTTCAAAACTGAAAAGTAACTTAGAAAAAATAACTCAATTTACAGATTTAATGTTAGAAGTCGGTGCCAACTTTGTATGTTGTGCCTGAACTACTATGCTGGCATTATTTGAAATATGACCTCTCGGGCTAGGCACCGACTTCCAACAGATCAGTAAAACTATAGATTCAGTTATTTTTCTCCAAGTTATTTTATACTTTTGAGTTTTTGAAGTCGGTTTCTTTTAACGTAGTTTATTTTCGCTTTCAGGTAATAACATTCCTCTGAAGACAAATATCACCCATCTACGCGCCAGACCGTGCCGAAGTGAGCTTAACCTCGTTGAAATTTTCAGGAAGTATTTGCTTTGCATACATTAATTAGCACTTATTATTCAAATACCGCGTAACTGCGAAAGTAATGTTCACCATTATGGTTAGTGACCATCCATTGACAGTTGCTCCTGAACAACTAAAGTGCCAGACAAGCACACGTTCCACCTGATGGAAAGTGGTTAACGTGGCCTTTGGACGTGTGCAATACCAGGGCGAAAGCAGGAATGGCCGTTGGTCTTCCCACTCACAGAACAAATCTCCAGTGAGCTCTGGCTACCCTACTTACCGCCGGGAACACAACACGATGTTATTATAGCTTTGATATTATGTAGGACGGAGGTACTTCCCCAGTCGGACTGCTCAATTGGACGAAAATACCGTCGTGTCTTGATATAAAGTTTGCGTCATTTTTGAAAGCCTCCTTGTACTGACTAGTCGTGACTTTTGAGGGCGCCAACTACCGGTAACGCCTGCCATAGATGTTGGTATGGCAGCTGAAATCGACGACTTAATTTTTTACTAATCTATCATTCTCATTACGATCTCATATCCGCGTCTGCACCTGCCTATGCCTATTAAGTAAGCGTCGTGAAGCAATAAATATTATCATTTCTCGCCGTAGACGAAACTATTAAAGAATAATGTCGACTTCGATATTTTTGAATCAAATTTTAACAGTTACATTAGGGGTCATAAAGGGTATCCTCCAACCTGAACAGGTTGATTAGTACCACTATCAATTAACTGTAGTATAATTTGTTGACTGTTTCTTGTACCACTATCAATTTACTGTAGTATAATTTATTGTAATGCTTAACTCGTTACGATAACCCTTTCTGTTTTTTGTATACACTGTTCCGAGTTACAATTCAGTTCAAAATGTTTGCTAGTTGCTTATGTATCGTTAATGATAAATACATAAAAAAAATACATTTCATAGTTTTTTTATTTATTTCAGACAGCAGAGTCAATGACCTCTTAATGAAAAGGCAAAAGATAAGGTACTTTGTTAACGATATTATTTCATTTTGGACAGTGTTCGACTGAAAATGTTAGAAGGTTCGATACCCGCTTGGTGCGAATATTTGTATGCTATTATATGTATATTATTGAATACAAATCTTTGCGAGCTATGCTTAGAGTTTCTTTAAAGGGTAAACTTCAAAACGAGGTCCTTCAACAAAGAACTAAAGTTACCGACATAGCTCGCAGAATAACCAAGCTTAATAATTTAATTTAAGGAAGTCTGAGAGGGGAAATACGTCCACACCCTACAGAATACTGCGGCCATAATAACCTCGTGTTGTGTTCCCGGCGGTGAGTAGAGTAGCCAGAGCTCACTGGAGAGTTTTTGTGCTGTCAGTGGGAAAGACCAACGGCTATTCCTGCATGGTCTTCTACGCTGACGGCACAGAAATTCTGTGTTGACAGGATCGGCAGCACGTGTGTGACTCCCCTGGTGTTGCACACACGTCCATAGGTCGCGGTAACCGGCCGTGTGCTTGTCTGCCAACTCAGTTGTATAATCTTCAATGAAAACACTTGTACTATTCCACATTATATATTATTATCCTGAACGGTTTCGCCTTGCGGCATTATCAAAGGTTGATACATGTTTTTTGAATATCAGATGTCATTTAAAGTAATATATTGACTGCGTGGGTAGACATTTTTGTCTACCCACACAGTCAATATATTACTTGATACTCTTGATAGATGATTTTGAGATACCACTTTTTAGGGAGAATAATAATGATAACATAACATAAACTCACGCCTTTATCCCCAAAGGGGTAGGCAGAGGTGCTAGCACCGACATTTCGCCTGTTTATGTTTAGGTCCCAATGTAATAGGTGGCGAGCCTATTGCCATTAACTGGGCACTTATAAACCTGCGATAAATACACACATAACTTCGAAAAGCATCGAAAAGTCATTGGTGTGTGCCATGGAAAACCTGGGATCGAACCCGAGACTTCGTCTCAGCAGTCCATTACCTATACCACTAGGCTACCGCGGTCCTAATAATGATAATGTGGTATATATAGTACAAGTTTTTTCATTGAAGATGTGTAGCAAGTTCCACCAAGTGCCATCAATCAACAGCATAACCAGTTAAAAAATAAAAAGCTAAGGTGGCAGTGGCCTGGCCACATCTGTCTAGCAAAGGGGTCCTAGAGTGGAGACCGCCCCCTAGCCAGATCGACTGAACTGGCGATCTGAAAAAGGTGGCTAGGAAATACTGGATGCGGAACGCGGAGGATCAGCTAACGTGGCGACCATTGGGAGAGGCCTATGCCCAGCAGTTGTCTGCAATAGGCTACTGAATTGATTAAATATGTACATTTGTACTGGTCTAGCGTTTTTACGCTTCACTACAAAGTATAAAACAAAGTCGCTTTCTCTGTCCCTATATCCCTTTGCATGTTTAAATCTTTAAAACTACGCAACGGATTTTGAATCGTTTTTTTTTAATAGATAAAGTGATTGAAGAGGATGGTTTATATGTATAATAACATCGATGCACCCGTGCGAAGCCGGGGCGGGTCGCTAGTAACATGATAAAACTGGGATATCGAAAGGATTTATTTAAATCGGATGTACAGCTTGAGTTGGCTCTATCAAGTGCTGACGTATTATTATTATCAAAAATAATAAAAACAAAGATAATATGTATCTATTGAATAATATAACAATAACAATCGAATGTATAAATATTGTTTATGAAGGGAATTTATCTTTCGTATTTTCATTAAAAAGGTCATCGACTTTAGTGTTTATACATATATCATACTTAAAATCACGCCTTTATCCCCGGAGGGTTAGGCAGAGGTGAATTAACACCCACATTTCACCAAGCTGTATTCGGTCCCACGCAATAGAGGGTGAGCCTATTGCCGTATTCCGGTCACTATTGTTGACTCGAGCCATGCATCTGAGGCTGAGTCTGGGCTGTACATATCTGTCTGATGTTAAAGTTAATCAGCCCTATCCCTTAGTCGCCTTGTACGACACCACATGGGAAGAGAAGGGGTGGCCCAAATTCTACTCTGCCGGGAACCACGCGGCTTTTATAAGTATTATTTAAAAAGTAAAAAGTTAATCGATACAGTAACCGCCTAGTGGTATGCATCGGGACACGTATCTTGGGCCTAAATCGTGAGACAAACAAGGCCCTAGCTCGCGAGGATTGTTTTGTTATAATCTACGCTTGGTGAATGTGAGCTCGTTCACCACCCCGTACCACCTCATGCTATCCTCGAAAGACACCTAAGAAACGTATACTACGTGTATAGAGCATATTTTAGGTTCAAGATTTAAATGACCCAAATATTACCTTGTCTGAACGCTTCTGTGCTTCGGTAGACACGTAATGTTAAGTCGGTCCCGGCTGTCATTAATCGTTAGGTCACGACGGAGGTCTATATGGGTGAACTGAACAACTGTCACTGGTTGGTTACTAATCACAACTCGGGCTGGGAGATCAGAAGGCTGTCGCTCCCAATATAACCAAGCCACATCATCATATTTACGCTGTCCCCGCCTAGCTAAAAGCAATGATGATGTAATGATGATGATTGTAAAAATACACCCATACACACTTATAGGTCACGTCAATTTTGCTTCACCTCGCCGGATGGTAGGCTGAAGGCAATTTCAGGAAAGAGTGTCACCATTACAAGCACATGCCATTAACAATGGTGGGTGGTACTAAGCTTGACGGGCTCGTCAGATCATTTTTCCGACATATTTGACATTATATTTTACCATGACGAAATATTTGACATTATATTTTACCATGACAAAATATTTGACATTATATTTTACCATGACAAAATATTTGACATTATAATTTACCATTATATGATTGCTTACGCTTCAACATATCTGATGACAAGTACCTTGACCGGTTCCCTGTCAGCACCGGCCTACGTAGTAGCTACGGACTCCCCAGATGCTTTTTCACGCTCCGCTTAAATCGAACTAATATTCCCATATCAAAAAAAAACCTATTAACTACTAAAGAAAATGTTAAACACAATGAAAGTGTTCAACAGCTCTATCTACCCTCGCGTGACTAAGAAACCGTGACGTCATACATATTCAGCTGTCGTTCTACCCGCATAAATTAATATTTTCTCTGAAGCTATTAAACGGGCGTATAGCGAAAGTAATGTTTTGTGAGAATGCGTTGGGGAAATTGCATTGAATTATTGATCAAACTGGCGAAGTAAGAAGGGGTAGGCAGAGTTGTATAAGTCCTGTGCCTCTCTAGAACGTTATAGCAAAGTCACCGGCTACGTATCCAGGCACTTAATATTGAAATGGTATAGTATGGTACATGGCTTACTTGGCGACAGTTTGGCAACCATACATTTCAATACTAACAGCTTGGATACGTAGCCGGGGACATCGCTTTGGCGTCCTAGTGAGGTATAGAGGACTCTTCTTCATCCTAGCATTAATCCCAGTCGCATCCGAAGCTATCAACTCGGAGTCAGGAGTCCGCTTTTACCAGTCCAACTGCGGATTTGGCTAAACTTCGACATTTTTCCGTGAAGCGACTGCCATCAGACCCCCACAACCCAAAGGCGATATCGAAGCATTGCAGTTAAACCAGTTGTTGAACTTTTGAGGGCTCCAAGTAGTAGCTAGAGGACTAACACCCACATTTTGACAACTATGATTTTCGATCGTAGGTGATTTTAGTACCGTCAAGTGGGAACTTTGTCACGGCCTTAATGTTTTTTGGCAGATGGATAACAGTCATCATATCCCTTAGTCACCTTCTAAGACAACTACGGGAAGATATGGGTTCTACTCCAAAAAAAATTAAAACTTAGCTCAATTGTTTGTGTTAAAAGTCGATTCACCTCAGGCCAGGATTCGAATCCTCCCTAAGTTAAAGACTATTTCTTAACAGGGTTAGCCGCTAACACCACCAGCGTGACACCTGTATAGTATAACTAGCTGACCCGGCGAACTTCGTACCGCCAATATTTTTCCGCCCGCGTGACATCAGATCCCGTTCCCGCTGCACCCTGTACTACATTAAACATGTATTATACATATAAACCTTCCTCTTGAATCACTCTATCTATTAAAAAAACGCATCAAAATCCGTTGCGTAGTTTTAAAGGTTTAAGCATTCATAGGGATATAGGGACAGAGAAAGTGACTTTCGAGATAGCAGCAGGCTTCGGGGTAAGTGACAAAACTGTTTTAATCCACTTGAAGCAAATCGGGAAAGTAAAAAAACTCGAACGATGGGTACCTCATGAATTGAGTGAATCGAACTTGCAAACACGGGTCGCCTGCTGTGTTACTTTGCTCAACCGACACAATAATGAAGAGATTTTAATTCGAATCATTACTTGTGATGAAAAGTGGATAATGTACGATAATCGAAAGCGCTCATCGCAATGGCTGAACCCTGGAGACCCAGCCAAATCCTGCCCTAAACGAAAATTGGCTCAGAAAAAGTTACTTGTAAGTATTTGGTGGACTAGCGCCGGTGTCGTTCACTACAGCTTTCTTAAATCTGGCCAAACTATTACGGCAGATATCTATTGTCAGCAACTGCAAACCATGAAGGAAGAACTAGCTGTTAAACAACCGAGATTGGTCAATCGCTCTAGGCCACTGCTGCTTCACGACACCGCAAGACCACACACTGCACAACAAACAACCACTAAGTTAGTTGAGCTACAATTGGAACGTCTGCGACATCCACCGTACTACCCGGACCTTGCTCCAACAGATTACCATTTCTGCCGGAATTTGGACTTCTTACAAGGAAAAAATTTTCACTCCGATCCAGCAGTCCAAACTGACTTTAAACAAGAGTTTATTGATTCTCGCCCCCATTGTTTTTATAGTAAAGAGATCAATGAACTACCCATAAGATGGCAAAAGTGCATAGATAACAACGGTGCCTACTTTGATTAATTAAATATATATGACAAAAAAAATAAACGACTTTTTATTCCTCCCGTACAAAACGCCAATTTCATACGTAAGGACCTAAAACCATGTAGTAAAGGGGACAAAGTAATCAAGTAAGTTGTAAAAAATATAAATTACAAAATGTTGTACATTTTTTTCAACTTCGCAAAATCTAGTTGCTACTCATTTAAAGACTATAAACCTTTATTATCTAATGCTAAACAATTAAAAAGACCAAACTCGCAATGTTACAGTTAATCCTTTTTTTAAATTATGAGAAAAATATTAACAAAGAAAACATTAAAATACAAGTTTCAATTGTTTACGAAAGCGTTCTTATTCACACGCGAGAAAATTGTATAGCAAGGTGTGATGTGACGTCACTACGTTGGAGCGCTCGCGCCAGCCTCTCCAGACAAGCGGCAATTCGTTGGCCGCCGTTTGATGGAATATAATGACGAATGTATGGGATTTGACGTTTATGACATGCTATATAACTAAGAAAACGGGAATAAACGCGATCATGGTATAGGTATTTACAAATTAGTTTATCTACACTCAAATCGAAAAATTCGAATAACGAATTCAAAGACGATTCTATACTTACGCACTTTATAAACGCATATAGGTACATAAAATTTAAAATAAAACTTATTATAGTATCTTTTTTATTCATTAAACTAGTCTATGGTTTTAAGCCGAATATGAAAAAAGGTGCACGTATGCGCAGTTCGAACTGTAAAAAAAGATGTGTGGCACTCGGGGACTGCCGCGGTAAAGCTATTGCATAGCATTTTGTATCAACTTATGAAATTATGATAATATGCCCTTTGACGTGCATTAGTTTTTTTTTTCTTTTTAGCTCTTTACGCTTTTCTTCTCTATAAAACGAAAATATCTAGGTATAAATAATAGGTATAAATAATTAGGTATAAATAGTGTAATGACACAACAAAACAAAATTATTCATTTTAAAAAAATAACGATATTAAGAAGTGATTATCGACAAATTTTACAAGTACAGCTATTCACTGTTGTACATAAATACCTATACACCTATATACTTTCTCATAAATAGCTGCTTATGTATTCGTCCGATTTCGGAGCAGCTCGTCTCGATTCGTGCGAGCTTCGTAGAGTCGTACAATACGGCTAGTTGCACGCACACGAACACCGTGTCGAAGACTGCCGAAAAGAAACGAGCGTGAGGTTTTTTCGTTACGGAATTTCTGGATTCGGTCTCCGCGCTCAAGGCCCTCGATAGAAGCTATGCAATAGCTTAAAAATGGCGCACAAATACGTAGTTTGAACTTAATTTCCCGCGCTTCCCATACATTTTTTTGCCGATGATAGATATATAACTAATTGCCCAATTGACGGCAATAGGCTCGCACCTAATCAGGTGGGACGTAAAATCATAATCAGCGAAATGTAGGTGTTAACTGTTAATACACCTATGTCTACCCTTACAAGGATTTGAGTGTATGTATGTGTGTATGTACGAGGGTCAAACTGAAAGTTCTTAGAACTGGCCACTTATAAACAATATAATAAAAAAATAATTCTAAAATTTGAAAATAGAACTCTTTGCCAATATTACTGAGTATATATTTCATTCATTTGTCATTTGTTTTACGATTTGGCGGCAAATTGAAAATTGTCTGTGTCACGTCAACATGAATTTAACACGAGAAAATTTTCGTGCAATGATTTTTTATGACTTTCGATGTCATTTAAGTCAACAAGAAAGTTATGATAGACTACGATTGGCCTTTCACGATGAAGCCCCATCTCGTGCGACTGTTTACAACTGGTTTAATGAGTTTAAACGTGGTCGCACTAATCTCACTGATGATTTACGTGAGGGACGGCCTTCTACGGCGACGACTGAAGATAACATCTGTGTTGTGCGGCGTATGATAGAGACTGACAAAAGAGTGACCTATCAGCAGATTCGGACAAGCTTAGGCATCGGTATGAGTCAAGTGCACAAAATCCTCCACGAACATTTAGCGGTCAGGAAGCTTTGCGCCCGGTGGATACCTCATAATTTGACTGAGGCTCAAAAACTCCATCGTGTGGATTGGTGGCGTAAAATGATTGAAAAATTTAACGGAGGTGACTCAAATGCTGTGTTCGACATACTAGCAGGTGACGAAAGCTGGATTTACTGTTATGATCCTGAAACCAAAAGACGATCTGCTCAGTGGGTGTTTCCTTTCGAGGAGTTGCCAACTAAAGTGAAGAGAGATCGAAGTGCGGGAAAGAAAATGGTGGCCTCGTTCTTTGGAAGGATAGGTCATTTCGCAACAATTGTGTTAGAGGATCAAAAAACAGTTTCTGCAGAATGGTACACTACCAATTGTTTGCCACTTGTCTTGGAAAAAGTTCGAGAGAAACGACCTCGCAGTAGGATCCTCCTTCACCACGACAACGCCTCGTCGCACACCGCCAAGCGAACGATCGACTATTTGGCGACATCAAACGTTGAATTACTGGGTCACCCGCCGTATAGCCCCGACCTCGCGCCTTGTGATTTTTATTTATTTCCAAAAATTAAAGAAAAACTTAAAGGAAAGCGGTTTATGAATGCTGAAGAAGCGGTGGCTGCGTATCGCGATGCCATTGAAGAGACCCCTAAGGACGAGTGGGCACAGTGCTTTTCCCAGTGGTTCCATCGCATGCAGCGGTGTATTGACGTGAATGGACAATATTTTGAAAAGATATAATAAAACTAATAACTGGCTAATGTAATCAGTTTTTGATTTTCTAAGAACTTTCAGTTTGACCCTCGTAATACCGGCTAATGAAGTGTCACTTGTCTAGACACGAGACAAATGTAGATTCGTCCACATTGTAAGGTGACGGCTCAAAAAATGGCGGAGTGGAGTTTGTTGCGCCGTTTCTTCTCCACCAGCGCGGCAGCGCCTTGGAAGTGGTAGTAAACTTAGCTTAAGTACAATTTAAGTCTTCAGGCTTTCACGGCCAAACAGCCCGGAAGCAGTATATTCTACATTAAGTACAATTATTATTGACGACAATAACAAACAACCGTGTTGTTATAGATAGAATAAAAATCTTTGATTTTGACTAATCCGAACAGCCTGTCTTGTAAGATCATTTGCACAAGACATTTGACTATTTGGATGTTTTATTATTTCAGCGCCGAAAATCACCTCACATGATACAATAACTGCATTATTACTGTTGGAAATCTTACTGTTATGTATGACATTCAACCAGCTTTCACTCTTGGTTAGCGAAGACAATGGCAGTTATGTTCATACGACGACGTTTCATAGTAAAAACTGTGATCCATACTTAATCACTACATAGTATAAAACAAAGTCGCTTTCTCTGTCCCTTTATCCCTTTGTATGCTTAAACCTTTAAAACTACGCAACGGATTTTGATGCGGTTTTTTTAATAGATAGAGTCATTCAAGAGGAAGGTTTATATGTATAATACATGTTTCATAAAGTAGGGTGCAGTGGGAACGGGATCTGACGCCACGCGGGCGGAAAAATATTCTTATATCTTATTATTATAAAAATATCGCAAGAGAAACGAGGCCCAACACCGTAGCACCCCGTGTTACCTTCAAAAGTCCCTAATTTTGATTTTACAAATTTCAGCCGGGTGGTAAAAATCCAATCTCGGTTGGATTGCGTTATGGGGTTAGCAAGTGCATAGCCGGGCAGGGGGGATTGTGGTCGCAGCACAAGCGGGACCGGTGGGTGTCACGCGGGGCTGCGAAGACAATCCTCTTTTGATGAGGCCGTCAAGCAGAGTGCCACCAATGTTAACATGTTACGTGTATGGAATGGTGACCCTCTTTCCTTTGACTTTGCCTTCAGCTTACCATTATGCGAGGTCAAGTCAATAGGACGTCGCTTACTGCGCGTAAAAAGTACATAATACATTTGTGGCGCGTTTGGGTTCAAGATCGGTACTTATATAGATGGGTGTTCAAATTCAACATACTTATCTAGTTCCTGCTTCGCATATCCATGAAAAAGGCAGGTGTTCTGGTTTGCAGGTGATGTGGGCTGAGGCCCCAAAGGTGTTTAGTAGGGCCCTGTCTTAACAACTTTTCTACTAATATACATAACAGTCGTTGAAAACAAGTAATACATTTGCATATTTTAAAAAAAACATGTCGAAAATTTCCCTAAAGAGATTTTTATCAACACTTAACTATACAATGGTAAATAAAAACGGTTACTATACGAAATATCACCATAAAGTCAACGACATTACCGTTATTTACAAGATGGCCGCCAAACAGCGTTCCAAATTCAAGCTAACGTCTATTTCGGGACGATATCAGCCGGAAATTAGGACACCGCTATGAAAACAATTATCTATGGCTCTTTATAGTCTGTGACATGTGTTTTGCATTTGTTTTTTATTGCGATGATATCGTTTT
This sequence comes from Eilema caniola, assembly GCA_949126895.1. NCBI lineage: Eukaryota > Metazoa > Arthropoda > Insecta > Lepidoptera > Erebidae > Eilema > Eilema caniola. The sequence goes on from OX421487.1 coordinate 4,808,407, forward strand.
AACTCCTGCCAAGGCGTATCTAATAAGGACAACAGTTTAAATTATAGTTTTTTGGGGTTCCGTACGCGGAGGGTGACCGACAACACCTATTTTATACGTTTCTATTGGTCGGTAGGGCTAACTGGATCAATATTTTACACATGAACACATCTGTGGGCAACAGTTGCAGTGTTAGATTTTATTCAATAGTGTGTATGCGGCAGATATGTGATAGAAAATAAACGATCGCTCGAAGCGAGGCTATTTCGCCAGCCTCACATATTAAACAAGCATGAGTGCAACAGGATATGGACTCCAGTGAATCCAACGAGAGCAAAGGATGACTTGTCATATAACGCGGCTCATTTAGTACGAGATCTTTGTACGGAACCTTCCGTGGGCGAGTGCGACTCACACCTGTACCACTTTTTATAGCTAAAAACTTGCAAATGACATCCGTATGGCGTATTTTAAATCATACTAGCTGTCGCCCACGGCTCCGTGGAATATCGAAGAGCTACCATGATACGTACATTGGAAACTTCGCCTTGCAGGTTTTTTATATAACTTAGGTGGCCGACAAGCTCACGGCATGGAAAGTGGTTACCGTGGCCTATGGACACGTGCAACAGCCAGAGACGTCACACTCGTACTACCCACCCTGTAGAAACCTTTTTATGCCGTTCTTGAAGATAGGCTTGAAGGCAACAAGTTGGCTTGGGCCTTTAAAGATCTCAGTGGGACCCCATCCGTCTCTCAATATATTTATAAACGTACCAATATTATGTTATCTTAGATTTCAACCGTATCTAACTGACGACAAGACTTTATCAAATCAAAACAACTTGTTTCTTCCGTACTGTTTCTTGCCTTCCGTGTTCATTATTATAGAAGTTTCATACTTAGAATCAGTAATTTTAACCTCATTTTCGATTCCAGAATTCGAGTTCTACGTACAACAACCACCGAAGCATCCATACTAATATTATAAACGGACATAGGCTACCTTTTATCGCGAGAAAGGGGGTTTTAAGGGGGGGAAATAAGGGATACAGTTTGTAATTTTTAAAGATATCCTAATGAAATTTGGTACAGAGGTGGATTAGAGCCTGGGAACGGACATAGGCTATCGTTTATCGCGAAAAGGGGGGGTAGAATATACCATAGTCGAGGAACGAGCCAAATAAATAAGTGAGTGGAGAGGCAAGTAGAGAATCGAGTGGATGGGCGAGTAGAGATGGGAGTACAGATGCCAATAGAAAGGCGAATATAGAGGCGAGTAGACAGTAGATAGTCGAATATAGAGGCGAGTAGAAAGACGAGAACAGAGGCGAGTAAATAGTCGAGGACAAAGTTGAGTAGCGAGGCGAATTTAACGCTCAATAGCGTCGGCTCAACAATAAGCGATGACCGACATCCACGCGGGCGGAGCCGTGGGCAAAAGCTAGTAGATACATAATACTTTCATGGGGCTATAGAGGGTCATTAAAAATCCTTGAAAGAAAATCAACGGAAGTCTTTGGCGTACTTCAAGTTAGGGTTGGGAGATCAGTAGCATTCGCTCCCGGAAAAAAAAATAAGCGAACTTCTGGCTCCGAAGTGGAAGCTTCAGACGTGACTAGAAAATTGCTATAAGGATCATAGGGGCCCTACGTTAGTACCTTGTGAAACCCTTGCGAGTGTAAAACGTATTAACTACGTTAAGAAGTGACTGATTAATATTTTCACTGTGTGAAATATTATACAACGTGACTCTTGGCACAAACAAAGCAGTAAAAATAATTGTATTTATAGAAAGCAGTTAAGAGGCAGGTGGATAAATAAACAACATAGATGCGTTGACAGATCGGAAGCTTTAGACAAATCTGCACATAGCAGCAAATTTTTTTGATATCATAAATGCACATCCGTCGCTTTTACCTCGAAGTCACAGGCACGCTTTAATATGATAAGGCTCGACTTTTTAGGCTATATTTGTAGCAACTTCCACCTGACCTTCCAGCCGAGTTGTGGTTATTGGCCGACTACTGAGAGGGTCATATAGGTTTCCGTCTTGACCTAACGACGACGGGCACGTGAAAAGTCGATCGCAGCTGTTAATCTGGGATCGACTTTTCACGTGCCCACCGAAGCACGGAAGCGCTCTGATGATCACTAAGCGGTCCCATTCAAATTGCAACCGCGCCTTAGTAACTTAACCGACTTATCGTTAACTGAACAGTGAACGACCTGACCACGAGCTTAAGCGCATTATAATCATTATTTTATTCAGGAAATCAAGTAATTTCGTACCAAAGTGGCGCGGCGATCAAGCTTTTTCGACTGCTACAAGTGAGGTGGGTTTGATTCATACTTAACGCAAATATTATCTTAGTATCCATGGGTATGTATTACTTTATGTGTGTATTTATGAAGAAAAAATGGTATTACTACTTAGAGATAAAGAATCACTTCACGGGAACGAGATCACTATTGTGAACCGCTGTCAAAAGCTTGACAACAGTTGCTTTGCAGTATTTTTGTTAATTTTCGTCGATTTAGTAGTCATATACACATAAATGGCTACGCGCCAGTATTTCGTAACACTTGGGAACATCCCATGACCCATCTTCCTTTGTCAAACAGGCTCCAAGTTCAAACCACTAGTTTGGCCAAAAGACCTTGTGCCGCATCAATACTCAATGTCAGTTGGAGCTGAAACGAGGTCACGCGAGCAAGGGACATTGTTTATTGATGTGCGATGATTGCAGTGTTGCAATATTTATTAAAGACTCAAGCAGTTTAAGGTCGGTAGAATAATAAAGTTTATAAGTGCCTGCAAACTTCTCTTTGAGCCCGTGATCGATCTATGGACTCAATTAATTGGCCCACTGCAGTTCACTTCTGGACATAGTTCTCCCGCAATGTGCGCCATTTCATACGATCAGACTTCTAGTTGATAGCTTCGGATGCGACTGGGATTAACGCTAGGATAAAGAAGGAGAAGGAAGAAAGGACGTTTTGGCCTTCTGCTTCCACACTAGCCAGACGGGTTGGTACAGGGTTATATTTCGAGTATTCCTTCTCTCGCAGTGGTATCGTCTGCGTATTGTTCCGTCAGTCGCCTCTTACGACACCCTTCGGACGAGATGGGGTGGTGATACTTGTATTCTTACTCCGTCACCATACGGATCTAAAGTACTTAAAGGCAGATATTGGCAAAGGCATGGTAAAAAAATAATATTCATCTTTATCCTATTGCAAAGGCCCTGTGTTGCCTTTTGTGACATTACAAGTTACACCTGTTTTCAATGAAATAAGTCTGTCAGTAAACATTACTGCTTATATCCTTAACCTAATTGATAACGGCAAAGTCAGAACCTGCGTCAACGTTAATACTTAAATATATACATGATGTCACTACTGGATTATGTTATCAAACGAAATTCAGACGAAACTATTAATTGTCAAAATTCAACTGAAAATATTTAAGTCATTTGATGATATGTCATTACTTGTACTCATGGGGTACCGATGATAAGAATATATCTTTAGTAATAGTGCACTAGTAGACTCATTTAAAGAAATAAAAGAGTTAAAACCATGTTAAAATACTTATTTGCTGACTTAGAATCACGTAAATTATTTCATAACTTAAATACATGATAATGTAAGCATATAAGACTCGTTGGTAATGTAAGAAATAAAGGTTTAGCAACAATCTATGTTATTTATTTATTTATTTTTGTGCCATCTAGCGGCATGGTGCATTATGTCTGTACCTTTTACAATTACTGATGAATCTGGCAGAATCAATATAGATTAGAATATTTATAGTTTTATTCAGTCATACTCAATAATGTGTTTAGTCTATGTTTTATTTTTGATAAATTAATTTTAATACTAAAAATTTGAAAAGTTTACCAAAACAATGTCGCCATCTAGTTATAACTCCTGAACTAAAAAGCTGCTTGCCTGTTTTTCGAAGTTCGAGTATAACCATTTTTTGTTTCTGATTGTGCATCTGTATAAGAATTATATTATCTGTCATTCTACATTCTATTCAATTCGTATGCGGTAGGCAAAAGTTGAATCTTAACAAATAATAAATCCATTTGACCTCGTTTGTTTATTTATAAGGTGAACTTTATCCGTATTCTGTTCCTTTAGACATTAACTCATTAACCAAGGCTATATTGGAAAATATAAACTTTTATTTTAGTTTCACTTTTTAACGAGGTCACGCCCACTTTTGATGTTTATATGTAGGGTTACCATAATAAGCAAGTTTTACAGGATACCGTTCTTTTTTATAGTATGTACTTAGGTGGCACACACGCACACAGACCACCTGATAGGAAGTGGTTAACATCCGCGACAAGAAACGCGTACTGTACGTATAGAGTACATTTTGAACACATTTTCCCTTCCCCTTCTCTTCCCATGTGGTGTCGTACATGGCGACTAAGGGATAGGGCTGATTAACTTCAACATCAGACAGATATGTACAGCCCAGACTCAGCCTCCGATGCATGGCTCGCGTCAACAATAGTGCCCGGAATACGGCAATGGGCTCACCCCCTATTACGTGGGACCGAATACAGATTGGTGAAATGTGGGTGTTAATTCACCTCTGCCTAACCCCCCGGGGATAAAGGCGTGATTATATGTATATTTACAGCATCTGTGGCGAGGCGGTAGTTACCGCGGCCGCTACGCAGGACGCGCGGTTTGGAACCACGCTCAGTGCAAACATTTGTATGCATGAATATGTATATTGGCATTCGTCTGGGTGTTTCTATGTTTAATATGTATGTATTTACACAAGTTGTATGAAATGTTGTAGAATATTTAGTAATTTAATTTTAGATTAACACTACCGTATTGGGAACAACTTGTAAAGATAAATATATCCAGTAAAAAAAAATGGGTTCCAGATACATGTCCGGAACAATATGTTATGTAGTTTCAATAGTGTTAACTAAGAATACTGCTCTATTCAGTCATAGCGCGCTATTATAAGAACAAAAGAAATATATGTTTAGAATGTGATTTCAAGGTCAAGTCGTTTAGAAGACACACGATAACTAACAGATACATCAACTATTGTGAAATAAAAATAGAAATGTTTACGCTACTATAATGTGGCCTTGAGAGATGCAATAATATAGAAGGACTAGCTGTTTCCTGCGACTCAGACTTTGTGGATGTCGGTTATCGCGACCAAACATAACCTTTATCCTTGTGTACCAAAATTCATCTGGTTATCATCAAAAATGACAAACTTTCAAACAAAGTTTCGTCCTTTACTAGCTTTTGCCCGCGGCTCTGCCTGCGTGGATTTCGATTATCGCGACCAAACATAGCCTATGTCCTTTCTCAAGGTCTAATCTACACTACACCTATACCAAATTTCATCAAAATCGGTTCAGTGGTTTAGGCGTGATAGCGTAACATACAGACAGACAGTTATATAGTATGGCTATTGCGATAAAAGTAGCCAGTGTCTTTTCATAAGTTCTAGTCTACTTCTGTACCAAATATTATCAAGACTGGTTCAGTGGTTTTAAATATATTAGTATAAATTTCTTCCCAATAATTACATCCACGACCACATTCTATCAACGCATCGATTAAAACAGAAAATTTATCCTCACACGTCGAAACCAAAATATAAACCAGGAAAATTTACTAGATCAACCAAATCAGACATTCAAAACCAGGAAAATCCCAGCTAACCCAGTAAGCGTGGTAAATCTACCTATACGTCAACGAATTTTCGAGAATAGTGACGTCATAGGACGTGTAAAAAGACCTTGCAGATGTCAGTAGACAAGATCCATGGCCTTAACCCTGGCCACGTAATAATTACCACAGCTGTAATGTTTTCTCTTACGAAATTACGAATAACAGTTGGCAAAAGTCCCGTTGGATACTATCCCGTTTGATGGCTTAGAATTCGAGTCATAAGTCTTTTTAGGATAGTTACGATAGCAAAGGGTCTTCAGGTTCAATTTTCTTAAGGTCTGAAAAGTTCCTCCAAACTGACAACAACAGCAGGCAAACGGTGAAAATTATCTACAGGTAAGCCGGTGGAAATGTTTGTGTATAAATGTAAAAATCTCTACCAGGGCTGCCCTTTGCAGAGTAAGCCGCCAGGAATCGTGTTGACCCCTTGCCACTGGCACACAGTATTTTAACATATCGGGTGTACGGGACCACCAATATCTTGGGGGCCTACCAGCTCAGCTGCAAGCCTGAGTTGGCCCGTGGCTATCGCCAAAATTTGGCTGGACTCATCTTGTGCAGCTAGATATTGCCATTGGCTCGAAGAAGATTTGCTAGTAGGTATATATATTATAGTCGTTCTTTTACGAGGAGGTAGGACACGACGGTATTTCCGTCCAATTGAGCAGTCCGACTGGTGAAGTACCTCCGCCCTACAGAATACCGCGGCCATAATAACCTCGTGTAGTGTCCTTGGTCCTCGCCGGTGAGTAGCCATAGCTCATTGGAGAGTTTTGTGCTGTCAGTGGGAAGACCAAAAGCCACGATAAACCACTTACCATCAGGTGGGCCGTGTGCTTGTCTGCCACCTCAGTAGTATAAAAAAGGTTAATTTTTTATAAGTACTGTATTTTATCATTCAAAACAATATATCTCACAGTATAGGCAACACAGGTATTAATTACATCCACTGAAACTGGATTAACGAGATATTTTTTTTTAATCTTCGCGCATTGAAATCAAAACAAAACGTATATTTCTTAAAAATTTCTCGACATTAATGTATTTCGAGGTTGCGTACAAAAATAACTGACCCGTTTGTACTCTTTCGATGTCACCATTACGTCTGATGGCCTTCAAACTCCAGTAAGAATTTATACGTTCCCTGTTGGTGCAATCACAAGGATCATAAATCTTCGGGGCTTAAAATAAGAAACTGTACTTTTTTTAAACTAGAAATATTAGCATCCAAAATTGCTAATATTCTCTCTAACCCCTCCAACTTGGTAGGACACGACGGTATTTTCGTCCAATTGAGCAGTCCGACTAGGGAAATACCTCCGCCCTACAGAATACCGCGGCCATAATAACCTCATGTTGTGTTCCCGGCGGTGAATAAGGTAGCCAGAGCTCACTGGAGAGTTTTAATATACTGTCAGTGGGAAGACCAAAGGCTATTCCTGCTTTGTCTTCTACGCTGACGGCACAAAAACTCCCGTGTTTACAGGGTCGGTCTAGGTCACGGTAACCACTTTCCATAAGGTGGGTCGTGTGCTTGTCTGCCACCTGTGGTTAAAAAAAAAAACTAAGCTAAAATTGTTTGTGCTAGGAGGGAGTTCACGTCGGTAGTGTAATGGCTAGGATTCATAGTCGGGACGTCTTCGTAAGGCCGTCTCCTTAACCACTAAGCAAGCGACGCTATTTCAGGTGGCTCCCACCCATCGCCCCAAGATGATTGAACAGGAGAATTTGGAGTATTCAAGACGTGAATTGGTAGCTCATGGGTCAAAGCATTCCCTTGTAAGGTACTGGTTTCACTTTACCCATCTTAATTAATAGATTTGAATTTTTAGCAGACGTCTTCATCATCCCAGCGTTAATCCCAGTCGCATCCGAAGCTATCAACTTGGAGTCTGGGGTCCGCTTTTACCAGTCCAACTGCGGATTTGGCTAAACTTCGACATTTTCCGTGAAGCGACTGCCATGTGACTCCACAACCCAAAGGCGATATCGAAGCATTGCAGTTATACCAGTTGTTGGACCAGGCTCCAACTACCCGTAACGACTGCCATAGATGTTTGTATGGAAACAGAACAGACGGCTTAACGTGGTTTCCGAGGCACGACCAGACAAATGCAAATACCCATAATATTCATGCATAAAAATATTTGCACTGAGCGAGGATCGAACCTGCGCCACCTGCGTAGCGGTCGCGTTCACTACCGCTACGCCACGGAAGCTGTCAATTGTTCAAACAATTGTTAGCAGACTTATTGCTTTGAAATTTCATTCAATCCATACTTCCATACTAATATTATAAATGCGAAAGTAACTCTGTCTGTCTGTATGTTACGTTTTCACGCCTAAACCACATAACCGATTTCGATGAAATTTGGTATAGGGGTAGATTAGACTTTGAGAAAGGACATAGGGTATGTTTAGTCGCGATAACTGACATCCACGCGGGCGGAGCCGCGGGCAGAAGCTAGTAAGTTTAAAAATCTACACGTCACAACACGTCGTCATAGAGACAAGAGTCAAAGCGAGTTACAATGACGTCACTCTACTAGTAGGACGTACAGTGTAGTGTACACTCACGTTCGAGTACATGCGTTGACCTTGTCGGGGGCTGAGTGTTCAACACTGACCGAGATCGCCTACTACCTACTATTGACTTAACAGATACGTTTATTATTAGGTTAAACGATATGTTCAACTACATACATACATACATACATATAATCACGCCTTTATCCCCGGAGGGTTAGGTAGAAGTGAATTAACACCTACATTTCACCAATCTGTATTCGGTCCCACGTAATAAGGGGTGAGCCTATTGCCGTATTCCGAGCACTATTGTTGACTCGAGCCATGCATCTGAGGCTGAGTCTGGGCTGTACATATCTGTCTGATGTTGGAGTTAATCAGCCCTATCCCTTAGTCGCCTTGTACGACACCACATGGGAAGTGTGGCCCAAATTCTACTCTGCCAGGAACCACGCGGCTATGTTCAAGTATACTGAGGTATAGACACAAAGCTTGTCAATTTGGATCTTACCTATTAAGACCTAAAGTCTTATTTGGTGAAATGTACTGGCTTGACTTGTTCAGGGTTTGTATGAGTATATAATGTGAATTAAAAAAAATGTAAAACAGTCCTAAGTTTGAATGTAGAGGGCTTTAAAAGTAGAAGTGGACCCAAGATGGATGGACTGCATGAAAGAGGATAGGTATATCAAAAAAGGAAATGACATCTGACAGGAATGTACGGAGCAAAATGTCAATTTTTGCACCGACAATTTCTATTCTACCTGTGTACTGAATTTAATTTTTATACCACTTAGGTGGCAGACAAGCACACGGCCCACCTAATAGGAAGTGGTTACCGTGGCCTATGGACGTATGCAACACCAGGGGCATCACAATCGCGCTGCCGACATCAGGTTATTAACAAAATTGACAAACTTTCATCCTCTATTTAAATCCCTTAAAACCCTTTTTTAACACGCTTTTGTTAGCTTAATTTGTAACTATGTATGTAAGAAAATCTTGTAATCTTAATTTGTCCCACTTCCCGGTCTTCGATTAGGATGAAATTTTGCACACACTCAGAGTTCTGATGGCAATACATGACTAGCTAATAAACGTCATTACAAATCCCATATACCGGCCTCCCCAAGATGGCGGACTGGCTGTTTGAAATTCACCCCCATGATATGGGTATCAAATGAAAGGGTTTGCTGTCAGGAAAACGAAAAAAATAGTCACGTGACTTAAATCCAATATGGCGGACGTGCTAAAAGCGTATTTTTTAGTTTTTTAAACTATTATGTGTCGATAAAAGGTAGCCCTATGTCCTTTCCCCAGCTCTAATCTATCTATGCACCAAATTTCATTATGATCGGTGTAGTCGTTTAGGCGTGAAAGTGTAACAAACAAAATTACCTTCACATTTTTAATATTAGTATGAAGCCTCAAGCTTGCAGGCTATTTTTAGTCTGAACATTCGAATCAAAAATTACGCAGTCTCCAATAAGCAGGATATTCTTTTATTCATATTACAACTTTATGCATATAAAATTAACAACCATTTTGGATTATTGGTATAACTGCGTAGTATGATGTTGGGATCGAACATTATGGGTATATGCTTACACTACAGTAGTTGTTTGACGAGTCTCGAAATTTCGTTGTGCGTACGTGCCATAAAGCGCATCGGAAACATTAAACGGGGTCGTTTTTAACCAACTTCCAAAAAGGAGGAGGTCCTCAATTCGATCGGTATTTTTTTTTATGTATGTACACCGGTTACTCTGGAGATTTATTATCGGATTTAGGTGATTTTTTTTAGTTCGATACGGAATAGTTGACATTTGGTCCCATAAAAAAATTATAATAATTTTTTGCTGTACTTTTCATTTTATGATACCTATATCAATTGAATATTTTAACCGACAAACTATTTATGCTGTCCCATATTTCGACTACTAACATAACAGTGAATCTGTAAATTCAGTTTTTTCTTTCCAAGTTATTTTATACTTTTCAGTTTTTGAAATCGGTTTTTTTAAAATCCAACAATTAAAAAAAAAAATAACTTCGATGACAAAAGTCAATAAAAAAAGAATAGAAGAAAACTGGTCCACCTTGTAATCAATAGAAACTAGTTTTAATGCTAGTATAGCCGTCTCATTCGCACGTTTTTTTTTTTATGAACAATGGCAACATGTGTGTTGATGTGAGATTGCTCATATAAACATATTATTACTGAAATCTTTGTGCGAGATCACACATGATAATACTAGATATAGATCAATAAAAACTGAATTAAGAAGGGCATTAGAACGTTCATAAAGGCTATGTAGCACGAGTGTGACTCCCCAGGTGTTGCACACGTTCATAGGCCACGGTAACCACTTTCCATCAGGTGGGCCATGTGCTTATTAGCCTGAAACATACCTAAAATTGTGATGTGAAAAGTTATCTAACTTTAAGTTTTAACAACTTTTTATACTTAAAACAACAGGAAATCACTCAAATTATGCAAATCCACCCACCATTAAAAACAATAAACATTTTGACAGCTGCGGATTATACAAAATCTTTTTATCTGTCAACTGCGCAACTTTTTTTGTCAAATCCGACGCCATATCTAACCACAGATATGGATAACCTACTTCAAAACAATATGGCCGCCGGATGGATGTTGTAAATAGGAATATAACCTTGTTTTATTCTATACTAGCTGACCCGGCGAACTTCGTAACGCCAAAAATTTTCGCCCGCGTGGCGTCTGATCCCTTCCCGCTGCACCCTCTACTATCTTAAACATGTTTTATACATATAAACCTCCCTCTTGAATCACTCTATTTATTTAAAGAACCACATCAAAATCCGTTGCGTAGTTTTAAAGATTTAAGCATACAAAGGGATATAGGGACAGAGAAAGCGACTTTGTTTTATACTATGTAGTGATGTCATTGTGACAAGTTAGTACAACCAGTAGCGGTATAATTGCAAGGTTTTCAGCAGACAAGTGGCAATTCGATGGCTGGCGTTTGATAGAACAGAATGAAAAATGTATGGGATTTAATAATGACATGCGTTAACGACTGTCAAATACATCGAATCATTAAGCCTGTCCTTTACATAGTACATCATTAGGCCTGTCCTTTTACACGGCTGTGAGGCGTGGCAGCTGTTAGAGCGACACAAGCTGGAGCTGCGTATCACGGAGATGAAAATGCTGCGGTGGATGTGCGGAGTCACGCGTAAAGTTCACGTGAGAACTCTCGCATACGCGGCAGCCTCCATGTCCGTGACATAGTAGATAAAATGCAAGAGAATCGCCTTCTCTGATGTGACCACGCCTTGCAGCAACAGCCAGGCTACGTGGATAACAAATACCTGGCAATGGCGCCCCCACCGGGTCCAGGTAGAACGGGTAGGCCCAAAAAAGTCCTGGCTTGACTTCGTGCAGGGTGACATGGGTGCAAATGGTCTCACTACCATGGACGCCCAAGATCGGGCGAAGTGGAGGAGTTGGAGCCGGAAGGTGGACCCTGAGTTTCGAAGGCCTCTCAGGGTCTAAATGTCGATGATTATGATGTTTACTGCCAAATAGAGAACAGCTCTATCCCTTAGTCCCTTTCTACGACACCCACGGGAGGAGATGCCCTATCCTGCCACACCGGGAACGGCATTATTTTGTCAATCCATACTAATATTATAAATGGAAAAGCGTGTGTGTCCGTTTGTTTGTCCGGCTTCCACGCCTAAACCACTGAACCGATTTTGATGAAATTTGGTATAGGGTTTTAGACTTTGAGAAAGGAGAAAGACTGGTTGCGATAACCGACATTCACGCGGGTGGAACCAAAAAACTAGCTCTTTCCTTTTTTTCTTTTCCCTTTTTTTATATAGGACACGTCAATTTGACTTCACCTCGCCTGATGGTATGTTGAAGGCACAGTCTCAGGAAAGAGGGCCACCATTATTTACACGTCCCATGTATTATATAAATATTTATGTTTACACATAATGTGTATTGTATATTTGCGCGTCAGCATACTATCAAATTTACCTTGAACATGTATATTTACGTATTATCGCATTGAATAAAGTGACCTTATACATATTGAAAGGTTTTTACGCAATTTGTTTTGCAAACATCATGATCATAGCGCCAATTGTATCTAAAGTTTGCAATATTATGTTGTTTTGCCATCCATTGAAATGGATGATCTCTTTGTTACTCTTTCACGTGGATGCCATCCACGTGAAAGAGTAACAAACATTCATTCTTACTTACAAACTTGCGTGTCATCATATTTTTGGGATATTCGTGCGCAAATCAAATACACATGTAACTGGAAACTTCATATCTATAACTTTATCTAAATCGCACGTGTAACAACATATGCGTATGGTGACGTCATAGTACGCGATATCTCAAGTTAATGAACGATTTATATATGTGTTGGTCATTGTAATAAATTTATCTATGTAATAAGAGTATTAGGTTATCTGTATGGTCAAACAGACAGACAGACAGACAGATAAACGTTTAGAATATGCATTGGTTTTAAGCAAATCAATGCAATTTTTTTTTAATTTTTAGCTACCGAAGTAATCGAAAGTACTAATATTCCCTTTAACTCCTCCAACTAAGCCGAATTACTTGTGCTAGGAGTGGGTTTACGTTGGTAGTGTAATGACCAGGATCCGACGCCGGTACCTCTCGATCGTAAGACTGACTCCTTAACCACTAAGCTACCGACGCCTTTCTCGATCTAGTATGCCACGCATACGACTAATTCGGAAGCCGGTAGGAATCGAATTATAGGGACCCCTCGCCATTGGTTCCCACTAATATTACACAAAAAACATTTACACTAATCGAGCATCGAACACATGATCCATGACGTAGTACACAGGTGTCTTAATAAAAGAAAATGGTACAAAATCGACACAAAGAGCCATTGATTTTTAATTATTGCTTTTTAATTTCAAGTTTTGAAAGCAATGGCTTCCGTTTCGACCAGATGTTTAATACAGCTGGAATTTGATACGGTGTCGCTATACTTTTTATTGGGTTATTGCGTACATAGTGCGTAGTATAATGACCGGCAAATATCTTGGTATTTCTCAGCCCCTCATCGTTAACGCATGTCATAAACGCCAAATCCCATACATTCGTTATCGTATTCTACCAAACGCCAACGAAATACCACTTGAAGATGAAGCGGGAGTAACCTTTGGTCTTCCCACTGACAGCACAAAAACTCTCCAGTGAGCTCTGGCTACCCTACTCACCGCCGGGAACACAACACGAGGTTATTATGGCCGCGGTATTCTGTAGGGCGGAGGTACCTACTTCCCTAGTCGGACTGCTCAGTTGCACTAGCATCCCAGACTTTTACCTCGGAAGCTAGCTAGCTTAGTGGTTAAGGAGGCGACCTCACGATCGAGAGGTCCCGGGTTCGATACCTGGCCATTACACTACCGACGTGCACCCACTCCTAGCACAAGCAATTTAGCTTAGTTGGAGGGGTTAGAGGGAATATTAGTAATTTGGATAATTTCGGTTGCTAATATTCTTTTTATAAAAAAAAAAAAAAAAAAAATTTTTTTTCAGTCTAACTGCTTGTTTGAGGTTTGCCGTGAAGCAACTGCCACCTGACCTCCGCAACCCAATGGCGATATCGCAGATGTTGCAATTAGACCACTTGTTACGACGCCATAGAGAAGTACCTACGTATCACGACAAGGACCGACGAACGTCCGAGGCACGGAAGCACTTAGACCAAAGTAAATAAGAAATATTCCTGCATACAAATATTTGCACTGAGCGGGGATCGAACTCGCGACCGCTATTTAGCAGGCGTGTTTACTACCGCCACGCCACAAAGGCTGTTTTGACGAGGTTTGGTGATAACTAAAGTTAAATGCGTTAATACGAAAACTGCGGCGCACAATTTCAGTTTTTATCTTCAAATTGAGGTTATCGTCACCATATTTTATACATACATATATTCACGCCTGTATTTCCCGAAGGGGTTGGCAGAGGTGTATTAACACCCACAATTCGCCAACTTGCATAGCCGGAGAGGGGGGATTTTGGTCGAGGCACTAGTGGGACCGGGGGGTGCCATGCGGTGCGCAGACGACAATCCTCTTTTGATGAGGCCGTCAAGCTGACGAGCCCCCATTGATTGTACATGTATGTAATGGTGACCCTCTATCCTGAGACTGCCTTCAGCTTACCATTAGGCGAGGTGAAGTCAAATAGACGTGTCCTATATAAAAAAAAGGGAAAAGAAGAAAACGAAAGAGGATCACTATTACATGTACGTACTATGTTAACAATGGTGGCACTCAGCTTGACGGACACTGCATGACACACACCAGTCCCACTAGTGCTGCAACCACAATCCCGCCCTGCCCGGCTATGCACTTGCTGACCCATGAACGCAATCCAACCGAGTTTGGATTACTATGGAGGGCTTTTCACAATCACGCACGGTGACACAATTTGATGGCACAATTTGTGACAAATTAGTGCCATCAAATTTCTACCACCAGCGTTGTTAATAATAATAAGATGTAACTGTAAGTACAATATATAGTAAATAAACTGTTTTAAGTGCGGCAATTATTCAATATTAACACACTTTTTTCTGTTCTGTACCCTAGGTTCTGTCTTAAGAGTCCGTTATGCTCCATATGGCAGTACAATGGTAAGATGATGATTTTGGCCCAGTCATGGGGATGTCGGTTTTTATGCCACTTAGGTCGAAGACAAGCACACATGCCACCTGATGGAAAGTAGTTACAGTGGACTATGGATGTGTACAAAGGATTTATATTGGGTATCTTTAACAGAAAGATTTACCAAGTTTTTAGACATCATATTAAATAATTTTATATACTAAAAACATAAATAAAACATAACGTCACACCTATATTCGGGAAGGGGTAGGCAGAGGTGCTAGCACCTAAACATAAGCTAGCACCTCTGCCTTATATGTACTAAATTATATCCATACTAATATTATAAATGCGAAAGTAACTCTGTCTGTCTGTCTGTCTGTCTGTCTGTCTGTCTGTCTGTCTGTCTGTATGTTACGCTTTCACGCCTAAACCACTGAACCGATCTTGATGAAATTTGGTACAGAGGTATATTAGAGCTTGAGAACGGACATAGGCTACCTTTTATCACGAGAAAGGGGGTTTAAGGGGGGGAAATAGGGGATGAAAGTTTTTATGATTTCTGAAGATATCTAATGAAATTTTGTACAGAGGTAGATTAGAGCTTAGGAACGGACATAGGCTACCTTTTATCGCGAAAAGGGGGCTAGAAGGGGGGGGGGGGGGACTAGGGCCTTGGGATGAAAGTTTGTCGTTTTTGAAGATTTCCTGATGAAATTAGGTACAGAGATAGTTTAGAGCCTGGAAACGGATATAGGCTACCCTTTTATCGCGAAAAGGGGGATAGAAAGGGGGCGGACTAAGGCCTTGGTATGAAAGTTTGTCATTTTTGAAGATTTCTTGATGAAATTTGGTACAGAGATAGTTTAGAGCTTGGGAACGGACATAAGCTACCTTTTATCGCGAAAAGGGGGGAAGAAGGGGGGATCAGGGCCATGGGATAAAAGTTTATCGTTTTAGAAGATTTCCTGATGAAATTTGGTACAGAGATAGTTTAGAGCTTGGAAACGGACATAGACTACCTTTTCTCGCAAAAAGGGGGATAGAAGGGGGGACTAGGGCCTTGGGATGAAAGTTTGTCATTTTTGAAGATTTCCTGATGACATTTGGTACAGAGATAGTTTAGAGCTTGGGAACGGATATAGACTACCTTTTATCGCGATAAGCGGGAAGAAGGGGGGGGGGGGGGATCGGGGCCTTGGGATAAAAGTGTATCATTTTAGAAGATTTCCTGATGAAATTTGGTACAGAGATAGTTTAGAGCTTGAGAACGGACATAGGCTACCTTTCATTGCAAAAAGGGGTAGGAGGGGGGGAATATGGCTATGGGATGAAAGTTTGTCTTTTTTGAAGATATCCTGGTGAAATTTGGTACAGAGATGGATTAGAGCTCGAAAATGGACATAGGCTACCTTTTATTGCAAAAAGGGGGATAGAAGGGGGGGACTAGGGCCTTGGGATGAAAGTTTGTCATTTTTGAAGATTTCCTGATGACATTTGGTACAGAGATAGTTTAGAGCTTGGGAACGGACATAACTACCTTTTATCGCGAAAAGGGGGAAGAAGGGGGGGGGGGGGGGGGGGGTGGATCGGGGCCTTGGGATAAAAGTTTATCATTTTAGAAGATTTCCTGATGAAATTTGGTACAGAGATAGTTTAGAGCTTGAGAACGGACATAGGCTACCTTTCATCGCAAAAAGGGGTAGAAGGAGGGGGGGAATATGGCTATGGGATTAAAGTTTCTAATTTTTCAGTGGCACAAAAAGGGTGAATATGGCATAAATAGAACAAAATAGAAAAAAAATCCTTCAACAACCAAGCGGTTCGGTGACTCTTGCCTTTGTCGCACCATTAAGACTTGAAATTCCTTGCCAGCTCACGTGTTTCCCTCTTCCTACAGTCCCGGGTCCTTTAAGCGGGGCGTGAAAAAGCATCTGATGAGACCGTCAAGCTGAGTGCCACCATTGTTAACATGGCACGTGTAAATAATGGTGGCCCTATTTTCTGAGACTTTGCCTTCAGCTTATCATCAGGCGAGGTAAAGTGAAATTGACGTGACCTATATAAAAAAAGGAAGAATTTCTTTTAAGATGTCCTTATGAAATTTGGTATAAAGGTGAATTAGAGCTTCGGAACGGACATAGTCGAGTAGCGAACCAAATATAGAAGCGAGTGGAGAGGCGAGTAGAGATTGTTATAGGAACGAATGGATAGGCGTGTAAAGATCGAAAGTCGAGTAGACTCGACTACAGGGGCGAGTAGATATGCGACTAGAGAGCCAGTGGAGAGGCGAGTATAGAATCAAATAGAATGCAGTAAAGGGTTGAGTAGAGAGGCGAATAGGGAGGCGAGTGGAAAGATAAATGTAGTGGCGAGTAGAGATCGAATAGAGAGTTGAGTAGAGGTGCGAGTAGATAGGCGATTGGGGAGAGTCAAGTAGAGAGACGAAAAGAGAATCGAATGGATGGGCAAGTAGAGAGGCCAATGGAAAGGCGAAGTTGAGTAGGGAGGCGAATTTAATGCTCAATAGCGTCGGATTAACACTAAGCGATAACCGACATCCACGCGGGCGGAGCCGCGGGCAACAGCTAGTATTATATATTAATTAATTATATATGCCAATAAATCTCCAAAGGGGTAGACAGAGATGTATTAAACTCCTACATTTTGCCATGTGATTTTTGATCCGATGTAATAGGGTGACATTTCATAATTATAACAATTTAACTTTACAGTTATTAAAAGATATTCATTCGAGAAAAGCACAACTTATAAGGCAGATAATGCAATAAAAAATCTAAGTTGGTTATCATTTCAAAGAGGTTTCACTTCCTTTCTAGTGCACATATATTTTTCAGACATCTATTTTTAATACTATGGTTGTTATGATAACTTATACACTTTTCAGAGTTCAGAAACCATAAAAGGTAGATGGGATTCATCAAAATGATTCAATTATTATGCAAGTCTTTTGACATATAATTTTTACTTGTGAAATAGTTAGTCATAAACTTTAATCTTATTAAGATAAAATTTAGTTAAACTGAATAGAATATACTAGAAGAATATACTAGACTATTAAAACTCCTAGATCAACTACATATTACTCATATTTATTTTTAAAACGCGGGTAGGAAACAGTTCCAAGTTTTTTTTATTCTAAAGGATATGTTAGTATGGACATACTGATATGATTTAAGATTATTTCATGGCTATCCAAGGTTAAAAGTAACTACCAGATAAAAAAATATTCTGAAATAGGTACCTATTCAACAGTCGACTTTCTATTTCAAAGTTAAACAAGTAAGGATATTTAAATTTCGCTCGTAAATACGTCTAGTAAGTTGTTCATGCAAATAATACTTTTGCAAATACAAAATTTCACCACAAAAGACACTGGTTGACCTAAAAATTAACAGCACATAGCAACACAGAGGTTAGCTGTGAACAAAGAGAATTTAACTTAAAAAGAAAAAATAACGGTCGCAATTCTAGTAAGAATTTATGTAAGGACTCACCCGGATGCTTCCGTGGTGGGTTTTTGTAGAAAAACCACCCAATAAAAGATGATTTTTTTTATTTCACACCCTTCACGAACTAAACCAAGAATGGCTTGACAGATGACTGATGGTCCAAGATGGCCGACAAGATACTGGAATTACGTCATTCAGCGGGAAAATTGAAACGACCGTTCCACTTCCTTTTTTACATTTTATTGTGGTAATTAGCCCATAATTTAATAAAATAATTCACTCACCTCATGAAATAGAGTTTGATGTGTTATAACAATTTATATCCGATTGGGTTTTGTTAATACATCAGAATGATATTCAGTCCGATTCCTCGCCCTGTTGCCAGATCGTTATTGCGTCAGACAATGAATAACGTTCAAATTCACACATTTCAAAACACTGGAACATTACTTTTATATATTTTTGCAGTAAAAATATCACAGATTCAACTTAGAAAACTAAAACTTATTGGAGTTAGTCTTCAGATATCGATTTCTCTTATTAGAAAAGTAGAATGAAAGAACGGCAACGTCGCATCAACACTGGGAACAAAGGTGTATACCAATCCAAATTTTAAATTATTAGATAACTCTTGAATAAAACACGAATTTTATTAACAGAACTGAACTACAGTTAATAAAATGAATATTTGTTCGGAAAATGACGGAACCTACAGCTGCTTGTCACGTCAAGGTACAAAAATAACTGACTCGTTTTTAAGTTGTTTTTGTTTCGTTCGTTTGGCGTTGTAAACAATGGGGGTCAGAGGGCTGCCATACATAAACTACTAATATTGCGTTTGGTAGAATTCTAATTAGAAAACACTTTATTGTATTGTGTCGCAATACTTTATTAGTTGAATTAATTGTACTGTAGTTAATATAAAAGGGAAAAGATTATTAAATGTTATAATACAACACACACACACACACATTGGCCAAATTCATAAAATTTTAAAGAAAGGACAGGTCAGACTCGAAACTTGCGGGCTTGTATGAAAGAATTAATGACGGTGATCCCACCAATTTATTCCCACCGTGCTCGTGGTCCCACTAACATAGAAACCCATGGCTCGTGGTCCCACTGCTTAGTAGGACCACGAGTCATACGTACAATGTTTGAATCCTGCTCCTACCGCACACCGTAACACACACAAAGACTATAATTTTTCACAAAAAAAATCTCTCAACCACTTCAAATGCTCTTCTGGCTCATAGATTTATTGAGAAAGCTGCGCAATCCGACTTGAATAAGCTAGGTAAGAAGGCTAATGCGGGAGCGGAGCCAACGCGCGTTTCTCCGCTCAAGGCCTCTCTACAGCTCTTGACGCCGCCACTCGGGGTGCTTGAATCCACCAGTGCGCCCCAAGGAAATGCTCTTCACCGTGCTCCCACCGACCCAAGGATATTTCTTCTCTTACGTCAACATAGGCACGAGTAAAAACAATAATCGGTGAATCATGAGTGCGAAAAAGAATAAAGTTTATCTTCTATCATCCAAAATATAAGATAAGATATTCTTTATTGTACACCATAAAAGTATTATACGATAACAATTTTTGTAGGTATATAATGCACAATGTGCGGCCTTATCGCTAACAGCGATTTCTTCCAGGCAACCTTTGGATGGATAGAAACAAAAGAGATGATAGGGTAGCGTACAAATATTTTTTATAGAAAGAGCAATGATAAATTGATTAGATATAATAACAAGTTATATATCAGTCAGGAAACATAATTATACTACATAGTACGTCAATAACACAGTACACCTATGTAATACCTACATATAATATTTACAATATACTTATATTACTCAGTATCCATATTTTATATGTACTATACAAACATTTTAAGTACACAAAATTACATAATATAGGTACTCAAGGGAAGATAGATAATGATCTTTTAACATTTTTTTTGAACGACTCTAGAGATTGTGCTTTTTTATATGTAGTCTACCACTACATATAAAAAAGCACAATCATTCACAAACACATCAAAATTCCACAGGCGAACTGCAGTGCAATTCTCTAACTTCAACATCGACGCCACATCGATGCGGCAACGTTGTCTCGTCGATTTGCTTGAATTTGGTATTCTCTAACTGTACACTAGCGCCATAGGCTCTAAGATGTGCCGTACGATGTAGGAACTACTCGACAACGACATCCTACTGTGATTGGTGTCAACCTAAGCTCAACCTTGAAAATGATTGTGATTGGTTGATTTTCGTAGTTGCAGTCGACGATGTTTCGTCGTTGTAAGCCAATTGAAACAAAGCATGTCAAACACGTTTAACCTCATAGATTATTATTTATAGTAGTCCTCAATTTATATAAAATAAATAAAAAGCTTTCAACATTTACATAGACAAAGGGTAAAAGTTAAATATGTAGTTAAAGTTGCATTTGTATAAGTGATGATTGGGAGAAATCTCGAGAAGCGAGGAAAAATGAATACTAATCTAATACAAATTTACATATAGTTACGAAAGTAAAGTTTAAAATAATGATTATACAGGACAAAAGGCACATTTTAGTGCATGTGAAAGTGATGCAGATTGGCATTATGAACAAGAACGGTAGGTACCTACTATACATGGTAGTTTTGTATTTTATAATCCAACACAGTGATATAAGATCATTTAGATACTCTTATCCGTAATGGTGAATAAATATACTTAATTTTACGATAGTATTGGTTTAAAGAGATAAATTATATTTCAAACATACATAGTATTCACCCAAATTTCACTATGATTGTTGGTCCCTTAAAATAAGATGCAAGCCTATAGCCATCAAGCAGACACTCTGTCGTGGGTCCTATGATTACTGTTGAATGGAGAACAGCCTTCTCCCTTAGTCGCCTTCTACAGTTCCTGGGAAGAAATAGAGTGGCCCTATTCTTCTTCACCGGGACCAACATATTTTTTACATTCTGTTCCTACTACCCATAGGAACATATTCCCAAGATAGAAAGTACCATAATGTGTTATTCCAGACTATAAGCTATTCCTGTACCAAACCACAGATTACCTAATTGACCAAATAGCTAGATTCGTTCTGCCATTAGAATGTTATGGAATAACTAAAATCTTCACAAACTTTCACATTTATAATAATATACATAATCTTGCCTGTATCCCAGGAGGATTAAGGGCAGGTGATGTAACACCTACATTTCACTGATACTCGGTACTATGGGTGACATGAGTCACGCATCTGAGGCTGGGTCGGAGCTGTAATCCCAGTCGCATCCGAAGCTTTTCAACTTGGAGTCTGGGGTCCGCTTTTTACCAGTTTAACTGCAGATTTGGCTAAACTTCGATATTTTCCGTGAATAGACTGCCATCTGACCTCCACAACCCAAAGGCGATATCGAAGCATTGCAGCTAGACCAGTTGTTGGATTTCTGAGGGCTCCACTATCCTTAACAACTGCCATAGATGTTTGTATGACAACCGGGACCGATGACTGAACATGCTCTCCAAGGCACGGCCAGACCAAAGCAAATACCCATATTCATACATACAAATATTTACATTGAGCGGGGATCGAACCCGCGCCACCTGCGTAGCGGTCGCGTTCACTACCGCTATGCCACGGAGGCTGTCATTATATCAACATATGTTTAGAAGATAATTTTGTGATCACTTTTCAGGAAATGTGAAGCATACCCCATGAGTTCTTTAATCAACCTGGTTGCTGGAACTCCGTAAGGAATGCCAGTATCATGCTTAGAACAGTATGCAGAGTGTTTTAGATACCTATATATTGATAAGATTTTAGATGTTGACAATAAAAGATTCTTGCAGATTTTAATTTTATTTAATCCCCTAGAAGTTAACACCTGATTGATACTCACAGAACTGTCTGTTGTACTTCCACACCACAACTACTGAGCAGATTTTGATGATATGGAAGACAGGGTATGAAAATACACATGACAACTGAATTGACTAAAAACAAGCACTTCACACTCCAATATATTCTAATATACTCCAATATAGTATCAACTGCGGCTGAGCTCAATGATTGTCTTGAATAGCATACATACCGCCAAGTAAGGCTTTACTATTTGCCTTCGACCTAGCACAATATGTAAGTATGCAAAGGAAATGTTAGACAGAAAGCCATTTATGACAAAAGCAACAAGCCATGGCATACTGAATGAACCAATCGCTCTAACCAAATACGCTGCTGAATATGGACTCATAGAGCCAAGTGGTATTTTTATAAGTTTAGAAAAACCATATCTTGCTGCTTCTCCTGATGGGATACTGGGACAAGAGATCATAATAGAAATAAAGTGTCCCTTTGCAAGCCGATATCAGGAAATTAATACTTCTACTGTTCCCTATTTAGAAAACAATAATGGTACTCTCTTACTAAAAAAAACTAGCCCGTATTACTTTCAAATAACATACTGTAACCTAATTATATATTATACATACAGGGATTTTAAAGTAATTTATATTGTAAAAGAAAATTTAGATACATTTTTTCCATCTTTAAAGAAGCTTTCTTTGAAAAATGTGAGCAATTAGAAATCAAATGAAACAGGCATAGGTATTCATGTTAGTTTTATTTACAATATCCCTAACAGTACAGAAATGATAATGCATACATAGGTATATAAATGAAGATACATGCATATACGATTAATAGTTAGTTATCCAAGTATTAATCATTTATCATCATTTAACCACTGGGTGAGGCACCTACTACAAATTTTAAGGTATTCTTATGCTTATAACTACTAAAAGTGGCTCTTTGGTCATTGGGCTAGCTAAGCTTTTGTATTTCTATTTCAATTCCATCTAGTATTATTCCTTGTTGAGGGATAATATTTTTTTAAACTATCAGGCATTTAAAAATTCACTAAACTGTGGCTAGGCCAAATGTTTATTAAGCTCCAGATATCGCCAATAAAATTTATCCACATCACTATAATATTTGACACTTCAGCTTCACTTACACCAAACATTTTACCTAATTCATAATCAGTTGTATCTCTTCTAAGCTTAATAGCTTAAGATACTGATCCTGTACGGTCAAGGAAATGACTCTACTCCAAGGGTAGAACTGTAACAGTACTGAAAATTTGATGAAATTTACCCTGTCTCTAATCCAGTATACAAATGCACTGTCTCATCATCTGCAAGTAATAGCTCTGTAGAGAACAATCTTAATATATAAGATGTTTGTGTCCCACAAGTGCTGTGGTTTGGCCGAATAGATTCAAGAACTACATTCTATCACTAGGTCTTGAGACACACCATTATCTCCTTCTAATGGCAATATATCCTCACAACATTGTGTACTTGATGGCACCTCAAAACACTGTCTTTTCTTCAGGTTGCAGTATGTCAATCTTTCTTCTCTAGCCTTTGAATTCCCGGAAATTGCTTGTGTATTCCACGGAAAAACAGACGGTATAGCACCTTTCTTGAAGAACTTATGTTGATGTTGAACTCCTAGAACAAGTGATTTTTAACATTTTAAATAGGCAAGTACGAAATGTCGTCCACTATTACATGGGACAATACACCTCTGCCACCCTTTTGTGGAAAAGGAATTATTGTAAAGATTTATTCATAAGCAGCTTACCTGTGTATTTACTTATTATTTCATAATCACTTTCAACAAAGTGTTTACCACATAACCTCGTACTTTTGTAATAATCAATTTTTCACGACGGATGGCTTTCAACCAAAGCTTTCGTATTTTTTTATCCTTTGGTATTTGCTGCATTAGAGACAATACAGCGCGTCATTGTAACTGTTTAGAATTATTTTCTGAATTCAACTGTAGAAAAACGCAATGTTTTAGGAACAAACTATTATAATTATACAAGCGTCACTTTGAAGTTTGACAGTTGCCAACCCATTATTAAAACTACGTCATCATTTATAGAGAATGTGATTGGTTAATCCTAGGCACAACCAAGGCACAACGATGAAAGAGTTTGTGATTCGTTACATCCTTGAGCTCGCCCTTAATATCAATTGTCATTGGTTGATCCGGCGTGGATGTAAGCATCGATGCGCGCAACGTTGCGAGAAAGTTAGAGAATTGCACTCCTGCATGTATAGTGAAAGATTTATCGTAGAAACTTGTATAGTGCAGTGGCATTGCAAGTCTCAAATTCTCTGATGATCACAGAAATCTTGTATTTGTCTCTCCAAGGAACTTGAACCTTTCTTTAAGATAATGGGGAGTACAGGGATTAAACAGTACACTGTATAATAAACAAAGTATATGAGTATTCCAACGAGGACGAATTGGGAGCCACTTGAGTTTATTACGGAATTCGGAGACGTGATCATATTTGCGCAAGCCAAATATAAATGTAATACAAAAATTCTGAAGACGCTCAAGCTTGTCAAGTTGCTCTAGTCAAGTAGTGGGAGCAACAGAGTTTGCGCAAGCGCAACTTTGGTAGCAATCGGAAGTAATCCTCGCAATTTACGCAAAGACCCCGCCGCTGCAAACAGCTTGCGATTGACTTCCTGTATCTGATGATCCCAGGACAAGGTGTTATCTATGTCAATACCCAGGTTCCTTACATGAGCACTTATTTCGATAGCAGCACCATTGAATATTATTTGGGGATAGTGCGTAAAATCAATGCGTGACATGATCCAGGGGCTTCCAACAACAGAGCCGGACCGTGAGTTTAGGGGGCTCAGGGCTAATACTAGTTAGAGGCCCACCTAATGAGAGCGTCTAATCCCTTGCGGGCCCGGGGGTGGTTATGTCGGATTCGATGTCGTAGTTGTCTTGAAGTGAGTCGTAGCTTGTTGGAGGCGAGATTGTCTGAGGTTAGATTGACATATCTATCGCACCCCTATCGAACCAGGACCATCTCTTCCGAATTGGCTCTCTTCTGGTGTGAGGACCGAGTCCCCATCTAGCCCCAAGGTACGGGGAGGCATCTATTAGGGAGACAGGCGGCTCCACCCGTCACTCCCAGGCCCGCGCTCATGAGAGAGCGAGGTCGTTCTACGACCTCTGTCGCCCGAGTCGCCTCTACTAGTCGCGGGCTGTGTGGTCTGCGATTTCCCTCGGTTTCCTCCGTTCTCGAGCATTACATGTTCGCAGGAGGCGGCGGCAGCCAATGCTCTCGCGCGGCGTAGCATCGCCATGAGCAAGACCGCCACTTCTACGGCGTGCCCTGAGCGTGTTTGCCTAAGTCGTAGGGCAGCAGCCGCGCTAGAGCGTTAGCTGGCCCTTCAGTTTGGGAGCCGGACTTTAAAGATAATTCCCGAAGCCCCACCGGTCATCGATCGATCGATTTTCGATTCTTAGGCTTAATGTCGATGCGACCTGAACAGCCTCACAGACTGGATCCCTCCGGTGCCGCTTGCCGAGGTCCATGAAAGAATGTGACCTCGGTTTTGTGTAGAGCCACTTCTAGACCCTAATTATGAATTTTTCGCATTATCGTCTAATTTTAACTTTGATTTGGCGTAGCTGGGGGCCCCTTGAATCCACGGGGCCCTGGGCTTAAGCCCATTGAGCCATATGGTAGATCCGGCCCTATCCAACAACAATGACCTGTGTCTTATCTGGATTCACCTGTAGTCCGTAGTTATGGCTCTATACACATACACGTTCCAAGTCCATATTTATCGTTCTAAATGCTTCCATCAGCTGACTTAGAGGCGCTCGGGTGTATATTTGAAGATTATCTGCATAAAGGTGGTAGGATCAAAGTAATTGTTTTGAGATTGAGTTTATAAAAACGGCGAAAAGTAATGGGGATAGAACGCCATCCTGCGGCACACCGACTGTTATATCGCTCCATGAGGAGTAGGAATCCTCTATGCGCGTACGTTGTTGGCAGCCAGACAGGTAACTGTGAAACCAATCAATCACCGTTGGAGATTTGTTAATAGAGCGCATTATACCTAGTAGGATGTCAAAATCCACCGTATATTTCCATATTTTAAAATCACGACAGTATTGAAATAACTTAGGTACAGAAGTATATGGGCCACCATGATCGCTTCCTGAATAATGGTGACGAGTGAGGGTCTTCTTGATATCAGACGGTAGTCCTTTTCGTGGATGCTAATATAAGTCAAAGCAAGAGAGGAGAACGAACCCCGGGCTTCAAAGTGTAAGCTTTGGAAGCAACTGGGAGTAAAGCTGGGGAGATGATGTTACAAGATGCCGAAGATACCACACAGTGCACCCGGCACTCACACGGTAAATGCATGGAAAGTTAAGAATCTTGTTTCACTCACAACTTGTAAGATGATGGAGTAGTTCAAGTTTTATTGGAGCAAATGCCATCTGATCATCCAATTGGTAGAGAAAAACGTGTGCCAGAGCTTAGTCCATCTTTCTTTTTTCTTTTTCGTGTGGTAAGTGGCGAGCCTGCGACAGAGTGGTACAGGCCTCCGTCTTGACCTAACGACTGTTAACAGCCGAGACCGACTTTAAACGTGCCCTCCGAAGCACGGAAACGCTCGCAAGTATCACCACTAAACGGTCATCCATCAAAATGGTAACATTCGCCTAACAAACTGAACCGATTGATCGTTTACCGAACAGTGAGCGCACCATCAATCAGCAGATACACTTGTTTGCAGGCACAAGCTGGCTGAACATCGAAGGTTTCAGTGAAGCCTTCCCTTTCTAAAATTACGATCTTAAGAATCTTGTGACACCCAGTCTCAAGTATAAAAATAAGGTAATGTTCAGAATTATTAAAATTATCTAGTTTAATCTTCTTCTTAACCCCCTTAGCACGGCTCTACATTACTATTCCAGTCTCATTGGATGACGTATTTCTGCTATTTTTCATTGGTGCCAGAGAACCTCTAAACTTGAGTCTTCTCCGGCGAGAGCACTGTTTATGCTTCATTTAAACGAAATATACTACTATTTTGGTAGATTTGTTTATAGTCGACAATACCATAACAGTTTCGTTGAGAAAGGAAGTTTTGGCGCGAAAGCGAATACATCGCAGTATTAATATTATTAGAGGATTTATGTACAGTAAAATTATTAACAAAAAACCTTTAAAAAACAAGCTTTTCTCCAAATTATCTGTAGTGTATCGCGGAAGTTCTTTCATTTTTTCTGTTTGCTAAACAAGCTTTTAAAATCAGCACAATTCTTGCATAAAATTGTTATTTCCGTTTTTTATATCATTTATTTTATAAGGTTTTTTGTTAAAAAATGTATTTTACACTTTATTGTTTTAATCTAGTAATATGTATGTAACTGTAGAGCTAGCCTACCAATACTAGCCAAACGAATGCAAACACAAGTAGGTTATCTATGTTTAGTTCAGAAACTCCCATGACCACCTGCTGTCTTCATGTTCAGACTCTCAAGTAGATATGATGTAGAGGACAAAGAAAAAGAGCCCAAACTCGATAGGTTTATTTTGTTAAGATTAAGAGTTCCTATGGCTACCTTCCGACGCCATATTTAGACCCTAAATACCACGTAAAATCAGAGATTTTTTTAAGATAAAACAAATGAACCTAAACTTGCTACCATCTTGTTCAGTTTAGAAATTCCTATGGCCACCTTCCGACTCCATCTACAGACCCTGAATACCATGTGATTCCAGAGAGTTTGTTATGGCAAAACCAATGAGCCCAAATTCCATTGGTTTAGGTACCTTGTTTAGTTTAGGAGTTCCTGTGGCAACCCTCTGGCTCCATCTTCAGACCCTGAATACCATGTACCTAAAAACAGAGAGTTTATTAACACAAAACAAATGAGCCCAAACTCGATAACCACTGGCCACTTTCCTACTTCATGATCAGACCAGCTCTATGGTACCATATTAGTGCATTGTCATCCATTTAAGTATGCAAAATTTTATCATAATCCATCTAATTAGCAAGATGCTTGTAAAAACGGTGGATATTAGATATAACGTCTTGGACGACTCACACAAGCGTAGGAAAGTGGAATATTACAATGAATAGTGACTTTTTGTGTTCGTTCCAAATCTCCCAAGAGAGCTTCTAGTAAAGGCCCACAACTTTACTGAGGCGATAATCATCATTCACATCACATCATGAACTCATTTATCATCATTATCAACAATCATTATGATAAAATTATGAACTGATGACTAGGCAGCATGGTCATAGTCTCTAGTCTGATACGAAAGGAATGAAAGAAACAAAAAAAAATTCGTTGAGAAACACATAACTATAGCTGCCTATAGCGTCAATAAAAAGGCGGGAGGTAAAAAGCCGGAGGTATAAATTAAAATATAATGTTTATCACAAAACAAGCTGTTTGGAATAAAAATTTCGGCGCGGTTCTTGGATGAAGTACCTACTGAGTGGAAATGAATTATGTAACGTAGAAACTATACCTAATAGCATGTCCTATAAACTTACCTATAGCTAGACAGAGAACTCGGTACCAGTCAAATCTAGTATCTTTAAAAAAAAAAGATGAGTACGTAAGTATCATGGTTACGATCTTCTTTTTTTTAAACGGCCCTGGATGTTTCGCGCAAAAATAGTGACGATTCGTTCTTAAAAAAAAAACTTTCCCTCTTTTCTCATCTGTTTTTCTTATATGTATAACGAAGTTACCCTTTAGTATCCTTAGTTTTTTCACAACAACCTGTGAGGAATTAAGGAATCGACATGATTCCTCCGGACTCGACTTCATGATGCAGCCAAAAATCATCATGATCTGTTCATAAATATCACGACAGAAAAGTTCCCCCTTTTCCCTCTTATAAAAAAAAATGCACGAAATTAAATTTGGTGAAAATCGGTTAAGAAATGCACCATCTAGACCGGAACTGACATAGATACTTACGGAAAAAAGCAACTATCGAAACGGAGACTTGCTCACTTCGCTCGCTCGGTTAATGAATATCTATTTGAGCACAACGTTTACGATACGACATTCTTATGAAAGGGGGAATGCTGTTATGATTTGGGAAGAATCCTTGAATCACTGAAAGTCAGGTTTTTTAAAGTTTCACATAATTGAAGCTACTGCTGCTTACAACGGCGAAATGTGTTGGATGGACGAACATTAATTGTAGCATCTATGTACTTAACTGTTTCTGCAATAAATAAATTTGAATTTTGAATTTGAATACTGGTTCGAGTGTTTGTATATTTTTTGCTATCCTATGATCAAATCGAATTAAAGAGAAAACATTTAATCGGTCTAGGTGGAGTTTGAATCCGCGATCTTTGCCTTGCTTGCTTTGTGCTTTGACCACTAAGCTACCATCTGTCTTTGAGGCGACAGTGGAGCATCTACCGACATTCTCACGAACTATCGGAACCAATGAATAATTTTTAAACATTGATTTTTAACTACTTCGCCCATATAATTTGAATAACATTTTAAGCATTTTTATGCTTAATATTGAAATTGAAATAAAGAGAAAAAATTGGCCTATTCCCAGTAGTACTACCGTCTAGTCTTACCAGTAGTACTACTGGGAATTTTCATCCCATTAGACTTACTTTAAAATCTCAGTAGAACTACTGGGAATATTGATCCCAATAGACTTACTAGCAAAGTTTGACTATAGACATAATAACATAACTAGACAAACCTTCTTATTGAACCAATTTACATAAATATAAAAGCTTATTGTGCATGTTTTTTTAATTACTGGTGTATAATAAAATGTAATTCTCTTTTAATTTGAATCTACAAAAACACATTGGTGTGATTGGCAGATCATTCATTACATAGTTTGTCATTGCATTAAAATATCCTAAAGATGTGTGATATTATAACTCTTATAAAACGGCGAAGAAGTGAAATTCTACTCGGCGGTTTCTTTTTTGAAGTAGAGGTTCAACTTTCTTCGTCCAGATGGAGGTTATATAGGTGTATCGTTATGATTAAAAAGTTATTTAATGATATAGGTGTCCATACAAGACCTGTATCGTAATAAAACTTTTTTTTTGGCCTGTGCGTAATGTTTGTCATAAGAGTTTTGATTTCAATTTTATAATCTTTGTATTATAGTATCAGAGTAGATAAAAGCTTATAATGATGGAGGAATAATTTGGCGATGTTCTCTGTACCGTAAGGCTAGATGTATTGGATCGGTAACTATAAAAGACGATATCGTAATAAAATCGAGGCAACATCTACTTACATGCACTCCAGATCATGGCAAAAATGAAATAGACCTTAAGATATACGAATGTAAGAAGAAAGTTAGTGAATCAGATACTATATCAGTGCCAAGAATCTACAAAGAAACAGTGGCTTCACTAAAAAATCAAGGCATTGACCTTATAAACAAGTTGCCCAAATTTTCATTTGTGAAGTCAACTTTATACCGGAATCGCAATAAAACCTTAGAAGTCGAAAAATCATATTACAAAAAAATTTTACACGTTAAGATTCCGTGTAAGTTTGATTCTTTTATGTTAGCTGACTACTATCGTGATGATGGTGCATGAATTTTAGTGTTAGCTTCTAGTGACGCTAGAGCAATAATGGCAGAAAGAAACGACTTTTTCGGTGATGGCACATTTGAAGTAAGCCCAGTACCCTTCCTTCAGTTGTATACCATACATTGCGATCTAGGTAGTTCTCAGGCAACTACAAACATAATACTGGATATCTATTCTTTCCTCCAAGACAAGACAGACATATATAACATTATTGGAATTAATAAAAAGTCAAATACCGCAATGAAACCCTACGGAATGTAAAACAAACTACGAAGACGCCATGATGTTGGCTATAAAGTCAGTTTTTCCGCAAATAATACCAAGCGGGTGTTATTATCATTATTGTGAGAGTTTGAAGAGAAAATCTAAAAGTTTAAAACTAAAAGAATATAGAATAGTGTCCTTTTGCAAAATGTTGCCATTTTTACCCAAGGAAATGATTTTGGAGGGTTGGGATTATATAAGCGATGAAATGAAATACACCGTTAATGAAGATAATTTAAACATATTTACGAATTATATGATTAAAACTTGGCTTTTTGGCCAACGACACCGCACGACAATGAGGTTGGTAAGAAAAAACCCACCAGCTGTTAAATATTTTACATAGGGATGCATCATATCAAAAAGTGCGTCATCTTCAAATAAGAAATAATGTGGGTTTTAAAAGAGACATAGCTGAAATTAAACGAGATCGCCTTATTCATGATGCGCAACTGCAGTTACTTAATCGCTCAATAACTGTTGGCCACTTCTCAGAAAAGATCCGTAGGCACATTGTTAGTTTGCTAATGCGCTCATTATAATGAGCATTAAATTAAATGTTTTGTTGAGTTTTATTAAACATTTATTTTTACTAATGTCTGCTAATTTATTTCCAATTGTTCCAATTATTATTATTCATATCATAACTTTTTTGACTTATCTGCTGTTCCATTAGGTCTATGTTTAATATCGGTAAGACTAACGGGAAAAAATAATACCAGACAAGTCTTACTATCAGTAAATCTAATGGGATGAAAATTCCCAGTAGTACTACTGGTAAGACTAAACGGTAGTACTACTGGGAATAGGCCAAAAAATTTAATCGGTCGGCGGGGTTTGAGAATTATTGAAAAATCATTTGAGCGCGATTGTGGGAGAAAGAGAGGCAAAGAACGAGCGCTTAGCGCTTCTCTCTAAACTTTCGTGCGCGCGCAATTGTGTCTTTTATTTCGTGTGGTCTTACCGCGTTAAAGATTTTGTGAAGTTTGAATAATAAAGATAAAATCGCGCATGATTATACGTACGAGCATTCCGCCGTGCAATCCTGGACGCTCAAGAACGAGTGATTGCATGACAGGGTAAAGGCTGCTGTTGTTAGTGTCTGTAATGGTGACCCTCCTTCCTGAGAATGCCTTTTGCATGGCGAGGTGAAGTCATAATGACTTGTCCTTTATAATAAAAGCCGGCCAAATGCGATTCGCACTCGCACACGAGGGCTTCCGTATTCGATCTCGAAATAATACAATATGGGGTCCTTTAAGCGGGACGTGAAAATGTGAAAAAGCATCTGATGAGGCCGTCTAGAGGAGAGCCACCATTGTTAACATGGTATGTGTTTGTAATGGTCACCCTCTTTCCTGAGACTGCCTTCAGCTTACCATCAGGCGAGAGGAAGTAAAATTGACGTGTCCTATATAAAAAAACCCCCTATAACGTGAAACCAAATACGATGCTAAAATGTGGGTGATCTAAAATGTTCCGTACCATTCCATGTTTAGTATTTCTTGATATAGCGACAGCAGAAATTCATCATACCTATATGAAGCCACCGTCTACCTATCAAGCTTCTAGAGTTATAGCCTGGTGACAGACAGTCTTATAGTCCGTTTTTTTAATTCAGATAGTAAATTTGACAACTGCAAATGTCAAATCTATACTAATATTATAAAGCTGAAGAGTTTGTTTGTTTGTTTGAACGCGCTAATCTCTGGAACTACTAGTCCGATTTAAATGATTCTTTCAGTGTTGGGTAGTCCATTTATCGAGGAAGGCTATAGGCTGTTTTTTTTTCAAAATTAGGGATCCGTACGAGAAAAACGCAGTTGAAACCGCGGGGCACAGCTAGTTGTTAAATAATAATACCAGCTTTTAGTGCTTAAAATGACTGCTCGAAACTATCGACAATGTTTGTGGCCTGGATACAAGTGGTTTGGCTTTATTATATTTTAAGAAAACAGTTAAAATTAAAAAGTTTTATAGTTTCGTACACTATCCATATAGTTAAGCTAACTATAAAATAACCAACAAAAATCTGTACTAAATTTAATTTATCGACAACTTTCGATACTGGTGGTACATGACTATTTTTTATTTGCAATAAACCGGCAACACAGGTAATGTCATTTTACTATCTGAAATTAAAAAAAGAAACAGACTATAGTAACGAGGATTCCATTTTTATGCTTGGGGTAAAACCTGCAACATGGTGTAACCGGTAAAATGGACCTATAAAAAGGTGAGTGTTTACTATCAATAATGAAACTTCTTTCTGTATTAATTTTCAAATATTTATTTAATAATTTTCTTCACAGATCAAAAATTAACATTTCTCATTTATGTTGGATCATAAAATCGGATTCAGATATATAAAAAACGACACCAACATACATTTATTTTTAAATATTTCCAATGTAGAGATCATTTCAAATTGTATTGTTTATTCTACTTAACTAAAGGTACAAATTGTGATGATAAACTCAAAAATACAATCTATTCATATATAAATAACTAGGTACTTGACTGTTTAGTTAAATTAGTTACTTTTCACTAAGCGTGAAAACGGTAAGAGAAACTTGTATCAAATATAAAGTATGACGTCATTCTTATAACTGTCAAATAATTGACTATAATATAAGAATGCATACAACTTTTTGACGTGACAACGTCTTATAAATTGGTTTGCCGGGTGACACTTCAAGAAACTGCGTTACGCTCCGCTCACGTTATGCGCTCACAATGAGAGCGAGTGAGAGGCACGCGTCCCTTCCACTCGGGCATGGTTAGCCCGCCTAAGAGCGAGAGAGACAGACATTTTTAAATTGTTACTATTATTTCATCCTTCTTCCTACTATACGAATGAATATTCACATTAAAATTATTTTACCACTCAAAGTCGTTGTCACGTAAAACTTTCGCCCGTATACCGACTTTACAGGCAACCAAATTTTTTTTTACGTTTATTATCAAAACAAAACATTACTTACCTACAAATTGAATTAATATACCTAGCACAAAAAATATATTAACTACAGGGAAGTACCCAATTGTAAAAACAAAGAGAGCATAGCATTAAATACATATAACAATTTAGAAAACAGCCCTATTCACCACAATTCTTCGACATATATATACAACACTTTAAGTGTATATCTAAAAATATTGAAATGTTACATACATACTACAAGAGCGGCTGTTCAGAGCAAAAATACTGGTGTCAATATGTGACCTGACCTAACCTAACTTTTTGTATCTGTCATCCAGATGACATTTCAAAAAGGCGCGCTTTTAATACTAATAGATGTCAAAATTCTGACACATTTGACATTTTTTACTTCCGTTCCAAATTTCGAAATTTAAAATTCGGTCCTGACCCACCCAGGAACCATGACACAATTTATTTTTTCTAAACAGCTTTTCTAGCATGCATAGAAGTAATTGCTTGTTTTAATAGAAAATATATAACTATGTCTATGTTATTGGTAAATAAATCTTTGTTTCAGTTTAAAACACTGAAATTCGAAAACTTTATATAAAAATATACTATATCTAACTACAATATCTAGCAAATTTATCTTTAATCAAATAATACAGCAACAAGTTAACTTTATGACTCTAAGAAAAACGTCGTGGTTTTTAAGGGATTCCGTATCTTACAAAGACTCCGCTGTATTTCCTTACGTCTGTCGGCGGTTGGTATTTCATAAAACGCAATTGATAATTGAAATATTGACACAACCAATGGCCGCCATATCAAACACTTTTATTAAAAAAAAGAAACATTGTTATAGGCGTTACCTCTTTTGTTTCTATTACAGAAGTATTTAAAAAGTTCATCTTTTACGATGGTACAGAACCCTTCGTTTAATATTTCATTTGAATATGCCTTATTGAACAGATAATGCAGCATTTTTTTTATTTTTATGAATTAGAAAGGTATAGTGTAGTTCGGAAATCACCCGTAAACACAGTCCATAAAAGATTTCTATTTGATAAAATTGAAAACCTAACTTGTTACCGTTAAAACGTTTTATTTTAATGCCATAGCAAATCTAAGTAAAATACTATTACTCTAATGCTAAGTTTATCAATAAACAAACATTATGTTACATAATATATTATTATACGTTCGGTAAACTTATTACGTCATTGATTTTTTTTATTGCGGCCAAACATAACAAAATTTAAAATGGCGCCAATTTCGTAACGAAATATGATTACGTTCACGTATATAGTTGTGTTTTAAAATGTGAAAAGCAACTTTAAACATCATTTTAAAATTGTGTGAGGTTTGGATAATACATATAATATTATTCTTATTTAAATTTTCAGTGTCAATAACTTTAAAAATCACATAAACAATATAATTTGACCTTAAACACCAAAATTTATGGAAAATATATCCATTTATTAGAAATAACTTAAAACTATGTTAGTAAAACCGGAGTTTTAAACACAACCTTTTCAATTATTATTTTAGACAGTAAACATAGAGCCTAAGTGCTCGCTAGACGGCAATAGGCCGCCTCCTATTACGTTGGAGAAAATCATAGTTGACGAAACGTGGGTGTCAATACACCTCTGCCTACCCCTTCGGGGCTTTACAGGCGTGAGTATATGCATGTATGTAATATTATGTTTGTGTGGGAGATATCAAATTTCTCCAGTATCAAATGTTAAAATCAACATAATTATATAATTTGGAAGTTTCTGACTTGACCAAACATAGGAAACTGTATGGCAAAGATGAAAAAAGAAAAAAATAGTTTTTTTTAAACAGTTTTTTTTATTGGTAACTATTCTATAACTATGTTTGTTTCCATACTCCATTCGGTAAGGTACTTAACTAAAGTCAACAATCTTGTAGCGACTCTTTATATAAGCACATATTAAACAAATAATCTAGGCTAGCTGACTGACTAAATAGTTCAATAACGTTTTATAGTCTTTAAAATGAGTTTCTAAACAGAAATATATTAATAAACTGAGTTTTTAAATAAAAAATAGACACATCAAGATTGTTTACGTTCAGTTAAGTACGTGAGGTACTTACCTAAACTAAAAACTAAATGCATTATAGTTGGCAGTAAAAAAGTAAGAGTTTGTAACGAGTTTTTTTTTATTAAATCGATCGATATTTTGTGATGTATGTATGAATCAGCGGCATTTTTTGAGGAAATCGAGTACTTCTGGTGGGTAGTTCGGTCGTGATGTTGATTTCGTTGCCAAGCGAGCAAGATCGAGTGGAGTTTTCGAACTGCAAAGTAACAAATAAAAATAGTTATACAAAAAATCACAGCGAAAGCCCCAAGTTTCTGCAATTCCAAAATATACCTCGACCCTACAGAATACCGCGGCCATAATAACCTCGTGTTGTGTTCCCGGCAGTGAGGTAGTCAGAGCTCACTGGAGAGTTTTTGTGCTGTCAGTGGGAAGACCAAAGGACGCTTCATCTTCTACACTGACAGCACAGAAACTCTGTTCTTACAAGGTCGGCAGCATGAGCGTGACGTGACGCCCCAGGTGTTCCACATGTCCATAGGCCACGGTAACTATTTTCCATCAAGCGGGCCGTGTCAATTTCAGCCTCCTTAGAGGTATAAAAAAAAATGTACCCTTTTCTTATTCTAAAATTGGAATGCTAACGATGAAAATAATAATTAGCCTAGCATAAATTTATTTTAAAATCCCAAAATTAAGATCAAATTCTCATGGATTCCGCGTTATATTATAAAAGATACGATCATGAGGTCACGGGTTCGAAACTGGCCATTATACTGCCGGTGTGGATCCACTCCTAGCTGATGGGATTAGGGGGATATTAATATTTTTGGAATTGAGAATATTCATTTAAAAAATCTTACCTGAGATTAGGACAATGCGCCAAATTCTTCCACTCCTTTCTGTCAACTTGCTTGAACATCAGCAGGATCAGTTGTATGTCACAGTTCGCGCTATTCACCGCTAGATGGAGCGCTGTGTCTTTCCCTTTTAAATCCTGTAGAAATTATATTTGTGTTATATAATTAAATAGTAGCTTTCGTGCGATAAGCTTCACTGGCTATTTTGTCGTACTTGAAGCGACGAAAACCACACTATGTCTCGGGACTCGGGTTGGTTTGTTTTTTCAGAAAACAAATTCATTCGATGTTTTCATCTCTTTGTGATCGGATATGTGAAAGACATTTGACTTCCTCCGATATCGGATGTCGGACAGTGTGAAAACGCTCTAACATTAGTACAGCCATGGAGAGAGAGAGCTTAGTGGAATAGTGTTGGCATCAGGAATACAATGTTGCCAACTCAATATAATAATTATGTTATTACATTGCCACATTAAATTTTCTACAGTGTTTGACTTACCCCTTCAGTGAGTTCGAAGCCTCCGTGTTCGAGTAACACGTGTACAGTGTGCATTCTAGGGGACGCCGCGCTATGTTGGTTGCAGGCCACGTGCAATGCTGTGTATCCTATAACAATAAATTAATAATGAAGTGAACTTTTAAAGCTTTTAGCATGCTAACTATTCAAATTAATTAAGAAAGTTGAAAAAGTCGGATGGAGTAATCAAAAATAATTGTTTAAAATGATTGAAAACTCTAAGTTTGCTTTTACGGCACGTCGATCACTGCGGTCGACATCGTCAGTGGCGCAGGTCCGGGCAGCGACGTCTGGAACGCAAGTTTCACATGGACCACGGCCAGAGACAGCCCGGAAGCAGTATATTCTATATGATTGAAAAGTCTTTTATTGGTTCCGATAGTTCGTAATAGTGTCGGTAGAAGGCTCCACTGTCGCCTTAAAGACGGGTAAGGAATAATTGGATTAGTTCGGGCGGGACCAAAGGATCGCGGGCTCGAATTCCGCCTTGACCAGTTCAATATTTTTATAATAGACCAGTTGTTGAATATTTGAGGGCTCCAACTACCCGTAACGACTGCCATAGATGTTTGTATGACAACCGGGACCGACGGCTTAACGCGGGCAACGTGCTCTCCGAGGCACGACCAGACCAATGCAAATACCCATATTCATGCATACAAATATTTGCATTGAGCGGGGATCGAACCCGCGCCTCCTGCGTAGCGGCCGCGTTCACTACCGCTACGCCACGGAGGCTGTCTTTTCCATCCAAAGGTTGCCTGGCAGAAATTGCGTAGAGCAATATGGCCGCCCTTTGTACTGCCCGTATGTTCTTAATTTCTGTATCATGAATATTGTAATTGGTGTACAATCACTACATAGTATAAAACAAAGTCGCTTTCTCTGTCCCTACATCCCTTTGTATGCTTAAATCTTTAAAACTACGCAAAGGATTTTGATTCGGTTTTTTTTAAATAGATAGAGTGATTCAAGAGGAAGGTTTATATGTATAAAACATGTTTAATATAGTAGAGGGTGCAGCGAGAACGGGATCTGACGCCATGCCGGCGGAAAAATATTGGTGGTACGAAGTCTGCCAGGTCAGCTAGTTAAGTATAAAAAAGACGGGTTGCACTCCGGGAGTGCCGGCAGAAGTGAAAACTTTTTCTTTCTTTCTTTCTTCGTTATATACAGAGAAAAAGATAAAAAAATGCACCATACTATACCATACCTATAATATAGCGTCAATCATAGAACCTATCACTAATTTTCTGTCAGAAGAAATTAATGAATTACAAAAAGAAAAAATAATCACAAAATAATAATAAATTACAAAAAGAAAAAATTATCACGAAAGGTGTCAGAAGCCCAGGTTCGAACCCGGTACTATCTAAAACCATAAGGACCTTTAGTCAAAGTGCTTAAGCGCTAAGCCACGAAGCTTCTTAACGCACCTAACAAAATAAACAATCTGTAGCTGTTGTAATGTTGTATGACGTCAGTCGTCGGTTACGGTTCAAAGGTCAAGCGATCCTGACGCGAGTTTAACACTTTTTACCCATCCAACGCCGCTAAAGAAGTTTTCACTTCAAAAACATAATTACACTCACCATCAGCGTTGTTGTGGTGCAACTTGAACAGAGGTGGTTCATTGGGTACTGCTCTGACAAGCTCGTATAATACGTCTGCACACGTGTCGCCTGCGCGCGCGCAAGCGATCACCAGAGTATCGCCTAGAGCGTCCACCTTGAAAGGAAACGTTCAAAAATCAATAAAACGAGTGATCAGGCAATGAATTCATCATTCTTTGACCCCCACTCAGATGGGTTTAGCTTCCCATTTCAACAGTGATGCGGCTGAACTTGAATGAAAGGCTGAACGTGAAGGCCGAACATAATTTCCGTGAAGCCGTCTGACCTCCACAAAAAGTTGGTGATATTGAAATTCTGCAGTTAGACAGTTTAATCCATACATCTATCTATATATCTATACATATAAATAAAATTGGAGTGTCTATTTTGTAATATTGAAATAACCGTTTTATACTACATGCATATGAATATTACATACACCAAAATAACATATTTTACAATTTTTATCTGTCTGTCTGTCTGTTTGTTCCGGCTAATCTCTGAAATGGCTGGACCGAATTTGACGGGACTTTTATTGGCAGGTAACTGATGTAAGAAGGAGTAACTTAGGCTACTTTTATTTTAGAAAAAATTAATGCTATGACTCAACACTAAGCTATAACCGACATCCACGCGGGCGGAGCCGCAGGCAATAGCTAGTTAAATATACAACTGGTTAATTGGCTCTGATCTTCGGATGTTTGAGGTGCGATACCCGGAGACCCTAGCCTACCTAGGCTATCCCAGTTATCTCCTTCGAGCTGGCCGGGCCACTTTCGATATTTGTTTGTACAAAAGTCTTTGAAAACGTTACAAATAAAATGAAATTTTGAAGCATTTACTATGCTAACTTTTCAAATCGATTAAAATAGGAAAAAGTGAATCGCTCAGGCGGGACTCGAACCTGCGATCTTTTCCCTACAGGGGTAATGTTCTGACCACTGAGCCACCGAGCCACGCCTGAAGCTATCCAAATTCTTCTATACTACCGTCTTTAGAAAGACGGGAACTTTGAGGGAAAGATCGCGGCCTCGAGTCCCACCTGAGCGATTCACTTTTTCCTATCTTAATCGAACGTTACAAATGTTTTTAAAGAAGATCTTTATGTGGTAAGTAAATGAATTTTTTACCTCATGAAATACATAGTCTTTAGCCGCGGCGAGGCTTGGGTTAGACTTGACAGCTGTGCGGATGCATTGGACCAGGTATCTTGTCAGAAGAGGCTTCTGAGGACAGCGGAGAGCTGCTGCTTTCAACAGGCTTAGACCAGCTGAAAGAAAAACATAATTAATATTTAGGGGTACAATGGTTCGGGGACCGCGTGGTCCGAGGAAGGCCAGACCGAGAGGGATGGCCCTGGGTCAGCCGGGGTGGGAGGGATATGACGCATGACAACCTCACCTTCGGCCTAGTACTACGACCCAGAGACGGCGTGCGGTTTAGTCAGTTCGAGTCCGACATAACCTCCCCTCCGGCTCCGAAAGGGGGGGGTGTTATCCGTGGGGATTTCCCGCACGTAAAAAAAAGGTGGTACAATGGTATATGTGTACAGATGAATAGAGATATTTCTACCAAATACTGCTTAATATCTTAGCTTCTGCTGGAAAAATATGCCTTACTTAATAAAATATTGCTAACTAAACTAAAACTTTCATTTTATTTCCATTTTTTACTTTTTTAGTTCCCAAAAAAAAGCAACATACAAACAATCAAATTGTCAATTGAGTCCAAATTTATAACTTTTAAAATTTCATTTTAAATTTCAAATTACTTTTATTATGAAATATCTAGTAAATGCAAAGCAAATCCGAAATTATCTTGCGCTCGATGCATTAGCACACCGCCGTGACGATAGCGTGACGTGACGCTTTTGTAACGATTTTGCATGGAACGTTTTCGGGCGGTACGAGAAATTGAATTCTCAAAATCAAATATCTATAAAACATGTTATGAAATTGAACTGTGGCAGTTTATTAAATCTATACTAATATTATAAAGCTGAAGAGTTTGTTTGTTTGTTTTAACGAGCTAATCTCTGGAACTATTGGTCCGATTTGAATGATTCTTTCAGTGTTGGGTAGTTCATTTATCGAGAAAGGCTATAGGCTATGTTTTGGGGTTCGTACGAGAAAAACGCAGGTGAAACCGCGGGGCACAGCTAGTTGTATTATAAACTGACCAAGACCATTAATTTCATCCCACGCTCAATCTGTGGAATTAACTTCCTGCTGTGGTTTTCCCAAGCGACTACAATATGGGGTTCTTCAAGAAGGGTATTAGGTTTCTTCAGGGTCGGCAGCGCGAGTGTGACGCCCCTGGTACCCAAGTGGTATAAAAATATGAAGCCGCTACTTGATTATAAAACAATCTCTCACCTTCACCAGTGAACATGGCTATATCCTGAGCCAGTACCCTCTCGCATATAAGGCTGAACAGCACATACTGAAGGTCTTCGAGATCAGATCCGCTGGAGAGGCTCAGCATAATGTGGTGTAGGACACTGAAAGAATATATCAACAGTTAGTAGTGAAGGTAAACATCTTGAACAGAGGTGAAAAGTTCGCACTTATAGTAGCAGTGTGTACAATGGAGATGACAAAAATAAACCTACATACATACAAACATATAATCACGCCTTTATCCCAGGAGGGTTAGGCAGAGGTGAATTAACACCCACATTTCACCAAACTGTATTCGGTCCCACGTAATAGGGGGTGAGCCTATTGCCGTATTCCGGGCACTATTGTTGACTCGAGCCATGCATCTGAGGCTGAGTCTGGGCTGTACATATCTGTCTGATGTTAAAGTTAATCAGCCCTATCCATTACGACACCACATGGAAAGAGAAGAGGTGGCCCAAATTCTATCCTTAGAATACATAACATAACAAAAACACACGCCTTTATCCCCGAAGGGGTAGGCAGAGCTGCTAGCACCCACATTTCGCCGGTTTATGTTTAGGTCCCAATGTAATAGGTGGCGAGCCTATTGCCATTAACTGGGCACTTATAAACCTGCGATAAATACACACATAACTTCGAAAAGCATCGAAAAGTCATTGGTGTGTGCCATGGAAAACCTAGGATCGAATCCGAGACCTCGTCTCAGCAGTCCATTACCCATACCACTAGGCTACCGCTACCCTCAAAATAAACCTGGGTTATGTTATTTTAATGTGACTTAATACAGGTGACGGAGAAAGTATACAAGTATCACCAGCCCATCACATCCAAAGGGTGTCGTAAGAGGCGACTGACGGAACAATACACAGACGATACCACTACGAGACGAAATCAGCCAGCGTGGAAACAGTAGACTTGAAACTCGCATCATTGGGAGAGGCTTACTTCCAGCAGTGTACAGCGATATGCTAACTAATTAATTGACTATTAACTATTTTCTGTAACCTGCGAGTATATTACACAAAAATATAAGCTGAATAATCCGAATGAAATTTGGCACAGGGATAGATCGTAGTGATTGCCTGAGGGTGACGGGTGGAGCCGCCCGTTACCCTAGCAAAGTCAAAGTCAAAGTCAAAGTCAAAAATCATTTATTCTGTATAGACTATTAAAACGGTACTTACAAAACGTCAAGTTTAAAAAAAAATCTAGACTAGCTCAGCAAATGGACCACCGGTTCGAAACGCGGCCCCGACCTGAGAAGACTCCGGCAAGAAACTCAGCGGGCATTTTTTTTTTGGTCTAGCAGAAGCAGGCCACGGCTCCTCATACCGGGAGCGAGTTGGGGACGGCGTGGTGACCCCTCCTGAGGAAGGCCAGACCCAGAGGGGTGAGCCGGGGTGCGAGGGATATGTCGAAGAAAACCTCACCGTCGGCCTAGCACAACGACCCACAGACGGCGTGCGGCTTAGTCGGTTCGAGTCCGACATAACCAGACCGACGTAGCCAGAGCTCACTAGAGAGTTATTATGCTGTCCATGGGAAGACCAAAGGCTTGTTCCTGCTTTGTCTTCTACACTGACGGCACGAGTGTGACAACGCCTGGTGTTACACACGTCCATAGGTCACGGTAACCACTTCCCATCAGG
This sequence comes from Eilema caniola, assembly GCA_949126895.1. Lineage (NCBI taxonomy): Eukaryota > Metazoa > Arthropoda > Insecta > Lepidoptera > Erebidae > Eilema > Eilema caniola. The sequence continues at coordinate 4,851,549 of OX421487.1, forward strand.
TGGGCAGCGTGCTTGTCTGCCAATTAATTGTTAAAAAAAAACTTCCGACTTCTTCATAATGGCCTCTGTAGCAAATCGCCACAATTTTGCAATGTCAAGTAAAATGTATAGTAAAAATTATTAATGGCGAAACGCCAATGTCAAGTGTACCAGAACCACGTTAGCCACGCCAGTTATTTTTGTTTCCGTGTTCCGCCCCACACGAGATTCAAGTGGCCATTGAATTTTCATTTGATCTTAGTTTATCGCGTGTGTACTGTGTGCCTTAAAATAAGTGAACGTGTAAATCAAAACCAGTCTAAGTTAAGTTTCTTTATAGGTACCTAATATAAAAACATGTCATTTTCCTCGTCTTCATATATGAAATTACGTCATTCCACGATGGACTTATAAATTGTTGATTGATTGTATTGAATTAAATGTATAATTCTACTAATATTTTAAACGCGCAATTTTGTAAGTATGGATGGAAGAATGGATGTTGTGTTTGTTACTCTTTCAAGTAAAAAATACTGAATAGATTTCAAAGAAACTTTACAAAAATATAGATAACTAGCTGTTGCCCGTGGTTACGCCCGCGTGGATGTCGGTTATCGCTTAGTGTTGAATTAACACAGTAGATTTTTGCATGCAAAGTCCCAGCCCGATCGGTTTAAAATTGAAAAAGTTTCATACAAACTTTCATCCCTTATTTTATCCCCTTGGGGGTAGAATTAATCAAAATCCTTTCTTAACGGTTGCCTACGTCATAACATCTACCTGCATGCCAAATTTCAGCCTGATGCGTCCAGTGGTTTGGGCTGTGCGTTGATAGATCACTATGACAGTCAGTCAGTCACCTTTGTGTTATATATATTTATATAAATAAGTACATCAGAATAACACATAGGCTACAATTAATAACGATAACCGATATTATAGCGATAAACAACATCCACGTGGGCGGAGCTGCAGGGAAAAAGCTAGTTGCTTCTATAGTAGAGTACAGTTAGCATCAGGTCAACCATGATTATATACTAAAAATTATCTTAACACCTTATTACCCTTCCTGTTGACTAATTGTTTTGATATTTTTGGTATACAGTACACACCTTTAGTTCGGATGAAAATACAATTGAAAATTATTGGGTACTAAGATCATTTTAAGTACTTGCTGGTCAAGATTTGTAGGAGTTTGAACACGACGGTATTCTCGTCCAATTGAGCAGTCCAACTGAGGAAGTACCTCCCATCCTGCAGAATACCGCGGCCATGATAACCTCGTGTTGTGTTCCCGGCGGTGAGTAGGGTAGCCAGAGCTCACTGGAGAGTTTTTGTGCCGTCAGTGGTAAGACTAAAGGCTATTCCTGCTTTGTCTTCTACACTGACGGCACAGAAACTCTCTGCGTTTACAGGGTCGGCAGCACGAGTGTGATTCCCTTGGTGTTGCACACGTCCATAGGCCACGGTAACCACTTACCACCAGGTGGTGCCGTTTGCTAGTCTGCCACCTCAGTTGTATAAAAAAAAGATCGATATGATGTTGACTGTACCTTCATACATTACCACTTAGATATTAGAATTTTGGCTACCATATCTCTTCCCATGTGGTGTCGTACAAGGCGACTAATGGATAGGGCAGTTAAACATTAAACAGATATCTACAGCCCAGATTCTGCCTCACATACATGGCTCAAGTCAATAATAGTGCCCGGAATACAGCTTAGATGTCACCCGTATACGGTGCAGAATATTCCTACAAGAACCAAGCGGTTTGGTGACTCCTTTCTTTGTCGCACCATTAAGACCTGGAACTCCTTGCCACCTCACGTGTTTCCTTCTTCCTACAGTCCCGGGTCCTTTAAGCGGGGCGTGAAAAAGCATCTGATGAGGCCTTCAAGCTGAGTGACACCATTGTAACATGGTACGTGTATGATATGGTGACCCTCTTTCCTGAAACTTTGCCTTCAGCTTACCATCAGGCGAGGCGAAGTCAAATTGACGTGTCCTACATAAAAAACCCCCTATAACGTGAAACCGAATACGATGCTAAAGTGTGGGTGTTAATTCACCTCTGTCTAAACCTCGGGGATAAAAGCGTGTTTATATGTGTGAAATAGCCGTTGCCCGCGGCTCCGCCCGCGTGTATGTCGGTTATCGCTTAGTGTTGAGTCAACGCTATTTTTCTAAAATAAAAGTAGCCTTTAATTCTATCCTATTATTCCTTATATTCTAAGCTTTAAAGTCCCGTCAAAATAGGTCCATCCATTTCAGAGATTAGCCGGAACAAACAGACAGACAAGAATTGAAAAAAATGTTGTTTTGGTGTATGTACCGTATTATATTCATAAACATGAAAAACGATTATTTCAATATTACAAACTAACACTCCAATTTTATTTATATGTATGTATGTTTAACTTACCCATATGCAGCTTTAATGTCCATCTTAGCAACTTTAAGGCACAAATCTTTCCGCTCGTCAACCTTCAATTTCAGCATATGCTCTTGAAATAATTCCAAACAACTTTTCCTATTTAACTGGCAACATTCTTTTTTCGAAAAAGTTTGAACGATCTCCTTTTGCATATCCTTGAATTGTTTCATTGTCATTGACGAGTTTGACACTGTGCGTTCCCGCGCTTTGTTATCTGTGGTCTCTTTTTCTTCTTCAAAATGAGGTATGTATTGATATTTCTCGTAATCACTGTTGTAGACAGGCGATCTTTCCGGCGATAGGGTATATTCAGAATTTGAAGGATAAAAAGAGGAGAGTGAAGGTGACATCGGACTTGGAACATTTTCTGAGCGCGGTGGCGTAGGATATGTATACTCAGCATTGAAATAAGGGTCACCCGGAGCTTGCGCATTGATCAATTCCGTCTGTATATAATTATATATCTCCTTTTCAAAGCTTTTATTGTTAACGAGCTCTATCATAGGATCTGTCTGTGGTATTTCGTAATTATTCTCTTTCAATAATTGTAGAATTTCATCTTGACCGATTGTTTTCTGTTCAAGATCCGCTAAAAAGTAATCTTGTGCTTTCTGTTCTGTGTCATAGTGAACCGCCATCTTCTTTTCGGCCATGACAGGACTCTGGTAGCCATTTTGATTCGGTTTGCTGGTGTCTTCGTGGATGAACTCTAGAACGTCTTCTAAATATCTGTCGCGATCGTTTTGAAGGTATTGTGATTTTTGCTGGAGAGTCTCGCAGGCGATGTTGATTTCTGATAGGTTATCGGTAGGTAATTGGCATTCGTTGACAATGACTTGGCCGCCTGTTAAGGTGTGTTTGTTTATTTGATTGATCTGAAAAGAGAAGAGATAAATGTTTTAAATAAAGGTAGAAAATATTGAAAATATATGGGCCTATATTGCTTAAAGGTGATATGGATCGACTAGTAATAAAATAGTTAGATTTAGCAGTCGAATAACTACCCCGCAGCGGTTTTTCGTACCGAGCGGCTAGTCATTACAATAAATGAGTTACAAAAATTATTGCAATTGCATATTGAGATAGTGGAATGGAACACTTTTGTATTGAGTACCGTTTATATAAGTATAATAATAATTTTAATCTTTTTTTCTCGCCATGGAAATATACAGGGTGTATTTTTGAAACGGGGCAGTAAGGGCAAGTACCTTAACGTTGCAGTTACAGCAAAACGTTCTTAGAAGACCTTCCCTAACTTTTTGACATATTTTGAACTGCATTCACAGATTTTGTAAAAAACTTACAGTTGGCAAAAAAAAAATGCACAAAGTCCAAAAAATTTTTTTTATGCCAATCGATTATATTTCATGTGGGGATCAAAAAACTCTATGAGACCATTTTAGCTTTCAGTACTAGGAAAGACAGAAATCGCCAAAAACGTTTCCCATACATTTCGGCAACAGAAACAAATTTCTACGATGGTCTAACTTTTTGTTATGGCCAGGAAGTGGGTAGAATTGACTGTAAAGTAAATAAAAAGAATTTTTACCCTCAAATTTCGAATTTGATTCGAAAATCTGTGTGTTATTCTTAGTTTCTGCTGAGAAACTTCGTATGAGTTATTAATTAAGGATTTTCGCTAAAATGTCTTCTAATCGTGAAAAAATTGACTTATTAGAAGCGTATTTTGTCAATAATCGAAATGCGGGAGCTGCATTAGTGTGGTACCGCAATAAGTATCCGTTGCGGCATGTGCCAACAAGAAAGGTTATTACAAATCTTTTGAAAAACCTGGAATTGCAGGGTTCTTTCAAAAGAAAGCGGCAGCCTCGTGTGGACATGGACACGGAGATTGCGGTTCTAACTTATGTCGAAGCATATCCAGAGGTATCGTCCAGGCAAGTCGCCCTTGAAGTAGGTGTATTCCACTCCCTTGTGATAAAGATATGGAAGAAATACGGCTACAAGTGCTATCGATATGGGCGCATAGTTCAAGTGTTACATCCGGGTGATGATGTTCGAAGGCTTACTTTTTGCAGATGGCTAAGAGGAAAAATAAGCAGAGATCATGAATTTTTAAATTACATACTGTGGTCAGACGAAACGAATTTTTCCAATAACGGTATGTACAACAGAAAAAATCACCACTACTGGTCCAAAGAAAATCCACTAAGAGTTACGGCAAGTCATAATCAGGTTCGCTTCTCATTCAACTGTTGGTGTGGTATAATGTCCAATCGAGTCATAATGGTGGAATTTTATGAAGGGAAACTGAATTCTGCCATGTAAAATGAAGTCATTTTACACCATCTTGAAAACGAGATGGACGAATGGCCCCTGTCGGAATTGCGAAAAGTTCATTTTCAACAAGATGGTGCTCCGCCACATAACAGTCACCTTTCACGTTCCAATTTGAGCCGCCTATGTTCAAGAGCTCAAGGATGCATTAATGACCATTTTACGTAATATTCATCCCAGAACATTATTAGCCGCCATTCGTTCAGTGCAAAAAAGGATAGACTTATGTATTCGTGAAAATGGAAATCATTTTGAGCAATTTATTTCATAAACCAATTTCTTAAATGTTTAAATTATTTTTTTTAATTAAAAAAGTTCAAAATTTTACCTGACCTATGAGTTTCGAGTTGATTTATCATATTTCCGTACGAAATGTATGGGAACGGTCTTTGGCGATTTCTGTCTTTTCTAGTACTGAAAGCTAAAATGGTCCCATAGAGTTTTTTGATCCCCACATGAAATAGAATCGATTGGCATAAAAAAAAAAAATTTGAACTTTTTGCATTTTTTTTGCTAACTGTAAGTTTTTTACAAAATCTTTGAATACAGTTCAAAATGTCCCAAAAAGTTAGGGAAGGTCTTTTAAGAACGTTTTGCTGCAACTGCAACGGTTAAGGTACTTGCCCTTACTGCCCCGTTTCAAAAATACACCCTGTATATTAGAACTCTCGCGCTAAGGTCTACTATACTATTCTATAATTGCAAAGTGGTCGTGAAAATTAATCTTCTTCAAGGTTCTTCAAGAAGGTCATTAGAAGGTTCTTCCAGGGTCGGCAGCACGAGCGTGATGCCCCTGGTGTTGCACATGTCCATAGGTCACGGTAACCGCTTTCCACCACGTAGGCCGTGTGCTTGTCTGCTACCTAAGTGGTGTAAAAAATCCTAATCTGCATTTCGGAGCTGGAGGCAGTATGACCCTATAAAAACGATAATCGACATCCACGCGGGTGAAGCCGCGGTTATCAGTTAGTAACCTAAGATAGTGCAGTCCTTGAGTTTATGCGTACGCCAAATGTATTTATAAATCTATCTAGGATTTGAAAGTATACATACGGAGTAATAGAAACAAGGAGGTCACTCTCAACTATGTCAAATGCAAATTAAAATCGATTCGAATATAATTGAAATGGTTGTAGTCTCAATAGTGTCATCATTGCCTGCACCAGAGCCTCAACTGTACATCAGTAAGTGTTCCAGCTAGCAGCACAAGGCTTGGACCCCACTATTGAGCATCGTAGTGTTAATTGGTAGTTATTTAAAATTCTTCGCGAGCGGAGGCGTTCTCAAACTCATTAGATCATCAACATAAACTGCCACAATTTCAAATTTGTAGTACCTAGCCTCTGCATTAATGAATCAGTCAGGACATTCAAGACAAGTAATTACTATTATTAATGTGTAGAGTATACTATTATTATGCTATTATTGTAACATATTGCGAAACCTATTATAATCGTGCAGTAAAGCTGTAAGGAAACTATTTAGCATTCAATCAATTAATAATGACGTAGCTGGATTTTTGCTCACTACATTCTATACACGGCACGCGGAAAACACGTTTTCAAAATGGGTTAATTTATTTAAAGACTATGTAAATTCACGAGACTATGTTTTATTAGAGTTTGGTGACAATGAAAAAGAGATGGCGTTATTATGATTTTGTTTTAACAGAATCAGATAAATAGGTGGCGTTGTTATCAGTTATGTTGTAACAGAATTTGTAATATAGATGGCGCTGTTCTCAATTTCCATCAGTATTGCGTCATAGAGTTATTATTGTTGATGATCCGGAACGTGTTTGTGTTATCTTTGCGAATTTTGGTGAGTACGCCATTTCGCGTATCAGAAGAAAATATAATATACAGGTGTATTTATAGATAATGGGTGCTATCGGACTTTGTTTCAGGTATTGTACGTGCCAGTTGTGTTAGTTATACACCAATAAAACGATCTTTTACCTCTAATAATAATTGATTATTCACCAATTCTTATAACGTGTTGGTGGAATGCAATCTCTTTCCGCAGGTGTCGTACACATCGACTAAGAGATACACGTAGGGCTGCTTTCAATCCGTCGGTAAATTGACAGTACACGAATAACTTCAATTTAAAATCACCTCTACAAATATTAAATAGATACATACACGGACGCCTGTAAATCCTTCAAGGAGTAGGCAGAGATGTATGATCTACGTTTCGCCATCTATGATTTTCGGTCTTACGTAATAGGGAGCAAACCCATTGCTGTCTAACGGGCACTCTGTCTTGGGTTATATGTTTACTGTCGGACGGAGTCGCCTTTTACGATAACCACAGGAAGAGCTGGGGTATTTCTATTCTATACCACCGGCGCGGCGTCTACTATAGGCCTCCGTCTTGACCTAACGGCAATAGACAACCGGGACCGGTTTTTAACTAGCACGAAGCAAGGTAGTGCACAGATGTAACACCACTAAACGGTTACCCATCCCAATGATAACCTTCGCCTAGGTAACTTAACCCACTGATCGTTTCCCGCACAGTGAGCGCTCTTTATACAATTGTCTGTACTTCTGGCTTTATAGTTTTGGATTGGTATGCCCGATTTTTTTGGTGCAACTTGTCTGACTTGCCAACGGGATGAAAGCTACACCAGAGCCTTGTTCGTCAATTAGAACATGACCAACTTATACATGAGGTTGCCGTGAGCCCTTTTTTACGTGCGATATCTCCCCGCCGGAACCGGAGGGGGAGGTCACGTCGGACTCGTACCGACTAAAACGCATGCCGCTTGTGGGTCGCAGTGCAGGTTAGGTGTTATAAAGAAAAAGAAAACTCCTCCCATCCCGGTTTACCCAGTTAAGTCTTCGGGTGGGAGGACCACGAAGTCCCAAAAGGTTGGCTTGGGCCCCAAAGATAGATAGACCCATTTGCTAATGGAATATTCCACTACGTTCTAAATCCAAGCTCATTTGAATTTGCAATACATGTTTCGTTTTGAATACTTCATCACAAAATGGCGTCTTTTTTGCGTGTGTTGTGTATACTATTTTCCTCATGGAGTTTTACATATTATCATGGCTACTCGTGTATAATACTATTTATGTTTTAAAGGGTCATCACCATACTCATTCTATTCGTGTTTGGAGTTCGCTCATTCTTTTAGATTTTTTGACAGTTTGCCGGAGCACCTGCGTTCTAGCTTGACCCCTTCGATTCGGTGCAAAGAAGGGCGTTGAGGCTCGTCGACAATCCCAACCTCTCAGCCTCAGGAGGGTCGCCTATAAATTATTTGACATGACGCACCGCTCGCCATAGACAGGGAATTCATCCACACACATTGCGACCGAAAACGGTACGCACCGTACGGTTTGAAAGGAACTTCATCCCACGTACGCTCCGGTTGTGGAATGAACTTCCTGCTGTGTTTTTCCCAAGCGACTACAATATGGGTTCCTTCAAGAAGGGCATTAGAAGGTTTCTTCAGGGTCGGCAGCGCGAGTGTAACGCCCCTGGTGTTGCATACGTCCATAGGCCACGGTAAACACTGTCCATCAGGTCGGAAGTTTTAATTAACGACGAAAAGGTAATATAAGCTTAAAGACGTTTGGGCGCGGAAGCACCTTCAGCTGTTGTATCCACAGAATCAGCAAAATTACAAATACTTTCTGTTCAACAATTCAACCAAATACCCAACGCACAAAACGTAGGTCAAAGTCTTTAACATTGGGCGAGGGCCCTCCAACATCTATAACCAAATGAACCTATAGGTGGCTACTGAAGACAGGAAAAATATTAAATTGGTCTAGGCGGGGTTTGAACCTGCGATATTTGCCTTACAGAGACAATGCTTTGACCACTAAGCTACCTTTATATCCGTCTTTGAGGCGACAGTGGAGGCGTCTACCGATATTCTAACGAACTATCAGAACCAATGAATGATTATTCAATCTTTTTAAAACATTGAATTTGAAATTACTATTTCTAGACATACCTGTCTCAATGGATCCGTTTCTCTGCTCGGGTAAGGAAAGCATGTACCCGTGTAGTTACCCTTAGTTCTGACTGGAGCTCTTTTCACAAGTACCGTATGAATTTTCTTCACTTTAACTTTTTCATCGTCTAAGTCCAATTTATCAATTTTTTCCACCAAATCATCACATTTATCAACTTCTTTACATTTGTCAGAAGTTTTGTCAGGAGCTGGTTTGTCAGAATTGTCAGAGAATCCGCTGTCACCTGATGAATGTGAATGTGTTCTTTCGTTTCTCGGTTCTTCGATTATTTTGAAATCAAAATTCTCCAATTCATCTGCATCTTCATCTCTTTCTTTTGTGTTGACTGATGTATCTTTTGTATGGTCTGGTTTATCATTTATGTCGATTTTTTCAATTTTAGTAACGATTATCGACACTTCATCGATTTCTTGTTTTTTATCTTTTTTTTGTTCTGTATTTTCTGTTTGTATTTGTTCTTGTTTAACGTTCTTTACCTTTTCTTTCTTTTTATGGAATAATGATTTTATTAACGTTTTTAATGACCTTTTGTCTGTATTCTCCATTGGGACAGGTTTTGCGTTCGGCACAGTAGGACTACCCATATTTTGTCTGTTAATTTTTATTTGATTTTCTCTTCTTTTAGGTATCCACTGCTGACATCTGGAACAATAGAAAAGAAGCTTTAATTTACGAATTAACTAGAGAATTGTTAATTATATATACATTTTACTTGACACTGGCAAAATTGTAGCGATTTGCTGCAGAGGCCATTTTGAAGAAGTTGAAGTTGAGAATTGTCGAAAGGGGGATACTGAAAAACAAGTGTAGATAACTTAGTGGTTAAGGAGTAGGTGATCGAGAGGTTTTGTGTTCGAGTCTTGACCGTAACACTATCGAACTTATAACGATAACTTATGCCAATAATTTCGGTTCTACTAATATTCTCTAAAAAAATTTTTTAAATAATGTACTTTGTATTAACACTATAACTTTGGTTTTAACCACTCTATAAAGGTCTTAAATTGTCAGTCCGATGGGCGCAAAAAGAGCGAGCCAATGTAATGAAGCAAGTCGATCTTTACCGAATTCCCACTCTTCTTCCGTATCTGCAAAATCAAAAATGGGGTATAATCAAACCAACGATTCCGTGAACTGAATGAGACCGCCACCGTCCCTTTAATGTTGTGAAATCGTGTTAATTTGATTGTGAGAAAAGTAAACCCACAATTCTTTGTAAAATCGAAACTACAGTTTTTGTCACCGTACATGTGTACGCATTTGACAGTGATAAAGACTATTGAGCACGATTTGACAATATTGAAAGTACAGTAGCGTCATCCTTAAGTTCACGGAATTGTTGGCACATCTATACTGTAGAGATAGAGATATGTACTTTGTTCATCAGGTAAGCAAAAGGCATCCATGCTTCAATACATAGAGTTAAACATTTTACATTTTGGCGCGAATCCAAACCAGCTAAAGTCTATATAACTAAAAATAAGCACGATAATTTTCTTTTTAAATGGCTTCTGCGAATCGGGCACAACCTTGTATCGTTTTTTTGGTCCATTTACATCTTTATCAATGCGTCCATGAGATTGTTTTGAGAGAATAAATTAGGCAGCCATCTTTGATCAATGACAATCTTTTTTTTAATACGCTACAGTATACACACGTGTACGGCCTGAGTGATGGTGGGAATGAATTTCATGATTTTTGAAATCGCAATTGTCCCTAATGGTTTTTGGCATCTGGCCACATTTATTTGTGAGACAATAGTTCCTAAATTAGTTTTATTTCCATTTTTTAGGCACCTCGATAGGGAAAAAACTGTCAAGACTTTTTACTCAGAAATGCGTGAAGGTATCATATCGCGATTAGTACCATATAGAATTACTTTAGCTCGATTGACTATGGAACTTAGTTTTGCCGACGTTACGGACGCGTTACAGATTGATTGCAGCACCCGCATTTATGACATTACTATTGAGTCAAGTCAATTATACAAGTAAAAAATAAAGCTTAAAATACTATTAACAAACTTCTACGCAATCAAAATATATTACGATTTATATAGTCGTTACCTTTACGGAACCCCCCGGTGCGTGAACCCGACTCGCACTTGACCGGTTTTTATTTCGAGTATCTTTTAGGACCCCCACGGGAACAGATAGGCGTCTTTACGTAATACTTAGGAACAATATTACATATAATTAGCAATATATATTGAACGTACAAATTCTAATCATTTTTTTTGATAACCTATTGGCTTGTCATCTGGATTTTCTCCGAATGTTTTCAATTGTACAAAATAAATAATTATGTTTATATAATATTTGTATTACATATTACTAGGTTATTAACTTGTTCGTTGTGGAGGTCGTTGTTAGATTGTGATGTGAGGGGTCGGGTCAATCTTACACATGTTTTGATTTCCGCTTTGTACTTATAATACCTACAAATGTTTGTATGAATCAGAGTTAATCTTACTACTATTTGTGAACAGGTAAGTTTGGATGGATAGATGTATGTATGTGTGTATGGATGAATGTAATGTATGTATAGCAGGATGAACGTTTATCCATACTCAATCACGATAAAAGGTTAAAGCACCAATGGCGGACACTGACCCAACAGTTGACACTTTTGTAAAAACCCTGTATTTTAAGAAAAGTAACTATTTGGTTAACATGACTATTTACTTAAAAGAATAAATAAAATATGTTCAAAAATTAGCAACACTTTCATAAGTAAATATATGGAGTAAATAATAAATAATAATATAATAATCCATACTAATATTATAAATGCGAAAGTAACTCTGTCTGTCTGTCTGTCTGTCTGTCTGTCTGTATGTTACGCTTTCACGCCTAAACCACTGAACCGATCTTGATGAAATTTGGTACAGAGGTATATTAGAGCTTGAGAACGGACATACGCTACCTTTTATCACGAGAAAGGGGGTTTAAGGGGGGGAAATAGGGGATGAAAGTTTTTATGATTTCTGAAGATATCTAATGAAATTTTGTACAGAGGTAGATTAGAGCTTAGGAACGGACATAGGCTACCTTTTATCGCGAAAAGGGGGCTAGAAGGGGGGGGGGGGGACTAGGGCCTTGGGATGAAAGTTTGTCGTTTTTGAAGATTTCCTGATGAAATTAGGTACAGAGATAGTTTAGAGCCTGGAAACGGATATAGGCTACCCTTTTATCGCGAAAAGGGGGATAGAAAGGGGGCGGACTAAGGCCTTGGTATGAAAGTTTGTCATTTTTGAAGATTTCTTGATGAAATTTGGTACAGAGATAGTTTAGAGCTTGGGAACGGACATAAGCTACCTTTTATCGCGAAAAGGGGGGAAGAAGGGGGGATCAGGGCCATGGGATAAAAGTTTATCGTTTTAGAAGATTTCCTGATGAAATTTGGTACAGAGATAGTTTAGAGCTTGGAAACGGACATAGACTACCTTTTCTCGCAAAAAGGGGGATAGAAGGGGGGACTAGGGCCTTGGGATGAAAGTTTGTCATTTTTGAAGATTTCCTGATGACATTTGGTACAGAGATAGTTTAGAGCTTGGGAACGGATATAGACTACCTTTTATCGCGAAAAGCGGGAAGAAGGGGGGGGGGGATCGGGGCCTTGGGATAAAAGTGTATCATTTTAGAAGATTTCCTGATGAAATTTGGTACAGAGATAGTTTAGAGCTTGAGAACGGACATAGGCTACCTTTCATTGCAAAAAGGGGTAGGAGGGGGGGAATATGGCTATGGGATGAAAGTTTGTCTTTTTTGAAGATATCCTGGTGAAATTTGGTACAGAGATGGATTAGAGCTCGAAAATGGACATAGGCTACCTTTTATTGCAAAAAGGGGGATAGAAGGGGGGGACTAGGGCCTTGGGATGAAAGTTTGTCATTTTTGAAGATTTCCTGATGACATTTGGTACAGAGATAGTTTAGAGCTTGGGAACGGACATAACTACCTTTTATCGCGAAAAGGGGGAAGAAGGGGGGGGGGGGGGGTGGATCGGGGCCTTGGGATAAAAGTTTATCATTTTAGAAGATTTCCTGATGAAATTTGGTACAGAGATAGTTTAGAGCTTGAGAACGGACATAGGCTACCTTTCATCGCAAAAAGGGGTAGAAGGAGGGGGGGAATATGGCTATGGGATTAAAGTTTCTAATTTTTCAGTGGCACAAAAAGGGTGAATATGGCATAAATAGAACAAAATAGAAAAAAAATCCTTCAACAACCAAGCGGTTCGGTGACTCTTGCCTTTGTCGCACCATTAAGACTTGAAATTCCTTGCCAGCTCACGTGTTTCCCTCTTCCTACAGTCCCGGGTCCTTTAAGCGGGGCGTGAAAAAGCATCTGATGAGACCGTCAAGCTGAGTGCCACCATTGTTAACATGGCACGTGTAAATAATGGTGGCCCTATTTTCTGAGACTTTGCCTTCAGCTTATCATCAGGCGAGGTAAAGTGAAATTGACGTGACCTATATAAAAAAAGGAAGAATTTCTTTTAAGATGTCCTTATGAAATTTGGTATAAAGGTGAATTAGAGCTTCGGAACGGACATAGTCGAGTAGCGAACCAAATATAGAAGCGAGTGGAGAGGCGAGTAGAGATTGTTATAGGAACGAATGGATAGGCGTGTAAAGATCGAAAGTCGAGTAGACTCGACTACAGGGGCGAGTAGATATGCGACTAGAGAGCCAGTGGAGAGGCGAGTATAGAATCAAATAGAATGCAGTAAAGGGTTGAGTAGAGAGGCGAATAGGGAGGCGAGTGGAAAGATAAATGTAGTGGCGAGTAGAGATCGAATAGAGAGTTGAGTAGAGGTGCGAGTAGATAGGCGATTGGGGAGAGTCAAGTAGAGAGACGAAAAGAGAATCGAATGGATGGGCAAGTAGAGAGGCCAATGGAAAGGCGAGTAGAGAGAAGAGTACAAAGTCGAGTAGAGAGGGGAACAGAGAAGTCAGTAGAGAGTCGAGTATAAATTCAAGTATCGAGGCGTATAGAAAGTCGAGTAGAGAGTCGAATATGAGTACATAGTCGGGGACAAAGTTGAGTAGGGAGGCGAATTTAATGCTCAATAGCGTCGGATTAACACTAAGCGATAACCGACATCCACGCGGGCGGAGCCGCGGGCAACAGCTAGTAAGTAAATAATTGGAGCCAGTTGTTTCTTAAAATTGTGTTAAGGGTAGTGATTTTTAATAGATTTTTTATCCCACTCAGGTGGCAGACAAGCACACGGCCCACCTGATGGGAAGTGGTTACCGTGGCCTAAGGACGTTTGCAACACCATCACAATCGTGCTACCGATCCTGCAGAAACCTTCTAATACCCTTCTTGAAGAACCCCAGATGTAGATTTTTATTTATTAAAAATGATCATCACTATTAATTTTAGTATAGATTTCTAAATATGTAAGGTTTAGACCTACGTAAACCTTTGCCGTATTTTTATTGCTAGTTGTATTTGTATTTTCTATCAGTTTTAATTGATTGTCCACTATTGGTGCTTATAAATATAATAATTTAATTAAAATACTTTTTTAAAATTGTATCTACAAAAGTTATTGTCTAAATGTTGCTGTAACCGACTTTTCTGTAATGACAATTTTGTAGATATAAGTTTGATTTGTCCTTGAAGTGTTCGCCATTGGTGCTTTTACCTTAACGAGTGTACAGTTCTGAACGAAATTTGACGCGGAGATAAATTATTATCGACTGAAAGAAGGATTTAGGCTATGTTTGGTGACGGTATGGTAATCGACAATATCGATATCTATACGGAACTGCGGGCATTTGCTGTGCAATTCTCTAAGCATACAGTAATGAGCGAAGCGCTGTAACAGCCTTGATACAGATTGTCATTGGTCGGACTGTGACGTCACTGGCGATCGACCAATGACAGTGTCTATCAAGGCTGTCATAGCGCTGCGCTCGACGCTTTAAGCTTAGAGAATTGCACAGCTTACAAGTCTAATAAATAAAAATCGGATCGACCAATTCGGCATTTTTTTATGTATTCAAGTTCCACGGAAGTTTTAAAAAGAAAAAAAAAACACGTTCCCATTAGTCACGGGAACGAGAACAGAATTCCACACGGACGAAGCTGTGGGTATTAGCTAGTTGTTAATAAAATAATTAAAGCTGATAAAGAAATATATAGAGTAAAATACAAGATAAAAAAACATGACATAAATGCATGATCGAATGTTTGACGTCATAAAACTTTGTTTTATTAGGAACTTTCCGAAACAAATAACTCAATGTAGATAATATACCTAGATTTTTTATCCATTAAAGTGGCAAGTATGACCTGCGACGTCACACTCGTGCTGCTGACCCGGTAGTGTGAACATTCTAATGCCCTTCTTGAAGAACCCCATATTGTAGTCGCGTGGGAAAACCCACAGCAGAGAGTTCATTCCATAGCTTAAGCGTGCAGGGAATGAAGTTCCTTCGATACCTCACTGTATGTACCGTTTCAGGTTACAACGTGTGAGAATGAATTCCTATAGCGTGCGGGTGCGATGATATGATGTAGCAGGCATCATGTCGAACAATTCTTCTGAATGTACACCACTCTTTGTGAACATGACAAAAAGACCAACCAAAGAACCAATAAAAGGACAAATTAACTAATGACGTGAGTCCTATGAGCTCGTGATGAGTTTAATATAATCTATAATTGGTATTTAATGTAATTCTAGAACCTCGGTAGCCTAGTGGTATGGGTAATGGACTGCTGAGACGATCTCGGGTTCGATCCCAGGTTTTCCATGGCACACACCAATGACTTTTCGATACTTTTCGAAGTTATGTGTGTATTTATCGCAGGTTTATAAGTGCCCAGTTAATGGCAATAGGCTCACCACCTATTACATTGGGACCTAAACATAAACCGGCGAAATGTGGGTGCTAGCACCTCTGCCTACCCCTTCGGGGATAAAGGCGTGAGTTTATGTTATGTTATAATTGGTTGTGTGGCGCACCTACGCCGTCGCGCCCCGCGCCCTCAGTCGAATAGACCTAGAAACGTGCTTTGGGCAGCCTTATTGCATAGCAGGGCACGCCGTAATTGCGGCGGTAAGACCCATCATGGGGAAGTGGCTAGAGAGGCCACACGGTAGCCTCTCATACCGCCAGACGCAGATCATCACCGGACGCGGGAACTTCGGGCGGTATCTGCATCTGATGGGCAAGAAGCCAACGCCCGAGTGCCATCACTGCGACGCGAGCGAGCGCTGCTGCACAAGCTCACCGAGTGTCCGGCTTAGGAGACGCCGAAGCGGGAGTTGGTGGTGGCCCTGGTGATAAGAAGTATGACCCTCGCCACCTTGCTCGCGGCGATGGTCCGCTGCACGGATGCGTGGGTACCCAGCGCCTACTTCTGCGAGCAAGTATTGCTCGAGAAGGAGACAGCAGAGCGGGCCCGGCGCAATGAGCGAGACAGACTCGCGAACATCACTGCCCGCGTGCGTAGGCGACTCGGGCGTCGGAGAGCGCAGAACAACCTCCGCTCCCCATGTGAGCGGGCCTGAGGGTGACGGATGGAGCCGCCGGTCACCCTAGCAGAAGCAGGCCACGGCGGCGGCGCGCATGGCGCGATGCGCGCTTCCCTATACCGGCGACCGATTTGGGGACCGCGTTCCCGAGGAGGCCCAGACCAATAGGGATGGTCCTGGGTCGGCCAGGGTGCGAGGGATATGTCTTTGAAAACCTCACCTTCGCCCTAGCACGACGACCCACAGACGGCGTGCGGTATAGTCGGTTCGACATCCGAAAATCGTTTGTTTAAGGGTCAGTCCGAATCGTCATCAATATATGTCTTGGCCCAAGGTCATGCACATCAGGGCCGGGCCGGGCAGGACCTGACCGGGCCGTGCCGTACTTAGACCAAGGCACTGACTTTCCGTGGCCGGTCCGGGCACGGGCGTGTGTGAACGAGTTCATATAGAATGTACACACCGCTATTTTTTTGAGCTCGTGATGGAGCACGGCCCGGTCACGTCCCGAGTACGACTCTGATGTGTATGGATAGACCTTTGAAAGTAAAGTAAATATTAATAATAAAAACAAGCTTTATAGCAGGCTGATCATATTAATTCTTATTTTCAGAAACTAGATAAAATTGATTATAAAACAAAATAGGTATACACACATGTAGCGATTTCCGTTTTCCATAAGAATAGGCCCAGGGATCACCGTCGCCTCAGCAGAAGCAGGCCAACCGTGGCGGCGCTGCGTGTCTTCCACGCGTTTCCCCACAAGGGAGGATGGATTTGATCCGTAGGTCACCAATCCTACCGGTCAAAACCGATCGAGGTCTTGGGAATATCCTCCAGGAACAACTGGCGTTACAGGCAAATCTGGTGGTACACCGTTCAGTTCTAGTCTGTCCGACATACCCACCTTCCCTCCGTTGAGGTGAAACCCAATCGGGTATCCGCACGCGAAAAAGAAACACACATATGTGTTCATAACCTCAATTCTATTTATTACAATTAAAAACACTTTAAAAAATCACAGTAAATTTAGTAAATTCTTATGACACAGGTTACTCTGAACACAATTAAGGTCCTCTCGCTGCAACGGCTGACAAGCGAGTGACTAGATTCCATTCCATGTTGCGCGCATTTATATACCCCACGGGTGACCAATCATAATGTCCTAGGACATAGAACGACCTGGTATCAATTCACTCGTGAACTGATGACTCCTGACTGATGACTTCTGGCTGATAACTCCTAACAATTTATAAGGTCGTTTGTTATCATTTTTCTCCAAATATTTACTGACGATATCAGTTGATTGGAGTGACACGATCAACGTCATCACGTTTTTTATACCACTTAGATGGCAGACAAGTACACGGCACACCTGATCACCTGATGGAAAGTAGTTACCGTGGCCTATGGAAATGTGCAACACCAGTAAAGTAACATTTGTACTGCGAACCCTGTGTCAGCAAAGCAGGACAAGCCTTTGGTGTTCCCACTGAGAGCATAAAAACTCTCCAGTAAGCTCTGGTTACACTACTCACCGCCGTTTTCGACTGATCATCATCATCATCATATCAGTCACACACAGTCCACTGCTGAACATAGGCCTCTCCCATAGACTTCCAGAATGATCGATCTAAAGCAGCCCGCATCCAGCGCTTCCCGGTGACCTTGATGAGGTCGTTCTTCCACCTAGCCGTTGGGCGTCCTACACGACGTTTGCCCGTACGCGGTCGCCATTCCAGACTTTTTTGCCATCGGCTTTTCGACTAATAATGTATATTTTCAGCTTGCTAATTAAAAAATACATTTATTAGTCAGTATTGCTGTATACAGACCTACTAAGTTGATTACCTGTTTATGATATACCTAAGGATAATAAATCTGTTCTATTTAGTGAATAATATATTTTATCTACTCTGATACTATAATACAAAGATTATAAAATTGAAATTAGAACTCTTATGACAAACATTACGCACAGGCCAAAAAAAAAGTTTTATTACGATACAGGTCTTGTATGGACACCTATATCATAAAATAACTTTTTAATCATAACGATACACCTATACAATCCACATCTGGACTGAAACTCTACTTTAAAAAAAGAATCCGCCATTTCGGAAGAAAAAAAAAAGAAACACGCATGCGCAATCGAAGTTTGTGCCTTGGCGCGAATATTTTTTTTTTGTTCTATTCATTTAAATTAAACAAAGTTTGGTTTGGTTTGTAAAATAAATTAGTTTATGTATTATAGTATGAGAGTAGATAAAGTAGTGTATGACACTGTACATAACTTGGTCTTATAACACTCGTGTGATAATATAAAAAAACTCGCCTACGGCTCGTTTTTTTAAAACACACTCGTGTTATAAGAACCCTTATTATGCAACAGTATCATAAACTACTATTTTTACCCAATTTGTTTTATTTTTTTGTTATAGTAGACTTTTGATACAGTAGACATTTTGTTATAGTAGACATTTTGGAGTGAGCATTTTGATACAGTAGACATTTTGATACAGTGGACATTCTGATAGAGTGGACGAGATGGCCCTAAAGGACAGCAGATAACGACTTGCAGACGCAGTGGGTTTAACAACGAACGTCTTGGTAGGGCCCAGCCCCTCTAGACAAGTGGCAATTCGTTTGCCGGCGTTTGATGGAATAGAATAACGAATGTATGGGATTTAACACGTTGGCACGTTAACGACTGTCTGAAACGTCAAATTCCATATGTTCGTCATTCTATTAAGACTATCTTTACCACTATAGAAAACTACTAATTTTTTGTAGCCATCATAAAGTAGGTACATTACAAAAAAGCGCACTAGCAAAAAAAATGTTTTATGATCTAGTTTCCGTGTCCGTGTAGTTGGAGTCCTCAAAAAGCTTCGGATGCGACTGGGTTTAACCACTAGGATGATGAAGAAGAAGTTTCTGTGTTCCGTTCCAAATTCGAAATTCATGCCCGCCTCACCCCGGAACCGTGCCACAATTTTCCTTCTAAACAGTTTGTATTTAGTTTTAAGAATTGAAATGGAGAAACAATAAAACAAATAATTATCTTTTAAAGAGAGGATGTTTTTACAAACTCTCGGGTCATGAACTTGAAATAATTACTGATCGTTAAAAACATTAGTTATTCCACTTTTAATTGGTCACTCATCTGTTATTATTAAAATAATATTTATTATTTGTCATACCAAGCACGTTTTAACAGGCTGATATATTATCAGGCGACTCGCAGTCTACATTTTACTAAAACACTATTTGTTTTCCGCGGTTCCGCCCGCGTGGATATTGGTTATCGCAGCCAAACATAGTCTATGCACTTTCTCAGGTTCTAGTCTATCTCTAAACCAAATTTTGTCAAAAATTTGGTTCAGTGGTTTAGGTGTGAAAGCGTGACGGACAGATAGCGTTACTTTTGATTTTATTTATAATATGAATAGGAGGATATGAATTTTTAGAGCAGACCTTATCTTCTACCCTTTTTACGTGCGGGAAATCCCCACGGATACCCACCCTTCCGGAGCCGGAGGGGGAGGTTATGTCGGACTCGAACCGACTAAACCGCACGCCGTCTCTGGGTCGTAGTGCTAGGCCGAAGGTGAGGTTGTCATGCGACATATCCCTCGCACCCCGGCTGACCCAGGGCCATCCCTCTCGGTCTGGCCCTCCTCGGGAGGGGGGGATCACGCGGTCCCCGACTCAACCCCGGTGTGGGGAGGCGCGCATCGTCCTACGATGCGCGCCGCCGCCGTGGCCTGCTTCTGCTAGGGTGACGGGCGGCTCCACCCGTCACCCTCAGGCCCGCGCTCATGGGGTGCGGAGGTCAGTTTGCGCCCTCCGACGCCCGAGCCACCTTCGGGCGCGTGCAGCGATGTCAGCGAGTCTTTCTCGCTCATCGCGCCGCGCCCGCTCTGCTGTCTCCTTCGCGAGCATGACCTGCTCGCAGAAGGAGGCGCTGGCCGCCCACGCATCCGCGCAGCGGACCATCGCCGCTTATCTTCTACCCTGATGGAACAGAAACTCTCTGTTCTAACAGGGACGGCAGCGCGAGTGCGACGCCCCTGGTGTTGCACACATCCATAGGGCACGATGACCACTTTCCATCAGGTGGGCCGCGTGCTTGTCTACCACCTAAGTAGTATAAAAATAATAATTGCGTTCCAAATATTCAGGAGCTGTAATACAGATGACATAACACAAAGGCCCACTACGATAAGATAGCTGTGCAGTTCTCTAAGCTTGCAGCGTAAAGCACAGCGCTGCGACCTTGATAGAGATAGTCATTTGTCGGATTTGGTGACGTCACTGCAGATCGACCAATGACAATCTGTATCAAGGTCGCCGTGCTTTACCCTGTATGCTTAGAGCTTTGCACAGCAGGTGTCAACATTCAATAACTTTTATAGTTTCTGAGTCCCGTTGCAAATTCAAAATTCATTCTTAAGGTGAAGGTGAAGAGACAACCATTGAAATCTACGTAGATGACAGCTAACATTGACCATTACGACGCGCCCTCTGTAGGGATAAAAATGCAGTCGGCATCCCCTTTAGATAGAGATTAAATTTTAAAAGAATTTTTATTGCGAAAATTAGCTCTCAGGTTAGGGGTTCGGGCAATGTTGAATTTTTCCGATCTGAATCTTTAAAAATCATGTGATTTTGCCCATATACACAGTTTTCGGAGAATAAACGAATATTGTAA
Organism: Eilema caniola; assembly: GCA_949126895.1. NCBI lineage: Eukaryota > Metazoa > Arthropoda > Insecta > Lepidoptera > Erebidae > Eilema > Eilema caniola. The sequence continues at coordinate 4,872,469 of OX421487.1, forward strand.
ACACAAAGATTAACAACCTTGGATGTATATTTCCGAGAAATTAAGACGTTGTTACTACTCTGATAAGCGAGAGTTCGATCACTATACGACTTGCATAACACTAATACATAATAAAAACAAATCAGGGCGTGGCTCTGTTGTTGACATGACTGTTTGTTTTCTGTAATTCGTGCAATGACTTCTATGTGTAGGTCATGTGGCGTTTCTCGTCCCACGGTTCGAGTAGTTTCATGATACTTTTGGAGTTCGATGTTTCGTACTATCGTATGAACCGCCCAATAAACAGAACTGTACTGTAACCAGCTTCTATTCTAAAGAGAATAGAAATGTAGGTGAGATAGGAATTAATTTTGAATTTGGAACGGGACACAAATGTTTCTACTATAATTTCCGAGTTCCGTTCCAAATTCTGAATTCAAAATTCATTCCCGCCTCACCCAGGAACAGTGACATTATTTTTAATTTATTTAAAGAATATTCTGAACAGTTTGCCTAATATACATAGAGTCATTGGACCGTGTCTTTCACGTGATACGTGTACATAACTAGAAGCGCTTTCGCTCTGTACCTCCTTCACAGTCGTACTCAAATCAAATGGATTATATGATACTTTTGCTATAATCATCGCAGCTTTGAGACCCGGTTGCAACCGAGACTCCTAGTTCAGGGTCTGCTTTTCGGATTGACTCTTCCACTTCGCAAAATAATGTGACCGTCGTTAGAGTGACACAGCATGAGCTGCCTATCGCAGAGATGAATATATTATGTAGTGGTGGATGTGCGGAGTCACGCGTAAGGAACTCTCAAATCCACAGCAGCTTTTATGTCCGTGACATCGCAGGTGCAGGAGAGTCTCCATAGCATTTAGTTTTTTTGAAGTGAAAACTTCTTTAGCGGTGTTGGATGGGTAAACATTGTTAAACTCGCGCGTCAGGATCACTTGACCTTTGAACCGTAACCGACGACTGACGTCATACAACATTAGCTATAGACTGTTTATTTTGCATGATACAATAAGAAGCTTCTTAGCTTAGCGGTGAGCGCTTCGACTGTAAGTACTTATGGTTTCATTCGAACCTGGGCTTCTGACACTTTTTGTGATTATTTTTCTGTATGTAGTTTATTAATTTCTTCTGACAGAAAATTAGTGATAGGTTCTAAGATTGGCGCTATATTATAGGTATGGTATGGTATGTTCTTTTTATGTTTTTCTCTGTATATAACGAAGAAACAAAGAAAAAAATTTTCACTTCTGCCGGCACTCCCGGAGTGCAATCCGTCTTTTTTTATAGTTAGTATAATACGTCGTGTCTTAATTTATGTGATAACTACACCAAATTACATTGTTTTGTCACATTACAGTTCATTCCAAGGTTGCCTGGACAAAATCGCTTCCAGCGATAAGGCCGTCCTTTGTACGTTAAACTCTATACAGATTAATGTACAATGGACAGCCTTATCGTGTACACGTACTACTTGTCTTTACTATACATTTCTTGGTGTATAATAAAGAGTTATCTATCTACGCATCTTTTGCCTGTATTGTTCAACTAGTGCTTATTGAGGTATGTAGATGTCCGGCTGTTTTTTGAAGTGAAAACTTCTTTAGCGGCGTTGGATGGGTGTAAAATGTTAAGGAAGCGTCAGGATTAGTTGACCTTTGAATCGTAACCGACGACTGACGTCATACAAGATTAGGTACAGACTATCTATTTTGCAAGTTACAATAGGTAGCGTCGTAGCTTAAACGGTAAGCACTTCGACTGTGAGTCCTTACAGTTTCAGAGAGTCTCGGGTTCAAACCTCCTGACCTTCAGGGATTTTTGTGATTGTTTTTTCTTTTTGTAATTTATTACTTATTGTGATTATCTTTTCTTTTTGTAATTTATTCATTTCTTCTGACAGAAAATTAGCAGAAAATTAGTGATAGGTTCTATGATTGGCGCTATACTATAGGTATGGTATGGTACCTATGTTCTTTTATCTTTTTCTATGTATATAACGAAGAAAGAAATAAAAAAAATGTTTTCACTTCTGCCGGCACTCCCAGAGTGCAACCCGTGTTTTTTTTATACCACGGAGATGGCAGACAAGCACGCAGCCCAACTAATGGAAAGTGGTTACCGTGGAATATGGACACGTGCAACATCAGGGGAGACACAATCGTGCTGCCGACCCTGTAAACACAGAGTTTCTGTGCCGTCAGTGTAGAAGACAAAGCAGGAATAAGCCTTTGGTCTTCTCACTGACAGCACAAAATCTCTCCAGTGAGCTCTGGCTACTCTACTCACCGCCGGGAACACAACACGAGGTTATTATGGCCGCGGTATTCTGTAGGGCGGAGGTACTTCCCCAGTCGGACTGCTCAATTGGACATAATTACCATCGTGTTTTACGTCTTACAGTGATTTTCCCTGTGACTACAATATGGGATTCTTTAAGAAGGGCATTAGGTTTATACAGTGTCTGTATGTCCACTGGCCACGGTGAACACATCCTATGTGGTATAAAAAAAATGTTACTTAACTAAGACCGCCAGTATTAATTATTTCCTTATTATTTAATATAACCCGCTACTTAAATAACAGGATAAATTTAAACTTATAATAATTGTAGTATTTGTTATCAAGCATTTATATGGGACAAAATGGACTTCGATTTTATCCCTACGAACTGAAGTAGGAAGAAACCCTTTTTTTTTCGACTGTGGAGACCCATGGATTCCGCTGTTGGGAAAACAAGGGGCCTGGTATAAATGTCGGCAAAAATCATTAGAAAATTCGGAAAGTTATATACAGTCAATAAAGGAGATAAATAGTCGCAGTTTTTTATATAAAGTTGTATGTAACGATGAAGCCGTACCTATCTCATTTGTTGACTATACATTCACTACACGCACCAGTCAAAAAAATCAATAAAAGTACTGATGTGCGCCCCTCTGAGCCCGAAATTACTTTATTACAATAATACACAAACTACCTGTTAAGTACATTAGGCTTAAACTCACTCGAGGTAAGAACGGGCCTTGATCAGCTCACCGTTCGCTGTTAGACTCTTCGCGAACACATCGACTGTCCGTACCTGCACAACCTGTTCTTCCGTTTATATGTCCCCAACAAATATATAGGACACCGTGAAAGTCGTCGCCTCGGTATTCACAAAAAGTTTTAGTGCCTACATGAAGCCTCAGGTATACAACAGAATAAATAAAATTGCTAAATGGGGAAATTGTCAATGTGTGAAGCTAAGGAACTTGGCAACTTATGAATTATATTCTAGATGACAGTTCTTCGATTCACGACCAGCGTTGTTCTGGAATATAGGCCTACGTTTTCCAATCACTATACCACGAGTCTTCGTCGTGACGCGCGGTATTACGAAATATTGCACAAATAGACAGTGACTCGCAAATATCGCTTATCAGTATCTGATGTCTGATACTTATTACGTTATCTATTGTATCGCTTTGTCTTCGTTAAGTATCGGAAGTTATGATATACCTCCTTGAATTTCAGTGTTCTAGCATGTTACGTGGATGATGTCATTATTTTTTTAAACTCTATTGAAGAAAACATTCTACACATTTTTTTGTTTGGACGGTGGTTGTTGAATGACCTCAAACGTCTGTCGCCTTCGGACCCTGCGAGCTTTGTGGACCGGTTTCTCCCGGGCCCGTTCCGCCGACACCTTCTCGAGTATTTTACTCCTTAGTTTATTAACAATGAGACGAGACGATGTCATTTTACAAAACGTGGTAGTGCCAGCGAAGACGACTCTTCTGCATTGTACTCGCGATGTTACAAATATAAAGGCTACTAAGGATGCAGGAGTTTCACACGCGATTCTTAAGCGTGAGTCCATACGTTCACTGGCCAACCTGGAAATCGGCATATCGTCTGCGAACCCACGTTGATCGCCGAAAACTTGGGAGTGGAGACAAATCTCACGACATCCCACTACACAGGGATTCATTTTTAGAAAATGGCATTTTATTTTAAAAGAAAAAATATGGGCTTGCTCACATCTATTGGCGATGTGAGCATAAAACTGCTTTAACGACACAACAACACTAAAGCTTCCATCAGATGGCGCAGTTACAAAAAAAAACCAAGCCAAGCTCGGTCATCCAGATACTAACAGTTGAATTAGTAAAAGTAATTAATACGTATGACATGCACAAAGAGCTGCATAGTTGTATAGCAGTAGGCTATATAAATACTTTGTGGTTTTATTGTAATGAATGAGTGTTCAAAGGTGACGTTACTGATATTAAAATAACGGTAAATACTTGTATTTGTTTTATTCAAGACAGTAAACAAAACAACGGTAAAGAAGTTTATATTATATCTTTGCCGATGGAGCAAAAAAGTTCTGCATTGCAATTCTCTAACTTTAACATCGTCGCCACAACGATGCGACAACGTTGTATCGAGGATGTGCTTGAATTAGGAATTCTCTAACTGTACACTAGCGCCATAGACTCTAAGATGTGCCGTACGATGTAGGAACTATTCGACAACGACAACTTTAAAACTGCTTGTGATTAGATGATGCGCTCGTCGATGCGACATCGTTGTATAAAGAAACAAACAACATCAATCCTCATCCTGGAATGGCGACCGCGTACGGGCAAACTTAGTGTAGGACTCTCAACGGCCAGGTGGAAGGACGACCTCAGCGAGGTCGCCGGGAAGCGTTGGATGAATCTTTAGATCGGTCGTTCTGGAAGTCTTTAGAAGAGGCCTATATTCAGCAGTGGACTATGTGTGGCTGATATGCTGATGATATTAATATAATATAAATCTAAATAATTATAATAACATATACGGGGCTGCTGAAAAGTAGACGAAACGTCTACATAACGTAAATAATTTATGCAAATAAATAAAATTGAAGTGTCTGTTTGTAATATTGAAATAACCGTTTTTTACTACATGCATATGAATATAATACGGTACATACACCAAAATTACATTATTTACAATTTTTGTCTGTCTGTTTATTCTGGCTAATCTTTGTAATGACTGAAGCGAATTTGACGGGACTTTTATTGGCTTGTAGCTCATGTTATAAGGAGTAACATAAGCTACTTTTATTTTAGAAAAATTTAATGCTCAATAGCGTTCACTCAGCATTAACGATAACCGACATCCACGCGGGCAGAGCCGCGGGTAACAGCTAGTATCAAATAAATCAAGATAGAATCAGTTAAAGTTTTATTTTAACGCGTGGCCACTGCTGTTCTAAACAGCTTGCTTAGTATTGAAATAAAACTCTTTTAGTTGCGATCTTTGCCGCGTTGGTTGCCGGGGAAGTAGAATAGAGCCACCCTGTACCTTCAACGACGACACATGGATAGGGTTGTTCACCATCCAACAGTATGTGAACTGTAGAGGGCGCTCTACTTGTCGGCAATAGGCTCGGCTTATCCCTCTGCCTATCCCTTCGAGGATTTACAGGCGTAAATATATTTTTCTCAAACATGCTTGGAAATGTGAACATTATTTTGACAACCTTCTTCGAGATAAATCGAAAATGCTGTACATGCGAGCAGCGGCCAGCAAAATTTGTATGAAAATCCATATCTGTCGTGTTTTAGCGGCCAAATAAATTACTATGTAAACTCATATCTGTCGTGTAATTTAAAAATGGAACCAACTTTTACTCCGAACCATGGCAACCAAGGAGGTAACTTGTCCAAGGCGTTATTTAAATATAGAACTGGCTTGCAAATTGAATGCTGTTTATTAAGAAAAATAAAAAACCAATGAACATTTCGCCGCGTGAAAAATTACTGTTGTTCCTTGTTCCTCATTGATTTTGAAAAGTAGGTAACTAAAAAATTCTGCCGAGATACTACTTAGTTTTAATTTCCGCGCATTGTTTGAGAAAAGCACTATACAAGCCTTGGCCACAACTGAGCGTTGCCGGACTCCGTAATGCGTGCCTCGTCTGCGCCTCGGCCCGCATACTTCACGATCGTCCGGCAACATTACACTTCAAATTACTAATATTCCCTCTAACCCCTCCAACTAAGCTAAATTGCTTGTGCTAGGAGTGGTTTCACGTCGGTAGTGTAATGGCCAGGAGTCGAACCCGGGACCACTCGATCGTAAGGTCGCCTCCTTAACCACTAAGCTACCGACGCTTCTAATGTATGTTACATTACCCAAATGTTTGAATTTTTTAGATAAACACAATCTAACTTCGGTAAGTAACTTGCAACAGGTAAATTCCCGTGTTTCAAATTAGCGTGTTATCAAAAAGTGCTAAGTGGGAGCTTAATATTCACAAAAACAAGGTTTTATTTCATTGGTCAGGTTTGCCTTTTTGCAACTCTCAGTTGACTTTAAGTTGTCTTTCGCTGTCATAAAAATAAATAAAATTGGAATGTCTGTTTGTAATCCTAAAATAATGACTTTTCAATAAATGCATGATAAATTTAAAAACCGGCCAAGTGCGAGTCGGACTCGCGCACGAAGGGTTCCGTACCAGAAGAAAGGCTAAAAGGCTAAAAGCCATGAAAAAGGGCTAGAAATATCATGTTTTTTGTATGGGATCCCCCCTTAATTATGGTCCGTTGACTCAGGACACTGCCCTATTCATTGGCGTATTGTAATAGAAATGTTGAATGTAGGGATAAGGTAAAGTAGGATTGACACATTTTTTTTATAAACAATATGACACGTCCATTTGACTTCATCTCGCCTGATGGTAAGCTGAAGTCTAACAGTCTCAGGAAAGAGGGTCACCATTACATACACGTACCATGTTAACAATAGTGGCACTCAGCTTGACGGCCTCATCAGATGCTTTTTCACGCCCCGCTTAAAGGACCCGGGACTGTAGGAGGAAGGAAACACGTCAGCTGGATGATTCTAACCTTTATGACATTCTTCAATATATGTCAATCCTATACATTGATCAATATATTCTATTCTACAAACGTATTGCCAGTTGTCTATAGTGGCTGGTCTGCAGGAAACTGAACGGTAAGGGAAAATTACTAGAAGGACGATGATTATAATTATTATTACGCAAAGTTAGACGCTTACCAGAATTTCCTACAAAATTAAATTACTCATAATAATTCTGTAGCACGTCATAACACTTATCAGATTAATCTTGGGTTTACCAGACGAGTAAAGACAAGAGTCACAGATATAGAGTAAGTAGGTTAGTTATGGCGTGTGGATTACATTTTTTTTTTGAAGTGAAAACTTCTTTATCGTCGTTGGATGGGTAAAAATTGTTAAACTCGCGTCAGGATCGCATGACCTTTGAACCGTAACCGACGTCTGACGTCATACAACATTAGCTATAGACTGTCTATTTTGCAAGATACGATAAATAGCATCGTAGTAGGGTTCAAACCTGGCCTTCTGACACTTTTTGTGATTATTTTTTCTTTTTGTAATTTATTACTTTTTGTGATTATTTTTTCTTTTTGCAACTTATTAATTTCTACTGACAGGAAATTAGCAGAAAATTAGTGATACGTTCTATGATTGGCGCTATATTACAGGTATGGTATGTTCTTTTTATCTTTTTCTATGTATACAACGAAGAAAGAAAAAAAGAAAAAGTCTTTTTTTTACATAGGACACGTCAATTTGACTTTACCTCGCCTGATGGTGAGCTGAAGGCAAAGTCTCAGGAAAGTGGGCCACCATTATGTACACGTGCCATGTTAACAATGGTGGCACTCAGCTTGACGGCCTCATCAGATGCTTTTTCACGGCCCGCTTGAAGGACTCGGGACTATAGGAAGAATGAAACACGTGAGCTGGCAAGGAATTCCAGGCTTTAACGGTGCGACAAAGGAAAGAGTCACCGAACCGCTTGGTTCTTGATAATATAAGGTAATACAACTTAAATGCGAACCTGGAGACAAGACACTGTACTTAAAAGGCTAATTCTCTTAATAAAAATCTATTTTGTGTTGGTTCCCGGCGATGAATAGGGCAGCCAGAACTCACTGGAGATATTTTGTGCTGTCAGTGGGAAGATCTATTCTTGCTTTGTCTTCCACACTGACGGCACAGAAACTATCTGTTCTAATAGGGGCGGCAGTACGAGTGTGAGGCCCCTGGTGTTGCACACGTCCATAGGCCACGGTAACCACATTCCATCAGGTGGGCTACGTGCTTGTCTGCCACCTAAGTGGTATATAAACAATAGGTCTACCCCACTTCTTCTGTAGGTGTCGTAGTCACTGGAAGAGGTGGGGTAACATGTAAAGTTGCCAGTATCGTCTTTTTATTTTACCAGATCTTTAATTGCTCAGATATGACTGTAATAGTAGTTAAACCGCAGAACTTAAGCGGCCTTATTACAAAAAACAGAATTAAGTCTGGTTTAATCCCGGACTATAAAGTCTAGGCTTAATCTCTAGACCATGGTTTAAACTTCTTCTTATTACAAAAACTGAATAAACCGGAGACTACTTAGTACCATGGTTTAAACCTTGGCTTCAATAAAAACCACAGATTACTACAAATATTGTTCGTTTATTATGACACCATTCGATCGCAACGTTCCGTATCCTCCGAAAGCAGAATTTTTCTGCATGCATTGATAAAATAATATTTACTGTAATTGGTGAAAAATATATTTAAAACATATATTTTCATTAAATGCAACTTCATAGATAATAGTTATTCTTTATTAAGTAATAAAATATCACTATCATGCTTTTATTTAGCAATCAATGTTATAAAATATTGGAAGATGTATGCATTGAAACGGAACGAAGTTTTGCACGATGTTCGAAACGAATTACGAAACTTTATACTATAAGTTGTATGTTGTATGTAAAGTTAATTATGATGGAACAACAAAATAAAAGAAGAGCAGAAAGTTGGAGTTCTGAAGAAAAAGTAAGTCAAAATATGACATAGCCTCAGAATAATCACTAAATAAATCAACAAATCATATAACAAAACGTTTTGAAAATTTCTGTTAGTTATGCGTGGTATGTCCAGTAACTTCACGATAATAATATCTTCGATATCAATTTCATCAACTACATTAATATCTATTACGAGCAAAAATATGTACGAATAATCACAAGCTAAATAATGAAAACCTAGAAAACGACAACTCTGACGTATGTGATTATTGTGATTACACTTTAAACCAACGTTAAACTAGGGGTCACGCAGGTTTATCTTTAGACCAAAGATGATCTATGGTTTACTACTAAAACGCTTTTTGTAATATGATTTTATTTAGACCATGGTCTAAAGACGATTTAAACCTGGTTTTACAGTTAGTCCGTGTTTTGTAATAAGACCGAAGAAGTTTTATTTGCGCGTTGCAAACGTTCGAACTGTTACGGTTGGCACCTGTACCCTTGCCGGCACATCTCGCATTCCTTCCTTGTACACTCAGCACTTATCCGCCCTACTTGACATCTGTCCCTTCCATTTGCATTCAGTCTCATCCCGACCTCTATGCTAGACGGCTGTCACAACCAAACCTCTAGTTTTTATTTTTTAAAGGCTTGATCATGTAAACCACCTAGAAGATGATTGTTTTTGAAAAAGGGATTAAAAGATGCAACATCGTAATTATCAACTGAGAGTGATAGTGATACAGAATCTGTTTACGTATGATACACTTAAAATAGCGCAGCAACTCCTCTTTACTGATGAAAAAAAATTATATATCCTCAAAAGACACAAAAAACAAGTACTGTGCATTTAGAAGATCCTAGATTAATATAAGTATGTATAATTCCAATTAGTACAACATAAAAAAATGTGCTGGCAACTCTGTCATGGCCCCAACCAATCAATAAACAGTATGGCGACGATGTCATTTTTAGTTCCGCGTGTTGTCGCGGGACTTATTTTGTGGCGTTGATTCTAAGTACCTAGATGACTGACGGACCAAAAATTTCGCAGCTTTTTGCAGATGGCATTACATGAGGCGCGCTATGCTTATACGAATACGTGTCAAAATTCACTAACTCATGTTTGACACATTAAAAGTTTATATTGAAAAGAGAAAAAAGATATTTTATGATACGCGCGTTGTTTCGGTTGCATTTAAAGCTACCGTAAACGCAGTCGGGTAAAAAGGTGAACTAATACGTACAATTATCACCAAACTGTAATCACTCGGCCGATTACCTGTAAAAGAATAACAATTGTTTTTAGCATAAATTCGTTAAAATACCAACACAATGGCTTCGTTGTAGCTGTCATCCAGATGACATTACAAAGAGGCGCGCTAATCTAGTTATATTTCTTGAGTCCCGTTCCAAATTCAACCAGGAATTACCGCCTCACCCAGGAACCGCGACTCAATGTTTTTTTTTAACATCTTGTCTAGTATACATAGAAGTCATTGCTTAAAACAGCACTGCAAAATTTATTAATATAGCAACATTGGCCGCATCAAAACAGTGTGATAAAAAGAATTCTAAATATAAACTTCGCGCTAACACCCACGTATCAATTACGTTATGCTTCATTCTTTTTTGTTGTTACCACAGAGTAACTAGACTATACAGATAAAATGTACCTATCCACACCGCGCGAGTCGGCTATAAGGTCAACAGTTGACAATCTAGTCGGCAATTAGTGTGTGGTCCTTGAGCGAACATTAATTTTGGAAAAAGATCGGTTTGTGCAGTAAATATTTGTGAAACAGAAGAATAAACTTCAAAGACATGTCCGGAAGACTTAAGCGCCTCAAAAAACGCAATCCAGGCAGCAGCACACTGGGAAAACAGAATTTGAGTGTAGAAGTGCTGTTTATTGAATAGAAGAACTTAAAAAAGGTCATAATATTATTTACTAGCGATCCGCCCCGGCTTCGCACGGGTGGCGGTTCCCGTGGATATCCAATATAGCCTATGTTACTCAGGGTGAATGCAGCTTTGCAATGGTGAAAGAATTTTTGAAATCGGCACAGTAGTTTTTGAGTAGTAGTAGTGTAGAAAGGCGACCGTATATCTGCTTTGTCGACTGTACGCGTATTTCTTTTACAAAAAGTTTTTCGCATTTACTCTCCGCTTCTTTGTACTGGGTAGATAAAAATTTATTGGAGATTGTTATCAATACACCCCCACCATCCTTGTGACTATGAAAACCTGTACTTTCACTATCTCTTCGATAGATCATATAGCGAACATCGACTTATTCATCATGATAAATGTTATCATTCGCTCAAGTTTCCGTGAAGACGATTATATCATAGTTTGAACATGTAATATTTAACAAAAACTCGTGTGTTTTGGTCCGTAGACTCCTTACATTTTGGTAATATATGCTCAGACTGTTGAATTTTATAATATACAATGTACATAGAGCTGGCACTATAATAAATCAGAAATAATGTGAAAACTGTTTAAGTTTACTCAAGCTTGAGTTTATCTAGTGTTTCTTGATTTCTTATATAGATGAATTCACTATCTTCTGTTCTTCGCATAAAAACTCGACCCTGTTTGATCAATACAAACAAACCTTTAAGCATGTAGTTTTTTGTTTGTGGATGACAAGTGCTCAAGAACATAAATAGATGTTCTGTTCCCATCAATTCCTATGTGACTAGTGTTGATTTTATCAGTCGGGTTTGCCTTATTAAAATGCATAGTTTTAGCTAAGAATGTGTCACGAAGTATTGGAGTAGCAAGTTTGACTATGATTGCACGTGGGCTTTTGTCGTCCCGGTTACTTTAAGCCACACATGTACAATGGTGAATGTCTGATTATTTCAAGTCACAGGACACTACTCCAGCTAGCTGCTTCACAACTGACAATAAGTTTTCCTTCCTGTCTTTGTTGGGGAACACACTGCAGCTCAAGGTTGTTGGATCTGCTGTGTTGTTTCATAACCTGAAGTGTGATTTGCAAGTCCTTCAGCGTCGTCGTCAATAGAGCGTTCTCTTTCAGTAGCTTACCCATCATGTCCGTGTATACAGCAATAATCGTCTTATCTCGTAATTTTCATCGAGAAACTTAACACTTCTCTTTAAGGTAGTCATTTCCTGTTTAATGGACTGTAGTTCGGTTCCTACGATATGCTTAAGCGTTTGGTGAAGTTTCTGTGCCAAGGTTAATCTCATGATAGTAAACTCGTCCCTGATTATTTCTCAAACATCCTCTTTTGAAAGAATTTATTTCCAGACATTCATTGTCAGCAGAGTGAGTAGCCAGATTGTTTTTTAACGTAACATTGTCTGTGCCTTGACTTACCAGGTGAGCCATCAGGGCGCAAAGGGGTATTACTATTGTCCGTCTTGGATAGCATCCATGACACATGAACAACGCTCATAGCAGAAAAGCGTTTTTCACTCTAGTTGGCACACTGAAGATCGTATTTAAGTTTACAAAAAAGCGCAGACCAAATAATTCCTATTGGGCATTTTGCTGTGGCATAATGCAATATTGCTTAGAAGAATAGATCAAAAAACTCAGGTTGGAAAAATCAAAGGGTAAGCAGGTAGCCCAGTCCAACGTACACTCTTAACATGCAGCGTGAGGCAGTGCAAGCGCTGACGTGTTAGCTCGGTGCATATGATGCGTTTCTATGTATGCGTAGCAGCGGGCGAGCCGCTGGTTGCGTAGGTCAGTTGCACTTGTTAATGTAGGTCGGTGTACAATATTAAAAACAGTATTTTTTGATAACTCACTCGTTTAAAGAATTTTCAATCCTTATTTTTACCATCGTGTCGGGCACATTACGGGCTTTCTAATGGTATATAGTCTTCGCAATAATATTCAACTTCTTCACCAACTTTCAAATAAATGTACGGAGCTAAGAAAATACTTATATTTATTGTTCCGCGTGAGGATTACACAACTACAGACTAGATGGCGTTAGTAGACTCATTTAAAGAAATAAAAAAATTAAATCCCATATTTCCCTATTTATAATCACATAAATTACTTCACAACTTAAACACATGATAATGCAAGCATTTAAAACTCGTTGGTAATGTAATAAAATAAAGATTTCGTGACAATTAATAGTGCTATTTTAGGAAGCCGCTCTCGCGGCATGGTGCATTAATTCTGTAACTTACAATTACTGCAGAATCTAGCAAATTCAATATAGATTAGAATATAATATATTTATAGTTTTATTCAGTTCTATTCAATAACGTGTTTAGTGTATGTTTTATTTTTGATAAGTTAATTTTTATTAGTGAACATTAGAAAAGTTTGCCGAAACAACGTCGCCATTTAGTTCCAACTCCTGCAAACAAAAGTTGCCTGCCTGCTTTTGGAAGTTACGAGTGTAACAATTTTTGTTCCTGATCGTGCTTCTGTATAAGTGCTATTATGTAATCTGTGGTATTATTGCTAAAACGCTCGCGCGTGTCGGTGACATAATATCGGGCGCGCGAAATATATGTAAAACGAACTGGGCCTTGATTATGCTATTATTTTTCTCATGGCAAAGCCACTACCGTACCTCAGACACTGTAACCAATGCCATTTGACTTTAGACTTTACGGCTGTACCATTCAAGACCAAAATTAATTGACAATCTTGTAGAGTGAATGGAAAAATGTAATAAACTCTTTCTCTTTTCATTTTGGACTTTAATGCTCGGCCATGAAGTTTAAAATTTAATGACATTTTTGCAACGTCAGCGGAATGACAGTGGTGTTGTTATGTCATAAAATTAGCAGAATCGGGGGCCTGTTTTGTTTGCAATCGAATGTGTGTGACACTGAACAATTTGGCCCTAATGTCATACCTACTTGATCTCCAAATGAGATAAGTATCTAAAGTTCAACAATAAAAATCGTTAAAAATTATATCTATAGCATTATGCTAAATATAGTTTGTATAAATTATCTGTATCTGTGGTTACTTTATGGTACAAACTAAAAGGAAAACAACAAGTTTCCAGACGATCGGCTATATGCCGCCATATTGGCGTTGCATACAAACTAACATGCCATCCCGTTCTTTTTTACCGTATGTGATAGAGACAGCTAAATCGCTCAGCTTTCTCAGCCTTGAATTTGCGAATAATTATATTGTTATCTTCTTTAAATCCTCTTTTAGTATTGATATGTCACAAGTACTTCGCGTGTTTTTTTTGTAATGTTTTTTTTTGTGGGTTTCACAAAAAAAAATTAAATGGCACTATAACCTATGTTGTTTTCAGTTGTTTCAGGACATTAAGAATATTATAGGTACTTCATTCGGTAAGTACTTAACAAAGGTTAACAATCTAAAAGTGACTTTTGTAAATAAGATAAATTATTAAAAATTAATTTTCATCTGATTTGAGATTTGCAAATGCGTACCGCCTGCTATAGAGCTTGTTTCGATCTTTTCAGAATCAGTCGGGTTTCTTATTTTTAATAATTTATTTGATTTTATGCTTTTTAGTTATGACATATATGTACATATATTTTTGTAATTGTCTTCAAATTTCCTTCATTTTGATACTCCACTTGATAAACTAGAGTGAATTTTTTTTGACCACATACATTTTGGTGCCTTAAAACCAACATAGCTATATATCTTTTGTACATCAAACACTTGGGCAATAAATACCTCCCATTTGAGATATGAATCATTGAAATCCGTACGGTGGTTCACAAGATATGAGGTAATATAAGATCTACTACTACGCGCGAAAAAATTCAATTAGGTAGGTATTAAATAAACAAACTAGGCTATCTAACTGACCAACTAGTGGTTCAATTTCGACTTTGAGTCTTCAAAACAAGTATCTAAACACAAAAGTATTTTATACCTAAACTGAGTTTTTAAATAAAGCACGTTAAAAAAAACACATGTTTATTTAAATAACTTACCGAATAGTATAGGTATCTTTATGGACTTCAAGGACAAAATAGATTTCAAGCGGTTTTACCTACATGGCTTCACCGTGTGTTATCAAGTTTAAATCGTGCTTCGTACCGCCAATATTTATCCGCCCGCGTGGCGTCAGATCCCGCTCCCGCTGCACCCTCTACTATATTAAACATGTATTATACATATAAACCTTCCCCTTGAATCTCTCAATCTATTAAAAAAACCGCATCAAAATCCGTTGCGTAGTTTTAAAGATTTAAGCATACAAAGGGATATAGGGACAGAGAAAGCGACTTTGTTTTGTACTATGTAGTGAAGTAGTATGCAAATATTTCTATGTACAGTCCACAAAGGAGATACGGTGCACCTTTACATACAACTTTATATGAAAAAGTGCGACCTGTACACTGAACAAACTATTTACAACAGAAGTTGTCACGATTCCTGAGGCGGTAACGAATTTTGAATTTCGAATGTGGAACGGGACTCAAAAACTAGAGAAATGTCCTACAAATGGTATTCCGAACATCTTCTGGGTCCCGTTCTAAATTCATAATTCAAAATTTCTGTTACACCTAAGAATTGTGACACAATTATTTTCATTTTTTATACAGCTTGTATACGTACCTAATACCCATACTAGAAATCATAGAAACCATTTTTGATTCCGCCAATGTGTCCTAAGCCAAATAACGGATTACGATACGATTTTCACTGGCATAGAATATTCTGTTACGGCAGATTTGTATGCATAATACATAACTGAAGACGGGGAAATCAATTTTTGGCGTTGGCGACACTCATACAAATGAATTCTTTGTAATACTACTCTTCTGGCTATATGGAACCAAAAGATTAGTTCCGCAATAGCCATCAACCAAGCAATCAATCAATCAAATCAATTTAATGTGGTTAATCTCAGAAACATCTGATTTGAATTGAAAAATATTTTTGTGTTGAATAGTTTGTGCATCGAAGAACGTTATAGGTTTTTTATTTTTTATATACCACTGAGGTGTCAGACAAGCAGACGGCCCATCTGATAGAAAGTGGTTACCATGGACGTGTGCAACACCAGGGGAGTCAACTGGTGCAGTCGACCCTGTAAATACAGAGTTTCTGTGTCGTCAGCGTAGAAGACAAAGCAGGAATAGCCTTTGGTCGCCACTACTCAAGGGAGCGGAACAATAATTATCAACAAATCCGGTAGATCCGGGGATTTACAGGCGTTAAAATAAGCATGTGTATGTATACCTAACATGATGTGGAAAAGGGAATTTGTTGAGCTAGTTTACTTGTTGACTGTACGTACTTAGTACCTGGTACGAGACATCTCCAATTCTTAGTTACAAATAAAAATAATTCCAGTCGTGCGCCCAAGACACACACACACACACATTTTTTGTTTTTGATCATGCCTGATCCACAGCGGTTGTGTGAAAGCTGTTTTACATGGTATTGCGAGCTTACGACTATAGGCCACGCTACTGCCGCGTGATACTTACATACACAACAAACTTACATACAGAAGGTAAGCTTCATTGCTCGAGCAACGCATTTCAACGATCAGCATCACGAAAAAAGCAAACCACTTTTTGTTTCTATCATGATACGAAAGCAGCAACTATGTAAGTTGTTTCGTGGTTTCTAATGTTTCTACATCATCGGTAGCTAGTTTACAACTATAGGCCACGCAACTGTTGCGTGGTTCCTACATACACATCAAACTTACATACAGAAAGTGCAATCATGCATACAATGTGCGATCGAGCAATGCACTTATGATAAATTGCAAATTCAATTATTCAATGAGTGTAGAATATGTACACATAAACGTAAAACATTAAATACCTTTATCTTTTATTACTGTGGTCTGGGAGTCGAACTGTTTTGTTGAGTGTACACAATAGATATCATCGTCTTTTTCTATAGCTCGTAAGGGCTTACTTCCCCAAGAAATAGGCAGTCAAATGTAAAAAGCATTTTTCAAATCGTACAAAACATGTAGTTATGTCGTTTCCCAGGGATTTGTGCGTTTGGATGGAGTAAATTTCTAAACTAATACACACACATACACACAATTTGTTGAAAACACCTTGAATAGATATGAGATAGAAATTATTAACTGAACTTCTGTATGTAACAGTTCCGCGCTACATACTAGAGATAACTGGTTTTGCAAAGGAATTGGCTATGCGTCATATCCCGACTAGTATATTATTTTGACTCTTTTAAACGGGTACCAATTTAAACGTTACATTGGTATAACGACCTTGCCTGTGAGAGCACGTTTAGCCGTAGGTCCCGGTTGCCATACGAATATCTATAGCAGTCGAAAGGGTAGTTAAAACCTTAAAAGTCCAACACTGGTCTAACTGCAATACTTCGATATCGTAAGAGTGTGGAAGGTCAGATGGCAGTCGCTTCCAAAATATCGATCAGCCAATTACGCAGTTAGACGCAAATGCGGATCCTAGAGTCCGATGTGTAACCTTCGGATGCGACTGGAATTTACGCTAGGACGAAGAAGAAGATAGGTATTCGTATAATGGCCGGCAAACTTCTTGAATATATACTCTAACTGCGCAGTACGTGTTTATCTCTCTTTGGTGGTAGTGCGACGTTCGAGGTCGTCGAGGCACGACAAACAATCAATCATAGTTATAAACCGACGAAAAAACAAAACACGGAGGAGGTTCTCAAGTCGACGCGTATATTTTTTCATGTATGACCACCCATAACTTTTTACACAGTAGTCCGATTTTGATAATTCTTTTTTTATTGGAAAGAGTATATCCTGAAGTTGATCCCGTATACATTTGAAAATAAAAATCCAACCCTAAGAGTAGGAAAACAGGGGATGATTGATTATTCACTCGGATTGCAAGGTATTACCACGCATAACTTTTTACAGAGTAGTCTGATTTTCATAATTATTTTTGAAGTGAAAACTTCTTTAGCGGCGTTGGATGGGCGTAAAATGTTAAGGAAGCGTCAGGATTAGTTGACCTTTGAACCGTAACCGACGACTGACGTCATACAAGATTAGGTACAGACTATCTATTTTGCAAGTTATGATAGATAGCGTCGTAGCTTAAACGGTAAGCACTTCGACTGGAAGTCCTTATAGTTTCTGATAGTATCGGGTTACCTCCTGGCCTTCAGGGATTTTTTGTGATTGTTTTTCTTTTTGTAATTTATTACTTATTGTGACTATCTTTTCTTTTTGTAATTTATTAATTTCTTCTGACAGAAAATTAGCAGTAAATTAGTGATAGGTTCTATGATTGCCGCTATATTATAGGTATGGTATGGTATGTTCTTTTTATCTTTTTCTATGTATATAACGAAGCAAGAAATTAAGAAAATGTTAGTAAGAAGAGTGCAACCCGTCTTTTTTTATTGGTAAGAGTATACCCCAATGTTAGTCCCATATTTCGGCGGTTTAATTGTTTGTTAAAAAGATTTTATTTATATTGTGTCACGGTTCCTGGGTGAAACGGGCACGAATTTTGAATTTGGAATGGGGCACAGAAACTAAATAAATCTATAGGAAATATCCGTGAGCATTTTATCATTATTGTATATAAGATACCTAATGTTTTGTTCTACACAACCAGTTTCTTAATATTCACAGAAGTCATTGATCCTAGAATACACCTTTCGCTTCTACTTTCATAATTGTCTTCACACATGCTCGCTGGTTAAGAGTACTCTTGACTTGGCATTTGAACGTTGAACGTCGCTTCAAGTCCTGGCGACTGTATGTTATGGATTCCACCCTAGCTTCTAATCTTTGATCTGGGTGCATTCCATTGAAGGACTGAATAAAAAAAAGATCCGCATGCGGAATTATCGCAATTGCGGAACCAAAAGCAGGACTCAGGTCATTTCAAAGTTAAGTAATCACATACAGACATCCGCTTTAATGATAGTGTTTAATTAAATTAAATTGTTGAGAATTAAGATCGCGGCCATTATTTTGTTAACACTTATGTAAGTTTTCTGAAGAATTTATTTTATGACTAGCCTTATCTCCGAAGCCGAGCGGATGTTGACTTTGCGACGTTTTTCATATCTTCGGTTCTAATCAACTCATTGCGATCAAACAAACTTAAGATTTAAGTCCGACCAAGACCTTTCAAACAAAATAAAAAAACCTTATCAAATTTTTGTATAGAAAATATCGTGAGCCATTTTTCAATTCGATAACTTTACTACGGCTATACTCACGTCACTCGTCAGGATGCGCCCGACTAGTTTCGGACTCAACCGGAGTAAAGCACCGGACGTCGCCGCGCCTGGATACTCTGCTCATGAATAAGGACTCCGGTCGGGTCCGAAACTAGTCGGGCGCATCCTGACGAGTGACGTGAGTATAGCCGTAGTAAAGTTATCGAATTATCAAATTTTGTTCATTCACTAGTTTTTGGACAATTAGACAAGAATTAGAAAAATATATGTTTGTGTTCAGTCATCACGCGGACGGAGTAGCCAGCCTCAGCTAGTGGTGAAGACGATTAATGTCAATTAGTTTTTTAATATTGTAATGGCATTTTGATTAATCAATTTATTAAAAGTAATGTATTTTTAATTGTAGCTGTGACCTATTAAGCCGTCTTAGTATAATTTTAAAACATTAATAAATGACAAAGTAATATTATTGTATTTATCACTAGTAATGATTTCTGCGTAAATTAAACAAGTTCTTTAGAATAAAAAAAATATTGTGTCACGGTTCCTTCCACGGGTGAGGCGGGAACACAGTTATCCGATGCGGAACGAATTTTAAATTCGGAATTTGGGACGGGACCCAAGGTTTACTTGGTTAGGCGGTAATGAATTTTGAATTTCGAATTAGGAACAGAACACAAGAACTACTATATTTGGTTAGGTACTTAACTAAACAATATTGATTGGTCTTTTAAACAAAAAAATATTAAACAAATAAATGATTGCTTAAACTAGTGATTCGATTTCGGTTTTAGTCGCGTTTTGTTTTTAAAACAAAAAAAAAATTGAATTTTCAAATAAAGAAATGATAAGACACATCAAGATACCTTTAGTTAAGTACCTAACCAAACGGGGTATAGATACATGACTTATAGATTTAGCTGTTGCCCGCGTGGATGTCGGTTAACGCTTAGCGTTGGGGCAACGCTATTGAGCATTAAATTTTTCTAAAATAAAAGTAGCCTTAGTTACTCCTTATTACATCAGCTACCTGCCAATAAAAGTCCCGCCATATCGGTCCAGCCATTTTATAGATTAGCCGGAACAAACAGACAGACAGACAAAAATGGTAAAAAATGTTATTTTGGTGTTTACCGTTATATTCATACGCATGTAGTAAAAAACGGTTATTTCAATATTACAAACAGACACTCTAATTTTATTTATATGTATCTAGTGTAGATAATGAATCCAGAAAATGGCTATAATTGGAACTACGCTTGTCTCTGTCAAATGCATACTGTTTAATTGCACATCAAATACTCTCCCTTGTTTTACCCCCTAAGTATATAGTTACATGGCAATTTGTGATTTTCTAAGTAAATAGCCATCAAGTAATAGATCTTTTACCCAAAGTAAGCAAAGCTGAACTAGTTTGTAGTGGTTCTCGAGTGGGTAAACAAATTTGCATACATTTTCTTTAGCAAATACATACAGTACATAGAAACATTAAGCCAGACCATTGCAAATTTACATAGTAATGCATATACATTTTTGCACAATGATTCATAGTATATATATTCGCCCAACAAATTATGTCTATCAAAAAATCTCTCCGTACAAAATGCATATTTATTAAATCATTCCACAATTAAAAGTATGACGTCATCAAACTATCGTAATCGTATCGTAAACGTATTGAGAGAATGGAGCATTGTGATTGGCCGCCTGCCTACTGTGAACCTGTCTGTGTGTGAAGCCGGCCAATCACAAGGCTTGTGTGTATGTGTGAAGCCGGCCAATTGCAATGCTCTTTTCTCTCAATACGTGTACGATAGTTTTTCGTGTTAGGATACAGTAGTTGAAGTAACAAAAACTACACAGAATATTTTGGCGTTGCAATTGACTTATCTTTAAGATTTTCTTTCAACGAACGTCTTGTCTGTACGAAACGTTAATAGCGTTAATCCCAGTCGCATCTCAAGCTTTCATCTCGGACTCTGGGGTACGCGTTTTCTGGTCAACTGCGAGTTTGGCTGATCTTCAATATTTTTCGTGAAGCGACTGTCATCTGACCTTCACTACCCATTGGCTATATTAAAGTATTGCTGTTAGACTAGTTGTTGAACTTTTTAAGACTCCCAACTACCAGTAAAGACTGCCATAGATGTTCGTATGACAACTGAGACCGACGGCTTAGTGCTCTCCAATGCAGCAGGCACGAGCAGGTAATGCCAATACCCATATACTTGCATACAAATATTTGCACTGAGCGGGAATCGAACTCACGCCCCCTACGTGGCAGTTGCGTTCACTACCGCCACGCCACAGGTGCTGAAGGCGAACTCATTACCATCATTAAATTTTCCATTAACACTAACGGAAAATGTATCTATTTGTAAAGCTACAAGATATATAATTTACCGAATAAATTAAGTAGGTATACACTCAAGTTTATAACGGTTGTTTACCAAGGTCAATAATACACGCGTTGGAAAATCCACGAGGCAAAAATATGCTTAGGTTCCTTTTTGCATGTGAATTGTATAAATTATTTCAATAAAAAAGTGAATTCGACTTCAGAACATCATACTCGTAAAATACTGAAAAGTGAAAAGCAACAAATCAAACTGAAGGAGGACGCCAACGTCCCTTCAATATTGTCAAATTCTGCTAAATTGACTTTGAAGTGAAATTAAACAGTATGCATTTGACGGTGACAACCGTTGTTTCCATTTTAGCCATTTCATGGTCTCGTTGTTACTACATCTTTAAGTGGTCTAACCAAATTCGTCTCATGCTGTCAATATTAGTAAAATATCTAATAAAAATATTTTTATCTACATACCTTTAAGAGATTTATCCTATCACACATACTATACAAGGTATTACCTATTTAAGGTCAATAAGCAAAATCTAATAAATTTTGTAGATAGCCTAAAAGACTAATATCTAGGTTTCTAGTTCATTAGTTTACTGTTTAAATGTGATTTCCAAACAGCATGCTATTTTAAAACCTTGTGATTTAGAAAAGGACTTAACTTTGGCTGCCTTTTTAAGTATAAGGACAAAAACACAATACTAACGGCAAACTTCTTAAACAAATGTCAGAAAAATCGCGCCTGTGCACTATCACGGAGCAATCAAAAAACCAATATAAGGACTGAACAACTAATGACGGGAAATTGCAGCTGTCATACACTTGACATTACAAAAAGGCTCGTTATGAGTATACAAATAGGTGTCACAATTCCTAATCTAATTTATCTAGTTTCGGAGTCCCGTTCCGAATTCATTCCCGCATCACCCAGGAACCGTGCCATAATTTTTGTTTCTGAAGTCGTTGAAGTTAGTCACCTAATTTTTTAAGTAAAATTTACCATTTATGTAGCAGAGAAGCATATGGACACGTGCCACACCAGGGGCGTAACCATCTATAGCCCTTAGAACCTCGTACTTTTTTACAACGTTATCGATTAGATCATCTGATAGGTGATGTTTTTTTAATTTATTTTATCTGTACTTATCATTATCAGTGTCGTATGTTCGTACAATACACAAAATACTTTTAATACCGTCACAATTTTGTATATCCAATGAATCATCGATGAATCGAAATGATAAGTTATCTTTTCTGGTTAATGCAAGTGTATCCTTTGTGGGATCACAATGAAAGAACTAGTTTTTCAAGTTTGCAAAGAAAGCTTCGTTGTACGTCACTTCCCGCGATAAAATGGCGGGCTTTTAAAATGGTGGACTTTATCAATGTGTTTATTTACTTTATAAATGTGTTTATTACATTATGCCGTACATGTTATGATTATGAATCATTCCATGAATCATTCAAATATAATCGGCAAACGCCAATGGGTTTTGAATGACAGATGGTATAGTCGATTTTTTAATTACTGGCGTTTACTGGGTTGTCAGTTTTTGATAAAATGAAAATATCGTGTGCCAAAGTGAATGATTCCTAGTAAAAATTTCTACGTCAATTTTCTTCGTCTAATTAAACATTCGACTATAGTCGCGTCAAAGACAATATCGAAGTTCATTCACTTTGAAGTTAAAATATAATTCCGAAGTAGACCGCATACGAAATGCAGCACATACATTACTTGTTAAACTTCGATACTTCGATAAGGGTGACCTATGAAAAGCCGCAATGAATTACGCGTATCTGTTGCGTTTGCAGTTGTCGTATACGGATACTTTCGGAATCATACATTTAGACTGAAAAAAGCGGCTCAATGTATGGCATTGGTATAAATAAAAAACGTCAAATATACGTGTCAATGCCATACATTCGTCATTCTATTCTACAATACGTCTTGGGAGTCTGGTTGATGGTCTGATGTTTACATAATGTATGTGTGAGTATTTGGTGTGTGTGAGTGCCAATTAGTCCGAGATTACAATGCTTTGTCATCGGCAATGCACTGTTGTAAAATAGATATCGTTTTCACCAATATCATATACTAATATTTGCACATTATAAGTATCAATATTTTGTACACGAAATACATACATACCTACATACATACATACATACATACATACATACATACGGAACTTCAGAAGTTTAGAAAAAAATATTCAGTTGCGGTTCCGGTGTGAGGCGCGAATATATTTTGAATTTCGAATTTGGAACGGGACACAGCAACTAGGTAAAGGAGTTAAAGAATTTTCAAACTTATCTGTACATTTCAAACTTTTTGTAATATCATCTGTATGACAGGTACAAAAAGTTGCGCTTGGTGGCAATGACTTACGGCACGCAGGAACATCGTGGCTTTCAAAAATGGCGTAAAAACTAATTATAAAAAAATAGCTATTTAATCACGTGAAGAAATAATACGTAATTATTATTAATGTGTATGAAGGCTCCTGCGGAGGGCCCTCGTTCCGGCAAACGTCCCCTGCGTGCTGAGAGCCTCCGGGTCTGAACAGACCGGACTGTAAGAGGCCGGACGGTCTGATTTTGGTGCCCTGAAAGAACGGCAAGTGCCTAATTTGGGATGCAACTTGCGTCATCACTTAACCGCCAGCCACATCAGTCGCACCGTTCACTCTCCGTCACCAGATGCCAGGTTAAAAAAGACCATCAAATATGCCGATTTAAAGTCACTGTACCACTGTGCTGGTAGCGATGGTGACTTTGGGGTGCTGGAGCAGGGAGGCCAAGAAGCTATAAAGGAAATAGAAGACAGTCTCATAGAGATATCTGGTGACTCCCGTTCCAGAGCTTTCCTGGTGCAAAGTATGGCCATCGCAATCCAGCGTGAAAACGCGGCGAGTGTGATGGGTACTGGGTTATTTGATTAACTTTATTCATATAAATATATTTAACAAGCTGACCCGGCAAACTTCGTACTGCCTCAGAATCAATAAAATAAAATTGCAATTTCCCATATCTTGTCACCGTTCAAACCTTCCCTGGGCATCCACAAATATTTTAAGACTAAAATTAGCCAAATCGGTTCAGCCGTTCTCGAGTTTTAGCGAGACTAACAGAATTACAATTCTTTTTTATGTATAAGAAGATTATATTATTATTTATATCATTAATATTATAGTTTACCGGTTCCATATTAGAAATGTATTATTAACGAGGTTTTTTTTTTGCGTCTCTGATTGGTGATTATTTTAGAAGGCGGGCATGCATCTATAGTTTATAGGTAGGTATTTGCCATTGACTGAAAGGCAATATTTAGTCTTGAGTTTACCTAAATGAAAAACGTTGACCTTAAATAAAGGATAAAGGCATTATTTCGATGTGTTATCAACCACTCCTAATGATACGGATCGTAATCAGCCCTGAATTACCAATAGTATATTTTAAACTATAGATACGTTGTACGCACTCTAAAATAGCAACAAAACATTCGGCTAATTGTCGTGATATTACGCACCAATCAGAGACGCGACAGTGCGTTACGCTAAAAAAGAACTTGGTAATTAATGATGAACATTCACCTCCCTTTAATTTTTCCCTTCCTTTACGCAAATAAGTAGCTTATTCTTCATTCTAGCGTTTATCCCAGTCGCATTCGAAGCTATCAACTTGGCGTCTGAGGTCCGTTTTACCAATCCAACTGCGGATTTGGCTGAACTTCGACATTTTCCGTGAACCGACTGCCATATGACCTCCAGAAACCAAATGCGAAACCAAAGCATTGCAGTTAGACCAGTTGTTGGACTTTTGAGGGCTCAAACTACCCGTAACGATTGCCATAGATGTTTGTACCGGGACCGACGGCTTAACGTGCTCTCCGAGGCACGACCAGACCAATGCAAATACCAATTTGCATATGCCTATGGACGTGTGCAACACCAGGGGCGTCACACGCACGCTGCTGACCCTGTTAGAACAGATAGTTTCTGTGCCGTCAGTGTAGATGATAAAGCGTGACAAGCCTTAGGTCTTCCCACTGACAGCATAAAACTCTCCAGTGAGTTCTGGCTACCCTGTCACCGCCAGGAACACAACACGAGGTTATTATGGCAGCGGTATTCTTGTAATACCCTGGTCACGCGGGACCAAGTTGTAACTAATTCTATGTCATGACCATTGAATCTAGATGTATAAAGCTATCCCCGTACACCTCTCGTATTCGAACCTACAATTCCCAGCCGCGCTATCGTCTAATGACCTTCAGACCGCTTATCGTGATACGCAGTAATCCGTGATTCTATAGAAAAAATGGGTTGTGAAAGACCTATTCCTTATCGTACTTTATCTACAATAGAATTCATGTATATCCCAGTCCTAGTTTCCCAACCTAAAGTTCACATACTCTTATGATTGTAACTCGTATTTACTTTAACATACCTCTTAACAGATTTGTCGCTACTCCAACCTTACTTCGTAGTCAATCCACAGTTCGTCACCTTATTTATCATACTAAACTCACAATATAACATACAATTTCACTTATTTACTTAGTGGAATACGACCAGACAATCTTTTGACAACTACGTTCTTATGACGTTTGAAATTTGACAATTTTTACTGCCCTCATTCAACACTTAGTACAGAGACACCTACCACATTACGCTTGCACTACACGTAAAATTAGAATCTACAAAATTAACTGTCAATCATTCAATACTTCAAATTATAATTGTTTTCGAGGATACCAACAGAGGTCGTGTTATTCAAAAAAAAATACACAAACAATTACTGTCAGTGATAATTTATAGTTAGATCAACTCATCGTTGAAACTTCTATAAATCTTTATTATTTCTGTAATATAGTGTATTTTCCCCCCCCCCGTGTATAAGAAATGTGGCCCCGTGCTCGCCACATTCAGTAGGACTCGCCACTAGTACCAACATAGTCCTTCCTATGCCTAAGTAGGTATTCAGAAGACAATTTTAAAGTCTCCTGCCTACTGTACCGAGGCATCCGGTATACAAATCCCCAATTCTATTTTCAGAATAGCGTAACTCTAACGCAGGACTTCAGTCCTATTGCCGTAATTCCTTTAATATAAGGTATTGAGATGATAACACAGAATCATCGTTCTAAGCGTCATTTAAGACAATTACATTAGTATCTATCGCAGTAACTTCTGCGCTGATTGTTAACGATAAGTTTAGTTAGGAAAAGCTCATTTATTAGCACAGACCTAAATAATTATAGTTAATACTAGAACCAATTCACTTCTGAATAATAATGTCTATATAGACACTTCAGAGAGAATATATTCTCACCGAACACTTGATCAAACTACAATAATTCAGCTCAGATATAGCTTTTGCTTCACCCTAGTGGATGACAAAGTTACTATAAGATAGCGATCGAGCGACCATGTGCATTCGATACAGTACATATAATAGCTGATTATGCAACAGTGATTAAAATGTCCAAACATCATTATTTGTGTGTTTGTAGCCATGGTAATCTCATGTGTAAGATCTTGCTCGTACACAAAGAACAATAGTAAAATAACTACCTCTGTAGCTAGTCTGTTTGGATACTTCCGACCCTTCAGACTTCGGTGGTCTTGCACATAATTCTGTAGTCAGAAAGGTTTCACTAGCGTGAATGTACAATATACCGTTGTGTTGTCGTTCAATAATGAACCAGCAAGGATTTATATGTAAATAATAAATATTATATCAAAGATGGTTAGGACAGATCAATCACTGTGTATTTACCTTTAACAATATCTGAATTCTGTAATGAATACACCAGTTCACTGTCTCCATTTCACTCACAATCACTCACTTCACTATTAAATCACTCGTTGTGGTGTTGCAGCATTCGCTTGTAGTTTTATTTTCACCATAATCTTAGCGTAATTATTACACATTACTGTCACTATAATCCCAGTAAATTCCAACAACGTAAATCGACATGAAAATTGGCTTGCAAAAATTAGCGGGAAAACTTTCATTCTTCGGTCACAAGATGGCGGTCATTTACAAATCTGCTTTGTTGTAATTGAACCAATTGTCTATCTAATTTCCCAATCAGTTTATCATGATTTACAATAATAACAACTTAGATCACCCCTTTACAAACGCAATACTACCTACCTAATATATATATTCATATGTTTGCTATTAGTGTGTACCTACTCACCTACCTGACTAAACTAACCATGTATCAACAACCATTCAACTACGTTAAACGTGAAATGTGTAAAGCTAATCTATCTGACTAGGGCGCAGGTAGTAAGCCTGACTTTGAACTATCACTAGTACCCCCTACGAGCAAGAGACCACGGCCGAAGCCAAGGATGTGTTCTCTCACAGGACAAGGACATAAAAGTGTGTATATATACATATATAAAGATAGACAGGACTGATCCGCTCTGGAGAGCGACAACCGCCTCCTCTCCAGTCACAAACCATCCTGGAAGCTCACGGATCCCTTTCAGGCAAAATCCGTGTGCTGAGCGCTTCAGACTATCCTCAGCATGCCTAGCTGAACAGAGGTCAAGAGCTTCGTTATCACCGATAGGTATCAACTCAGGGCAATCACGTCGATTGACTTCCTAAGCGGGGGAACCTAGCTAATACCTAAGGCCTCAACCGTCCCTAGCCCTACCAAAGTCCCACAAAGAATCCCTATATAAACATTTTATCTCATGTATGGCCCTGTACCGCAGACTCACAGTACAGCTGATATTCCGAATTGAACACGAGATTCAATTCTTAATCCCAGAGATAAAGGTGTCTTGTCTGGCTCATACGATAAAATGTTCATTTCGCGAATTATAAACTTCAATAAAGGCGAGCTACCTAATTCCTCTTTTCACTAATTTAAACACTATATATTTACTAATTAAACTCAATTATTCACAATCAAGGTAAAAAAAAAATCTTCACGACTTTAAATGTAAAATTCTCAAAATTCCCGCCAAAGTACAATGTACAGAATACCTTTCGCGAATCGACCAACCCCGAAGCCAGCTCAAAGAAAAAGTGTCCTTGAATTCCCACTCAAAATCCTACTTTCGTCGAATTAGGGCTCCAATAGTGTCCTCCACCAATCAGAAGCTTTTATTTTCCCGCCAAAAGTCACAATTTCTGAATAATTGACAACAGCGCTAGGTTTTCTATGGCGCCTGCGTTATAATTATGAACTAACTTAAATCTTCCGTGAACCAGTGGCCCTTTTTTAAATATTTATAAACTATTTACATACTTACACTCATTGATTCTAACTGTCAATATTTTCATAATAATATAAGATTAATTTTATGTTTAATAAACATCCATATAATACTCAATAATAGATATAGAAAATTATTCAATAATCATTTGACCTTTAAACAATAATAACCAATCGGAGCCATTTCCTGCATTTTCCATAGCTCTGAGGCACACAGATAATAAATAGTATTTATAATCTCTTTTCAACAGTACTTTATTGCATTAAATATTATAATTATTGTTCCTTGTAAATAATTAATAAGTTTTAACTTTATCTGTTTATTCTTTTCCTTATTAATTTTATTATAAACAATACACAAAACTATTATAATATTATTCTTGTGTAAATATCCATAGACTATTTTTCTTAAATTCTTTCAATCATAGTCCCATATATAGGTACTGTATATATTAAACTACATTTTAAATTTATTTGTTCATAAAACATATTTACTTGCCCTTTGCAATTTAACAGAATAATTTCTTTATGAATCAATTTTTTTTCTTTGACCACATACCATAGTGTATATTTATTCATCATTTTATTTACGTATAAAAATTCCTTACTTAATCAACTAGATGGCGTTTTACGACATTGAATTATTTTCGTTTTATAAAAAACCAAGTGATATTCAATTTACTTGTAGAAATTCTTACTTAATTACTAGATGGCGTTTTACGACATTGAATTATTTTATTTATTTATGTTTTCTTGTTTTATAAGAACCTCGAAACGATGTTTCAGTCCGTTACATTCTGTACGTCGCAGGTACTTCCCCAGTCGGACTGCTCAATTGGACGGAAATACCGTCGTGGCCCACCGCCACGTGAATGAATTTGCCGGCACTTATACCAATTGCCGACTATCACCTTTGTCCTCATAGCCGACTCACCATTGATTGATCGGTTTGAGTATATTCAGCTCTGTGGATTCTAAAATAACGAAAAGCGTAAGTGCCAAGTACTTCCTTGAGGAAAACTGTACTGTATGACCGTGTAAGTAAGTAAGTAAAGTAAGTAAGTAAATCATTTATTGCTCGAAACACGGTATTTTACAGTGGTGTTACAAAATCAAATAATGTCCGACATGTTTCGCAGATTCTCTGCATGCAAAGTTAAATTATTTATTTATTAGAATTCAAAATGTCACATATTTAATAATTAATAATTGTAGTAAGATTAAAATAATTAGAATGTAAATAAAATGTCCATTATAAAAAAAAAAATGTCAATATTTTGTCAAGAATGCATGTAAGAATAATTTTGTAATGTCAGAATACACAGTACTATCAATAATCAATAATTACACAAGCAATAATCTCACATTAGCAATCTATTACACACATAATTTGATTTATACTTCGATGTCATTAATACCCAAACCATCATCATTTATCCTCAAGAAACTCCCTGACACTATAATAAGACTTCTCCATCAGCCAGGTAGTTAGTGTTTTCTTAAATTTATTGAAGGTCAACTCTCTAATGGGTCTGGGTATGTGATTATAAATTTTGGCTGTCATAAAATGTGAATTATTTTGATGAAGAGAAGTTTTACAGCTAGGCAACAAAAGTTTTGTGCTATCTCTAGACATGTACAGCTTATCTTCACTGGCCTTTTTGAACAACTCTGGATTTTTCTTTACAAATATGCCAATTTCTAAGACGTATAGTGACGTCAACGTCAGCAGATTCAGACTTTTAAAGGCTGGTCTACACGAGTCTAGTGGTCCAATGTTCGCCATAGCCCGAATACATTTTTTCTGACATACGAAGACTTTTGAGATGTGATTTGAATTACCCCATAATAGTAAACCATACCTTAAAATTGATTGTACATAGCCGTGGTAAGCAGTCATTGCAGTTTTTAAATTCACTGTTTTGCGTAATCGTCTTAAAGCAAAAACGAAGCGATTTATCTTGGCACACAAGCCATTTATATGCAAGTGCCAATTACAATGTTTATCTAATGTAATGCCCAAGAATTTTGTATCGACAGATGTTCCTATATCTGTACCCTCATATGTAATCTTTATTGGTTTGTTATTTGATTTATAGTTCTCAAATTGTACAATTTTTGTTTTGGCTATGTTTGCGGTCAGATTGTTCTTACCTAGCCAATTCATTACGCCACTTATTGTGGTATTTACATTAGTAATGTGCTGTGGTTCACCCCTTTCATCGGCCACTATGACTGATATATCGTCTGCGAATAATGTACAATGATTTTTTGTAACTTTAGGTATGTCGTTAATATAGAGAAGAAAGAGTAGGGGGCCCAGAACACTTCCTTGAGGTACGCCCGATGTATTTAGTGCAAACTGCGATCGGAAAGATTTTAAGCATCGTTCATTGTCAACCCGCTCTATCTCTACACATTGTGTACGATTTTGGAGGTAGCTACTTATCCATTCGAGAGCTTTGCCCCGGAGCCCATATCGTTCACATTTGTTTATTAATATTTTATGATCTACGAAATCAAATGCGCGACTCATATCAAAGAATACAGCAGATACTTGTCTTTTTCTGTCGATATTTTCAGTAATATTCTTAAACAATTTAAACGCTGCCAATGTGGTTGATTTGTTAACCTGAAAACCATTCTGTTCTGGGACTATGATGTTGAATTTTTGCAGAAACTCACGCATTCGAACACACATGGCTTTCTCAAAAATTTTTGAAAACACTGGAATCAGAGTAATAGGCCTGTAATTACTCATTTGCAATCTACTGCCTTTCTTGTGAAGTGGCCTCACTGTGGAAATCTTTAATTTTTCGGGAAATACACCTTGTACAAATGTTTGATTGACCAAATGACACAATACTTCCGCCAGCTCCATATCACATTGTTTCAAAATGAATGTAGATATACCATCATAACCCACTGCGTTTGTATTCTTGAGTGATTTTATGATTTTGACTATTTCTAATTCTGTTATGGGTTGTAAAAATATAGTTGGGTCTGTTATATTTATCAGCGAGTAGTCTGGTTTGTTTATATCTGTTGAGTTAACAAAAGATAAGAAATAATCATTGAATTCATTCGCAATCTGCGTTGCATCTCTCACTTCCTCTCCATTGCATTCAACCATTTCAATATCATACCTCGTTATACCGCTGTCGTTTTTTATAACTTTCCATGATGCTTTACATTTATTTTGCGAATTGCTTATGTATTTTTTGTAGTTGTTTTTTTTTGAAATATTTATGCATTTTCTAAATAACGTGTTATATTCGTCGTATTTATTCTTATTTTCTACCGTTTTTTTAAAATAATACTGATATCTATACTTTCTGTTAGTCATGGCTGATATTTTTATTCCCTTTGTTAACCACCTAGGACCTGTATTATTTTCTGTCATTTTAATTTTATTAATGGGAAAGCACAAATTGTAGAGAAGTGAAAACATCTCGTGAAATTTATCAAATGCACTGTTGCAGTTAGGTTCATTGTATACCTCTAACCATGATAAAGAAGAAATATATGTTTTAAATTTTTGAACGTTTTCCTTGCTAAAGTCTCTCCTTAATGCGTACCAGTATGTGGGTGTTTGTGGGTCACTTGCGACTGGAAATGATAACGTTTGTCCAGTTTCATGATCAGATAGAAACAGTCTATGAACTTGCCCTTCTGCATTTTGAATGTTACTCATTATGTGATCAATACATGTCTTATTTTGGCGCGTGGGTTCCTTTATGTGTAGGTACAAATTATAGTTTAACAACAGATTCATTAAAGTTTCAGAAAAAATGCTATGCTTCAGTATGTCTATGTTAGTGTCACCTGCTATGATTATTTTTATATTAGATTTAAGGTTTAATTTGTGAAGCAATGTTTCCATTCTTTCGAGAAGTATATGTGCATCTGAGTTGGGTATTCTATATATACAAATAATAATGCATTGCAATTTCGGTATTCTAATTCCACAGCATTCGAACGATTTTTCTAAAGCCAACTCATTACAAATACTAATAGGTTCACATTCCAAATGCTTTCTGACCAAGATACATACACCCCCCCGCTCTTTATCCTGTCTGCAAAAAGCACTTGCCAACTTAAAATTGCTAATGTGAACGTTACACTCATCACCTGACCGTACAAACGATTCGGTTAAACATATTATGTGTATAGGCTTTTTATTTGTTGCGAGTCCATTTAGACATATTTCCAACTTATCCTCCTTATTTAATAAGCCCGCTATATTCTGATGCAGCAAATTCAATCTACCAGCACCGGTATTGACTTGATCATTATTAACGAAAAAAAACTGAATTCAATTGGTCTTTACTGGCATCACAAGAACGGACTAACTTCGGTTTCACTATAGGAAAATAATAAGGGATTGTACCCTTTTTAATGCCAGATTGGTTATGATAATTTGTACATATGGACCTTCTAATATTTCGAAGTGTCAGAAAATTTCTTGCATAATAATGTGTGTCAACTATAGAATTAATTATATTACAATAGTGAGTAGAGAATTGATGCTTAGCATGATAATATGCAGTTGTCAAATCTATAAATTTACAGTTTTCAAAGTTTCTACAAATATTTTTGATAGAATTATTTAACATTATTTCATTTAAATATCTATTTTTGTTGACCCTCATCAAAAGTACATTGACTTTCTTAAAATAGTTTAAAATGGTAGTCAAATTAATCATGCATTTGATTGGGTTAGCATCATTTTCACCTATACATAATATTAAAAAATTGTCACATACATCTTCCAATTGACAACAAGGTTGTATAAGCTCTTCCGATTTAGCATACGGTTTTGTGATGGATGTAATGTTATACCGGCCATATCCACGATTTTGTCTTGAATGTATGAGCGCCGATGCCAATCCCGTACACTGCTGTCCACCCACTATTAGTATATTGGGAAGCTGATTGTTGGAGTTCTGATCATTCAAGCGATGAGGTTCAGTCGCTACCTTAGCGCCATCTGTTGATTTTTTGTGGTGATCAGTTGAGCTCATAGGAAGCCTTGGTCGTGGGCGCATATTTTGCGTGCCTGTAATGCCATCTGTTGCTTTACTGGAGTAACACGTCGTCCTGTTGTCAACAGTTGAAGATGGCTGCTGTGTGATTGCGGTTGAACTATCCGTAATGAACTTCCTATCAGATTTTAAACCTAGTCCGAGGCTACTATCGTCTAGATTTTCTCTTCGTATTCTCTGTAATGGAGTACTAATTTTCCTTTGTGAGCTCTTTCTAGCACTAGGTATTGGTTCTACACAAATAGTTTTTAGTTTTTTTATAATACTCTCCTGCTCAGTAGATAGTTTCTTCAAAGAAGTATTTTCCATAATTAAGTTTTCAATTTCTGTGTGTGCCGTTTGCAATTGTTCACGTAATGTATCATTTATTTTTCTAAGTTCTTCGATCTCCTCGTTATTTAGGCATCCCGACGACAAATCCGGTAGACTCTTCGATAGATAATCGGAATGGCTTGATATCAATGATAAGTTTAATGTGTCATTCATAGCCGTCTTATGTCTCCTCAACGTAACATTTTGAGAATCCATTATGTTCTACTTAGCAATAATATTGATAAAACCAAAATAATAACTTATAAAAATCAAAACAGCCAATCCAATTGTACAGAGACAACAGCAAACAAAGCAAAAAGAATGTTTCGAGTTCGGAATCGATCTGGCATTCTTCGTCTTCGCAGCCGATCGCTCGGATCACTGATCCACGGTTACTTCAACTTCGTTGAAGGTCATTTCTCATTAGAGTAAAGGTTCCTTGCATAAAAGTTCAATTGGGATTTTTTGTTTATACCACTCTAATGGCAGACAACCACGCGGCCCACATGATGGAAAATTGTGACCTATGGAGGTGTGCAACACCAAAGGAGTCAGACTTGTGCTGCCGACACAGTAAACAGAGAGAGTCTGTGCCGTCAGTGTAGAAGACAAAGCAGGAATAGCCTTTGGTCTTCTCACTGACAGCATAAAACCTCTCCAGTGAGCTCTGGCTACCCTACTCACCGCCGGGAACACAACACGAGGTTATTATGGCCGCGGTATTCTGTAGAGCGGAACCAAATTGTAGACGTGTCCTAACAAAATACTACCAGCCTCTTACCTAATTATTACTTCTTTTAGTTACCTATTTTGTAGCAAGATCGAGTGTCAACATGTCACTGTTAAACCCTAGATGGTTTGTGTGGTATGTAATAAAATACAATGTACCTATCTTTGTTATGCTTTGGAAAAAAAAAATTAAAAAAAAAAAACTTCCCCAGTCGGACTGCTCAATTTGACGGAAATACCGCCGTGTCTTACCTCCATCATTAGCCGACTGCCAAGAAGGGTTATGTTTTTCGCGCGGATCTTGTATGTTTGTATGTATGTTTGTAATATTCATTATTACCTCATATCTTCTAAACCACCGTACGGATTTCAATGATTCATGTCTCAAATGAAAGGTATTTATTGTCCAAGTGTTCTTGGGTACATAAAATATAAACAAAAGCTATATGTTAGTTTTTCGGCGCCAAAGTGTGTGTGGTAAAAAAAGTATCAAAATGAAGGAAATTAGAAGACGATTATAAAAATAATATACATATATGACATAACATAACTAAAAAGTAATAAATAAAATAAATAATTAAAAATAAAAAAACCCGACTGATGCTGAAAAGATAGAAACAAGCTTTATAGCACGCGGTTCCCATTTGCAAATCTCAAACCAGATGAAAATTAATGGGTACTATTTCCACGCTCTCCAGACGGGTTAGTACAGAGTATTTCGAGTGTTCCCTATCTCGCAGTAATATCGTCTGCGTATTTTTGGGGTGGTGATACTTGTATTCCTTCTCTGTCACCACACGGATACAACAAACATACACTGCTAAACTCATTGACCTTCGTACTCCACAAAGTCGGTTAATATAGTTCATGAGGTCAACTCGAAGAGCTGATAACAACTTTACTACTAGCGGTATGTAAAGTGTTTATAAACAAAACTATATTTACGTAGCGGTACCTAACGGCCATCTTTTAAATTGTCAATGCAGGATACCGCATATATCTTGACCTCAACCCAGGCAGCCTCTGTGGCGTAGCGGTAGTGACGGGAGACGCGAGTTAGATCCACGCTCAATGCAAATATTTGTATGCATGAATATGAATATTTGCATTGGTCTGGTCGTGCCTCGGAGAGCATGTTAAGCCGTCGGTCTCGGTTGCCATACGAACATCTATGCAGTCGTTACGTTACGGGTAGTTGGAGCCCTAAAAGTCCAACAATAGGGATGGTCACTGCGCTTTTATCTCTACAGAGGGCGCATCGTCGCAATGGCCAATGTTAGCTGTCCTCTACGTAGATTTCATTGTTTGTCTGACGTTTTTTATTATTAATGAATATACTCTATCATGCCGCTTTGTTCAGGATCACTTTGTAATGTCAGTGGATTGCATTTATTTCCTCAAAATGCTAAGCTAAAAAACAGTGGGAGATTTTGTGGCTAAGTCATGTCGGCACCACATCAAGGATAGTGATTATGTTGGCGAATCTGCCTATACAGGTAGTATTTATGAGTTATCTTATCCAATTCAATTGTTTTTTAATCACTAGAAGGTGTCACATACTTATTCTGTTTTTTTTCAGGACAGTTACAGCAACGCAGATACTTAAAAAAGAACAATTCCAACCCATAATAGTTGGATAGATACCTACAGTGTTTTAAGATAGATAGTGTTTTTTGATGCATTAAGAATTAAATAACACGATATCTTTTGAAAAAACAGTAATATTCAAAGATTACCTTTCGATGACCGAACAAAAAAAAACACGATAGAAAACAAAAAACAAGTCTCTTCAAAACTGACAGCTATGAGTTTATTATTGTTGTTTGGTCCCTGCTCCCTTGCTACCATCTACAATTAGTTTTTCGTCGGCATCCCCATTGGCCTAACAGCAATCCTTCTATATTGAATTTGGGTTCTAAAGCTACGATGAAGAAAAAGAGTGTACTGGCAGGAAATATTTATGCTTGAAATATGGGTATGAGTTGATGTTTACAAGTGTAGGTAAGGCAACGCAATTGTTGTGTTGTTAAGATCAAATCGTGCTGTCATCTTTGAGCGTGGGTATATATATAAACACGTACGTAAAGTGCTAAAGTTTGTGCCGGAACACAATACGAGGTTATTATGGCCGCGGCATTCTGTAGGGCGGAGGTATTTTCTCAGTCGGACTGCTCACTTTGGCGGAAACCACCTCTCCAACTTTTGCTTCGTCATCTTAGCGTTAATTCCAGTCACATCTGAAGCTTTTCAACTTACAGTCTCGGGTCCGCTTTACAATAACTGAAGATTTGGTTAAGCTTCGATATGTTCTATAACTGTCATCTGACCTCCACAACCCAAAGGCGATATCGAAGCATTGCAGTTAAACCAGTTGTTGGTTGGTTAGGGCTCGAATTGCCCGTAACGACTGCCATAGATGTTCATATGGCAACTGAGACCGACGGTTTAACCTGCTCTCCGAGGCACGACCAGACCGATCCAAATACCTATATTCAAGCATACAAATATTTAGACCGAGCGGGGAACGAACGCGTAGCAACCACCCCACAGAGGCCACAGAGGCTGTCTGTTAATATATAAAATTTATTACAGATTAACAGCTCAAGTTTCTATAAATAAAATACTGACAGAAATCGCGAAACCTGTTTCATTATTGGCGAGTTATATACGGTAAATTGTTTTCTGCGTAGTGGGAAACACGCTGTGAAAAGACTGTGGATACCATCACTACAATAAGAAGTATTAATAACTACTAGACGGGATGTATGGTATACATCGAACTTAGCTGAAGTAGCGTCGGTAGCTTAGTGGTTAAGAGGTCGGCCTTACGATCGAGAGGTCCCGGGTTCGAATCCTGGCCATTACACTACCGACGTGAACCCACTCCTAGCACAAGCAATTTAGCTTTGTTGGAGGGGTTAGAGGTAATATTAGTAATTTCGAAAATTTCGGTTGCTAATATTCTTTAAAAAAAAAAACTTCGAACTAAACTTAATGGCGGCTCAGAAGTTCGTACGTGTGCGGCTTCGGCTGTGCAATTTTCTAAGCATACAGCGTCGAGCATACCGCTGTGACAACCTTGATTGAGATTATCATTGGTCAGAATGAGTGACGTCACTGGAGATCAACCAATGGCAATCTATCAAAGCTGGCGCACCGCTGTGCTCGACGCTATATGCTTATAGAACACACACACACGTTGGCCAATCGGCGTTTGACTTGCTCTCTTTACTCAAACGCCATTGCATTGGCTCGTACGAACTCGAACGAACTTCCGAGCCGCCATTAAGTTTGGTTCAAGATACATACAAAATGTTTGGTATAGTCTTCCAACTGACAGCTCAAAATCTTTCCCGTGAGCTCTGCTCAACGCCGGCAACAGAAAAAGAGATTATTATGTCCGCAGTATTCTGTACAAGGAGATACTTCTTGAGTCGGACGGCAATACCATCGTAGGTATCGTGTCCTACCTCAAAGTCTGAAACAAAGGTTATCTT
The DNA here is from genome assembly GCA_949126895.1 of Eilema caniola. Taxonomy (NCBI): domain Eukaryota; kingdom Metazoa; phylum Arthropoda; class Insecta; order Lepidoptera; family Erebidae; genus Eilema; species Eilema caniola. The sequence goes on from OX421487.1 coordinate 4,910,643, forward strand.
ATAGTTAATAGTATACTGTGTATACGAAGGTCAATGATAACATCATAATAAACATAAATAATTTTAATAATATTATGATTTTTCATAGATAAAACTGCTGACACCCATACATATACTTGCAGATCCCCATAAATAAATACTCGCAGAGCCTCCCCCCCATTCCAGTCGTGAGGGATCCCTATAACTCGATTCCTTCCGGCATTCCTGTTGAAAATTGTCACCCAACCACTGCCCCAAAAATATATAATTGAACCAAACTTAACCTTAACCTTACCCCCAGGGGTCCTTAACTACATTTTAAGAAACACTGTTCTAGAGGCTCAGGTTGCATACACAGTAGCTTCTGAACATGAATGTTTAGTGTGGAGATAAGCTGTACAAAAAAATATTTACTTTCCTTATAACAAGGGACCAAGGGTCACTAAATTTAAATTGATTTACTTGTTTTTGTCACTGAATATGTCCATTTTAATCTTATTAATGCTAAAGAAATGTCACTCATTCTGGTATGGATTTTTTTTGCGATTACAAAACAGTTTTGAGGGATAATACCAAATAATGGTTTGCAAGAAATGTAAAAATTCATGAAAAATTACAAATTTATTTTGTTAAACATGAAGAAAAACAGAAAACATTGATATTTAATGTAAACCTTTGAAGATGCCATAAGGTGAAACGGGTTGGATTCAATAATAAATACAGCGGAAAAGTTAAAGTGTTGTCAATATGTGTACCATTATAATTCCTAATTAAATATGTATTCAATGTTATCAATTAATGTTATTAATGAAACTTAAACAATGGAAAATTATTATAATTGTATTGTTCTACTTTAGGGGAATTGGGTGAAATGATCTCCACACAAGGGCAGATCACTCGTCCGGTCTACAGCGTCCCTCGCTGGAAGTAAGTATTGGTTAAATCAGTTATTGTAAACTTAAATACTTTTAGCAACTACAATAACCCTTGTATTATTATAAATGTAGAAGTTTGAATGTTTGTTAACAATCATGGCAAAAATGGCTGAACTGATGTAGCTGAAATTTAGTGCAGGGATTGAGTACTGTTTGGTATAAAACATAAGCTACTATTTAAACTCTGTAAGAGGTTCCCATGGGATCAGAATTACATGCGGGTAGCAGCTGCTATACAAAATTTATGTATGTTGGCCAGAACCTCAAAAGATTTACACCTACCCAAATGCATATTTCCTTACTTCCTGACTTACTGCCAGCAGGACACGCCGCGACCAGACGGGTGACCTGCCCTTCAGTGTGAGCCATTTCACCCATTTCTCTAATGCACATTTCCTTACAAAACTATTAAATAATACAAATATTAAATTAGAATACGAAACATACAATAAGTCCTTTTTAGACATGCACGTCAGAAAAAAATTGTACAGCTCATAATGGCAGGATTTAGATAAGATTGTCGAAATTGACAATAAATATTGCTATATTTGCGATCCTATCAATAGGTATATATATTGAATCATTGATTATGCGCAATGATTGGAACCTATATTGATACTAATATTACTCGGGACATATATTATCTTAAACCTAAAATTTGCTCTATTCGCGTAGTACACGCATCTTGGGGGTCTTTTAACGAAAGCACGGGGTGTTACGGCTGTGGACGACCTCAAATTCACCAAGCATAAATTATTGTAAAACAATCCGCGAGCTCCAGAGCCTCGTTTATCTCGCAACATAGGTCCATGATATGTGTCACGAGGTATACTTCAATATGGGATCTATTTTTCCAATTTATTGGCTTGATTGAAGACGCAATGACCTGTTAGATAATTAAAAAAATCTAGGAATCCATTGACTTTCGACATTTCTTATGTGGTCAAGTAGTATTACGACAGTAAATTACATCCGTGTCGGGTTTAAAAGTTGATTTCAAATTGAACGCATAAATTATTCAACTTTAAAAACTCCTTTCACCTACAAAAAAATCTTTTTAATTCAACCATTGATTTCTATAATCTGTAGGATTTTTTAATTTATATATTTCAGTTAAACCAAGGAACTACTTTTATTTAGCCGTGTGGACACCGTCAGTTATATAGCGGTTAATAAAAAAAAAGCGAAGGCCTTCTATGTGGGACACTCACCTCAACAGAAGTCAGCACGCCAAAAGAGTTGCAAAAAAATCCAATGATTAATTGCACACACAGTATCTTTATATAATCTTTCACTACACAATATTCACATAATCTAATTCTCACGACAATCACAGACAACTATTTGGAGCGCGTTTCCGAGAATTAGGCACTTTGTTTTTAGCAAATATTTTGGCGAGCACACCCTGTCACATACGGTGCGCACGAGTTCCGAGTTTCAATAACGTTCGCGATTTGCTGCTTTGCTTGCTCAGATGAAAGTGTTGCCAGGAGTCTAAATATAAGTTTCGCTGAATTTTGTAAATGATGTGATGCGCTAATAGATATTAATGTTGCCGACAGACGTATATATTTCTTTGTTGTCAAGGACAATGTAAAAGTGCTATTCATTCCGTAATGAGGAATTTATGTGCTTTAAATATTGATAAGTGCATCGTACTTGTGAAATAATAATAGGTACGTTTATAATATTTCCTTTCGGGGTAGAAAGTTCCAACAGCATTTATTCTCGTAAAATCCAAGTATACCGTGATATGGGAGGGTAGTTTGGAACTATAAAATGTATTGCACAATGATGGAATAAAAGACCGTGATTTGACCATGGCCACTGAATTACAAGATAAATCGCAACAGAATCCATTTCAGATACTGTTTAAGCACAGAATAGACAATAGTACTAGCGTAGTTTAAGTGAATTAACCGTTAAAAATTTGAATTCTTTTCTTTTTAATACGGTGTCACTAAGCATGGCAACCCAAAACCGTGCAAAGTGGACAAGAAAAAGCTGGGAGCCGGGCTCCCATTTGAAGCCCTCGGATCAATCGGAATACAAACTCTATAAGGTTAATTTTAACCGATTGACGAGTGTTCCATCAAATTACGACATATTCACACCAATTCATAGTCATAAATAATGTCCAATTTAATATTTAAATTACTTGATTAAAATAAAATTAAGGAATATTAGTATAAGGAACTCTGTTCAAACTAATATTCCTTAGTTTGAAACAAGATCCCAAAAGCTGGCAGCACTGGTTTTTACCTACCTGTTATTGAAAATATACGCGCGTCATCAGGTGAATGAAACAGCATTATGCACGATAACATTTGAGGAAGAGAGATAGTGTCATAATGTACCTGGTAGAGCCAAAACAGAAACTATACCGTTAGTACTATTAATTATTCTGTGACTATACAAGCCATGTCAGAAATAGATGGGTGTGATTACATGTTATTCGATAAAAAGAGACAAACTACTATTTCAATAGGCTTAATAAATAATTGTAATATCACAGACTATGTATATACTAACATATTCAAATTACAAGTGTTACCAGAAGAAATTATTTAAAAGGTTCGGTGTCAATGAATGATTACGCATGACTACGTTGGACCAAATCCCCGAAGGGATAGGCCGAGGCCTATTACATCCATATTTCGCCAGTTATAATATTCAGCCCCACGTGATTGGGGGCGAGTCTATTACCGTCAAAAGGCCCTCTTCTGACTGAGAGGTATTGCCTGGTCGGATGGCGAACAGGCAATACCCCCTCAGTCTCCTTTTACGATACCCACAGGAACTATGGAGGGTAGAGTTAAGGAGGACAATCTAATATATGAAGTGTCCGTCAAAATGTATTAAATTAGGGTAGCGACAGGTGGCATCAGGGTCAAATCAATAACCGTACTATTCACAGTATGCGAAATGAAATTACTCTAAATGCACGTTTCTGTCAAGGTTATATTAACTACAATACTATGCGTTTCAAATGAGAAGATAATCGCGACCGCGGCAACTTCATTCCGTATTCATCAAAAATGTACAGCTAACAACAAAATTTCCATTTCGGACAGGTTCATACGCGTATGGTAACAACGACCTAATAATTAAATTCTTTTCATTAAGCACTCATCAAAGTCTCTCATCAGTCTCTGTCTGTAGTAAGACTGTACACGTTGCATATAAAATTATTAAAGAAATAATATGTCGAGGATGCAATTATCGAAGAAGTTCGCCAAAAAGAAGAATATGGCAAAAATTACTGGGGGATATAAATCTACGCTTATTAAACAGTACTGTACCGTTATTCGAAGCTTATTATATATGAGAGTAGCGTTCATTTCCTTTCGACTTGTTGCGCACTTCCGCCTGCGTGTCAAACGCCCTCATCGGCCAATCACGGGCTTTCGTGCCCTTTTTTAGTTCTCTCTAGCGCCACCAGAGGCAGTGAGTTGCATAACTCAGCTTGTCTTTTCATTGGCGTTTTAATTTCCGCCCGAGGCGGTCATAAAGAGCATCACACGTGCGGAGAACCGTCTCAAGTACTAGTTGCGCGCTGCCACGTGCAGTTTAAAATATTTTTATCAAAAATCATCAGCATTTTTGTTAAAATCGACAAAATCGTAAGTGAACTTAAACAAGCGATCAGCAAAATCGTAAGTGAATTTAAATAAGCGATCAACAAAATCGTAAGTACTCTAAAGTTATTTAAGATTGTAGTGGTTTATGCCGATAAAAATAACGGTTTTACCGTTCGTTATTTTTGTCCAACAGTGACAGTGTTTTACGTAATTATTTTCGATTACCCTCGAGGTTGAGTACAAAATTATTTAGACCTATCATTAATAAATGTTTTTCTACTTACTTGAACGGTCACAGACTGCCCCACCTACCCTCGTCTTTAATAACATACGAGGTTTTTTAATAAGATATTTCTAACGGAATTTTTCCGTTAGAATTGTGAGTTTAAGGATGAATGACGATACGCCTGCGTGTCTGAATCCGAGTGGAACGTCGTCGAAGCAGGAAAAGCGTGATCGGACCGGATCTAAGCGTAAAAAGAGGAGGGTATCAAGATCGAGCTCCTCCAGTAGTTCATCGTCTTCCTCCAGCGACAGCTCCTCGTCATCCTCAAGTGATGGCCGTAAGAAATCAAAGAAACGCAAGCGTAAGCTCCGCCAAAATCGTAAGTTGAACCAACTTATTAATGTAGTACAAGAAATTCAAAATAAAATGGCACAGACTGCTAATGTCGAAGCACCTCATTATAATTGCAACGATGAATCTTTGGTTGATCACAATTTTAGTGGAGATCTTTTTGGGTCTGAGGTGGATTCGCTACACGCTGGTGACATTGAGCCTATAGGTGACGGGAGTGCCACAGCGCCTGATTTTAATCTAACGCTCAACACTAAAATTAAGGAACCGTCCATCCCACAAGCATCTGATAAAGCCCTTCAGGAGCTGAAAGATTTACAGCGTTTGGGCAATGCTGATTGGTCTAACGTACGTTATTCCGACGTGCAAAAACTATATCTGCGCACGCCAGGCTTTACAAATTTAGATCCCAATGAGGAAGTTAGACGGTACGATAGTTCCAAACACACACTAAAGATGGAGCAGTCATTCGCTAGTATTACCTTTGCGTTATTAAGACAGCGTGAAGCTCTTGAAAATGATATGAAAAACTTCTTGTCCTGGGCTCAATCGACAAATGAATTGATTTTTGCAAACATTCAAGCAAAAATTAACGAGATCTTTTCAGGTGGAGATTATAACAAAATTTCAGGAGATGCATTGCAGTTGGTATGTGGCCACCGCGCTGAGCTTATACAGCACAGAAGAGAGAGCGTCCTCTCATCAGTGAAGGACCCTGTACATAAATCCATTCTAAGGAAAATACCACCGTCGTGTTCCACACTTTTTGAATCCGATAAATTTAGCTCGGCCTTGGAGAAAGCTGGCGGCGTAAATAAAGTTTTTTGGCCAAAAGAAAAGGATCGCTTTCCTGCACCGCAGAACGATCCAAGCAGGTCTGCTCAGCCCCTTTTTAAAAAATCTGGGAACTACAATTTGCAACAACAACAACGTGTGCGCTTTCAGCCCAAACAAAATGCAGCCTCCGGCTCCTCATATGGTAAAAGGGGAAAACAGCAGCAGGGAAGGGCTGAACCTGCACGGAAAAGACCTCGGACAAGCTCCCCCTCTTCCCACCGGGAGAGGAGAGATCAAAGCAAGAGGAAGTACTGACTATCCACATACTTTTCGAGCCGGACGATTACACCAGTTTTACAATCTGTGGGAGAGTCTGGGGGCGCCGCCCTACATTCTCAAAATAATATCGGGTTACCGTATTCCGTTCAAAATAAAACCACCTTTACGGATGCCAAACTATGCACTCCAAATGAAATATTCACCAGAAATGGAGCAAGCAATTACCAAAATGCTGTCGCAAGGCATATTAGAGGAAGCGGTACACTCTCCCAGTTTTATCTCAACGATTTTTCTCCGGCCAAAAATCGACGGCACCTTAAGACCGATATTCAACCTAAGAAACTTAAATCTTTTTCTACGCACGGACAGATTCCGGTTGGTAAATGTTCATCAAGTTCCAGATTTCCTCCAGGCATACGACTGGATGGTGAAAATCGACTTGCATCAAGCATACTTCCATGTACCAGTTGCAAAATGCCACAGACGATTCCTAAGGCTGATTTACGACGGGAAACTACTCGAGATGACCTGCCTGCCCTTCGGGCTCAGCACAGCACCGAAAATCTTCGCGTCCATAACAAACTGGATAGCGAGTTGTCTGAGAATGCGTGGGATCCGAGTTCTTGTTTACCTCGACGACTTCTTCTTGGTAAATCAAGACCCAGTCAAACTCCAAGATCATGTAAACATCACAACACAGTTGCTAACAAACCTGGGCTGGGTGATAAACACAGAGAAGTCGACGTTCTCACCACAAAGTACCCTAGAGTTCTTAGGAGTGATATGGGATCCCTGGCAGAATCACAAATACCTACCAGAACGACTATCGTCAAAACTGCTGTCTCTCATCGTAAGAATGAAAGACAAAAGCAAGACAACTTTAAAAGATCTGCAAACACTACTAGGTCTCATGAACTTTGCCAGCTTCGTTGTCAAGAGAGGTCGTCTTCAACACCGTGCTTTACAAGCGCTGACCAACCGCCTTATAAAACAAGAATCCCCAGCGGCAGTTGCCTTACCTGCATCTTGCATAGAAGAGATGAAATGGTGGCAACACAATGTAAGAACCAAGTCGCTAATTCACAGTCCTCAGCCATCGCACTACCTAACGACAGACGCAAGCGACGAAGGATGGGGAGCGGTCATAGACAATGCCACCCTTCAAGGAACTTGGACTCCTGCTCAGCAAAATCTCCACTGCAACCAAAAGGAGATGATAGCAATATTAAACGTACTGCAGCAGAAAGGTCGGTCACTGGCATCGAGTACCGTACTGATCCAGAGCGACAATCGAACTGTAGTGGCATATCTAAGAAACGAGGGCGGCACCAGATCGTCAGCACTTACCCGCCTGACAATAGAAGTTTTCGCTATCCTAGATCAGCACAATATCCACATGACAATCCATTATGTTCCAGGCAAATACAACACCCTGGCGGACCAGCTGTCTCGAAACAAGCCTTACTCGGAATGGCACCTACTACCGAAGTTGACCGAAATAGTTTTCAGGAAATGGGGAGTTCCTACAATCGACCTGTTTGCGTCACAACAAGCCCACGTGGTCTCGAACTACTGCACACTGGACAGGAGGGATCAGAAAGCAATTCTTTGCGATGCCCTGAGCCTGAAATGGAACGAACGAGGCCACGGGCGTCTACTTAGTGGTAGCTCCGCGTTGGAAAAACGCGTACTGGAGACCAGACCTCAAGAGCCGAGCGATGAACCCACCATTCACAATCAGGAACTTAGAAAAAGTCCTTATAGACGTATCGACCGGTCGCCCGCCGCCACAAGTAGCAGAGATGACGTTGGAGATATGGAGATGTGGGGGTGGCAAAGGCAGATAAAAGGCTGGTCAAAGGAGCAGATTGCTCTTCTAAGATCAAGCTGGCGTAAATCAACTCTTAAAACGTACAAACCTGCATGGTCTCGTTGGCTGTCCTGGGCGAAGCAGCAAAATGTAGACCCTTTCAATCCTAAGGGCTCTCACCTTGCAAAATTTCTCGCTGACCTACACCAAAAAGAAGGATTATCATTAAGCACTATTTTAGTGCATAAATCCGTAGTTGCTACCTTTGCAAACCCATTTAATCAAGAAAATCTAAGTTCAAATATTCTTGTCAAACAAATTTTAAAATCGATAGCTTTAGCTAAGCCCAAGCCAGTAAAAGCTCCTATATGGGACATAGATATTATAATTAAGTATTTAGAGTCGAGAGATCCCAACACGACGAGTTTGTTCGAAACCTCTAAATGTACTGCTACACTCTTGCTGCTTTGCTCGGGAAGACGCGTCCACGATCTGACCTTACTCAGCGTATCTGCAGATCATTTTATAGTGGAAGTCAGTTCTATTATTTTAAAACCTATATTCGGATCTAAGACGGACACCATCCAGCATCAACAGTCGGCTTGGAAGATTTTGTCAAATTCCGGTAACCTTTCAATTTGTCCAGTACATTGGGTGAAACATTTAATTAAATTATCAGAATTGCGGCGAGAGGAAGCTAAAGCAGACAATTTGTTCCTCACGGTCACGGGGAGGCCAAGACCGGCGTCTCGGACTATTATTGGCGGTTGGATAAAGAAATTATTAAATGAAGCTGGTATAGAGGCTACAGCGGGAAGTATTCGCTCTGCGGTAGCTTCAAAAAGATGGGTTGAGAATTGTCAACTTGACGATATCCTGGCTAAGGCGAATTGGAAATCGGCCAACACTTTCACAAAATTTTACAGGAGAGAAATCCAAGTAACTCCTAGCAACTCTACATCTAATAGCATTTCTTCTAAATTTGTCCCAATAAATGATTAGTATTGATCTAAAGCGCGCCACTAAGCCTATTGTTAATTTATTACTTATTATGTTGATTGTCTTCAAATGCCTTGGAACATATGCTTCTGTTTTTGGGCTGATTAAATAAAATAAAACTTGTGCAAATTCTGTCTTTATTACTTTATAAAACACATATAAGTATTTAAAGTGCTAAAGGCTTCGCCAAAAGTCACATTGGCGTTCTCTAGCTTCACCAGGCGATAATAAACACATCTCTCATATATAATAAGCTTCGAATAACGGTACAGTACTGTTTAATAGAGACGTTTTACCTGAAAATAAAACGTTTATTAAACATACTTACCTTATTCGAAGCTTACATTTTATTGCTGCCTGGTCTCAATAAACGCAATGAAAAGACAAGCTGAGTTATGCAACTCACTGCCTCTGGTGGCGCTAGAGAGAACTAAAAAAGGGCACGAAAGCCCGTGATTGGCCGATGAGGGCGTTTGACACGCAGGCGGAAGTGCGCAACAAGTCGAAAGGAAATGAACGCTACTCTCATATATAATAAGCTTCGAATAAGGTAAGTATGTTTAATAAACGTTTTATTTTCAGGTAAAACGTCTCTATTAATCTCTTTTAGATTTAAAAATCATTAGAAATAATTTTGTCCAACAGAAGATATGTTATCTTCTAGACGATTCACTGTGCGATGGCCAGATGGGTCGGTACAGGATTTCATTTCGAATTTTCCTCCTCTCGCAGTGAAATCATCTGCGTATTTTACCGCTAGTCACCTCTTACGAGACCCTTCAGATGAGAGATGAGATTAAAGGGTAAAAACTAATAAATGAAAATCAATTCATGGTATAAAATAATATATATTTTATAATAACAAATAACATTTTTTTCCTGGCCATCTTGTAAATATTTTATACAATTTTTTTCTATAACTGTGAATGCTGACACCAGCAGGGCTAACATGCGCGCCACGAGATAGCTATCTCGAGGCATTTTGCCGTTTTATGTTGATATGTCGACTGTTGGTAGCATGAAGGGCTAACATGCGCGCCACGAGATAACTATCTCGAGTCATTTTGCCGTTTTATGTCGATGTCGACTGTTGGTAACTTGGCAAATTTCATGGCGATCTGTCAGATGTCGACATAACTCGACTTCGAGAAATCATCTCTACTTAGTGTCTGCAAATTGTAACATACGTGCCCTTATTTACTCGAATTTTGACATTTAAAATGTTTTGTCTCTCGTCCTTCATTTGGTCGACGAGAAGTTATCTCGAGTAAACTTTTCTTGTGCTCGGTTCATTTTGGATCAAAATTTAGTACCTTTGTGCGACTGCAAGCAATTTTCGACCTTAATGACATTTCCTTTGTTACGTGTCTTTTCGCGTTAATTGATGACGCTGATCACGAATATAAGAAAAAAATATCGATAGCATGTCATGTCAATAAGGTCGAAAATTGTTTGCACTATTTTTTCTCTTTTTTAAATTAAAATGTTTTGTCTACCGTCTTTCATTTGGTCGACGAGAAGTTATCTCGTGTAAACATTTTTGTGCTCGGTTCATTTTGGACTAAAACATCGACTGCAAGCCATTTTCGACCTTAATGACATTTTCTTTGTTACGTGTCTTTTCGCATTAATTGATAACGCTGATCACGAATATAAGAAAAAAAATTCGATAGCATGTCATGTCAATAAGGTCGAAAATTGTTTGCACTATTTTTTCTCTTTTTTTTCATACCTAGCATCCCTAACTAGTCTGTGCTTTCGAGCAAATGGCCGTATCGGGCCGATTTTATCGGATAAATGTTTAAAAAATGTGTATGCCATAGACAACAATTGAAAAAGTTTGACGCGACAAAATATGTCGGCGTTACTTCGCTCGAGAAGACTCGAGATGATATCTCATCTCGATTCGAGATATTTGACGACGCGCGCATGTTAGCCCTGCAGGCCAACTGTATATATATAATAATATAAGTATACATAATACATAATAAATACAAAATAAATAAGATATAATATATATTTGTGGAGGAATTGTGTGAATGATCCCTCCGATACGTAGAACCCTTCGACCAAGTGAACGGTGTCGTTGGTATGTTATAATTTTGTAAATATTCTCGTACTTATATATCCGGAGCTCGAACTTCAATTGCGCGATGGAGGATATCTTGTTCATTGTTTCTTCTTTGAATTCAAATCAATTCTTAGAATTTATCTATCTATAATGTTGTTTCAATCGTCATGGTTTTCAGCAAGAACGTCTGTATTACTCTAACTTTTGATATTTTTATTAAAGTCTTCTTTAAAAGATTGACCAGGTATTTTTCAATGCTTATTACAATAAATAATATATATATATATATATATATATATATATATATATATATATATATATATAATATATATATTATGTGTTTATAAACATGCACTAAATATTAGGCCATTTGATTTTACAATTAGAAGGGTACACCTAACTGTTGTTTTATATAATACGGCACTTTGTCCCAGCTTCGGAAACAGAAACATATATTGGGTACTGGTTGTCCTCCATTGTTGCCACAAGGCACTGGTACGATGGGTTGTCCAACGTTGGTGACTGAGGTACCTGCAATGGCTTCTGCTTCTGTAACAGTCGTTGTTTGAGTACCATCACCTTCAGGGTAGATAATAGGTTGAGCACCATCAGTAGTACTAGTTATTACGGTAGAGCCTGCAGCTGCATTGGTGTTTGTGGTAATTACTTGTGAGTTTTCTACACCATCGCAGACAGGTTGATTTTCAACTATAGTTTGACTTCCTACATTTGCATTTGCATCAGTGACTGTTGTAGTCTGGGTACCTTGCGTGGTATACAAGTTGTCAATGGCAGGTTGTGTAGCAGTTATAGTTTGACTTTCTGCATCGGCGTTTGCAGTAGTGACTGTCGTAGTTTCGATAACTTCAGTTCCTGTAGAGCCATCATTCAAACCACCATCATAAACGGTTTGTGGACCAGTAGTAGTTACAGTGTAAACGCTTGAATCTGCTTGTGCATTGTTGATAGAACCATCTTGCACAATGGCGGGGTTCTCAGAGCCTACCACTTCTCCAGGGCAGTCAGATCCTAACACACCTCCAGGATAAGCAGGTTCTTGCATAAGTTGTTGAGTTCCTGCATCGGCGTTTGCAGTAGTAACTGTCGTAGTTTTGATAACTTCAGTTCCTGTAGAGCCATCATTCAAACCACCATCATAAACGGTTTGTGGACCAGTAGTAGTTACAGTGTAAACGCTTGAATCTGCTTGTGCATTGTTGATAGAACCATCTTGCACAATGGCGGGGTTCTCAGAGCCTACCACTTCTCCAGGGCAGTCAGAGCCTAACACACCTCCAGGATAAGCAGGTTCTTGCATAAGTTGTTGAGTTCCTGCATCGGCGTTTGCAGTAGTGACTGTCGTAGTTTCGATAACTTCAGTTCCTGTAGAGCCATCATTCAAACCACCATCATAAACGGTTTGTGGACCAGTAGTAGTTACAGTGTAAACGCTTGAATCTGCTTGTGCATTGTTGATAGAACCATCTTGCACAATGGCGGGGTTCTCAGAGCCTACCACTTCTCCAGGGCAGTCAGAGCCTAACACACCTCCAGGATAAGCAGGTTCTTGCATAAGTTGTTGAGTTCCTGCATCGGCGTTTGCAGTAGTGACTGTCGTAGTTTCGATAACTTCAGTTCCTGTAGAGCCATCATTCAAACCACCATCATAAACGGTTTGTGGACCAGTAGTAGTTACAGTGTAAACGCTTGAATCTGCTTGTGCATTGTTGATAGAACCATCTTGCACAATGGCGGGGTTCTCAGAGCCTACCACTTCTCCAGGGCAGTCAGATCCTAACACACCTCCAGGATAAGCAGGTTCTTGCATAAGTTGTTGAGTTCCTGCATCGGCGTTTGCAGTAGTAACTGTCGTAGTTTTGATAACTTCAGTTCCTGTAGAGCCATCATTCAAACCACCATCATAAACGGTTTGTGGACCAGTAGTAGTTACAGTGTAAACGCTTGAATCTGCTTGTGCATTGTTGATAGAACCATCTTGCACAATGGCGGGGTTCTCAGAGCCTACCACTTCTCCAGGGCAGTCAGAGCCTAACACACCTCCAGGATAAGCAGGTTCTTGCATAAGTTGTTGAGTTCCTGCATCGGCGTTTGCAGTAGTGACTGTCGTAGTTTCGATAACTTCAGTTCCTGTAGAGCCATCATTCAAACCACCATCATAAACGGTTTGTGGACCAGTAGTAGTTACAGTGTAAACGCTTGAATCTGCTTGTGCATTGTTGATAGAACCATCTTGCACAATGGCGGGGTTCTCAGAGCCTACCACTTCTCCAGGGCAGTCAGAGCCTAACACACCTCCAGGATAAGCAGGTTCTTGCATAAGTTGTTGAGTTCCTGCATCGGCGTTTGCAGTAGTGACTGTCGTAGTTTCGATAACTTCAGTTCCTGTAGAGCCATCATTCAAACCACCATCATAAACGGTTTGTGGACCAGTAGTAGTTACAGTGTAAACGCTTGAATCTGCTTGTGCATTGTTGATAGAACCATCTTGCACAATGGCGGGGTTCTCAGAGCCTACCACTTCTCCAGGGCAGTCAGATCCTAACACACCTCCAGGATAAGCAGGTTCTTGCATAAGTTGTTGAGTTCCTGCATCGGCGTTTGCAGTAGTAACTGTCGTAGTTTTGATAACTTCAGTTCCTGTAGAGCCATCATTCAAACCACCATCATAAACGGTTTGTGGACCAGTAGTAGTTACAGTGTAAACGCTTGAATCTGCTTGTGCATTGTTGATAGAACCATCTTGCACAATGGCGGGGTTCTCAGAGCCTACCACTTCTCCAGGGCAGTCAGAGCCTAACACACCTCCAGGATAAGCAGGTTCTTGCATAAGTTGTTGAGTTCCTGCATCGGCGTTTGCAGTAGTGACTGTCGTAGTTTCGATAACTTCAGTTCCTGTAGAGCCATCATTCAAACCACCATCATAAACGGTTTGTGGACCAGTAGTAGTTACAGTGTAAACGCTTGAATCTGCTTGTGCATTGTTGATAGAACCATCTTGCACAATGGCGGGGTTTTCAGAGCCTACCACTTCTCCAGGCACTATGTTTTCAGTTCCTGCATTGGCGTTTGCGCCAGTGATTGTCGTAGTTTTTGTAATCGTTTCATTTGGTGGGATTTGTGTTGTTTCTGTTTTAGTTATCGTGTAACCATGGGCATTTGCACCAGAGCGTATTGAACCATCAGCGTATTCCCAATCTTCCGGTTGTCCATAATAGTCATTATTTAATCCATCAATTCCGGCCGTTCTCGCAGTCCGAGGACCACGTCTTCTAGGATAAAATTCTGGGCCTTCTTCATCTAAGCTCTCTAAACCCGAGTCAATAATTTCTTGATTTCCACCGAAATACCTAGGTCTTACTCCACGATATCTCCTGCGCCTCCAGCCACGTCCATATCTACCGGGTCCCCATGACCCGTAGTCCCAACCTCCCCCTCTCGGCGGACCCCACGGACCACGGTATACTGGTTCTCGAATGGCTGCATTGTTGTCCCCATCATTAATGGTTTCAATAATGGTTTCCTTGCTACCAAGATCCTCTTCGGATAGATCATCATAATTAGGGTAGACAGGGTAGCGAGGGTAAATAGGTCTTCTATAAGGTACTGTAAACAAGAAACAAGTAATTATATTTTTTATTTAGCAGCAATAAGATAGTAAGTGTATAAAGAAGGTATTTGAAGGCCAACTCTTCAAATGTGCAAAATTCAGTCTTAATTAATTTATTCTTGATCTCCTAAATGACAAAATAGTCCACGATATTAATGGCAAGGGTGAAATCATGGCGTCAATTCAAGTAGCATCCGAAGGTTTCAGCTCGGAGTCTGGGGTCCGCTTGTCCCTATCTAACTGCGGATTTGGCTGAACTTCGATATTTTCCGTATAACGACTGCCACCTGACCTCCACAACCCAAATAACTATCGTAATAAAATTGATTTGGTAATTTTGTCTCTATGTGATCTACACTACTAAAGCTTTGTATGTTTATAATGAATAAACTCAAAAACTACTGTGCCGATTTCATAAATTCTTTCACCATTGAAAAGCTACATTCACCCTGAGTAAAATAGGCTATATTGGATTTCCACGAATACGTTTTAACCATCTGTGCGAAGCTGGGGCGGATACCATCAGGCCAGGTGAAGTCTAATTGACGTGCCTTATATATATAAAAGATATGATCACGATGTAAATGTTCCTTTTTTAAAAAAAAATTGGTTGCCTGTAAAGTCGGTATATGGGCGAAAGTTTTACGTGACAACGACTTTTTATGTCTGTCTCTCTCGCTCTTAGGCGGGCTAACCATGCCCGAGTGGAAGGGACGCGTGCCTCTCACTCGCTCTCATTGTGAGCGCATAACGTGAGCGGAGCGTAACGCAGTTTCTTGAAGTGTCACCCGGCAAACCAATTTATAAGACGTTGTCACGTCAAAAATTGTGTTACGAGAAAAAAAATTGACATTTAATTTTATATTGATAGATATAGTTTGAATTTTTGAACCGGGGTGCCTAGTGGTATGGGTAATGGGCTGCTGAGACGAGGTCTCGGGTTCGATCCCAGGTTTTCCATAGCACACACCAATGACTTTCGATGCTTTTCAAAGTTATGTGTGTATTTATCGCAGGTTTATAAGTGCCTAGTTAATGGCAATAGGCTCGCCACCTATAAACTGTAAACATAAACCGGCGAAATGTGGGTGCTAGCATCTCTGCCTACCCCTTCGGGGGTACACGCGTGAGTTTATGTTATGTTATGTTAAGACTGAATTTTTAACATCTTTTTACTAGGAGAAGTAGTTTGAATTCTTGTTGGTAATTGTTTACCTGGATATCTTGCTGGACCCGTAACAGTGTCGGTCTCAGTATTAGCATTACTATTTGCTGCTGTTATGGTCGAGTCACCCTCATTGATGATAGTCGCATCAACATTGCTGTTTGCGTTAGCTATGTTATCATAGTCAGGTCCCAGGTATCCAGGTCCGTAGTAACCACGTCTGTATACACCAGGTCTACCATAGTAGCCTCGTCGATAATAACCGCGTCTGTAGTATTCAGGTCCATCGTACCATCTGGGTACTGCGGAAAAATAAACATACGATATTCAATGAGATAGAGGAGTTCAGTTTCATTTTGCTAGATGCAGCTGATTGACTGCGATAAGTTGAAAGAATTATTTTTTGAAGATCTGTAGTTAAGAGTATATCAGATGGGTCATTTTTGTTTCTTTTCTTCTTTCATTTTTCACTCAAAGTGAACAAACAATATATCTGAACTTAAAATGAAACATTAGTGCCGATTGAATTCATTTGTGAATGAAACCAACAGTTTATTCTATTTGTATATTTCTATTGTTTAACTAAGTGTTCATTTGTAATAAACGCAGTTTTATATTTGTTCTCGAGTCTATGTTATTTTTTGCATCTCTCCTGAGGCTCGAAGGACCAATGTATGGTAAAAAGGTCCTTCGAGCCTTCCTATGTTTGTTTTAGTACTTATATTGAGAAACCTATACTAAAACGTACCGCTCTGAACTGGTTTGGTTTCCGTGACAGCTCTAGCTTGGGCGTTACTATTGGCATTAGAGATGGTGTTACCGCCGCTGGCGACCGTGGTAGTTTCACTGTTTGCGTTGCTATTCGCAGCATTCAGTGTTGTAGTGTCGTAATCTGAAAAACAAATAAATATGGCCTTATTAGGCTTGACGATTGCGCTGTGGAAACTTCACCCTAAATTTGTTCCGAAGCGACTATAAGGCTGGTAACCCAGTATGTTCGCGAACCTCTTACATTCCGCGCTCCTGTAACTGCTCCGCATAGTGGATACGTTCGCGTTCGCGGAGCGCTCAAAACTCAGCACTCCAATAGGTACCTAGTGGCGGTTTTTGGGCAAACACAAAAGGGGAGCGCAGTCTGTTCGTGGATCGAGCAAGATAGCATATTAAGTGCTTACGTGTCGTATATCACTCTGCATGCTCGGCCACCTAATTCCTGAGAATTGAGTTCCAACGCCAATGAATTCGGATGTATTTACTTGTAAGTGTCAGATTACGAAAAGCGTGAAGGGCTCTTTAGTCTTCGAGAAGATAATAAAATATATATTCGACTTAAATGGAATAATGCATTTTCTGGTGGTTTTTAAGTTATGGATTATTTTATCTTAGATGAATAAATGGTGTCTATTATAAAATATATTTATGCTGCACTAGCTATTAGTGTTCGCTCAATGTTCGCAAAAGGACTGTGGAGCATGCGTGTTTCTATGGAGATGCATGTACTGTCTCTCCATCTGAACGGTTGCAGGAGGACATAATGGGTACCCAGCTTAAAATCGGCTGGTAAAATAGTATAGATTTTGGATAATCTACCTGTAGGATTGCCTCCACCTATGGAGTAACCTCCATCAACGGGATAGCGTCCATATATTTCATCTACAGGATAGCGTCTCTCAAGTCCATCTACAGGATAGTCTCCATTTACAGGATAGCGTCCATCTACAGGATAGCGTCCATTTACAGGATAGCCTCTATATACAGGATAGCCTTCATCTACAGGATAGCGTCCATTTACAGGATAGCCTCTATCTACAGGATAGCCTCTATCTAGGCCATCTACTGGGTAAGTCCCATCTGTTATGGTAGGACTAGTTGTAATGGTGGGACCCTCTGAAGTGGAGATCGTGGTGACACCACTATTGGCTCCGGCGTTTACTGTGTTAATGACTGTGGGGCTCCCTGGAACAACTGGACCTGGACCTGAAATAAATTCGGTCAATTGCTACTGAAAAGCCCGCTACCAGCTCTTCTAGACAAGTGGCAATTCGCTAGCTGGCATTTGGTGGAATAGAATGACGAATATATGGGATTTGACGTATATGACAGTCGTTAACGCATTTCAAATACGTCAAATCCCATATATTCGTCATTCTATTCCATCAAACGCCGGTTAGCGAATTGCCACTTGTCTAGAGGGGCAGGAAAGAAAAAGGCTCTCAGGAAAAAATCGATAATTTTCTAATTTGTTTAAATTTGATTTAAAGCAAAGATAGCTATCCAAATATGATTATTTTATGCTCAGTCTAAAGCAAAATAACAAAAGCTACTAAATGCTTGTTAATTTTTTAAAATATCTTTTAATTCCATGATTTCATTCATGATATTCCTTAAGGGACCTCGCATTGCCCCGGGTTTCTTTAGTAGTATCTCCGCTCACCCCACTAGCTAAGTTAAATGATGATGATAAAAATTGTGGGATACGGTACCTATGAGGCCTCCACCTACGGGATAGTCTTCATTTACGGGATAATCACCATCTGTGATGGCAGGAGTAGAATACACTGGTTGCTCTTGTAGTACTGAACCAGATTGGGCTTCGGCATTACTGTTCGTACTTATGACGGTGGTACCCCTTGAATCATAGCTTGTGTTGGCGTCACTACTTGCTGCGCTGATTGTGGTTCCATCTAGCCCTGCGAAATAAATTAACGGACTGTATAAAAGGACCGTACATTGCAGAGCACGTTAAGAGTCAGTTCTTACTGAAAAAGCAGCGGTTGGTAGCAACTTTTTGAGAGAATAACAATTTTGGATCTTATCTACAGATAAATTCAAAATTCAACATCTGGTACCTAGACGACGGGACTCTAGAGGGTGATGTACAAACAGTTCACAAGATTTAGAACTCATTAAAAATAAATTTCAATCCATCGGCTTACAGCTCAACTCAGACAAATGTGAAATTTTTATCAGCGACACGACAGACATACCCTCGACTATAGGAAAATTCAACGATTCAGCTCCCAATATGAAAATTTTGGAAAAAGCTTCTCTACGCCTCCTGGGGTCTCCAGTTTTGGAAGATGGCTTTCATTTCATTTTCATTTTCAAAAAATTCAAAATTTTGAAAATATCACAGATCATTTACAAAAAATAAGTGTTCATTCGGCCTTTACTATACTTCGGTTTGTTTTTTAGTCCCTAAATTTACTCATGCACTTCGTTCATCCCAGTTTTGGCAACATTTGACACTTTTGGCAAAAATTGATAACATTCTGCAAAATCGATTAAGAATAGGAAAAAGTGAATGCCCAGGTGGGACTCGAACCCACGATCTTTCCCTTACAGGGGGAATGCTCTGACCACTGAGCCACCGGGCCACACCTGAAGCTATCCAAATTCTCCTATACTACCGTCTTAGGGCGACGGTGGGAGGCATCTACCGACATTCATACGAAATATCGGAAACAATGAATGATGTTGCAATCATTTTTAAACATTGTTTTTTGATGACTCCGCCCAAATAATTGAATGAAATTTTGAAGCATTTACTATGCTAACTTTTCAAATCGATTAAGAATAGGAAAAAGTGAATGCCCAGGTGGGACTCGAACCCACGATCTTTCCCTTACAGGGGGAATGCTCTGACCACTGAGCCACCGGGCCACACCTGAAGCTATCCAAATTCTCCTATACTACCGTCTTAGGGCGACGGTGGGAGTTAGCATAGTAAATGCTTCAAAATTTCATTCAATTCTGCAAAATACTCTCAGCAAAATTTTAAATGTGGCCTTGAACGACCGAGCCTGGCTCCAAGCGTCCTTACCAGTTCACTTGGGTGGTCTCGGCGTTCGCAAAATTTCAGACGTTAGTCTTCCAGCATTTCTGTCGTCGGTCCACGGCACTGAGGAGTTAACCAGGAAAATTCTTATAAACACACAGGTTAACTCTGAAGTGTCGTGCAAGTCTGATGCCATTAATGCATGGAAGGTTGCTTGTCCCAACACTGAGTTGCCCGATAACCTTTTCTCCCAGAGACAATGGGATGCGCCGCTCTACAAGCTGGTAAGAGACAGTTTAATACACACATCTTTCCAAGTTTCAGAGAGTGCGCGGCTTTTGGCTGTGGGGGAATGGGAGTCAGGCCTTTGGATTCAGGCACTCCCATCGCCCAACATAGGTACTATGTTGGAGGATACTACTTTCCGCCTTGCCACTTGCCTTCGCTTAGGTGCGCCATGTGTTTCTCCGCATCGTTGCCACTGCGGTGAAGCTGTCGACAGCCTTGGGCACCATGGCCTTTCATGCTGCAGAAGTGCTGGGCGTATATCAAGACATGCCTGCATCAATGACATTATTCGCCGTGTTCTTGCCACCGCTGGCGTGCCAGCCATTTGTGAGCCTAATGGGCTGGTGCGTGATGATGGCAAGAGATCGGATGGTATGTTGTTGCTGCCTTGGAAGATGGGTAGGCCTTTGGTGTGGGACGCAACGTGTGTCGATACCCTTGCGCCTTCACATCTTCCAAGCATGGCAGGCTGTGCCGGTGCTGCTGCTGCATCTGCGGAAAACCTCAAACGGCGCAAATACTGTAACTTAACAGGTGATTATGTATTTGAGCCGTTTGGGGTTGAAACGTTGGGGACATGGCGTCCAAGTGCCCGCCTTCTATACAAAGATCTGGCAAAGCGACTGATCGACGCTACGCATGACCAGAAGGCTGGTTATTATCTTGCACAGAGGATAAGCATTGCCATTCAACGTGGCAATGCTGCCAGCCTTCTGGGAACGTTACCGGTTGGTGATGATGCGGAGGAATTTGACGACGCATTATGTATGTAAATATTCCGGTTATTTAGTTTAGCTTGTTTTAGTTTCTAGTTTTAAATTTAATTTAGTATGATTTATATTTTAAGTTCTGTATTTATCTACTTGGGTGTAATATTCATAGTCACTTGAAGACATAGAAGGCGTCGGTGCCGCGAAACTGCGCAAGCCTTTTCTAGCATTAAATTCCGGCCGCTGTCAGCTGCTAACAGTCTGTACCCTTTCAGTTACAATTGAACATACGAACATCTAACCAAGATATTTATAATAAAAAACAGTATCAAAATCTAAGTAGTTTTTGCCTTCATATTGAACAAACAGATATAAATTTAAAAAAAATTGTATTCAGTGTTGTTATTTGGGATTCCATCTTTTGTCATAATAGTTTTTGTCCTAATTTAAATTGCCATAACAAATTAGGCATAATTTTCTTTGTCAT
Organism: Eilema caniola; assembly: GCA_949126895.1. Classification (NCBI taxonomy): domain Eukaryota; kingdom Metazoa; phylum Arthropoda; class Insecta; order Lepidoptera; family Erebidae; genus Eilema; species Eilema caniola. Next base: position 4,931,707 of record OX421487.1, read on the forward strand.
AATAATAGTCTGCCATAATTGGTTTTTAGCATACTGTGTTATTAAGCATAAATATTGTATATCCTAATGTTTTTATTCATAACATTGATACGCATAAAGTTGTAAAGCATATTGTTTATTTGTCTAATACCTATTTGGTATAATGATAAACGCCTGCTAACATGGTGCTAGCAAGCTGGCAAGGATCTGGATGCAATCTGGACTTTAGGGCACCCCGACTCGGATAGGTTAGGTTAGAAGGCTAATGCGGGAGCGGAGCGTAGAGAAGCTCCCGCATTAGGCCTTCGTGGTTATTTTTTTATAAACCACCTAGAAGTAGGAGCCCCGCGTAGCGGGGCTCCGTCGACCAATTAGGTCAAAAGAACATTAGGTTAAATGAACTTTGATGCGCCTACAAGTTTGACAAGAGCAATGTATAAAATAGTGTAATATTGTTAATAAAAATTTTGTAGTGATTTGTTCGGAATAGTTATGGTTATGCGTGGTTATGCTTAAGTAAACTTATGCTTTGGTATATTATGCTTATTAAATATTATGCTTATAGTAAATAGGAGTAAAAAATTATGCTTAAAAAGTTATGGCAAACGAGTATTATGCGTAAATAATGTTATGACAAGTAACATTATGCAATGTTAAATTATGACATAAAATTTTAGGAATAAAAATAGAGAACCTTGTTATTTAAATACAAATCCAGCATATTTTTTAATATATCCAGAGAGGGCCGCGATTATTTTTAAGAGGTTTTAAAAATAGTTTTTGAATCGGGATTCTCATACAAAATAGGGAATCGAGTGAGTCGATTCGGCAAGGCAAGGTCTCCGAAGTTGTCGTCGCCCGGCCCTGCACCACTGAAGATGTCGACCGCAGTGATCAACGAAACGTCTGGAACGCAAGTTTCACATCGACCACGGCCAATCAGCCCGGAAGCAGTATATTCTACATGCAACGCCGGCCGTGAAAGCCTGAAGACTTATAGTGTCAAGCTTATTTTGTCAGTAGTAGTTCCAGCGTTGGCATTGCTTTTAGCGGTAGTGATAGTGGTCTGACAACTTCTGAGCTAGAATTGGCTCTGTTAGTAGTTCCAACGGGCGCTGTAAGATGTATGTGTTTAAGATGTGTGTGTATTATGGAGTGCGTATGACTTTGTTTTAAGTGTCAAATTTTTGGCGGTAAAACTTGTGTATTTATAGATTTAAACTAGCTGTTGCCCGCGGCTCCGCCCGCGTGTCGGTTATCGCTTAGTGTTGATCCGACGCTATTGAGCATTAAATTCGCCTCTCTACTCAACTTTGTCCTCGACTATGTACTCACCTCTGTTCTCGACTTTCTACTCGCCTCTATATTCGACCTCTCGCCTCTCTACTTGCCTATCCATTCGATTCTCTTTTCGCCTCTCTACTTGACTCTCCCCACTCGCCTATCTACTCGCACCTTTACTCAACTCTCTATTCGATCTCCACTCTCAACTACATTAATCTTTCCACTCGCCTCCCTATTCGCCTGTCTATTCAACCCTTAACTGCATTCTATTTGGCTCTCTAGTCGCATATCTACACACCCCTGTAGTCATCTCTACTCGACTTTCGATCTTTACACGCCTATCCACTCGTCCCTATAACAATCTCTACTCGCCTCTCCACTCGCTTCTATATTTGGTTCGCTACTCGACTATGTCCATTCCGAAGCTCTAATTCACCTTTGTACCAAATTTCATGAGGACATCTTAATAGAAATTCTTATGCCAAATTCACCCCCTTTTTTGTGCCAATGAAAAATTAGAAACTTTAATCCCATAGCCCTATTCCCCTTCCCCCTCCCCCTTCTATCCCTTTTTCACGATAAGGGGTAGCCTATGTCCATTTCCAACCTCTTATCCATCTCTATACCAATTTCATCGAGATATCTTCAAAATTGTCAAACTTACATACCCTTGCCCTATGCCACCCCTTCAACTCCCTTTTTCGCAATAAAAGGTAGCCTATGTCCATTTTCGAGCTCTTATCCATCTCTGTACCAAATTTCAGGTTATCATAAAAAATTACAAACTTTCATACTAATTATCCAGTCCTTATCCCTCCCCCACCCTTTTACCACATTATTCGCGATAAAAGGTAGCATTTGTCGTGTACCAATCTCTAATTAATCCCTGTAGCGAATTTCATCAAGATATCTTCAAAACTGTCAAACTTTCATACCTTATTACCCCCCCCCCCCCCCCCCCCTATGCCTCCATTTTCGCGTCAATAGATAGCCTATGTGCGTTCCCAAGCTTCAATCCATCTCTGTACCAAATATATCATCAGGATGTCTTCAAAACTGGCAAACTTTCATCGCCTATAACCCCCCCCCCCCCTTTATCCGCGTCTTTCGCGACAAAAGGTAGCCTATGTTCGTTCCCAAGCTTTAATCTATATCTGTACCAAATTTCATCAGGATATCTTCAAAAAAGACAAACTTTCATCCCATAGTCATATTCCCCTCCCCCCCTTCTACCCCTTTTGCTATAAAAGGTAGCTTATGTCCTTTCCCAAGCTCTAAACTGTCTCTGTACCAAATTTCATCAAGAAATCTTCAACAATGACAAACTTTCATACCAAGGCCCTAGGCCGCCCCCCTTCTACCCACTTTTCGCGATAAAAGGTAGCCTATATCCGTTTCCAAGATCTAAACTATCTCTGTACCAAATTTCATCAAGAAATCCTCAAAAATGACAAACTTTCATCCCAAGGCCCTACTCCCCTCCCCTTAAACCCCCCTTTCTCGTGATTAAAGGTAGCCTATGTCCGTTCTCAAGCTCTAATATACCTCTGTACCAAATTTCATCAAGATCGGTTCAGTGGTTTAGGCGTGAAAGCGTGACATACAGACAGACAGACAGACAGACAGTTACTTTCGCATTTATAATATTAGTATGGATTATATACTGTACAGTGATGATATTTGTGTGTTTTAGCTTACAAATATATGCTTTTTATACGTATGAGAAGCAAAAATGTGACATTATCATCTCGTACTAATTAATGGAGCCCAAATTGCCCCGGATTTCTTTAGTAATATCTCCGCTCACCCCACCAGCTAAGTTAAATGATGATGATAAAAGTGTGGGATACGGTACCTATGGGGCCTCCACCTACGGGATAGCCTTCATTTATGGGATAACTATCATCTGTGATGGCAGGAGTAGAATACACTGGTTGCTCTTGTAGTACTGAACCAGACTGGGCTTCGGCATTACTGTTCGTACTTGTGAAGCTGGTACCACTTGAATCATAGCTCGTGGTGGCATCACTATTTACTGCGGCGTTCGCTGTGTTGATTGTGGTTCCATCTAGCCCTGCAAAATAAATTCACGCACTGTATAAAAAGACCCGTGTCCTGGAGAGCACGTTAAGAGTCAGTTCTTACTGAAAAAGCAGCGGTTGGTAGCAACTTTTTGAGAGAATAACAATTTTGGATCTTATCTACTTGGGTGTAATGTTCATAGTCACTTGAAGACATAGAAGGAGTCGGTGCCACAAGACTGCGCAAGCCTTTTCATGCATTAAATTCCGGGCGCTGTCGGCTGATAACGGCCTGTACCCTTTCAGTTACAATTGAACATAAGAACATCTAACCAAGATATTTATAATAAAAAACAGTATCAAAATCTAAGTAGTTTTTGCCTTCATATTAAACAAACAGATAGGAATTAAAAAAAATTGTATTCAGTGTTGTTATTTTAATACAAATCCAGTATATTATTTAATATATCCAGAGAGGGCCGCGCTTATTTTTAAGAGGTTTAAAAAATATTTTTCGAATTATTCTCATACAAAAAATACACAAATATTGGTATAGTCGTTTTGGAGGTCTTTGGTTTTGAATAGATAGACGTGGGATACTCTACCTGTGGTATAGCCTTCTCCTACGGGATAGCTTTCATCTACGGGATAGTCTTCACTTACGGGATAGCCTTTACCTGAAGGCAAAAAATATGACTTTATTATCACGTAATGTTTGGCAAGTATCGAAATATGTAAATAAATCGAAATAAAAATAAAAAACGTACCACATAGGTACAATTAGACGTAAAGAATTAAAAAAAAGAACGTGCAAACGTTACCCCACAAACCCTCCCTTCCCCAAAAGTTAAGTGTGCCTGCGAAGTTTTCCCTTCAAAACAGTGTCAAGTTTATTTTGTCAGTAGTAGTTCCAGCGTTGGCATTGCTTTTAGCGGTAGTGATAGTGGTCTGACAACTTCTGAGCCAGAATTGGCTCTGTTAGTAGTTCCAACGGGCGCTGTAAGATGTATGTGTTTAAGATGTGTGTGTATTATGGAGTGCGTATGACTTTGTTTTGTGTCAAATTTTTGGCGGTAAAACTTGTGTATTTATAGATTTAAACTAGCTGTTGCCCGCGGCTCCGCCCGCGTGTCGGTTATCGCTTAGTGTTGATCCGACGCTATTGAGCATTAAATTCGCCTCTCTACTCAACTTTGTCCTCGACTATGTACTCACCTCTGTTCTCGACTTTCTACTCGCCTCTATATTCGACCTCTCGCCTCTCTACTTGCCTATCCATTCGATTCTCTTTTCGCCTCTCTACTTGACTCTCCCCACTCGCCTATCTACTCGCACCTCTACTCAACTCTCTATTCGATCTCCACTCTCAACTACATTAATCTTTCCACTCGCCTCCCTATTCGCCTGTCTATTCAACCCTTTACTGCATTCTATTTGGCTCTCTAGTCGCATATCTACACACCCCTGTAGTCGACTCTACTCGACTTTCGATCTTTACACGCCTATCCACTCGTCCCTATAACAATCTCTACTCGCCTCTCCACTCGCTTCTATATTTGGTTCGCTACTCCAGTGTTCCGCAAAGTGTGTACCGCGGCACACTGGTGTGCCGTGGTCATTAAATGGTGTGCCTCGGAAAAGAAAGGTTACCTTAAAATCGTATTTTTGTAAATAAGTGAGGGTAAGAAAAATACACATATGTATAGGTCCATATACATATATAGGTATATGTACCTAAATCACGCGAGTGCATGAGCGAGGCGTTTTGTTTCGTTTATCTAATTCTGTGGTTTCCTTTTTCGCGGGCCCCACTCCCGTTCTCTCTGGCTGACGAGGACGAGTCAGTACGACTAATACGACGTTTAACCACTAAACACCCTTCAGTAGCCCAAAAAGACAAAACGTATTTTCAACGTTTGAAGGACCAATCTAAGCACATAAATCTCATGAGTTCGTCTTTCAAAACCTTAGACAAAGCACAAAAAGGAAGCCACGTGATCGGTAATATGTAAGTTAAAGCTAAAAAGTCGCACTCTCTTGCTGAAACTTTACTTTTACCTGTCTGCAAAGAAATTGTCAAGATAATGATTAACCAAGAAGCTGCTAAAGAAATTAAAAAAATACCTGCATCGGCAGAAACGATTGCACGTCGAAATAATGATACCTATATCCAACGACATTATTAAATCTACGTTGATTGAAAAATTGAGAGTCAGCGGAATTTTTGCGATATAAGTTGATGAGTCCACTGACATCAGTGGCCACGCGCATCTCATCTCAAATGTTAGATACATTGATAAATGTGAAATAAAAGAAGAGGTTTAATTTTGTCTGCCACTGCGTAACTGGTGAAGAAATATTTAAAGTAACGGACGAATATTTCAATGAGCATAATTTGGAATGGCGAAACTGTATAAGTGTTTACTAAGACGGCCCAGCAGCTATGACAGGAAAGGTTAAAGGCTTTATACCTAAGGTTGCTGAAAAAAATCCTAATATTCAAAAACAGCATTGTTTTTTTACATAGGGAAGCTCTTATGACGAAGCCTTTGCGCAGCGAACTGTTGTGTGGTCTTCAAGAAATTATTATCAAAATAGTCAATTACATCAAGTCACGATCGCTTATCTCTCGACTGTTTAATGCAGTATGTCAAGAAATGCAGGTCATCAGTCACTCTTGTTTCATACAGAAGTACGATGGCTTTATCGCGGCAAAGTACTTTCCCGAATTATGAGTTAAAAAATGAAACTGACACGTTTTTTCAATCCCAGGGTTCAGATTATGCAAATCTATTTAAAAAAGAAGAATGGCTAGCAAAACTTGCATATCTGGCGGATACATTTGCTCACTTAAATTAGCTCAATAAAAATGCAGGGCAGAAATGCCAATATTTTAACATCGTCGGATAAAGTAGAAAGCTTTCGCGCAAAATTGGAACTATGGATATAAGTCTCGCTGCCAATGGCGATAATGAAATGTTCCCAAATGCCATGGCAACTGATCCAGAAAAAAGAGTGCAGGCTTTGATTGTCCAGAACTTGAAGCTTGCAGAGAAAATGAATTTCTATTTCCCTAAGAGTGTAAATTAACTAGTTAATAACAAACGTTGATTAATATTACTTAAAAACTGATTTTTATTGAATGGTGTACCCCCAAAATTTTTCGTTTTGCTAGGTGTGCCTTGAACACAAAAAGTTTGCGGAACACTGCGCTACTCGACTATGTCCATTCCGAAGCTCTAATTCACCTTTGTACCAAATTTCATGAGGACATCTTAATAGAAATTCTTATGCTAAATTCACCCCCTTTTTTGTGCCAATGAAAAATTAGAAACTTTAATCCCATAGCCCTATTCCCCTTCCCCCCTCCCCCTTCTATCCCTTTTTTCACGATAAGGGGTAGCCTATGTCCATTTCCAACCTCTTATCCATCTCTATACCAATTTCATCGAGATATTTTCAAAATTGTCAAACTTACATACCCTTACCCTATGCCACCCCTTCAACTCCCTTTTTCGCAATAAAAGGTAGCCTATGTCCATTTTCGAGCTCTTATCCATCTCTGTACCAAATTTCAGGTTATCATAAAAAATTACAAACTTTCATACTAATTATCCAGTCCTTATCCCTCCCCCACCCTTTTACCACATTATTCGCGATAAAAGGTAGCATATGTCCGTTACCAATCTCTAATTAATCCCTGTACCGAATTTCGTCAAGATATCTTCAAAACTGTCAAACTTTCATACCTTATTACCCCCCCCCCCCCCCCTATGCCTCCATTTTCGCGTCAATAGATAGCCTATGTGCGTTCCCAAGCTTCAATCCATCTCTGTACCAAATATATCATCAGGATGTCTTCAAAACTGGCAAACTTTCATCGCCTATAACCCCCCCCCCCTCTTTATCCGCGTCGTTCGCGACAAAAGGTAGCCTATGTTCGTTCCCAAGCTTTAATCTATATCTGTACCAAATTTCATCAGGATATCTTCAACAAAGGCAAACTTTCATCCCATAGCCATATTCCCCTCCCCCCCTTCTACCCCTTTTTGCGGTAAAAGGTAGCTTATGTCCGTTCCCAAGCTCTAAACTATCTCTGTACCAAATTTCATCAAGAAATCTTCAACAATGACAAACTTTCATACCAAGGCCCTAGGCCGCCCCCCTTCTACCCACTTTTCGCGATAAAAGGTAGCCTATATCCGTTTCCAAGATCTAAACTATCTCTGTACCAAATTTCATCAAGAAATCTTCAAAAATGACAAACTTTCATCCCAAGGCCCTAGTCCCCCCCCCCCCCCTTCTACCCCCCTTTTCGCGATAAAAGGTAGCCTATGTCCGTCCCCAAGCTCCAATCTACTTCTGTACCAAATTTCATTAAAATATCTTCAAAAATGACAAACTTTCATAAACACTTTCATCCCCTATTTCCCCCCCTTAAACCCCCTTTCTCGTGATAAAAGGTAGCCTATGTCCGTTCTCAAGCTCTAATATACCTCTGTACCAAATTTCATCAAGATAGGTTCAGTGGTTTAGGCGTGAAAGCGTAACATACAGACAGACAGACAGACAGAGTTACTTTCACATTTATAATATTAGTTTGGATTATATACTGTACAGTGATAATATGTGTGTGTTTTAGCTCACAAATATATGCTTTTTATACGTATGAGAAGCAAAAATATGACATTTTCATCTCGTACTAATTAATGGAGCCCGAAATTGCCACGGGTTTCTTTAGTAGTATCTCCGCTCACCCCACCAGCTAAGTTAAATGATGATGATAAAAAGTGTGGGATACGGTACCTATGGGGCCTCCACCTACGGAATAGCCTTCATTTACGGGATATTCACCATCTGTAATGGCAGGAGTAGAATACACTGGTTGCTCTTGTAGTACTGAACCAGACTGGGCTTCGGCATTACTGTTCGTACTTGTGAAGGTGGTACCACTTGAATCATAGCTCGTGGTGGCATCACTATTTACTGCGGAGTTCGCTGTGTTGATTGTGGTTCCATCTAGCCCTGCGAAATAAATTCACGCACTGTATAAAAAGACCCGTGTCCTGGAGAGCACGTTAAGAGTCAGTTCTTACTGAAAAAGCAGCGGTTGGTAGCAACTTTTTGAGATAATAACAATTTTGGATCTTATCTACTTGGGTGTAATGTTCATAGTCACTTGAAGACATAGAAGGAGTCGGTGCCACAAGACTGCGCAAGCCTTTTCATGCATTAAATTCCGGGCGCTGTCGGCTGATAACGGCCTGTACCCTTTCAGTTACAATTGAACATAAGAACATCTAACCAAGATATTTATAATAAAAAACAGTATCAAAATCTAAGTAGTTTTTGCCTTCATATTAAACAAACAGATAGGAAATAAAAAAAATTGTATTCAGTGTTGTTATTTTAATACAAATCCAGTATATTATTTAATATATCCAGAGAGGGCCGCGCTTATTTTTAAGAGGTTTAAAAAAAAGACGGGTTGCACTCTGGGAGTGCCGGCAGAAGTGAAAACATTTTCTTTTTTTCTTTCTTCGTTATATACATAGAAAAAGATAAAAAAGAACATACCATACCATACCTATAATATAGCGCTAATCATAGAACCTATCACTAATTTTCTGCTAATTTTCTGTCAGAAGAAATTAATAAATTATGAAAAGAAAAAATAAACACAAAAAGTAATAAATTGCAGAAAGAAAAAATAATCATAAAAAGTAATAAATTACAAAAAGAAAAAATAATCACAAAAAGTTTCAGAAGGCCAGGTGGTTTGAACCCGATACTATCTGAAACTATAAGGACTTACAGTCGAAGTGCTTACCGTTTAAGCTACGACGATATCTATGGTAAATTGCAAAATAGATAGTCTTTACCTAATCTTGTATGACGTCAGTCGTCGGTTACGGTTCAAAGGTCAACTAATCCTGACGCTTCCTTAACATTTTACACCCATCCAACGTCGCTAAAGAAGTTTTCACTTCAAAAATATTTTTCGAATTATTCTCATACAAAAAATACACAAATATTGGTACAGCCGTTTTGGAGGTCTTTGGTTTTGAACAGATAGACGTGGGATACTCTACCTGTAGTATAGCCTTCTCCTACGGGATAGCCTTCATCTACGGGATAGCCTCTACTTGAAGACAAAAAATCTGACATTATTATCACGTTGGCTAGTATCAAAATATGTGTAAATCGAAATAAAAATATAAAACGTACCACATAGGTACAATAGCCGTTAAGAATTAAAAAACCGGCCAAGTGCGAGTCGGACTCGCGCACGAAGGGTTCCGTACCAGAAAAAAGACTAAAAGGCTAAAAGCCATGAAAAAGGGCTAAAATATCACGTTTTTCCTATAGGAGCCCACCTTAATTATCATTTTGTTTTTAGTATTTAATGTTATAGCAGCAACAGAAATACACAATTTGTGAAAATTTCAACTGTCTAGCTATTACGGTTCTTGAGATACAGCCTGGTGATAGACGGACGGACGGACGGACAGCGAAGTTTTAGTAATAGGGTTCTGTTTTTACCCTTTACCCTTTTTTTTACCCTTCAACTCCTTTTTTCGCAATAAAAGGTAGCCTATGTCCACTTTCGAGCTCTTATCCATCTCTGTACCAAATTTCAGGTTATCATAAAAAATTACAAACTTTCATACTAATTATCCAGTCCTTATCCCTCCCCCACCCTTTTACCACATTATTCGCGATAAAAGGTAGCATATGTCCGTTACCAATCTCTAATTAATCCCTGTACCGAATTTCGTCAAGATATCTTCAAAACTGTCAAACTTTCATACCTTATTACCCCCCCCCCCCCTATGCCTCCATTTTCGCGTCAATAGATAGCCTATGTGCGTTCCCAAGCTTCAATCCATCTCTGTACCAAATATATCATCAGGATGTCTTCAAAACTGGCAAACTTTCATCGCCTATAACCCCCCCCCCCTCTTTATCCGCGTCGTTCGCGACAAAAGGTAGCCTATGTTCGTTCCCAAGCTTTAATCTATATCTGTACCAAATTTCATCAGGATATCTTCAACAAAGGCAAACTTTCATCCCATAGCCATATTCCCCTCCCCCCCTTCTACCCCTTTTTGCGGTAAAAGGTAGCTTATGTCCGTTCCCAAGCTCTAAACTATCTCTGTACCAAATTTCATCAAGAAATCTTCAACAATGACAAACTTTCATACCAAGGCCCTAGGCCGCCCCCCTTCTACCCACTTTTCGCGATAAAAGGTAGCCTATATCCGTTTCCAAGATCTAAACTATCTCTGTACCAAATTTCATCAAGAAATCTTCAAAAATGACAAACTTTCATCCCAAGGCCCTAGTCCCCCCCCCCCCCTTCTACCCCCCTTTTCGCGATAAAAGGTAGCCTATGTCCGTCCCCAAGCTCCAATCTACTTCTGTACCAAATTTCATTAAAATATCTTCAAAAATGACAAACTTTCATAAACACTTTCATCCCCTATTTCCCCCCCTTAAACCCCCTTTCTCGTGATAAAAGGTAGCCTATGTCCGTTCTCAAGCTCTAATATACCTCTGTACCAAATTTCATCAAGATAGGTTCAGTGGTTTAGGCGTGAAAGCGAACATACAGACAGACAGACAGACAGAGTTACTTTCACATTTATAATATTAGTTTGGATTATATACTGTACAGTGATAATATGTGTGTGTTTTAGCTCACAAATATATGCTTTTTATACGTATGAGAAGCAAAAATATGACATTTTCATCTCGTACTAATTAATGGAGCCCGAAATTGCCACGGGTTTCTTTAGTAGTATCTCCGCTCACCCCACCAGCTAAGTTAAATGATGATGATAAAAAGTGTGGGATACGGTACCTATGGGGCCTCCACCTACGGAATAGCCTTCATTTACGGGATATTCACCATCTGTAATGGCAGGAGTAGAATACACTGGTTGCTCTTGTAGTACTGAACCAGACTGGGCTTCGGCATTACTGTTCGTACTTGTGAAGGTGGTACCACTTGAATCATAGCTCGTGGTGGCATCACTATTTACTGCGGAGTTCGCTGTGTTGATTGTGGTTCCATCTAGCCCTGCGAAATAAATTCACGCACTGTATAAAAAGACCCGTGTCCTGGAGAGCACGTTAAGAGTCAGTTCTTACTGAAAAAGCAGCGGTTGGTAGCAACTTTTTGAGAGAATAACAATTTTGGATCTTATCTACTTGGGTGTAATGTTCATAGTCACTTGAAGACATAGAAGGAGTCGGTGCCACAAGACTGCGCAAGCCTTTTCATGCATTAAATTCCGGGCGCTGTCGGCTGATAACGGCCTGTACCCTTTCAGTTACAATTGAACATAAGAACATCTAACCAAGATATTTATAATAAAAAACAGTATCAAAATCTAAGTAGTTTTTGCCTTCATATTAAACAAACAGATAGGAATTAAAAAAAATTGTATTCAGTGTTGTTATTTTAATACAAATCCAGTATATTATTTAATATATCCAGAGAGGGCCGCGCTTATTTTTAAGAGGTTTAAAAAAAAGACGGGTTGCACTCTGGGAGTGCCGGCAGAAGTGAAAACATTTTCTTTTTTTCTTTCTTCGTTATATACATAGAAAAAGATAAAAAAGAACATACCATACCATACCTATAATATAGCGCTAATCATAGAACCTATCACTAATTTTCTGCTAATTTTCTGTCAGAAGAAATTAATAAATTATGAAAAGAAAAAATAAACACAAAAAGTAATAAATTGCAGAAAGAAAAAATAATCATAAAAAGTAATAAATTACAAAAAGAAAAAATAATCACAAAAAGTTTCAGAAGGCCAGGTGGTTTGAACCCGATACTATCTGAAACTATAAGGACTTACAGTCGAAGTGCTTACCGTTTAAGCTACGACGATATCTATGGTAAATTGCAAAATAGATAGTCTTTACCTAATCTTGTATGACGTCAGTCGTCGGTTACGGTTCAAAGGTCAACTAATCCTGACGCTTCCTTAACATTTTACACCCATCCAACGTCGCTAAAGAAGTTTTCACTTCAAAAATATTTTTCGAATTATTCTCATACAAAAAATACACAAATATTGGTACAGCCGTTTTGGAGGTCTTTGGTTTTGAACAGATAGACGTGGGATACTCTACCTGTAGTATAGCCTTCTCCTACGGGATAGCCTTCATCTACGGGATAGCCTCTACTTGAAGACAAAAAATCTGACATTATTATCACGTTGGCTAGTATCAAAATATGTGTAAATCGAAATAAAAATATAAAACGTACCACATAGGTACAATAGCCGTTAAGAATTAAAAAACCGGCCAAGTGCGAGTCGGACTCGCGCACGAAGGGTTCCGTACCAGAAAAAAGACTAAAAGGCTAAAAGCCATGAAAAAGGGCTAAAATATCACGTTTTTCCTATAGGAGCCCACCTTAATTATCATTTTGTTTTTAGTATTTAATGTTATAGCAGCAACAGAAATACACAATTTGTGAAAATTTCAGCTGTCTAGCTATTACGGTTCTTGAGATACAGCCTGGTGATAGACGGACGGACGGACGGACAGCGAAGTTTTAGTAATAGGGTTCTGTTTTTACCCTTTACCCTTTTTTTTACCCTTCAACTCCCTTTTTCGCAATAAAAGGTAGCCTTTGTCCACTTTCGAGCTCTTATCCATCTCTGTACCAAATTTCAGGTTATCATAAAAAATTACAAACTTTCATACTAATTATCCAGTCCTTATCCCTCCCCCACCCTTTTACCACATTATTCGCGATAAAAGGTAGCATATGTCCGTTACCAATCTCTAATTAATCCCTGTACCGAATTTCGTCAAGATATCTTCAAAACTGTCAAACTTTCATACCTTATTACCCCCCCCCCCCCCCCCTATACCTCCATTTTCGCGTCAATAGATAGCCTATGTGCGTTCCCAAGCTTCAATCCATCTCTGTACCAAATATATCATCAGGATGTCTTCACAACTGGCAAACTTTCATCGCCTATAACCCCCCCCCCTCTTTATCCGCGTCGTTCGCGACAAAAGGTAGCCTATGTTCGTTCCCAAGCTTTAATCTATATCTGTACCAAATTTCATCAGGATATCTTCAACAAAGGCAAACTTTCATCCCATAGCCATATTCCCCTCCCCCCCTTCTACCCCTTTTTGCGGTAAAAGGTAGCTTATGTCCGTTCCCAAGCTCTAAACTATCTCTGTACCAAATTTCATCAAGAAATCTTCAACAATGACAAACTTTCATACCAAGGCCCTAGGCCGCCCCCCTTCTACCCACTTTTCGCGATAAAAGGTAGCCTATATCCGTTTCCAAGATCTAAACTATCTCTGTACCAAATTTCATCAAGAAATCTTCAAAAATGACAAACTTTCATCCCAAGGCCCTAGTCCCCCCCCCTTCTACCCCCCTTTTCGCGATAAAAGGTAGCCTATGTCCGTCCCCAAGCTCCAATCTACTTCTGTACCAAATTTCATTAAAATATCTTCAAAAATGACAAACTTTCATAAACACTTTCATCCCCTATTTCCCCCCCTTAAACCCCCTTTCTCGTGATAAAAGGTAGCCTATGTCCGTTCTCAAGCTCTAATATACCTCTGTACCAAATTTCATCAAGATAGGTTCAGTGGTTTAGGCGTGAAAGCGTAACATACAGACAGACAGACAGACAGAGTTACTTTCACATTTATAATATTAGTTTGGATTATATACTGTACAGTGATAATATGTGTGTGTTTTAGCTCACAAATATATGCTTTTTATACGTATGAGAAGCAAAAATATGACATTTTCATCTCGTACTAATTAATGGAGCCCGAAATTGCCACGGGTTTCTTTAGTAGTATCTCCGCTCACCCCACCAGCTAAGTTAAATGATGATGATAAAAAGTGTGGGATACGGTACCTATGGGGCCTCCACCTACGGAATAGCCTTCATTTACGGGATATTCACCATCTGTAATGGCAGGAGTAGAATACACTGGTTGCTCTTGTAGTACTGAACCAGACTGGGCTTCGGCATTACTGTTCGTACTTGTGAAGGTGGTACCACTTGAATCATAGCTCGTGGTGGCATCACTATTTACTGCGGAGTTCGCTGTGTTGATTGTGGTTCCATCTAGCCCTGCGAAATAAATTCACGCACTGTATAAAAAGACCCGTGTCCTGGAGAGCACGTTAAGAGTCAGTTCTTACTGAAAAAGCAGCGGTTGGTAGCAACTTTTTGAGAGAATAACAATTTTGGATCTTATCTACTTGGGTGTAATGTTCATAGTCACTTGAAGACATAGAAGGAGTCGGTGCCACAAGACTGCGCAAGCCTTTTCATGCATTAAATTCCGGGCGCTGTCGGCTGATAACGGCCTGTACCCTTTCAGTTACAATTGAACATAAGAACATCTAACCAAGATATTTATAATAAAAAACAGTATCAAAATCTAAGTAGTTTTTGCCTTCATATTAAACAAACAGATAGGAATTAAAAAAATTGTATTCAGTGTTGTTATTTTAATACAAATCCAGTATATTATTTAATATATCCAGAGAGGGCCGCGCTTATTTTTAAGAGGTTTAAAAAAAAGACGGGTTGCACTCTGGGAGTGCCGGCAGAAGTGAAAACATTTTCTTTTTTTCTTTCTTCGTTATATACATAGAAAAAGATAAAAAAGAACATACCATACCATACCTATAATATAGCGCTAATCATAGAACCTATCACTAATTTTCTGCTAATTTTCTGTCAGAAGAAATTAATAAATTATGAAAAGAAAAAATAAACACAAAAGTAATAAATTGCAGAAAGAAAAAATAATCATAAAAAGTAATAAATTACAAAAAGAAAAAATAATCACAAAAAGTTTCAGAAGGCCAGGTGGTTTGAACCCGATACTATCTGAAACTATAAGGACTTACAGTCGAAGTGCTTACCGTTTAAGCTACGACGATATCTATGGTAAATTGCAAAATAGATAGTCTTTACCTAATCTTGTATGACGTCAGTCGTCGGTTACGGTTCAAAGGTCAACTAATCCTGACGCTTCCTTAACATTTTACACCCATCCAACGTCGCTAAAGAAGTTTTCACTTCAAAAATATTTTTCGAATTATTCTCATACAAAAAATACACAAATATTGGTACAGCCGTTTTGGAGGTCTTTGGTTTTGAACAGATAGACGTGGGATACTCTACCTGTAGTATAGCCTTCTCCTACGGGATAGCCTTCATCTACGGGATAGCCTCTACTTGAAGACAAAAAATCACGTTGGCTAGTATCAAAATATGTGTAAATCGAAATAAAAATATAAAACGTACCACATAGGTACAATAGCCGTTAAGAATTAAAAAACCGGCCAAGTGCGAGTCGGACTCGCGCACGAAGGGTTCCGTACCAGAAAAAAGACTAAAAGGCTAAAAGCCATGAAAAAGGGCTAAAATATCACGTTTTTCCTATAGGAGCCCACCTTAATTATCATTTTGTTTTTAGTATTTAATGTTATAGCAGCAACAGAAATACACAATTTGTGAAAATTTCAACTGTCTAGCTATTACGGTTCTTGAGATACAGCCTGGTGATAGACGGACGGACGGACGGACAGCGAAGTTTTAGTAATAGGGTTCTGTTTTTACCCTTTGGGTACGGAAAAAGCTACAGCCGAACGATATCCCCCCCCCCTTCCCCCCAAAGTTAAGCGCGCCTAAGAAGTTTCCCTTCATAACAGTGTCAAGTTTATTTTGTCACTAGAAGTTCCAGCGTTGGCATTGCTTTAAGCGGTAGTGATTGTGGTCTGACCATTCCTAGTGGTCTTTTCAGTTACCAGTTCTGAGCCAGTATTGGCTCTGTTAGTATTTTCAACGGGCACTGTTTGTAAAGTGTCTATGTGTAAGATGTTTTAAGTGTCAATTTTTTGGCGAAAAAACTAAAACTTATGTATTTATAGATCTAATTTTACTGGGTGTAGTCCGTGGGAGTACTTCAGGTATACTACATATTCGGACAATTCTATTGGGAGTATTTTTAGTGACCAGTTTTGAGCCAGAATTGGCTGCGTTAATAGTTCCAACGGGTACTGTGAGATATGTGTGAATGTGTGTATATTAGCTTTAAGGGTCAATCCCCACTGAAAGAACAGCAGCCTGCAGCGCCCTGCAGCGATGCGACTTTTGTACTAGAAATGACCCGCGCGACACCGTGTGGGCCTTCATTCGCCTTCCAATGACTATGGTGTGTTTTTCCTATAGATAGCATTCAAAATGGTTTGCAATATTTTGCCTTAAAATACTGTAGCGCGCTGCTGATCTTTTAGCAGGGATTTACCCTAAGAGCGTTTTCACATTCATCCGATATCCCATATCGGTGTCGGACGCCGTTAGCCAACATCCGATAGCCGACACCTTGTGCTGTTTTCCCATTTATCCGATAAAATCGGACCGATACGGCCATTTGCCCGAAAGCACAGACTAGTTAGGGATGCTAGGGATGAAAAAAGAAAAAAGGGCCGGCAATTTTCGACCTTATTGACATGACATCATTTAGATTTTTTTTGAAGTGAAAACTTCTTTAGCGGCGTTGGATGGGTGTAAAATGTTAAGGAAGCGTCAGGATTAGTTGACCCTTGAACCGTAACCGACGACTGTCGTCATACAAGATTAGGTACAGACTATCTATTTTGCAAGTTACGATAGATAGCGTCGTAGCTTAAACGGTAAGCACTTCGACTGTGAGTCCTTATAGTTTCAGATAGTATCGGGTTCAAACCACCTGGCCTTCTGAAACTTTTTGTGATTGTTTTTCTTTTTGTAATTTATTACTTTTTATGTTTTTTTTTCTTTCTGTAATTTATTACTTTTTGTGATTTTTTTTTCTTTTCATAATTTATTAATTTCTTCTGACAGAAAATTAGCAGAAAATAAGTGATAGGTTCTATGAATAGCGCTATATTATAGGTATGGTATGGTATGTTGTTTTTTTTATCTTTTTCTATGTATATAACGAAGAAAGAAAAAAAGAAAAATTTTTCACTTCTGCCGGCACTCCCAGAGTGCAACCCGTCTTTTTTTCTTATAATCGTGATCAGCGTCATTAATTAACACAAAAAGACACGTTACTATGGAAATGTCATTAAGCTCGAAAATAGTTTGCAGACGCTGTTTTAGTTCCTTTGTGTTCCGATATCGGGAAAACACAGTGGTCTTGGCTCCGATAACCGATATTGGGCCGGACAATGTGAAAGGGAGATACATATGTCATACATTTGACTTCCTCCGATATCGGATGTCGGATATCGGAAGTCGGACAATGTGAAAACGCTCTAAGTGTAAAAAATTTGGCGGTATAGTTGTGTGTATTTATAGTTCTAAGTATGTACTATAACGCGATGTTAGAGCGTGCGTGTGTTTTGCGTGCAAGAAGTATGTGTTTATTATGCGTGCGAGAAGTAAAAGAATATGACATTCTCATCTCGTCTGTCTGGTAAATTAATAAATATGTATGAGTATCAGGTTTGTATTGATGATGGCATTACCTGGGTATGTATCTCTCGTTTCCCTGGTTTCAGTTATAGTTCCAGCGTTAGCATTGCTTTTAGTTGTAGTGATAGTGGTGTGCCCATTCAATGTGGTCTGCTCTGTGACCACTTTTGAGCCAGAATTGGCTGCGCTAATAGCTCCAACGGGTGCTGTAAGATGTAGTTTATGTGTACAAGATGGGTTTACTGGTGGTAGAAATTTGATGGCACAATTTTGTCAAAAATTTCGGCCGGGTGGGTATCACCGTACACGATTGCGAAAAACCCTCTATAGTAATCCAATCTCGGTAGGATTACGTTCAGGAATCAGCAAGTGCATAGCCGGGCAAGGGGGATTGTGGTCGCAGCACTAGTGGGACCAGTAGGTGTCACACGGTGCTGCGACGACAATCCCCTTTTGATAAGGCCGTCAAGCTAAGTGCTACAATTACTGAGTGACCATCTATCCTGAGATGCTTACCATCAGGTGAGGTGAAGTCAAATTAATGTGTCCTTTATACGTATATATTGTAATGAATTTAAATGTCAACTTTTTTGCGGCAGACATTGGGATAGGTGATCATGACCTTTACACATTAAAATAAGGCCCTAGGTGCCTCGGAGAACTAACACGCTATCCGAGCTGTTCGGAACTATAGCATTAGCTAGCTCTATCTCTTCATAACCTAAAGTTTCATTGACTACTAGCACAAAAATTACCATTGTGTCAGTGAGGTTAGATGTACAACAATATGTAGATACAGGTCGTTTTCCTAACCTTAAATCACACTATAATTGGCGCCCCAACGTGGGACTACATGATTCCAATTTTATTTAAGGGAATAAGAGATGCATCACTTACCTATTCCCCTTTCCACAACGGTACCCGATCCAGTACTTGCTCCAGCGTTGCTTGTTGTGTAAGTAGTGGTCGTAGTTCCTTTATTGACGACGGTATTAGCACCAGCTCTGGATTTAGCCTGGCTAGTAGTTATCGTCTCTTTGCGGACTGTTTGAAAAGAAAATAGTGAAAATGTTTTAAACTCCTATATATATTACAAGACTAAGACAGAAGAAGAAGAGAGACAAGTAGACAGAAAATAAATTACAGACGTTTGTTTCTCATCTGTGAAGGTGTGAAAAATCTCGTTGTCAATGAGTTAGAGCGGGAACACGGAGAAGGCCGCATCGCGGTTATATTTTATTTTCCGAAATTGGTGTGAATTCGAGTTTTTATGTATAATAAAGGTGTATTTTTAGACGTAACGTCTTGGTCAACGCACACAAGTGTAGGATAGTGATAGTGACATAGTATAGTGAGTTGTAACTTTTCGTTGTTGACCCAAATCTCCATAGGAAGCTTTTAGTAAGGCCCCCATGACTTCACTGAGGCAGCAAACATCATTCATCGTTATCGTAATCTAACCTAACCTAATCGTCATCATCATCAACAAATGATGACATGGCTTAAAGGTCTTGTAAACTAGCCAAAAATATTCTTAAAAAATCTCATCATCATATTTATTTAAATTTATTCGTAACTTACACAAAGTGAGTGATAAAAATGAGTTTCATTTATAACATTTATTGTAAATATGAATTAGGTAAACTCATTCGTACACTATGTTAGTATAAGTGACTCAAGTTGCCAATTAGCATTACCGCGACTAGCAATTAGAGTGTTTTCACATTCATCCGACATCCGATATCGGTGTCGGACACCGAAAGCCTCCAACGACCGAAACCATGTGCTGTTTACACATATATCCGATAAAATTGGCCCGATGCAGCCATTAGCTCGAAACGCCAAGCTAATTAGCGATGCTAGGGATGAAAAAAAAGTGCAAGTGATTTTCATTATTAACATGAAATAGTATTGAGTTCTTTTTCTTGTATTCGAGAAACGGTAACTAAGAAGATTTCATTATGGTCAAAAATTGTTAGTAGTCGCTGTTTTAGTCTTTTTGTGATCCAATATCGGGCCAACATAGTGATGTTGGCTCTGATAATCGATGTCGGACAGTATGAAAGACATTCATTATGACACACATTTGACTTCCTGGGATGTCGGATATCGGATATCGGACAATGTCAAAATGCTCTTAGAGTTCGCACATATATTAGACTCGCACACAAGGAAACTGGCATCGTAAGTTTTCGTTATTAATATGAAACCGAAACCACCCTAAATACTACATGTTATGTTTATGGTGTCTTAATTGTAACCTATTCTAAGTGTACACCTACCGTCCATTTTAGCATTTTTTAGCATCACTTACCACCAGGTCCCTCAGTTATGATAGTTTGTCGCCGGATTCCTGGTTCTCCGACTGGTTCTGTTTGTTAAAAAAAGAATCGTTAATGTGGCATATATATAATATTATATTACATATCTGCCGATCCCGTATCACCACTTTATGCTATATGTTAATTTCAAATCCCGTGTTGCACACGTCCATAGGCCATTGCCACCTCAGGGCCATATAAAAAAAAAAGCCAAACAAGAATACATGTGGAAAATCGTCATAAGGGAATCCTGTATACCGGGGTCTGATACATATTTAAAAATCTAGTTTCTTAGGCCCTTCTTACATTATGCAACTAGAAATCGCTACCTACTGTCGCTGTCCTTTGTATGTATTCTATGTTTAATATGTAATGTAGAGTATCCTTTTAGGTCCAACTATCTATGAGGATATCAATGATGATACTTACCATATTGGCCCGAGTATATCGGCTGCTGTTCTCCATAAACAGGTTCTGTTGTTGAAAAGAAAAAAAGAAATTAATATGAAAAAAGAAGCCGAAGGGCCAATGGCCGTTAGATCAGACGAGTCCTAGAGTGGAGACCGCGAGAAGGCAAACGAAGGGCAGAACGCCCCCTAGCCAGATGGACCGATGACCTTAAAAACGACGATACGGAAGGCGGAGGATCGTACCAAATAGCCTATGTCCAGCAGTGGACGGCAGTGGGCTAATTGATTGATTGATTGAATATAGAGAAAACAAATGAAAGAAGGTATTCCATGTAGGCGACCCCACAAGCATTAATCGACATAGAGTAACTTTTTTAGAATTTGCCTTTCATTTTATCATTTTTTTTTCTTACAATTGCAAATACAGGTATGTGGAATGTTAAGTTCATACATTTAGGTACACTATATTTAGCCTTGCGGCTTGCAATATTATATCAATATAAGTCAATTAAGGAAATACAAATTTTCAAGTAATATTATATGTCAATGTGGGAGTGAATACAAGATCAATGGTAGGTACATGTCAATAAACTAATTCTACTATAGGTACGTTTTATAACATGTCAGTATATTAGTCTACACCATATTTAGGCTAGCGGCGTGCAATATTTTGAACCTACTGTAAGAGGTCAAGGAATATAACATAGAAAGAATAATGCAATGTCAATATGGGAGTCAATACAAAATAAATAATAACCTGTCAGTAAACTAAGTCTAATACAAGTCATATAGAATGTCAGTACGCTAGACTATCACAGCTGATCATGTAAATAATCCTCCACAGAATAATAACACTTCTCTAACAGTATTGTCTTAAGTGTAATTTTAACAATATTATAATTAGGTTCCTCTAAAATTGACTGAGGTAAGTGGTTATATATTCTAGGAGCCATGCAAAAAATACTTTTATTTAAGTAAGCTGTGGAGTTGGAAGATATACATATTTTAGAATTATGTCTATTAGTTCTTAATTTCTCGAACATATGAGCATTCCTCTTCAGAAATAGTATGGTTTCTAAAATTTAGAGACATGGCAGAGTCAGAATGTTCAATTTCACAAAGACTTTTCATTGACTTTGCCTTTACGTTTTAATTTGACATTGATTTTAATTTCTTACTTGACTTTGATTTTGACTTCAACTTTTACTTTGACGTTGTTTTTGACTTTAACTTTATTCGACTTCATCTATGATATTGATTTTGACTTTTACTAAGACTTGAGCGTTGACTTTTACTTTGACTTATATTTCGATGTTGAATTTTATTTTGATTAAAAAAACAGCTTACCGAGACGAGTGCCGATAGTCCTCGTCTGAGTGGTTGCGGTTCCTTTTGCATGCGCAAGGGCAACATGTTTTTCTGTAAATCACAGTATCTGTGTTAAATCGATGGCAAGTCGTTATGGCGGGTAACGAATTAAGTATAATATCGTGTAGACCTCTGTGGAGTATAGGCATAGCGTTATTTTTTGGGTGGAAATTTGAATGCATGAATTTTATGTATTTTCAATTGTCTGTGTGTTTCTATGTATAACAAGAAAAGTAGTTACAAAAATGTATTTAACTATCTAAATCCTAAAACCCATAAGCGCTGTGTAGAATGTTCTAGAATATTTATTTACAAACTATTGATTAAAAATGTATGTCCTAAAAAGTATATTTAACTGTAGAGTCCCACGTTGGGGTGCCAATTATAATTTGGGTAATATTTTCGAAAATGTTCAATTGCCAGTTATTATCCCCATTGATAGCAATAGTTAATTTTATAGTAGTGTACAATAAAAGTTTACGTTGTGAAGAGAGTGACATCTACATTTATCATCCTTAGAGCCTTTTTCCCGGTACAGATTGGTAGTCACTTCACATAAAATACTGACTGTTTTGTCGTTATACTGAAAGTTGATTCCAATTGAGATGAGTAAAGGCTACGAAGATGCCAGTTATACCATGATCAGTGCCCCGAGTGCGAATTATATTCGAATTTGTAACGAGAAACCGAAGCATTGCGAGTGACCGCCTACCTACTGTAAACCAATCGCAATGCTCCTTTCTTTTGATGCGTTTACGTTACGAAATCGAATGATTTTCGTGCTCGAGGCACACTTTAATTAATTTGACAATTTGTAAATCTAATCTTTACAGGTTTAAAGCAAGCTGAAATTGTGTGACAGTAGAAGAAGCTCGGATAGTGTGTAAGAATAGCTGTACAATTCTCTAAGCACACAGTGTCGCGCACGACGATGCGGCAGTCTTGATAGAGATTTTCCATGGCTGGACTAGGCGACATCACTAGAGATCGTCTCTATAAGGCTTTCGCAGTACTGTGCTCGATACTAGTGCGCATAAATCGCGTATTGTTTGGTAAATGGTAATATGTTTGATGGTAATGGGGTAGCCCAAATTCTACTTTACTTAACCACGCGGTAAATATCTATATATTTACGTATACAAATACTTAGAATTGAAGTATATTTTTGTGAATAAAAAAAAACTTGGAAGTTTTTAATCCGTTTATGTAAGACATATAAAATAGCTTGAAAAAAAATTTTCATTATTTTTCTGTGTGTTTCTGTTCGTTTCGGATATCCTCTGGAAGGGTAGAGTCGATTTTAACAAAGAAATTACCAAAGATAGCTGATGGTGTCAGTCACAACTTAGGCTACTTTTATTTCAGTAATATATTCAGCGCAAAAATAGGGCTTAGCAAAATCTTCAAAGCGCAAGAAAACTTCACCTTGAAACCAGTACAGATTTATGGATAAGACTACAGGTCAAGGGTTTTATTCAGCAGTCCCAAAAGCCTTATGTTGCTTCTCTGCTCTGATATAGACGTTTACGTATAATTTCTATTACTGAGTTAGCATACTTGATTCTAAGTACACAACTTATTTTTAATTTAAACTTCTTGCACGAATATAAAATAAATGCACAAAGGCGGACTTAATGCCGATCACTTACATATTTTTTCTAGGAACATACATAATACAGCGCGACGTTGTTTTATGAGAAGATGCTACGATAAAGAAAGAAAGTATGCAAGAAACGGGAAAGAAAATTCACAAACAATACTGCTTGTCGAGCTGTAAACTATAAAGGATAGAAGTATGTATAGCTGTTACAAAATAGAATGGTAAGTTAATGGTGACGCCTGAATCAGGTTTGTCTGTTTAAAGCAAAGACTTTACTGTCGAGAAACAAAGTTAAGTTTTTTGAAAGTATTTCTTCATGGAGTTTGTGATTGGTGAGTTTATCTTAAATGCGATGGGAAGTGTATAGCACTTACCAACGGGTGTCATTTTCAAGGTGGTTGTTAGACGACCATTTTCAAGATCTCGATATTCGTGCACTTGGAAATAACTATTTCCATTTTGTCCTGTCACAATTTATAAATTCATATTCATAATTAATAATCAGTTTTTCTTTTATCAGACGTTTAAAATAATGAATATTTAAGGTTAAGTTAAAAATAATTTACGATTCTATAGTTTCATTGTAGTTTTAAACTCTCGCGTTCCATGATATTTTATAAGAGAACGGGAATTAACGCGTTCATGATATAGGTACTTACATACCTTTGATTGCCTGACGTTTCGACTAGGTTAAACCGGCCGTGGTCGAAACGTCAGGCAGTCAAATGTATGTAAGTAACGGGAATTAACGCGATCATGGTATAGGTACTTACATACCTTTGATTGCATGATTTTTCGACCATGTTACACCGGCCGTCAGGCAATCAAAGGTATGTAAGTACCTATACGGTGATCGCATTAATTCCCGTTGTCTTTATAATATACTTAAATTGTATATTGAAATAAAAGCTGAAATACTACGAACCTGGCACTTTGACGTGGTATACTAGAGGGTTTGCTGGAAATATAAAATCAAATTAAACTATACTTATATTATTTCTTTCTATCTCGCTCTCTACCCAAGATATGATAATAGATTGAAAACGTTCTCCTTTTTGGAAGTTTAACTAATGCAGTGATGCCATTTGGATGAACAAATGCTCCCTAGAACGAACAACACTTGCCTATCGCAGCGCATCTAGGGAAAAGGGAATACAATCGTTCAATGCGATTTTTTTGTACTGGGAAAGGTATATGATAGTAGATAATAGTATACACTATTTTGACTTCTGTACATTAGAATCAACAGAGTCCATAAAACACATAAGACTTGATGATCCCAGCAAAGGTTAAAGTGTCTCAGGGAGAAACTGATTGGAGAGAATGATAACATTATAAGTCCACTTTCTTCCTTGGCAACTAGAGAAACAAGTGTGAAAGTAATGGTAGTACGAAGTAAGTACTCTGACACTAGTATTTGTTTGTTGTATGTGTTCAGAGGTATGGTTGATCAGTTTGGGAAAAGTATCAATATCATAATAGCTCTATCTAAAATGATCATACGCTCCATGGCTGACAGTGACAGATATTTTACCGCTGTTGCACCTATCTGCGAAGTCAAATTTCCTAGCTGATCTACTAGAGAACTGGTCAGAGGAGACACGCCGGTGGGTGAATGGGTGTCCATAGGTAAAAGGTCCTGGTAAAGGAGTGATGAATGAGTGTTTGTCGTGCTGTTATAGTTCCAGATAGCATAGTTAAATTGGTTCAGAATCAGGTGAGTTCAATGAGAGATGGAAATACCACGCGTTGTATGTGTGCCAGAATTTTGGGAAGAAGATCATAACTCGCATTCGAGGTTACTAGTAATATAAATTTTCTTTTCACATCCTTTATATGACAACACTTAGACCCGAATGGTATAGATTAACATAAATCTATCAATCTGTTTATACAATAGAAATTCAGATCTGAGTGTTGTTTTTTTTTATTATAGTAAAAAGTGTTTGCGTTTTTCTGAAGACAATGGATGGTTGTATATTAGGATATATTACAGTATATTGTATTGTTGATAGTTCATGAGACCAATATGCGGAAAATTAGAATCAGTATTTAGAGCTAGACTAATAATTTTCTCTACACCGTAGCGAAATAATAGCTGTCCATTTGCTTCTTGTTTCACACACTTTACTAGCTTTTTTACTGTCACCTTTCATGCAAGCCCGCCGGCTCCACAAACACATGATATATTTTAAAGAATTGCAAAGAAACTAATGGTTATTGGGTCTTAATCAGGTTGTATCGTTTCGCTTTTCAGAGTAGTCGCTACGATATAAAAACTGTTTCAAAACAATTGTTACCAAACGAATAGCAATATCTACGTTTTCAGTAGTTTTTGTCAAAATAAAATTCGTAAATTCGTCAAATAGAATAGGGTTGCCCTCTGCCCTTGAGTGTCGTAAAAGGCATCTAAGGGTTAGGGCTATTCTGCATCCGACAGAAAACATAGTCATTGACAAATTGGCCGCTGCAACACGTTCGCCCCCTACGTAGGTCCAAAAATCATGATTGGTGAGTTATGTCACCTTTGCATATCCCTTCGTGGATTTACAGGTGTAAATATTAATCAATCAATTAGCCTATCGCTGTTCAGTGCTTGACATAGGCCTCTTTCAATATTAGGAGGTCCACGCAGGTCAGACGGATTGGTACAGGGTTTTATTTCGAGTGTTCCTTCTCTCACAGTGATATCGTCTGCGTATTGTTCCGTCAGTCGAGGCGACACTCTTGACGAGATGTGGTGGTGATACTTGTATTCTTTCTCCGTCATATATGTATGTATAAATTTGAGTACCTGTGAAACAAATGTGTATAGTTGTACCTACAACTTACCAAGCTGAGGTGTCTGATGAAGCTCCCTTTTCTCATAGTAAGGCTCTATTGTTTCTGTAAAGTGATTATTTGTTACAAGTGAATTGTGTTATAATGTTACAAGTACATCCTTGTGAATTTTTTTTTTGTAAAGAATTTTAGCAATTTAGTGAAGATGTTTGGGCTGAACAGATCTGGTTGACATTTAAAAAAAATAGTCTCCTCACCGGTAATATCTAGTTATTATAACTTTTCTTGTTCATCCCCGCGTTAATCCCAGTCGCATCCGAAGCTATCAACTTGGAGTCTGGGGTCCGCTTTTACCAGCCCAACTGCAGATTTTGGCTTAACGTCGAAATTTTCTGTGAAGCGCCTGCCATCTGACCTCCACTACCCAAAGGCGATATCGAAGCATTGCAGTTAGACCAGTTGTTGGACTTTTGAGGGCTCCAACTACCCGTAACTTTTGCCATTTATGTTTTTATGGCAACAGGGACCGACGGCTTAACATTGCTCTCCGAGGCACTACCATACCAATGCAAATACTCATATTAATGCATACAACTATTTGCACTGAGCTGGGATTGAACCCACGCCTCCTGCGCAGCGGCCGCGTTCACTACCGCCACGGAGGCTGGCGAATTATAATACATATATTATACTAATTGTTATCGTTATTATCATGGGCTATGTCGAAAATACGAAAAACATATGTTTAAGTTCATTGTCTGTAGTGATTTTTATGGAGAGTTTGTCTTGATGTTTTGTCTCTTTCATTTACTAAGGAGGGAAGTGGATAACATCCTACTTTCTCCCTTGCCCAAAGGAAGTATACTTTTTAGCACAAATAGAACGCTTATCATGTATTTGATTTTGGATTTTCGATGAACTGTCAAACCTAAGGCTGACTCCTTAATTTGCAATTAGGCAGATTAACACACTTTTATAGGTATGTAAGTTTCGTTTACCTGCCTATAAAAATTAATGTCTCAAATCAGATGAAGATTCCACAGAAATAAAATTAAAAATCAAATTAAATGATTCTTGATACAAAAATTCCATTACATACAAATATAAAAACGAACTTAATAGAATCTAAGCCCAAATGACGCGCCCCACCACCTCCCTACTCACACAAGCAAATTGATGACATTGTTTTCGGATTTGTTGGTCAACTAGTCATAGTTCGATAGAACGCGCGAGCGAGCGGACGTCTTGTTCTATGTCAGTGCCAGTCCATGCACAGAGTGTACCGTAAGGTACGTACATGAAATAATCGACGTTTTTACACGGTTAAAGTGAATTTGATGGGTCGCGTCATTTCCGTTTAGATAGGCTATACAAACCTAATAACTATTTATAAGCGTTGTAAAAAGTAATGTTCTGCTTACCACCTCCACGAAGCTCCTCATATTCGCCTGGGCCCGGTCCTATTTCTGGAAGGAAAGCAGAGATACACATTAAAAACCGGTCAAGTGAGAGTCGGACGAAAGAAGAGCCCCTTTAAATATGTCATTATCATTCTCGGAACCTTTTCCGAACAACTGCGTTCTGAAATCGGGTTTCTAATCTAACTGTGATGCTGAAACTTTGAAAATTTTCCGTGTAGCGACTGCCATCTGTCCTCCAAAACCCAATGGCGATATCGAAGTATTGCAGCTAGATCATTTGTTGTACTTTTGAGGGCTCTAACTACCCGTAACGACTGCCATAGATGTTCATATGGCAAACGGGACCGACAGCTTAACGTGCTCTCCGAGGCCCCACCAGACCAATGTAAATACTCATATTCTTGCCTACAAATATTTGCACTGACCGAGGATCGAAAGTTTGAAAACCTATGTATATGTTATTATTTTCATTATATAATTTACAAAACGCGAATTAACGCAATCATGGTATAGGTACTTACATACCTTTGATTGCCTGACGTTTCGACCAGGTTACACCGGCCGTGGTCACTGGCTGACTGGCTCAGCAGTGGACGCCCGCCGTCTTCGAATCCGTGAGGTAGTAGGTTCTTCATCTACCCGCACATTTTCAATATTTTCTTGTCGCCATGTACCGTCACATACCATACTCACAGTGTCCCTATTACGTAAGCAAACTGTCTGGTGTCTATCCGACTGCGTAGAAAAGCGAGGTTGCATGTTTTTCATCACTGGATTCCATGTTGCAGATAATTTAAAACCATCTTCCCGATTGAAATTTTTATGTTTTTTGATTTCAATCGCTTCACGTACAGCTCTTGAGTAAAAGTGACGTTCCTTGGAGAGGACTTGCGTATGGTGAAATTCAATCCAGTAATTGGTGCCTGCTTCTAGCAGGTGCTTTGCAATCGCCGATTTGCTCGTCTGGCGATTCTTTACAGCTGCGATGTGTTCTTTGACCCGTTCAGCAATAGTCCGCTTCGTTTGGCCTATATAGGAACTACCACAGCTGCAATCTATCTTATAGACACCTGGACACTGTAACGGTAAGACATCCTTCGGTGTGCCCACGATGTTGTTTACCCTTATGCCTGGGGTGTAAACTGTCGGGATGGAGTATGTTTTTAACACTGAGCCGACTTTGTCCGTTACTCCCTTGACATAGGGCATATACGCTGGCTGTCTGCTCACCTCTGGACGTCTACGCCAGACTGCCTGTTGCTTCCGTCGTCCGTTCACTTCATATCCGTTGTTCTTGAGTACCTCCTGAACATGATCCAGCTCTCGCTCCAGATGTTCAGGGCCACAGAGATCATACGCTCTATTCCTGAGTGAGGTCACAACGGATTGTAGGTGTCGGGGATGGTGATGAGACGTGGCGTGTAGGTATCTGTCCGTATGTGTAGGCTTCCGGTACACACAGTGTGACAAGGACCCATCTGATCTCACGGCTACTTTTACGTCTAAGAATGACAACGACCTATCTTTCTCCATCTCATACGTGAACCTTATCTTGGGATGAATTGAATTAAGGTGTTGTATATATTGATCCACTTCCTGTTGACTTCCCTTGACAATACTGAAAATGTCATCTACATATCGCTTCCACAGTCTGATGGTCTTCGGGCCAAGACTCAGGGCCTTTTCTTCAAAATGTTCCATCCAGATGTTGGCAAGTACAGGGGCTACAGGACTTACCATTGCGACACCATCTATCTGTAGGTAATGTTGACCTTGGAAAAGGAAGTAGTTACCATCTAGACAGTGCTCAAGTAGATCAACATAGTTAAACGGCAGTTCGTTGTCACTCAATAGATCCTTTACGACGTTCAAGCATTCTTTTATAGGGACGTTGGTGAAAAGAGATTCCACGTCAAAGCTCACCATGATGTCATCTGGTTCTAGCTTGAGATCTTTATTGATCTGTATAATTTTTTTTTATATTGCTGAACGGGTCAAAGAACACATCGCAGCTGTAAAGAATCGCCAGACGAGCAAATCGGCGATTGCAGAGCACCTGCTAGAAGCAGGCACCAATCACTGGATTGAATTTCACCATACGCAAGTCCTCTCCAAGGAACGTCACTTTTACTCAAGAGCTGTACGTGAAGTGATTGATCGGGAAGATGGTTTTAAATTATCTGCAACATGGAATCCAGTGATGAAAAACATGCAACCTCGCTTTTCTACGCAGTCGGATAGACACCGGACAGTTTGCTTACGTAATAGGGACACTGTGAGTGTGGTATGTGACGGTACATGGCGACAAGAAAATATTGAAAATTTGCGGGTTCGAAGACGGCGGGCGTCCACTGCTGAGCCAGTCAGCCTGTGACCACGGCCGGTGTAACCTGGCCCTCGATTCTGCTAATTTCATGACATAACAAAGCCACTGCCCTACCGCTGACATTGCGTAAACTGTCATTAAATTTCAGACTTTATGGCTAAGGTCTAAAGTCTAAAATTTAAAGGAGAATGATTTTATAACATTTTTCATTCACTCTACAAGATTGTCATTTAATTTTAGGCTTTAATAGTAAAAAGGTTAAGTTTAAAGTTAAATGGCATTGGTTGCAGTGTCTGTGGTAACGCAGTGGTTTTGCTATGATTTTTTTTAGCAGAATCAGGGCCCTGGTCGAAACGTCAGGCAATCAAAGGTATGTAAGTACCTATACCATGATCGCGTTAATTCCCGTTTTGTAAATTATATATCATGGAACGCGAGAGTTTAAAAGTTATTATTTTCATTATATTATTTTTTCGACTAACAGTTAATGTATCAAATAAATCTCGACAGAATCTGTTGCCACTTTGTTGTTTTATTTCAATGTATTGAAATTTCTAAAACCAGCTTACCTGGCTTTGGCTGGTTGTCGAAACTGCATAGAATGTCTAAAAAAAAAAAACGGTCTTTGAAAAGACCATCAAACTTTCAATTATAGTTTATAGATTACTAGCTGACCCGGCGAACTTCGTACCGCCAATATTTTTCTACCCGCGTGGCGTCAGATCCCGTTCCCGCCGTGCGCTCTACTATATTAAACATGTATTATACATATAAACCATCCCCTTTATCACTCTATCTATTAAAAAAACCGCATCAAAATCTGTTGCGTAGTTTTAAAGATTTTAGCATACAAATGGACACAGGGACAGAGAAAGCGATTTTGTTTTATACTATGTAGTGATTATCACTGCACAATCAAAGAAAAAACAATACAAAACAGTATCGAGCTCTGCATGAGCCTCAATTTGAGATTGTCATTGGTTGATCTCCAGTGACGTCAAAATCAAAGTAAAAAAATCATATATTCTGTATAGACCATTTAAACGGCACTTATAAAACATCAAGTTTAAAAGCATAAATTTCGAGTTTAGCAAATGGACCACAGCACCGGTTCGAAACGCGGCCCCGACCTGAGAAGACTCCGGCAAGAAACTCAGCGGGCATTTTTTTTTAGTCCATTTGCAAACATTTGCTTAGTCTATTTAGTCTAAATACAACAGCTCATTTACAAGTTTGTTTATCATCTAAATATTCTTGGATTTAATAATAGCCTTTTTGGCACAGTTTAATCTTAATTACATGTTTAAATTTATCCACAGGCAAATCCCTAATTTCATTAGGGAGCTTGTTAAAAAAGCGTATACAGTTGCCCCGGAAAGAATTACTAATTTTATGGAGTCTACTATTACAAACTACAAGATTGTTTTTATGTCTTGTATTTATATTAGGGGTTAACGTATGAAATTGCCGATTTGTACTGACAAATTGAAATTCGTTTTTTTTTTTAATTTAACGTATTTATTTAATCAAAATAATTACCATTATTATCTATACATTGCTGCCATCTAGTAGGAAGGTCATTTATGCCTTTGCGATAGAACTCTGGTGATCTAGATTCGACAAACTGTGTGAAAGCATTTTGTACTGCCTCCTGAGAAGAAAACTTTTTATCACATAGAAAATTGTCCAAATCACGAAAAAAAATGGAAGTCTGTTGGAGCAAGGTCTGGCGAATACGGAGGGTGACGGATAGTTTCTAATTGCAGTTCCTGTAGAGTTAAAACGGTTTCTCGTGCTGTATGAGGTCTCGCGTTATCATGGAGCAATAATGGTGAAGATCGATTCATGAGTCGGGGCTGTTTCACTGCTAGTTTTGCTATCATTGTTCGGAGTTCGGCACAGTAGACATCTGCCGTTATTGCTTGACCAGATCGTAGAAAGCTATAGTGAATAACACCATGCTGAGACCACCAAACAGTTACCATTACCTTTTTATTGGTAAGCTTTGCTTTAGGACACTGTTGTGGCGTTTCACCTGGGGTCAGCCATTGCATTTTTCGCTTACGGTTATCGTAAAGAATCCACTTTTCATCACATGTCACAATTCGATCCAATATTCCTTCATTTCTGTATCGATTCAACAATAGGCAACACAAGTTTCAACACGCATTTCTTTCTGCAGATCAGTCAAATCATGAGGTACCCATTTTTCACATTTTTTTATTTTATTGATTTGACGCAAATGAGTCAATATTATTGGTAAGGTAACGTTAAACCATGCAGCTAATTCCTGGGTAGTTTGGCTCGGATCGGCTTCCACCATGTCTTTCAATTCATTGTTATTCACCTGTGTGGACGGCCTTCCTCGTGGTTCGTTCTTCAAATCAAAGTTTCCATCACGAAAGCGTTTAAACCAAAATCACACGGTGCGTTCATTAGCAGTCCCCTCTCCAAACGCAACATTGATATTGCGAGCTGTTTCTGCCGCGTAAGTTCCGCGTCGGAACTCGTATTCAAAAATCACTCGAATTTTCGAAGTATCCATCTTTCTTGTCTAAGCTGAATAAAAAAAACAACTGAAAGTCGATAATCGAATGTTGCACATTTTTAAATGAAGAACTACATAGGTACCATGTGGAAAAAGTTTCACTCAAAAATCTCAAACCATGAAGGTTCTATGTCAATTCGAAGTACCTATTACAATGAAACGGCAATTTCATACTTTAACCCCTATTATTATGCCTGTTACAAACTCTTGAAAATTTTGAGATATTATTCCTTACATACATTAGGTTCTCGAAAATATATTGTGACACTATGGTTACAATATTTATTTCTTTAAACTTTTCTCGGAGGGAGACTCTTAGGCCCAAAACATAAATCTTTTCTCAGAGGGAGACTCTTGGGCCCAAGCTCGCACAGCCCGCTCTTGTTTAAATCCGCGGAATTATTCCAAAGGAGAAGCCCTGTCTAACCCCACCAATGACAATCTCCATTAGGGGTTTCGGGCCGCTGTGCTCGGCGTTGTTTACTTAGAAAATTGCAAAGCAGCCCCTCTAGACAAGTGGCAAAATAGATTTTAGGGGCTAAACAGAACATACTTTTCGACATAAGTGCTGTTTTGGCACTCCGAATGCGTATCTACCCCTCTAGACAAGTGGCAATTCGCTAGCTGGCGTTTGATGGAATAGAATGACGAATGTATGGGATTTGACGTAATTGACATACGTTAACCACTGTCATATACGTCAAATCTCATATAATCGTCATTCTATTCCATCAAACGCCAGCTAGCGAATTGCCACTTGTCTAGAGGGGTAGATACGCATTCGGAGTGCCAAAACAGCACTTATGTGGAAAAGTATGTTCTGTTTAGCCCCTAAAATCTATAATAAAATAACAAATGCACTTAAAGACTTAAGTTATAATTTGTTTAGAAAAGAATTAAAAGACATACTAATTTCAAAATGTTATTATGACTTTGATGATTTTTTAAATTATAGTTTATGACATAGATGTAAAAAAATTAAATGACGAATAATTAATATGAATGTTATTGAAAATATGTATTTGAATTTGACATTTAATTTTATGGATAGGTAATCTTTTATATTATGATAATTTCTAATATTTGACAGGATATAATGAAGAAATAATCTAAAAATAATTTGAATTTACAGTAATATGCATGATCTTATGACCGTTAACTTATATGTATTTCACATGTTCACCGTGTTATTAATGTCAAACAATGTCAAAAACCATATTCACAAATAAATATTATTCTTATGACCTTAATAATGTCATTTCCATAGTGAGATTGCTTTATTTACTTGTTATACAAACATCATCTTAGTAGTTGAAGATCTAGAAAGATTTTTTTATACAACTGAGGTGGCAGAGCACACGGCCCACCTGATGGTAAGTGGTTACCGTGGCCTATGGACGAGTGCAACACCAAGGGAGTCACACTCGTGCTGCCGGCCCTTTAAACGCAGAGAGTTTCTGTGCCGTCAGTGTAGAAGACAAAGCAGGAATAGCCTTTGGTCTTACCACTGACAGCACAAAAACTCTCCAGTGAGCTCTGGCTACCCTACTCACCACGTGGAATACAACACGAGGTTATTTTGGCTGCGGTATTTTGCAGGGCGGAGGTACTTTCACAGTCGGACTGCTCAGTTCGACGGGAATACCGTCGTGTCCTACCTCCTAGAACAACGACCTGGTCCTATGTAAACCTCTTTAAAGTTAATCTTTATTCAAATAATCCGCTAAGCCACATTACCACCTTAACCTTCTAACCTTATCTATCGAAATCGGATAGCTCAAACAATTTTTAGTGCACTTTATCTATTTTGGTTGGTAAAAAGATTTTGCTTGGTTAAATACCTTGTAAAAACTTTTATTACTAGACTTAGGGTCCAAAAATACTTTTTATTATTAATTACTACTAATATTATTTTTAGTGCTACTACTTCTAATTTATACTATAACTAACAATAGTACTAGTATACTAGTATAGTACTACCTATTGCTACTAAAATATCAAAAATTTCAAAAAATTCAAATATGAAACTTACCTTGACTTCTATGGCCTTGTATACTCAGAATCTGAAAATAGAAATGTTTTAAATTATTTACTTGATTTTATAGGATATTGCCGATGTCCGCATCAGTGGCGGCTCGCCCTTAGAGCGTTTTCACATTGTCCGATATCCGATATCCGACATCATATTTTTTTTTTTTTTTTTATAAATAGGACACGTCAATTTCACTTTACCTCGCCTGATGGTAAGCTGAAGGTAAAGTCTCAAGAAAGAGGGCCACCATTATATACAATGGTGGCACTCAGCTTGACGGCCTCATCAGATGCTTTTTCACGCCCCGCTTAAAGGACCCGGGACTGTAGGAAGAGGGAAACACGTGAGCTGGCAAGGAATTCCAGGTCTTAATGGTGCGACAAAGGAAAGAGTCACCGAACCGCTTGGTTCTTGAAGGAATGTTCTGCACCGTATAGGGGTGACATCTAAGTCCTGCACGTGTCGTCCTGTATAGGAAGGGGGAGGGTGGGACTAATTGGAATAGTTCTTCAGAACATTCACCATGGTAGAGACGGTAAAAAACTGCCAAGGAAGCAACATCTCTACGCATCTGCAGAGACTCGAGGGTACTCGTGACCTCAGGATTTCCGATAATGCGGACCGCACGTCGCTGCAACCTGTCGAGAGCATCTAATAAGTACTTTGCGGATCCATCTCAGAGATGTGAGCAGTACTCCACGCAGGAACGAATTTGTGTCTTGTAAAGAAGACACCGTTGCTCCGCCGTGAAAAACCGTCTCACTCTGTTCAGGACTCCGAGTTTACGCGAGGCTGCTTTGATGATACTCTCGATGTAGTTTTTGCTGTTCAGTTTGCAGCGAACATCCATACCGAGGATATTGAGGTTGTCCTGCAGTGGCAGTGGCGTGCTCTGAAGAGTGGGAAGGGGAAGGAAAGAAGATACCTTTGCTGTAAACGCACATGCCTGCGTCTTCTTGGCATTGAACTCGACCAAGTTCTCAGAGCCCCATTGGGAAATGTGATTCAGGATCCGGTCAAGCTCAGTGACAAGAAGCAGCCTTTTTTCCGCGATATGCGTCTGCTTATCCGCAGGACGTCCATGATAACTCCCGTGTAGGGTGCTATCATCCGCATAGCAATGAATGCTGCCGGTCGACAGCATGTCATTGATATGCAGAAGAAAGAGAGTTGGCGATAGGACAGATCCCTGCGGTACGCCGGCATTTACCTGCAAGAACTCCGAGGCTCGTCCATCACAAAGGACGCGAATACGGCGCTCCTGCAAGAAGCCGGCAACCCAGTCGCACAGTCTAGGAGGCAGACCAAAGGCTGGTAACTTGGAAAGAAGCGACTTGTGCCAAACTCTATCGAAAGCTTTGGCGATGTCAAGGCTAATTGCCAATGACTCGCCGTGCTTGTCCATAGCCTCACCCCAAATATGGTTAACATACGCCAGAAGATCACCCGCTGACCGTTTCGGCCTGAAGCCATATTGCCGGTCATTAATTAGGGAGTGATCTTCAAGGTGACGCATGAGCTGTTTGTTAATTATGTGCTCGAACACCTTGCACAGCACTGAGGTGACGGCTATGGGTCGATAGTTGTTTGGGTCTGAGCGATCCCCCTTCTTGGGGATCGGCTGTACATTCGCCTCTTTCCAAGCCGAAGGCACTGTACCAGAGCTGTATGACAGCCGGTACAGCCGCGCAAGCATTGGAGACAACTCCGCTGCACATTTTTGCAGAACCACCGCCGGAATACCGTCCGGACCACTGGCTTTCCGGACATCGAGTGACTGCAACACCGCTCGGATATCGCGTTGCCTGATACGAATATCAGGCATTGCATGGTCACTGACGGGCAGTGTCGGCGGCTCCATACCACAATCATCGACTCGGGAGTTGGCCGCAAAGAGATTAACCAGCAAATTTACTTTCTCTTGCGGCTCATGGGTCAGGGATCCATCGGGATTGCGCAGCGGGGGCAGCGAAGGCTGGTAGAAGTTGGCTTGCACGGCTTTGGCCAGTCGCCAGTAGCCACGGCTGCCCGTGGGATGCTCTACTAGCTCCTGACCAAGCCGCGCTATGCGCTGGGCATCCGCTCTGACATAAGCCCTCTTGCAGGCCTTTGTGGCTCTGTTGTACGCCGCCTTGAAGTGGCCCACGTTGGGATCGCACGTAGCGCGCGCCCTGATCCAAGTGCGGTACGCAGACTGTTTATGATTAACAGCCTCCGCGCACTCGCGCCCGAACCAGGGGCGCGCCCTGCGGACACCGGCGACATCAGTGTAGGGGATATAATATTCCATGCCCAGACTGATCTCACCGGCGACAGCAGTTGCGGCCTCAGATGGGTTCTTGCCTTCAAAGCAGCGTTCAACCCATGGGATGGACGCAAAATAATCACGCAGTCCATCCCAGTCCGCTGTCGAGTAGTGCCAGAGACGCCGCTTCCCCTGCACGGGACGTGGGGGCGCTAAAATGGGCACCTCGGAACGGACTAGACAATGGTCGGATTCACCTAAAGCGGCGCTCACCGAAACACTGTACTGGTCCGGGCGACTCGTCAGCAGAAGGTCTAGCAGAGAGGGCTCATGGTCCGACCTTTTTGGTATCCTAGTGACCTCGTGTACCAATTGGGTCAGGTCATGCGCCAGAGCAAATGCATGGGCGGCTCTTCCCGCGTGGGTTGTTTTGGCGGAGCCCAACCAGATCTCGTGGTGGGCGTTAAAATCCCCCAAAAACACTAGTTCAGCGTTCGGAAACCGCTCCTGCGCATCATCTGCCGCCTGACTCAGGTATTCAAAGAGTCGAGTTGTCTCGGCATCTTCTGTATGGGAGCGGTAGAGGCACACATAGATCTGACTCGTAGAGCCATGGTCTATGTGTACCCAAAGGGTGGAAAAGGATGGGTCCTCTAGGCAGCGCAAACGGCGACAACAAACATCCGCCCTAACAAACACGCACACCCCGACTTTTGCGCGGAAATTCTCCTCAAGGACATAGCCGGGGTAGAGTAAGTAGGTCGTGTCATCAGGGCGGCGTATTTGTGTCTCCGTAAGAAACAGCATTGCTGGTTTCGTCGTCTCCAGGTGTTGGTGGACGGCGTTGAGGTTTGTATGGAGCCCACAGATGTTCGTGGACCCCACCTCAAATAGCGAGCTCGAGGGAGAGTATTTTGCCGCTGTGTAGACCAATCTACTGTAATTATGCGCTGCCATGAGGATGAAGAGGAGGGAAGGCGTGAAAAAAGAGGCGATTGTTGTCGCAGCACAGCGTGACAAAGCGTGGGATATTGGTTTTATCTATGAATGTGGGGTATGGCGAGAGCCGACGCGCCGAGCGGAAGGGCCCCCGTACCCCCCCGAGTATGGTCGCCGGGCTCCCTCGTCCGGTCACCAACCGGCACGACGAGCCATATCGGGATTATGCGCGACCTGGTGGGGCAGCCTCCCAGGGTGGTTAGTCCCGGTTGGGCCCCTGTACTATGCCGCGGGCGGCCAGCGGCACCACCGTTTCTACAGGTCTCCCTGCTCGGCGCGTCGCCCCGCGCCATCCCCCACTAGACTACGCCAAGACCCACCGGTCCCACTCGTGCTGCGACCTCAATCCCCCCTGCCCGGCTATGCACTTGCTGACCCCGAACGCAATCCAACCGAGATTGGATTACTATGGAGGATTTTTCGCAAAAGTGCACGGTGGTACTAACCCGGTCGAAATTTGTGACAAATTTGTGCCATCAAATTTCTACCACCTTCTTTCACATTGTCTGGCCCGATATCGGTTATCGGAGCCAATACCACGGTGTTGGCCCTATATGGGACCATAAAGAAACTAAAACACGGCAAGCAATTTTCATTTTCTTAGTTACGTGTCATAATTGATGATGCTGATCACGATTATCAGAAAAAAAGCTCAATACTATGTCAATACAATAAGGTCGAAAATTGCTTGCACTTATTTTTTCATTTTTTTTCTTCCCTACCATACCTAACTAGTCTGTGCTTTCGAAAAAAATGGCCGTTACGTGCCGATTTTATCGAATAAATGTGAAAAAGCACATGACGTCGCCTATCGGCGTCGGTCGAATATCGGATATCGGATGAATGTGAAAACGCTCTTTAAGGGCGTAAGAGCGATCACTCCCTTGATTAATTATTATGTAAATAATAAAGATATTAAACACCTAAATCCGACACTTACTACCTTACCAAGCTAACATAACATTCATCGGTTCACCTTTAAACCGCATTACGATACGAATACGATGCATCCCGGTTTCAATCTGAGCATAGGTACTTCGATAACAAATTGCGTTTGATAAAAGATTCTGCAAGAGCGAGTCCTGGCAAAGATTCTGCTCAAACCTAGAAACCTGTGGTGCAGCAAACAGAGTGCGAAAAATTATCACGAACAGCGTGACTAGAACAACAGGATCACTGAGGAGGAGTGACAACACCTATACCAACACAGATAAAGAAACCTCTGAAGTCCTACTGGAGGCACACTTTCCAGAGTGCACCCTGACGGATGACAAAGCCTGGGAAGACAACACGGGAGAGACCACAACAGAACAAGACTGGAACACAGCCCACAAAATCATATCAAACGATAAGACTAGATGGGCCATAGCCAGTTTTTTACCCTATAAAGCAGCTGGCCTAGATGGAATATTCCCCGCATTGCTACAATGGGGGGGGGGAGAGGGGGGGAGCTATGCCCAAACAATGGAGAGTGGTAAAAGTGAGGAGATCGGACTACACAGATCCAAAAGCGTACAGACCCATCAGTCTGATATCCTTCATGCAGAAAACGCTGGAGAGGATGTGTGATAGACACATAAGAGACACCCACTTGCGAAGGAAACCACTACATCGGAATCAACATGCCTTTAGTACGGGTAAGTCTACGGATGCCGCACTACACAGCGTAGTCACCATGATCGAAAGATCCTTGTCCACGAAGGAATAGACCCTAGGGGTGTTCATCGACATAGAAGGCGCTTTCGACAAGACGGGCTTCACGAGTATAAGCAATGCTTTGTCTTGTTTGTGGAACCAACACTATGCGTATGGATACACAACATGCTCAAACAAAGGGCCATACAATTCGCAGTGAACACTACGACACGTGCCAGAGTAGCCATAGGCTGTCCACAAGGATGGGTGCTGTCACCTCTCCTTTGGAACGTGGTAGTGGATGACCTGATAAGATGGCTGAACAACAGATACTTCCTAACGATAGGGTATGCGGACGACCTAACCATTCTGGTTAGTGGGAAGTTTGAGAACACCCTATGCCTTCTAATGCAAACGCCCTAATCATAGTGGAAGCGTGGTGCACAGAACACCAACTGTCTGTGAACTCTAAGAAAACCGAAATGGTACTGTTCACGAACAAAAGGAAACTAACAAATCTGAGACCACCAAACCTATTTGGCACAATATACAGTTCGCAACGAAGGTCAAATATTTAGGACTGACACTCGACAGCAAACTAAACTGGAACAGACACATGGAACAAAAGATAAACAATGCCTGCATTACCCTGTGGCAATGCAAACGCTGGCTGCGGAAAAGATGGGGCATACAACCTAGAATTATGCTCTGGCTTTATAAAATGGTAATCAGGCCAACAATAACATATGGTTGCATAGCATGGTGGCAAAGAACAAAGTTGATTACCGCACAAAACCAATTACAATGTCTACAAAGAATGGCATGCTTAGCCACCACAGGCTCCATGTCCACAACGCCTACAGCCGCCCTTGAAACGATGCTGGACCTCCCACCACTTCATCTATTCATACAATAAGAGGCAGCCACTACAGCCATTAGATTGAATAAACTCTCTATGGACACACGACACGAGGGTGTCGCACACCAACGCGGTGGAAGAGGCCAAAAACGACCAACCACTCCTAATGGTCTCTTGCGACATCATACCAAAACAGTACGATTGGAAGGAAAGTGAGGTGAGGTTTTACAAGGACGGATCTAAAATGAAAACAGGTACAGGTGCCGGTACCTACTCCGCTGACTTAAATATTAATATATCAACTGCCCTGGGCATGCACAACACAATTTTCCAGGCGGAATGTGTTGGTATAATCCAGGTCGCAGACGCGGTGGCTGCAAGAAAGATAGAGAATCAAGGTATTCGAATTCTAATAATAAGGAAACTACACGCCGAAATATGGGCGAAGACGAAGGAATGTCGTCAATCGAGAGAGGCAATGCCATCTCTAGACAGACGGCTCTTTAAAAAACTGCTGCGGTTAAATAGGGCGGACCTACGGTTTGTAGTAGAGACCATAACAGGGCACAGTAATCTTAACAAACATTTGTAAAGGTTTAACGGACAGTCCATTAGGCCGAGCGTGCTTGAGGACTGACGAAACACCGGCCCACGTAGTCATGAATTACAGCGAGGTCGCGGAATAACGGGCGCAACACACTATAAATAAATAACTCTTAATTGCTCACGAAGGACATAGACAACAAGTCAGAGGTACAGTTTATGGGGTACACAATTGGCGGCCTTATCGCACTGACACAATCTCTTGCAGGCAACCATATAATGGAGAAAAATACAGACGAATAGATTTGGGGTTGTTTGGTTAATTTAAGTATATTTATAATTTAACTATTTCTCCTGCAGATAGTGGACCGTAACCAATTTTTTGACTGATTGCGCACGTCTAATAGTGTCAGGTAAGGTATTCCACAAGCGGACAGCTTAAACAGTGAAAGATTTGTCCATGAACATTGTGGAATGTCTAGGCATGTTTAGTTTCGGATTCACTGACGATTTCATGGCCCTTGAATAAGTGTCGCAAAGAAAGTTCTTTTAAGTAGACTGGAGTAAGAGGGTGAAAAATAATATTATAGACAAGTGAAAGAATATGAAAATTTTGGCGAAGGCGTATAGGTGAGCACTTAAGTTTTGGATGATAATTAGGAGATGTGGCCATATTTGCGGAGTCAAAATATGATACGTATACTGAGATTCTGGAGTCTTTCAAGTTTATTTAGATGTTTAATTGAAATATCGCTATAATTTAGATACATATATACTATACTATAATATACTATATTATATATATATATATATATATATATATATATATATATATATATATATATATATAACGCGAAAGTTTTGATGTTTGTTACCCTTTCACTTAAAAACTACTGAATGGATTTAATCAAACTTTACAATAATATAGCTTATACATCAGAATAACACATAGGCTACAATTTATAACGACAACCGATATTATAGCAATAACCGACATCCACGCCGGCGGGCAAAGCGAGCGCTGAATCGCTAGTTATGATCAGTGAAATTTCACTGGCCGGCGTATTCTACATAGAACGATGAATGTATGGTATTGGCAGTTTTTGACAGTTATGACAGCTAACGTATACCAATCCCATACATTGATCAATCTATCCTATTCTATAAGCCACTTATTTACAGGGGTTGTACACATTTCACATTACAAAAAGGCACGCTTTACCTACACCGATGGG
Organism: Eilema caniola; assembly: GCA_949126895.1. NCBI lineage: Eukaryota > Metazoa > Arthropoda > Insecta > Lepidoptera > Erebidae > Eilema > Eilema caniola. The sequence continues at coordinate 4,973,800 of OX421487.1, forward strand.
ACTCAAAATTGGATATCTTCCTGTTGTTAAAAAAAATTATTAAGCTGATCTTATTAAATTAAGAATGGTAAAGGAGCGAAAACAGTCGCATCCGTTGTTATTTTATCGTATTAATTTATTTAAATAATATGACGTCACAAATAAATTATTCATACAATTTTCCATATAACTTTTTTAATTTAGTTAAAAGAAACTAATTTGACTAGCCAGTCAAATACCCAATTCATTCGCTCATTCATCTAGTCTGTGTTCCGTTCCAAATTCAAAATGCCCGCCTTACCCAGGAACCGTAATATTTCGAATTCATACCCGCCTTATCATTCGCTTATGTTCAATTGAAGACCACGAACAATTCCTTATTTGAATTTTTTGTCTGCACATCGATGATGTTTTTTTTTTATCTAATAGACCTCGGAGAACTTAAAATTTCACATTTGAGTACCTAGAACCAAAATTCGCAATAACCAATCCACGCGCTGAAATATAAATATTAAATTTAAACTTACACTGAGTATGCAGACCGACAGTATAGCCTCCGAGGACGCCATCTTCGAAACGAAGACTTTAATCGGTTTGTTTCAGACACATAAGGCCGCCATATTTATACTGCAACCTACGCATATGTCGATGCACTTGTATAAATAATCAGATAATAAGCATCCAGTAATTATTTATTAGTTATTAGTCCTCTTGGAGGGCGTTAGGGCATTAGTTTTATTGTTTTACTAGTTTTTAGCCCCAGCACCGTCTACATACGCTCGTATTTTAGAATGGTAATCGTCTATGCAATTCTCTAAGCGTATGGCGTCGAGCACAGCGGTGCGACAGCCTTGATACAGATTGTCATTGGTCGATTTCCAGTGACGTCACCCTTGCCGACCAATGACAAGCTTTATCGAGGCTGTCACTGCACTGTGCTCGATGCTGTATGATTAGAGAATTGCACAGCCGTTCTAAATTTCAATTTATCAGAGGATACATTGTGTATGTCGCCGCCAAATAGCTTAACCAGCCGTCCAATTAACTGCCTAGGCAGTTAACTAAACGGCACAATTCAATTAACGGCCTGAATGGTATTTAGCCGTCTCGTTTATTACATCATTTAATAACCTGGCTGGCTAATGCTTAGGCTAATCGTAAGATGGGGCACTACCTCGAAATAAGATAGAAAATTACATACATACATAAATATACTTACACATCGAGATTATCACACAGATTATTACACATCGAGAGTATCATCAAAACAGCCTCGCGTAAACTCGGAGTCCTGAACAGACAACGGTGTCTTCTTAACAAGACACAAACTCGTTCCTGCGTGGAATACTGCTCGCATCTCTGGGATGGATCCGCAAAGTACTTATTAGATGCTCTCGACAGGTTGCAGCGACGTGCGGTCCGCATTATCGGAAATCCTGAGGTCACGAGTACCCTCGAGCCTTTGCAGTTGCGTAGAGATATTGCTTCCTTGGCAGTATTTTACCGTCTCTACCATGGTGAATGTTCTGAAGAGCTATTCCAATTAGTCCCACCCTCTCCTTTCCTATACAGGACGACACGTGCAGGACTTAGATGTCACCCGCATACGGTGCAGAACATCCCTTCAAGAACCAAGTGGTTCGGTGACTCTTTCCTCTGTCGCACCATTAAGACCTGGAATTCCTTGCCAGCTCACGTGCTTCCCTCTTCCTACAGTCCCGGGTCCTTTAAGCGGGGCGTGAAAAAGCATCTGATGAGGCCGTCAAGCTGAGTGCCACCATTGTTAACATGGCATGTGTGCATAATGGTGGCCCTCTCTCCTGAGACTTTGGATCCTGGATAGAGGTGTATTCAGAGGAAATTAATGATAGGTTTATTGTGATAGTTGCGTTTTTTTATAACCATGCAGAAATAAGTCATTTTTCTAACTGTTTAATCAAATGGTAAAGCAAATAGTTAAACGTCGTCGATCCAAGCTATTTGCCTAGCCGTTTAATTAACTGGCTGAACACCATTCAGGCCGTTCATTGAATGGCGCCGTTTCGTTAACTGCCTAGGCAGTTAATTGAACGGGTGATTAGGCTTCGAGATTCATCCCCTCTAAACGGTGAAGAAGAAGGAGTATATTGACTCCAAATAGCTTTGGCACGTGTTGATTAATATAATGGTTTAATATAATCTAATTGGAATCAAAATAAACGTCAGTTTTTATGTTAGGCCTAGACCTTTCTAACAAAAGAAACCTTATCTAAATCCATTAAATCTATGAATCTAAGTTTTACGTGGATCCGGACATACATAGGCATTCTAAAAAAAAGACGGGTTGCACTCCGGGAGTGCCGGCAGAACTGAAAACTTTTTCTTTCTTTCTTCGTTATATACAGAGAAAAATATAAAAAGAACATACCATACCATACCATACCATACCATACCTATAATATAGCGCCAATCATAGAACCTATCACTAATTTTCTGTCAGAAGAAATTAATGAATTACTAAAAGAAAAATAATCACAAAAAGTGTCAGAAGCCCAGGTTCGAACCCGGTACTATCTGAAACCATGAGGACTCACAGTTGAAGCGTTTACCGCTAAGCTACGAAGTTTCTTAGCGTGCCTAACAAAATAAACAATCTGTAGCTAATATTGTATGACGTCAGACGTCGGTTACGGTTCAAAGGTCAAGTGATCCTGACGCGAGTTTAACACTTTTTACCCATCCAACGACGCTAAAGTAGTTTTCACTTTAAGAATATTTTTAGGTTTCGAAATTTTAATATCTAATCTGCTAGATTTGATGTCATTTGTGATTACTGCTCACCTTCCTTGGGTAGTAGCGTGGTCTAAAACCATCAGGGATCTTTCACACTCCGAAAGATTTTTTCTGATAAGTGCAGTTGTTTCTAAAGATTGCTCTGGACATAATTAGACAAACTAACTCAATCTTTCTTTGTATGATATTAGTATCTTGATACAAATTCCTATAATATCTGTAAGTATAGTAATTATAATATAATATAAATATAAAAACTTTATTGACATCAAAATATACATTGTCATCCACTCTTAATTAAACATATTTAGAACAATGAGAGATGAACGTCGTCCGTAGTACTAGTTAGTATAGTAATATCACAGAATAATGTAATATGCTGGATAATATCATATCTCATCAAATAGTATCATATTTTGGTAACAAAATTTAATGAACCCTGTCTCCTAAACTAGGATATCCTGTGTCTTAGGAGACAGGAATTGGTCTATGTATTTAAATAAATCTATGAAGTAAAATTTTTCGGTATCTGTTCGTTCCCTTTGCAGAGGAGACGTTGAGCTGTTTTAGTGTGGAGGCAAAAAGATTTGTAGAGGACATCGGGCATAGGATCAGGCAGAAGTCAGGCGACCCCTGAGCCGGATGGTACTAGTTGAATATTGATAAACCGACAAAATAGTGTTTATGTTATATGTATGTGTGTATGTAAATTGGAGGTTTATACACATTTAATCGCATTACATATTTTAGATATTTAGTTCGTCTGAAACACCTATACAGAAATATTTAACAAAAAAAAATGTAATGCTAAAATCCCGCTAAATTCACGCGCGTGTTGACAGATTTCAGGGTGCCATACCTCTCGTTTTTCGGTGCCATCACGCGCGGAGACGCGTGTTTTCTGCTTGTATGCGCGTGATCTGCACCACTGCGCAAGATCGCATTTTCAGTGTGCTGGACCCCGCGTGTTTTCTATACAAAAAGAACTCTGTAGAGGCGATGTGATACCTCGCTTCCCCGCGCTCCGCCGCGTGACGCGGGGCCCTAAAAGTTAGATATCCTCATTGGGTTGCGGAGGTCAGATAGCAGTCGCTTCGTAGTTAGACAGGAAATGCGGACTCGGAACTCCGAGGTAAAGGCATCGGATGCGTCTGGGATTGACGCAAGGATGATGATGAGGTGAAGCCAGAGAAACTATTCCTTCGTTAAAAAGCAACACATTGACACATAACTTTGCTGGATTTCTGGACATAGGCCTCTCCCAATGTGCACTATTTCGTTCTGATGGTAAATCAAAGGTGAATTGAATGCCTCTAGACAAGTGGCAATTCGCTGTCCGGCGTTTTGGTGGAATAGAATGACGAATGTATGGAATTTGACGCATTTGACATGCGTTACCGATGAATGTCCCATACATTTGTCATTTTATTCACTTGTCTAGAGGGAATGGTCTTCCTCGTTCCTTGGAAATGATTGGTCGAGCGCACGGGCCAGGTTAAGTATCTGGGATCAAAAATAAAAAAAACCTACTTATATAGTTGAGTTTTTGACTGACTAGACAAGTAAGTTACTTTTTACTAAAGGTCAAAACGGTAAATTCTTAGCAAACTAGTATTAAATGAAGAAGTATGATTTCATAGTCCTCAAACGTCTAATAAATTTACTATAATAGTTTGGATGGATGACTAAAAGTAACTAAAAATAAATTATTAAAAATACAAATACCGACTGATGCTGAAAAGATCGAAACAAGCTTTATAGCAGGCGGTACCCATGAATTTTCATCTGTTTTGAGAATTGCACAGTCAGTCAAGTCAGTCATTATCAGTCGGGTATTTTATTTTTAATATTTTATTTTATACTTTTTAGTAATGATATGTATATATTTTTGTAATCGTCGTCAAATTTCCTTCATTTTGATACCCCACTCGATAAATTTGAGTGATTTTTTTTTATTTATGACATACATTTTGGCGCCAAAAAACCAACATATAGCTTTTGTTCATATTTTATGTACCCAAAAACACTTGGGCAATAAATACCTTTCATTTGAGATCATTGAAATCCGTTCGGTGTTTCAGAAGATATGAGGTATTAAAGAAGAGTACACACACATACACATAAGATACGAGCGAAAAACAAAACCCTTCTTGTCAATCAGTTAAAAATGATAAAATAAAAATAGACACAACTTTTACCGCTCTTTTAATTATTTTTTTAAATTATATTAAAGAATAAGACATTACAATCGTGCTGCCGGCCCTGTAGAAACCTTCTAATAATGTAAATTACATTCCTGAAGAACCGCATATTGTAGATTACAATATGGGGTTCTTCTAGAAAATTAATTGTAGTCGCTTGAAAAATCCCTCTTTCATAAATGCCCATGTACTTGAACCACTTTCAAATTTCAATATTAATAGTGTCAATGACCTACACAATTTTACATCAAGAACATAATTGAACAATAATAAAAATGCAGCAATATGCATCTTACTAAAACAAACATATTGCGAGCATCAACTGAATAAACAAATAAATTAAAAGTAGCAATTTATTAAAAGATGTACGCTACGGATTGAATCAATAAGATTGTTATTCAATAAAATAATAGATTTTATGTTTATTTAAATAATAATATAACGAGTGACGTAAGTGAAATGACAGCTGCAGCAAAGACGTGAACGCCTCTAGCGGTTAGTTATAGAACTACTAGAAGTACTACTTTAATCCATTCGGTTAGGTACTCAACTGAAGGTAAACAATTTTGTAGCGAGTTTTTATAAAAAAACTTATATTAAATAAATAAACTAGGCTAATTAAGTAAATAACTAGTGGTTCAATTTTGGATTTTAGTCTTTAAAATCATTTCATAACAGTACAAGTGTGTAAAGTTGGTGATTACCGCTGAGGCGATATTGAGACCCGAACCGTTAGGCAAGGGTCTAAAGAGAGCCGAAGACGGTAATCAACAATATACACGTATATCATACGACGTTTTTCATTTTACTTGACAATAATTATAAAGCTAAAATAGATATTTACCCTTGCAGTTTTCAGATATTAATATTCCATAACGTTAAGGACTTCACATCAATTACATCATATATCGGACGTTGTACAGTATATGTGTACATATCGGGCGGTGTACTAGGTACATACTCGTAGACATTTCAATTAATAAATAACTATAATTTCACCAGTAAAAACGAATCGCAAAACTTTTTGGTACTTGCGGATTAGCGGCAATAATAAAAAAGACACTGGCCACTGACTAAACAGAATAAGGTTTCTTTTTTTCTGTGTAAAAAATGATGAATTTACTTAAAGTTTTAAACAGAGCTAAAACAAAAGTTATATTATTTGAGTAAAAGTTTTGTTGGTATACACGTACAAGATGAAATTGTCTTTTTAAATACGAAGTTGCATGATATGAACAAGCAATAGGTAGGTATATTAGTTTATTTGTTCTATTGAACACGATCTTTATGTATCTATTTTTTTTAAAATAATGCAACTCAACCATTAAAAGTGAAAAAAAGTCATAATCCTACTCGTGATTTAATAACAATCAAAAAACCACAGTTGGATAATAGGTATCATTATGTGCCTAATTTCGGTGAGATTAGAGCTACATTATGAGCAAGTAAAATGAAAATATTATTAAACCGCCTTGTGAGAATGTAAAACTTATATTTCATAAATAAAATTAGTCTTATCTTATATTATAACAACTTTTCCATTGATAATGACAGGTGTACTTATATCTGAATGTAAATTTGATCTCAAATCATCTTTTTCGTTATTTCTTAGACGATATTTTTCACGTGGTATAGGAATTTTCACCTGACTGGTTATGTGATCATTTATTTTTCGTATAACAGTGACTTTTTTTGATTTCCTATGTCTCGTTTCTATCTCATCAAGTTTAGTATCATACGGCGCTATGTATTTAGAAATAGAGTTGTGGTTAGCGAAAATATCAGTTGTTTTTTCTGTTGTAATAGATTCCTTTGTTTCGACAGCTGGTTCATCTTTATCAGCGTCACTTTCTGGTACTTTTAGTGGTTCTAAATAGGGTTGAATACGTTTTTTGTTATTACTTGCAAGTGGTTGTTTTTTATGATTGATATTATCATTTGCGTATTTGTTTTCTAAACTATTTTGTTTACCTTTTCTCTTTCTCTTGTTATAATTTGTAGTTTCATCTTCATAATTAATAAAATCATTAATTTTAGTTGTTGTTTCCAATTCTCTAAAATCATCTAATTTCTTCTTTAATTCAAGTGTAGTTTTTTTTGGTCCATTATAAAGGGTTTTCTCCATTTGTATTTGTTTTGATGTCTCCAGTTTTTCTCGTGATGTGTTATATGTGTTAGAATGATCCGAATTAGCAATAATTGTCGTAGGATTTATATGGTGGTTGACTTTTCTATCCCTTTGATTATGATCAGCTAGTATTTTATCATAGTCGGGTTGAGGACTGCCTTTGATTTCAGGTACTAGCGGTATCTTTTGATCAAACATATCTTTTGGTGGTTGTACTTCATAAGTGTTGGCTACATACGTTTTATCTGTTTCTTGTGAATTGATTTTACTTTCAAAACGATCTTTTTGGAGATTTGTACCATCTATATCATCTCTAGATTGTTTTATATATCTACCTTGTAAATTTCTGAGATTAGATTTTATCTGCATTTTTTTTAGTTCTGGTAGTTTTTTAGTAGATGTTTTTCTTATAAACTTATCATTTGATTCCGGTGTTTCCAGAATGTCAGCAGTGGCTGCCATTAACGTCAGCTCAGCGTGCAGTTTCTTTCTCACTTTATCAACTAGATCTTCTAAAATCTTTTCATATGTTGATGCTATTCGTTTTGTTGATTGTAACTTAAATGTCTCTTTATCATACTGCTGTTCTGGCTTGACTCTTGCTTCAGTTTTATTTGATTCCATTGGTGTATTATTTACTCGGCTTTTAGTTCGGAATTCAGGATACGCTTCTTCTTCATTACTATCTGTGTCTTTATCGATTTTGAGAATATCTTTTGCTAGACCAACAGGTAGGAATTGCTCGGCTAGTACTCGAAAGTCTTCCATGTTTGCAGCTAGCAACACATAACTTGTAGTTGAACTCAGGATGGTTATGAAGTAATCTGGAAATTTATAGAAAAACAAATTTAATTGTGCTTATCTTGTAATAACTCGTAAGGGTGCTTACATAGAGAAGCAGTGTGCCTGCGAGAGCCCGCACGGTAGTCGATAGTTCACAACGATTCAACAAGCAAACTAATTTATACACACCTTATTAAGTTTAAACAATTGACAATAGCGCGGACTCGCGCGGGCATATCTGCTTCTCTATTTAAGCTACTTAACTTTAGACTAATACAAACTCAATAGACTCAGTACGTGGCACTACACGCGTAAAAAGATTTACTATTTACAAATACATACACGTAAGTATTGACAAATACATACATTCCATATTAATTAGCCTCCTAACACTGCGTTAGGCTCCCGCAATGTTGGGAGGCATTCCCCAATGTACCCATGCAGGCTAGATGGATTGGTACAAGATTAATGCGAGTTGTACTTCTCTCGCAGTGATTATCGCCTGCGTATTTTTCCGTTAGTTAAACATAACGTGTTTTTCAAACCACTTTTTCTGATACATTTTGTTACCACTACTGTATATAAATATCCTACGTATAATATTATACTACAAACTTTTCTAATATATTTTTTTTTGGTAGAGAAAAATAGGTACTTACATAGAGCCGAATGTATATACATTTTGCTGGAAAAGTTATAAAATACGTATAAATATTTTAATACCGGTTATAAATTCTAGAAATTGCAATGTGCCTTTCTCAATGTTAGACTAATTTTAGATTTGAATCGACTTGTGTGGATCGTACCATGATGTGCATTCGCATTTTTTTAGGACGTACATACGTTTATAATATTCACGCATGTCAATCTTCGAAAGGTTAGGCTGAGGTGTATTTATACCCATATTTCGCTACTTTGACTCTCGTTCCCAGGTGAAGGAGGCGAGCCTATTGCTGTCAAAAGGAGACTTACATATGGGCTGTAATGTCCTATCCCTTAGTTGCTTTCTCCGACACCAACAGAAACAAATGGGATGGGCCTATTAACATAGATTTTTTAAGATATCAACCATAATTTCTTTCTTTTCTGCTATTGGTGGACAGTGGAATTGATGGCCAGACGTCTGTTACTATTTACTGGCATATATCACTCCCAATCTGCGCCATTTCGTCCGATTCTCCGCTTGCCGCATCCAGTCTTTCCTAGCCACCTTTTTCAGATCATCAGGAGAGGCCTATGTTCAGTATTAGACTGTGGTGATTGAGTGATTGAAATATCAATCTACTTTTTACCCTCGGAATAGATGCCCATGGATGGTAGGATTAGAATCAAAATTCCACAGAGCAGTTAGCTTATGATTAGACAGCTTGTGTGGCGTGGCGGTAGTGAAAGCGATTGTTACGCAGAGGGCGCGGGTTGAATTCTCGCTCAGTGCTAATATTGTAGGATGTCGGACATGACGGTCCAAAAAAGCAATACGACTGGGGAAGTACCTCTGCCCTACAGAATACCGCGGCTATAATAACCTCGTGTTGTGTTTCCGGCGGAGAGTGCGGTAGCCAGAGGTCACTGGAGAGTTTTTGTGCTGTCAGTGGGAATACCAAAGGCTATTCCTGCTTTGGATTCTACAATGACGGTACAAAAACTCACTGTGTTTACAGGGTCGGCAGCACGAGTGTGACTCTCCTGCAGTTACACACGTCGATAGGCCACGGTAATCACTTACCATCAGGCCGTGGGCTTCTCTAACACCTCAGTTATATAAGAAAATAATAATATTTGTATGCAAGATTATAGCTATTTCAGAGGTTCATACCTCGGAGAGCACATTAAGCCGTCGGTCCCGGTTGCCATACGAACTTCTATGGCAGTCGATACGGGTAGTTGGAGCCCTAAAAAGTCAAACAACTGGTCTAACTTCAATACTTCGATATCGTCAATGGATTGTGGAGGTCAGTTGGCAGTCGCTTCATGGAAAATATCGAAGAACAGCCAAACAAATAGAGAGTAGAGGTAGACTGGAAACAGCGGTCTCCTGATTCCGAGGTGAAAGCTTTGGGATTAAAGCTAGGATGATGTAGAAGAACCTATTTTTTATACAACTCAGGGCCTGATTAACTCTTAGGCTAATTAGGCTGCAGCCTAGGGCGCGAGGATCAGGAGCAGGCGCCCGGTGAAATCGTGTCTTCATATGCACTAATCAACCATCATTGCATCTATCCCTACATATTTTTAACTAGACCGAGACAAAACACTAAAATTAAATGCGTGTTACTCGAATCGGTCGGTGGTCGAGCAAGTGGGTGATCTGGCAACACGAGTTTTGTTTAATCCGCCTAGCAATAACGGGCATAAATTTAACTTCGTTTTGTATGGGAAATTCGGAATTTAAACAGCGCAGCCTAGTTGCGCCATGTTGACATTTTCACACTACTACAGTTACTCTTCTCACTACTTTTAGGCCGTCCGTAACACACCTGGCGGGGGCGTGTTCTCATAATTAGCCTAGGGCGGTCAGAACTCTTGATCTGTCGCTGATACCACTTAGTTGGCAGACATCACACAGCTCGTGCAGCAACACCAGGGGGGGTCACACTAGTGCTGCCGATCTTGTAAGCACAGAGAGTTTCTGTGCCGTCAGTGTCAAAGACAAAGTAGGACAAGCCTTTGGTCTTCCCACTGACAGCACAAATACTCTCCAATGAGCTCTGTCTACCCGACTTACCGCCGCGAACACAACACGAGGTTGTTAGTCGGACTGCTCAAATTGGACTTGCATGTTTTACACTACGTGTTTTACGTATAAAATAAAACGGATTGTATTTTAATTTCAAACGAAATCTATTTTTACTTCATAGTAATACAACTTTTCCATTGATAATCGATTTCAAATTCTTCATTGGATCTAATTTTTCTGGCTCTCGATCTTCCTCCGGTATTGGTTCATCAAAATGATATTTCTCTCCTACTATGGGCAATTTCACCAAATAATTTGGACTGGTCATCTTATAACCGTCTCTTTTTGGTATAACAGTACCCAGTTTTGGTTTTTGGATCTTCTTATTTTTATTTCTATTATTATTATTATTCATTTGTGGTGCTTCGTATTGAGAAATTGGACTATTATCACTGTAAGAAATAATTTCAGAACGCGCTTTGAGTTCTTCTGTCACTGGCTGTTCAAATTCCTCAACATTTTCTGGCTCTTCTACTTGTTCCTCTAAAGGCTCAATCTGATGCTCTACGTTAACTGCAGCTAAAGGTTCTGCTATAGCTACGTTTCCAACTTCTCCATTGCTAGGTCGTTGTATAAAATATTTATTATTGTTACGTACTGCTCCTTTTTCTACTCTAACGTTTTTAATAACTCTCTTTTTCTTATTATAGTTAACTGTTTCATCTTCATAATTAACGTGACCTTTTAGTTTAGTCGTTGCTTTGTCTTCATCGCTAAAAACATCTAGAACTTCCGGTTGTTTATTGTTTTTCTGGGTTAAAGGTTGTCTTTGTATATAAGAATTTTTCTGTACGGTTTTCTGTCTTGATGGTTCCGTCTCCGGTTCGTCATAGTTTTCATCTTTTTTTGGAATGACATAATCTTCATAACTATCGTTTTTGCTTGCTAAATCAACGCCTTCAAAAAGATTTAAAGCCTCTGTGGTAGTTGTAATACGTCGTCTAGTTGAAACAAGTCTTTTATGTTGTCTGAGACTTTGTTTGTTATTGTGTTGTTGAGGGGGGATTTTAGGTATTCCTAGTCTAGGAATATCTTCTTCTTTAACAGTTACAGGTTTACCTAGATCATACAAATATTTAGGTGGTGGTGCTGAAAACATTTCTGCTACGTATCTTTTATCCTGTATTTGTTTTTTTCTCTTTGGTTTGACTTTCTTTTCATATTGTTCTTCTTCGTCGGGCGCCTCTTCCTCAATCATACTAGGTTGCTCATTATGTTTACCTTGAGTTTTTTCACGATTAGGTGACCGATTAGGTTCCTGAATATCAGACGAATCATTCGGCGTTGCTCCATTAGAAGGCCGTTGAATTCCTTTTTTCTTGGCAGTGGATGCAGCCATTATTGCTATTTCGCTTTGTAATCTTTGCTTAACTTTTTCGACTAGATCGTCTAACGTTAATTCGTATTTAGATGTTGTTCCATCTCTAGATTTATTCACAAGTCTCTTACGTATTGGTCTTATGGTTTCCTCTTCATAAGAGTCTACTGTTCCAGGAGCTGCAGGTTCGTTACGAAAATGCTGTGCGTTAGAAGTTTTCGATTTGTCTCTTTCGAGAGCTGCTCTGGCCATTTCAAGAATTTCATCTGCCATGCTGTCAGGAACGAATTGTTTGGCTAGTGATCGAAAGTCCTCCATATTTGCTGCTAGTAAAACATAGCCTGTTGTAAAATTCAATATGAGTGCGAAGTAAACTAGAAAATTAAAAGAAAATAAGGTTATTTTTCAATTTCAAAGTTCATAACTACTTCTATTAGTTCTTCTAATGTAGGAGACATCAATATGGCTTCGAATCGACTGTTAAGAATCTGAAGGTAAAGTCTCAGCAAAGTGGGTTATTATTATAGACACCAGCAATGTTAAAATGGTGGCCCTCAGTTTGACAGCCTGAGATGTTTTTCCACGGGACACGACCCGGGACTGTTGGAAGGATCTTACGGTGGGGTGCAGCCAAATTGACACACACGAACAACGTATATATACATCTATATGCGACAGAGCATTCTATTTTCCCATACTTATCAAGCGATGTCTAATGTCGTTGTGCGAATAACTAAGGATTATGTACAAAAATATATTACTCTGACGCTCAGAGACGTCGACGTTCACATAGTGAAACGACGTACCATCACGTTGTGTGTTCACAAAGTAGGAATCGAAAAAGAAATGCCACCAAAGATGGAAATAATTCAATACGGTGTAATACTAGAGTTTTGAGAGCTTGATGTGATGGTTGCACATTAAACGAACTTTTAAATAATTGTATGGCCAGGGCCATAGCAGTGCATTGTGCTCTATAAATCGAGTTTTTAATAGCCGTGATCATACATTGTGCCATAGAAGAAAGAAATAAATATTTTTTATCAAGCACAGATATGCGGAGAACTTTAGTTACTACGGTAATGTCACCAATTTTTGACTCGCAGCAATCAGCCGTTCAATTAACTGCCTACGCTGTTAACTAAACGGCGCCGTACAATTAGCGGTCTGAATTATGTTCAGCTGGTTGATTAAACGCCTAGGCAAATGGCTTGGATTGATGACTTTAAATACTTGCCTAGTCATTTAATCGAACAGTGAAACTATGAAACACTTGACTTCGTGCCCTGCGTGCCCCAACAACTGCACGCAGGAAGATCTAATGAATGCTACTGACAATGCGTTTTTAGTAGCAAAATTTTTGCCGATACCATCTAGGTTTGCTAACGACACGATAAGAAGAAGATCGAACAGTTAAGAAAATTACTTATTTTGCATGGTTATAAAAACCACGAAGCCTTAATGCGGGAGCTACGCTCCGCTCCGCTACAGCTTTCTAACCTAATCTAACCAAGTCGGATTAGGCAGCTATCACGATAAACCTATCACTACTTTTCTGTGAATACACCTCTATTTACCTCCTCGGCGATTTACAAGCGTGAGTATATGTGCGTAATTTTTGGTCTTAATTCGAGGTGGTGCCCCATCTTACAAATGGCCTGAGCATTAGTCGGCCAGTTTATTAAATGTTGTACTTAATAAAAGTTATGGCTTCAGGCCATTAATTTAACGGCACCGTCTAGTCAACAGCCTAGGCAGATAATTGAACGGCTGATTAAGCTAGGTCGGCGGCGACATATAAGTATACTAGCTGACCCGGCGAACTTCGTACCGCCAATATTTTTCCGCCCGCGTGGCGTCAGATCCCGTTCCCGCTGCACCCTCTACTATATTAAACATGTATTATACATATAAACATTCCTCTTGAATCACTCTATCTATTAAAAAAAACCGCATCAAAATCCGTTGCGTAGTTTTAAAGATCTAAGCATACAAAGGGATATAGGGACAGAGAAAGCGACTTTGTTTTATACTATGTAGTGATGTTGTTCGCATGAACGTGTAAACAAATAACAACCAACACGTTTATTTTTTTAACTTTTTGATGATTATTCTTAATTTTTACTATTGTGTGTATTTACAATTTATTCTTTGGTAGCAAAAAAATATTGTTACTTACATAATACAGAAAATATATTCATGTTGCTGAACGGGTTGTAAAAAAATGTTATTAAATAGTTTTATTGGGTGTAGTAAATTTGGGAATAGGTATATATCGAAAGTAATTTTCAATCGTAAATAGCTTTAGACAGTTCGGCATTGACGGTCTTTGTGGCGTTGCGGTAGTAAACGCCGCCCCTACGCAGGAGGTGTGGGTTCGATCCCCGCTCAATGCAAATATGGACTAGAATATGGATATTTGCGTTGGTCTAGCCGTGCATTGGTAGAATACGACGGTATTTCCGTCCAAATGAGCAATCCGACTGGGGAAGTACCTCCTCCCTACTGAATACCGCGGCCATAATAACCGGCGGTGAGTAGGGTAGCCAGAGCTCGCAGGAGAGTTTTTGTGCTGTCAGTGGGAAGACCAAAGAAAATTCCTGCTTTGTCTTCTCATCTGATAGCACAGAAACTCTTTGTGTTTACAGCACGAGTGTGACTCCTCTGGTGTTGCATACGTCTATAGGCCTAGGTGACCACTTTCCATCAGATGGGCCACGCGCTTGCCTGCCACCTCAGTTGTAAAAAAAAGCACGTTGAGCCGTCGGTCCCGGTCACCATACAAACATCTATGGCAGTCATTACGGGTAGATGGAGCCATAAAAACTTCAAAAACTGGTCTTACAATACTTCGACATCGTCTTTGGGTTGTGGTGGTCACATGGCAGTCACTTCACGGTAAATATCGGATTTCAGCCAAAATCCACAGCTAGACTGGTAAACTCGAGGCTCCAGGTTGAAAGTTACGCTATAACGTTAGATGAAGAAGAAGTGCGGCACAGATGGCGCCGTCATATTATTTAGGCAACAATATACCTACAATTATATGCCATAGATAGGTACGCTATCTGCACCCTAAAATTGCGACAAAACATAAGCGCATTGTCCTTATGTGCCAAACAGAGATACGAGAGCGTGCTACATAAAAAAAAGACGTGTTGCACTCTGGGAGTGCCGGCAGAAGTGAAAACATTTTCTTTTTTTCTTTCTTCGTTATATGCATAGAAAAAGATAAAAAAGAACATACCATACCATACCTATAAAATAGCGCCAATCATAGAACCTATCACAAAATTTCTACTAATTTTCTGTCAGAAGAAATTAATAAATTACAAAAAGAAAAAATAATCCCAAAAAGTAATAAATTAGGAACAAAAAGATAAAATAATCACAAAAAGTGTCATAAGGCCAGGTTTGAACCCGGTACTATCTGAAACCATAAGGACTTACAGTCGTAGCGTTTACCGCTATGCTGCGAAGCTATTTATCGTATATTGCAAAATGGACAGTCTATAGCTAATATTGTTTGACGTCAGTCGTCGGTTACGGTCCAAAGGTCAAGCGATCCTGACGCGAGTTTAACAATTTTTACCCTTCCAACGCCGCTAAAGAAGTTTTCACTTCAAAAATAGGCCATTAAAAATAATTACATTGACAGCCTACACTGACAACCTCCGTGGCGTAGCGGTAGTGAACGCGGCCGCTGCGCAGGAGGCGCGGGTTCGATTCCCGCTCAGTGCAAATATTTGTATGCACGTTAAGCCATCGGTCCCGGTTGCCACACAAATATCTATGGCAGTCGTTACGGGTAGTTGGAGTCATCAAAAGTCTAACAACTGGTCTAACTGCAATGCTTCGATATCGCCTTTGGGTTGTGTGGAGGTTAGATGGCAGTCGCTTCACGGAAAATGTCGAAGTTTAGCCAAATTTTCAGTTGGACTGGTAAAAGCGGACCCCAGACTCCAAGTTGATAGCTTCGGATGCGACTGGTATTAACGCTGGGATGAAGAAGACTTTATATTATACATAAATTAATAATATTTATGTATTATTTCTTCACGCAAGTAAGCAGCTATATTTTTCCCGCCGGGAACACAACACGAGGTTATTAAAACCGCGGTATTCCGTTTCAAGAATGTCAATTCGAGCTAATCTTCTCTTTGATGTATATTAAAACAGTAGCAGTAGTTTACCATTATACGGAGAGTTTTACTGTTGCTTAATTTTGTTTTTTAGAGTTCCGTAGCCAAATTATAAAATTATAGATTAGTTATGTCTGTCCGTCCGTAAGTCACAGCCACTTTTTTCCGAAACTATAAGAATTATACTGTTGAAACTTGGTAAGTAGATGTATTCTGTGAACCGCATTTAGATTTTCACACAAAAATGAAAAAAATAATAATTGGGGGTTCCCCATACTTACAACTGAAACTCAATTTTTGAAGTGAAAACTTCTTTAGCGTCGTTGGATGGGTAAAAAGTGTTAAACTCGAGCGTCATGATCGCTTGACCTTTGAACCGTAACCGACGACTGACGTCATATAATATTAGCTACAGACTGTCTATTTTTCAAAATACGATAAATAGCTTCATAGCATAGCGGTTAGCGCTTCGACTGTAAGTCCTTATGGTTTCAGATAGTACCGGGTTCAAACCTGGCCTTCTAACACTTTTTGTGATTATTTTTTCTTTTTGTAATTCATTAATTTCTTCTTACAGAAAATTAGTTATAGGTTCAATGATTGGCGCTATATTATAGGTATGGTATGGTCTTTTTATCTTTTTCTCTGTATATAACGAAGAAATAAAGAAAGAAAAAGTTTTCACTTCTGCCGGCAGTCCCAGAGTGCAACCCGTATTTTTTTTTCATTAAACTCATACGTGTGGGTGTATCTATGAATAGTTCTTCAAAAATGATATTGAGGTTTCTAATATCATTTTTTTCTGAACTGATTAGTTTGCGCGAGAGACACTTCCAAAGTGGTAAAATGGATACGTCCCCCCCCCCCCTGTAACTTCTAAAATTATGATAAAACAAAAAAAAATGTGATGTACAATGTACATTATCATGCAAACTTCCAACGAAAATTGGTTTGAACGTGATCTAGTAAGTAGTTTTTTTAATACGTCATAAATCGTAAACAGCTATTTACCTACTTGCTGCTACGGAACCCTTCATGAGCGAGTCCGACTCGCACTTGGCCGCTTTTTTAGGCACAGATTAACAACATCCCAAATCCAAGTACGCAATTCGTCTCATTCTAAGCCAAGAAAAGCAATTAAACGGAATAATTAAACTATTTTCGCAGTAAAACTAATTGATTTATGGATATGTCACACTATTTGTTCCAATCTTGGTTAATTGAAAATAACGATGGAGGAATTTGGCTATGCGCTATTGCTACCACTAATTTTAGGCCGAATAAAAAAAAATTAAACATTTTATTTTAAATAAGCAAAATACAATTTGTCTACCCCCCCATAGACGCGGGATAACACCCGAACCACCTAGGTCGTTAGCCGTAGGTCTGTTGGTAGTCCTGGGACATCCTTCCGAGGGCTTACCCGGGGCTACCAACCGCAGGCCATAAGGCGGTACGTGAGGGTTTTTTAGTCTGTAGGAGTCCGGCATAGCATCCATGAAGGATTTTCCCTCACGTTAAAAAAAAAATACTTTTCTGAATTTACTACACATATTTTGATCCTATTGTTTCAATAGATTCGCTGCAAAAGTAGTAGTAAGTTGGGTCAAATGATCATGAGAGTATATCACAGAGGAGGTTTGTAATTCAGTTTTGCAAAAAGGAGGTTTTGAAAGCTATATGTAGGCCCACAAGTTTAGAATAACATCACAAAAAACGACCCGTACCACAGAAATATATTAGGATAGAACGGCAATGTGGGCAAGAAACACGTGACAACCTTTGAAGTGAAAACTTCTTTAGCGGCGTTGGGTAAAAAGTGTTAAACTCGCGTCAGGATCATTTGACCTTTGAACCGTAATCGACGACTGACGTCATACAACATTAGCTACAGATTGTTTATTTTGTTAGGTACGCCAAGAAGGTTCTTAGCTTAGCGGTAAGCGCTTCGACTGTAAGTCCTTATGGTTTCAGATAGTACCGGATTCGAACCTGGGTTTCTGACAATTTTTGTGATTATTTTTTCTTTTTGTAATTCATTAATTTCTTCTGACAGAAAATTAGTGATAGGTTCTATGATTGGCGCTATATTATAGGTATGGTATGGTATGTTCTTTTTATCTTTTTCTCTGTATATAACGAAGAAAGAAAGAAAGAAAAAGTTTTCACTTCTACCGGCACTCCCAGAGTGCAATGTATTTTTAATCAATTCCTGCTCGTAATAGAGAGTTTTACCATAAAATAAAACTTACCTATTATTTTTTCATCAATATCCGGAATCCATCTTGAGTCAAGCACCTGTCTTTCTACCTGTTGTCAACGTATTTCCGGTCTTCTCTCCGTATTTAGCGCCCTCTATAGTGACTTTTTGGTATTAAGCGCTCTTGGCGGGGGACGACCGCCATTAATGTCATTATTGCACTCATGATGCACCAGGTAGGCCTTACCTGGATTCCGGATATTGATGAAAAAATAATAGGTAAGTTTTATTTTATGGTAAAACTCTCTATTATTTGTTTTGTATCAATATCCGGAATCCATCTTGAGTGATGTGTTTGTTATCTCCTGGTGCGCTTAATTCACGATGCTATAATGTGTAGTTATGGTAAGCCATTGAGTAAGTAAGAACTCATTACCTTTTCAACTAATGTATATATTATAATCGAGTAATACTTCTATATGCATTAAACAGTAAATTTAATTAAACAATATTATTCTTACACAATCATTTCAATTCACAGCATCAAAGTAATTTGATAACGATACTGAACTATTAGGGTTTATTGTAATATCTTTCAATTCTCTTTGATAATAGTTTTGGAAGGTATGAATCATTTTCCAGTTCCCTGTTGCAAGAATTTGATCTATGGGAAAATTTTCCACGAAATTTAGTGAAGCTACTGTGATCTTACCGACCCGGGAGTAGCATCGATGCTAGCAGCCTTCAAGAGCGATTTCACCCATCCACCGATCACAGTTCTAGACGCCGGTTTAACCTCACCTATAGCTGTGATAAATAAGTTTAATATATTTTGTCTACGATTAGCCGTTACTTGTAACAATTGCCTGAGCCAGAAAACTGCATTTAATTTTTTATCGGGATGTTCTGACTGTCTATGAGTGATACTATCCGTTTTTGAACCAAATGCTGGCCATAATACAATACTTGTCTCCTCATTTATCCAGCTGTCTTTACCAATCCGTAACAATGTTAGATCATGAACTCGACGACTAGATGATAGTAATAAAAGGGTTGCTGTATGTCTTGACACCTGATATATATTGTTTTCATCCACATCGTACGTACTCATGTATTGCAATAACAACTTAGGATTCCAAACTGGTGGTTTGGCTGGTTTCTCTCGTGCAACGGCAATTGCTTTTAACATATGTTTGACAAAGAAATTAGAAGATAAATCAATTTTAGAAGTTAAATGCGTAAACGTTGAAATTACCGACTTATGAACCAATATAGTTTTATATGCTAGTCCTACTACGGTATGAAGGTGAGCTAGATAACGAGCTACCTGCTCTGGGCGTGGGTATTTATAGTTTACCGAATTAGAGTCGCACCACTTGACCCATCTGGTCCATGCAGGTCTGTAAGTATTAATTGTTGAACCTCTCCAGCTGGTCATTAGTAGATTTCTCTCTTGCTCAGTCCACTCCGTCAACATATCCTGCCACCCGAAATCAGCCATGCTTCTAATTGAAGGTCTTGAACTTGTGGTGGGTGGATCCCCGTTTGAGTGTCGTACAGGACATGATCTAGATTGGGAATTAAATAAGCCGGGCACCGCGCTCTGCTCTGAACATCTGCTCTCCAGAACACTTTGTTCCATTTCGGGGCAATCAATATGTAGAGCCCACTGGCTTGGTTCAGATGGTTGAGCACTCTGGGTACGAGGTTTGGTGGCGGAAACAACCACGCTAGTTGATAATGCCATTGGTGACAAAACGCATTGTGGCAATGCGCTTTCTTGTCTTGCACATCTAGGGAAACATACTTTGGTACTACGTGAGCTGTCTTTGATGCAAACAGGTCTATTTCCGGTGTACCCCACATCTGGAAAATCTGCCTTGTTGCTCTTGATATTAAATGCCATTCGGGACAACTCTTTTGACGAGAGAGAGCGTCTACTTCGATATTGAATCGGCCTGGAAAGTAATGCGCTATCAGATGTATATCCCTTCTGTCCAACACCTCGAGTAGAAGTCGTGTTTGTTTCAATAATTTTTTGGACCTCGTTCCGCCTTCCTTGTTTATATAGGATACTACTGTCCGATTGTCGGTTTGCAGAAGTACCACAGTTTTTTCTAACCGCTGTTGCTCTTGTTGTCAATACAACAAGAGCAACACGCAGCAATCTGCGTGAACTGCAAACATCTCTTTTTGATTTGCATGCCAAGACTGCTGGCGTTTCATCCAGGATCCCATAATCTTCATGTCGTCGAGTTGTGCACCCCATCCTATGTCGGACGCGTCCGTAGTTAGCAAGTGAGTCACCGACTTGACATGTATCGGCATAGACGCCCCTATGGCCTGGTACCACCATTCCATCTCGGTGCGTACTGGTTGAGGAATACTCACGAGATGATAAGGGTTTTCCTTTGGCAGCTGTCGACTGTAGTATTGCAGTGTACGACAGTGAAGCCGGCCTCTCCGAGTCACAAACGAAGCAAAATTGAGTCTCCCCATTAGAGTTTGATACTGTTTGAGGGACCATTTGCTTTTCTGGAGCTGTTGCTGAAGTGCTCTGCGTAGCGATAAGCACTTCTGCTCTGACAGGGACTTTGCGTTGCGTTTTGTGTCCCAAGTTATGCCAAGAAACTCGAGGCATTGAGTCGGAGCAAGCACAGACTTCTCGAAATTGAGAGTCCAGCCCAGTAATTTTAGAATTTTGATGGCAAATGCTATGTCTTCTTGTAACTGCTGTTTGGACTGGTTTGTTATAAGAAAATCGTCTAAATAAACTACGCATCTGATATGGTAACCTCTTAGAAATTCTGCCACCCAATTTGTGATTGAAGCAAACGTTCTCGGTGCAGAAGCTAGGCCAAACGGCAAACACGTCATCTGGAGTAATTGGTGTTTGTTTGGGTCCGGATGGTAATTGAGCCTTAGGAACCTTCGATGTTGCTGTGCTATTGGTATGTGAAAATATGCCTGGCTCAAGTCTACTTTTGTCATCCAGTCTAGAGGTTGTAAGAAATTTGGTACCCGAAAGTGGCTGAATAATTGGAAGGGCTTTGTTATCACGAATTGATTCAGTCGCTTCAAATTGAAAATGGGTCGAAAGGAACCGTCTAGTTTTGGTATTAGGAAGAACGTTGATAGGTAACTCGGATCTCGCTCTGCATGTTCGAGTATCCCCAGCTCCAACATAATTCTCATCTGTGTAGTCATGTCTGGAGATATTTTGGTTCGATAGCGTTGTAAGATTGTGGAGTTTGGAAATATAAGAGGCGGCTTTAGACTGAATGGTATGAGTATCCCGCTTAAAAACTTGCATATTTTTTCTGGTGCACCTAAATTGCTCCAAACACTCAGAAATCGTTTTAGACAGCCGCCTCGAAATATCTGGTAGTCATTCGTGATATTTCTTTCTTGAAGAAGTCGCCTGCGATTTCTTTTCTTTGGTTTTGTCGCGACGGTTGTGGGTAGTTGGGTGAGATTTATTTCGCGCTGAACCTGATGGCTTTCTCTTTTGAATCTGCTTGTTCCCACGAAAAAACCCATTATTTGCATTATGACTGGTTGAAGCATTTGGCTTCCGATAGTAGTTCACGAGTTGAGGTTGGTCCACTCGCTCAGTTGTTGAGACTAGTTTATCCACCCCCCCAATTTTTTGAAGGTAGATTTGAATAGACTCTTCGTTAAATAGGTAATTTGCGCTAGGGGGAATTTTGTGTAGCACATCGCGGTGAAATCTTTCACCAATTTGACGAAGTAACGCCTCGCGACGTACGTGAATAAAATCTGCTCTTCTACCGCACACTATGTGTAATAAGTCATCCGTCACTTTGCTATAGGCAGATTCTTTTGAAAACAAAGATTCGATCTTTTCGAATAACGATCTAGGAGTTAAAATTTCTTTTGATTGATTAGACCAATCTACCAACGTTTGTAAAGTAGTTTGTAATTCTGCTTTTTGACAAAGTAACGCATTAGTTAAACCAGCAAAGGAACGTTCTAATAAATATGACCGAGAATCTTCCTTTAGCATTGCTGATTCAAAACGTTTCAATTCGTCATTAGTTAAGTTCCACAAACCCGGGGGTAGCTAAATATTTTTTCTGTGCCTCGGAAAATCTTATCGCATTCCAATTTTCGCAATCAAAACGTTGTAATTGGGCTAATTTTGTAACAAAATTAGGATTTGCACTTGGATAAATAGGTTCTTTAACAATCGTACTCAATTCCGACAATATTTGAAGCCGATTATTTTTATACACTACCCCAGGCTCTCGTAAATTTAAATCGTTTTCAGTAACTGATACACTGTTAACAGGTTGAGTAGTTGTATTAGACACATCAGAGTAATTATTTGAAATTAGATCAGTCAAAAAAGCCACTTGTTGTGATAAAAAGTCAAATTGTTCACGACTCACAGTTTCGACGTGCTTTCTCAACTTACGCCTTCCTCCGCTCGTTCCACTGCATATCGAAGAGCTGCTATCACCCTCACTACTCGAAGACAAAGAACGCGAACGTTTTTTGGAACCGGAATTTTCTATAACAGCCCCGGGGGCTATATTACTTTGACTTGCCATTCTAGTGGCCAACGGAGAGAATTTAATTTCAAATAGAAAATAATCGAAATTAAAATTATCATAAATTAATACTTAATAAAGATTTTTCGCAAAGTATTTTAATGTACGCTGACAACCAGACGGCGCGAAAAACGACGCTATAATGACATTAATGGCGGTCGTCCCCCGCCAAGAGCGCTTAATACCAAAAAGTCACTATAGAGGGCGCTAAATA
Organism: Eilema caniola; assembly: GCA_949126895.1. Taxonomy (NCBI): domain Eukaryota; kingdom Metazoa; phylum Arthropoda; class Insecta; order Lepidoptera; family Erebidae; genus Eilema; species Eilema caniola. The sequence continues at coordinate 4,996,848 of OX421487.1, forward strand.
CGGAGAGAAGACCGGAAATACGTTGACAACAGGTAGAAAGACAGGTGCTTGACTCAAGATGGATTCCGGATATTGATACAAAACAAATAATAGCATCGTTAATAATACCATGAATATGTCATATTGTGCTATTTCTAATTGTAGAATAGAAATGGAGAACTAAATTTGGTAAATAAAGGTATTTCTTATGTCTCGTGAGTATTTATTTACAGTGAAAAAGTTGCCACACGCGACATGCAGGCGAACACTGCGTTTGGCCGTTCTATAACCCAACTTATATTATAAATGCGAAAGTAACTCTGTCTGTCTGTCTTTCTGTATGTTACGTTTTCACGCCTATACCACAAAGGTGTAAAAGCGTAATAGATATAGACAGACAGACAGAGTAACTTGCATTTATAATATAAAAATGAATTATATTCCGAATAGCGCAGCACTGCTGCATGCAAATGTATATCACCTTTTACACGTGCAGATCGGAACGAAGGATTCACCACGCACCAGTTCAAACCATCACTTCGGAACGATCTTGTAAACGCTAGCGACGCGTCAGGAACGAAAGATCAATCTGGCGGCCGGCGAGCACGCATCATCATCATCATCATCAGGCTATATTAGTCCACTGCTGGACATAGCCCTCCCCCAATGAGCGCCATAGCGCCCTGTCTTCAGCTTGCCGCATCCAGCATCTGCCTGCAGTCTTTCGTTTACCCCAACGGTTGTCAGTTCTTCGTGAGATATGGCCAGCCCATTGCCACTTCAGCTTGCTGATTCTTTGAGCTATGTCGATAACTTTGGTTCTCTGTCGGATGTATTCGTTGCACGCATCGCTTCAGTTTTATCTGCAGTTACATGTGAAGGATTCCATTTTAAAACGATAGAAACGTTAAAGATCTGTCGTTTCGAACTGTAGTCATATTTTAGTCGCAATATATCGGTAGTCCACTTATAGCACCCAGCCGAATAGCACCTGAGCGAATAGCACTTAGCCTTCATCACCGTTCGATCCGCAATAAAAAATAACTGCTCGAACCGGCGGTTCGGAACGCAGTCCCGATGCACGGTTAAAACTGTACGTGTTAACGGTGCTGTAATGAATAAAATAACAGAACATCACCATGAATATTGGGCGTCGGAGGCACAGAACGACCTCTGCCCCCCATGGGCCGCCTGTCACCCTAGCACCGAGTTGGGGATCGCGTTGTCCCCCCTCCCGAGGAGGGCCAGACCGAGAGGGATGACCCTGGTTTAGCTGGGGTGACTGAACGGCGCCGTTCAGTAAAGAGTCTAAGTAGTAAATTGAACGACTGATTAAACTACTTGGCGGCGACATGTCCATACTAATATTATAATTACGAGAGTAACGGTCTGTTTGCCTGTCTGCTACGCTTTCACACCTAAACCACTGAACCGATTTTGATGAAATTTAGGAAAGGTAGATTAGGCTTTGAGAAAAGACATAGGCTATGTTTGGTCGCGATATTCGACATCCACGCGAAACCGCGGGCAACAGTCAGTAAGGGGGCAGATTTACTAATAGGTCGTTACATATGAAATTGCCGTTTTATTGAAGAAATTGGAGGAAACCCAATTTGCAACACTAACATTTTTGCAGTTTTTTTAGGAATGACAAATCCAAATTTTAATGATTTTTTTGTGAATGAATAAGACAACATTAAGCTAACAGCAACTTCTAATACATTTTTGAAAAGTGACAGTTCTAAAAAGGCAATAAGCAATTTATCATCAAAATGAACAGCATTTAGGAAGCACTGTTTTTGAAGATCGAATTTTTCATTTATCAAGCGGTCAATAAAAACAAAATTTAATACAGAGTTGTAACATCTTGAAATCAACTTTCAAACAAAGTATAAATAATGGAAAAAGCAATTAAATAACAGAAATAACGAACTCGTGAATCTGTAAGAAAATTTTGGCAATTTCATATGTACCTAATATTTTGATTGCCAACATCAGTACATAGCCGGTCTAATATTTTGATTGCCAACATCAGTACATAGCCGGTCTAATATTTTGATTGCCAACATCACTACAGAGTATAAAACAAAGTCGCTTTCTCTATACCTATATCCATATGTATGCTTAAATCTTTAAAACTACGCAACGGATTTTGATGCGGTTTTTTTTGAATAGATAGAGTGATTCATGAGGAAGGTTTATATGTATAATACATGTTTAATATAGTAGACGGTGCAGCGGGAACGGGATCTGACGCCACGCGGGCGGAAAAATATTGGCGGTACGAAGTTCGCCGGTTCAGCTAGTATGTGATAAAAAAGATCCCCTTTTAACATAACAAACAATGTGTATTTCTATTTTGCGATGCAATACACACAAGAATAGTTCTGTAGGACTGATTGACAGATCAAATTGGCACCTAATCGCCCGTTCGCTGGTACATTTATATCAATTTACCCCTAATGCGCTTAATACTCAGGGAAGAGTTGGCAAAAACGGACACGATGTAACTTTTTTCATTGAATATTTTAGTTTTTGAATACTTTTTTTTCAAGTATCTATTAGTAGGATATGTATGTTGTACAATATTTATTTATCCGTGTGGTGACGGAGAAAGAATACAAGTATCACCACCCCATCTCATCCGAAGAGTGTCGTAAGAGGCGACTGACGGAACAATACGCAGACGATATCACTGCGAGAGAAGGAACACTCGAAATAAAAACCTGTGGCAACCCGTCTGGCCAGCGTGGACACAGTAGGCCAGAGCCTTCCGACTTTGGAAGAGGCTTATGTCCAGCTGTGGACTGCAATGAGTTAACTGATGAACTTTCTGATCCTGTTATATGGTGCCCGGCAGAGTAGAATTTGGGCCACCCCATCTCCTCCCATGCGGTGTCGTACAAGGCGACTGAGTGATAGGGCTGATTATCAACAGACAGATATATATAGCCCAGACTCAGCCTATGTGACAGCCTCCGTGGCGTGGCGGTAGAGAACGCGGCCGCTACGCAGGAGGCGCGGGTTCGATCCCCGCTCAGTGCAAATATTTGTATGCATGAATATGGGTATTTGCATTGGTCTGGGTGTTCCTATGTATAATATGTATGCATTTACAAAAAAAAATCATCTAAGTATGTTTATCCGCATTCTAGATTTCATAAAACAAGCTAATTAAGCTGTGCTTACCATGGATCTAGATCGCGTTGCGTGAAATGGGTTACGTATTATAATAACTACAGTTATTATAACTATTTTCAAGACAACTACGGTCAAAAAAACTACTGTTTAAAACACCTAAAGATCGTTTCACATATTTTTGTAATAACTACTGGTCGAAACAAATAATGGACGACTCACCTACGGTTTATTCAACTACAATTAATTGTGCTAAGGTTCATTGAACTATGTATGAAATACCTAATAGTCGATTCGCCTACGGTTTATTGATACTACTACTTTGTCACAGAAATTTACGTTGTTGCAAAACCGACTTCATGTAGTCTTGTCTGTGGGTGTGCGTTGTTTTATAGACAATTGTTTAAAATTTCGTTTCATAGAATAATCAATATATCTACAGAATACTTACTTTAAAGAATTTTAAATCATTGAATTTTGTTTCATATAAAGTTAAACATTAGAATAATCATTTCATAGAATATCAGATCAAATATTCTTAATCATTATATTGTTTATTTAATAGAAAACTTTATAAACTAAACAATTGATGCGTCTACAAGGTCGACGGTCTACTTCTGGGTGGTTTATAAAAAAATAACCACGAAGGCCTAATGCGGGAGCGGAGCGTAGCAAAGCTCCCGCATTAGCCTTCTAACCTAACCTATCCGAGTCGGGGTAATCTGAGTCGGGGTGTTAACTATAATGACGTTTTATTAATAATTTAATAACAAAATGATTATTTCTGTCACAAAGTAGTAGTATCAATAAACCGTAGGCGAATCGACCGTTAGGTATTTCAAACATAGTCAACATGTCCAATATCTTAAATGAACATTATATTAATCGTCCGTTAGTTCAAATAATTTTAGTTTATTCGAAATTATGTGTATGAACCAGTAGTCGAGTCGACCAATATGCGTTATGACCATATGTGAATCAACCGTAGTTATCTTGAACATAGTTGAAATAACTTTAGATATTATGATACGGAACCGTGAAATGTTGTGGAATATTTATTTATTTATTATTATTTATACATGGCTCGAGCCAACAATAGTGCTCGGAAAACGACAATAGGCTCACCCCCTATTACGTGGTATCTAATACAATGATTGGTGAAATGTAGGTAAATTAATTGTTAATTCACTTCTGCCTAAACCTACGGGGATAAAGGCGTGATTGTATGTATATCATATTTCCTTTTCAAGAAATGTTTTGACGTGGACACATATTCTACAATCTGTATGCTATCCCAAGGGACAGAACTCGTTCAGCATATCCATTAAGACAAATGACATCGATAAACTATATTCAACCCACTCTTTCACCAGTGTTGCCGGTTTAACAGTTTTCACTCGAAATATAGGGAGTAAATAAGAGAGTTGGGAGTTTTAGGGGATTTATTTTTTAGAGAGTTATCAATTTGCAAAAGTAGGGTAAATCAATTTAGCTAAATAAATAAAATTTTGAGTGCACATATACTGACATCTTTACTTCACTCGGGTATTTAAAAAAAACGTAAGCAATCTTGTAGCAACTTTTTAATATGTTTTACTTTTATTTAAAAAATCAGTTTATTAATATTTTTCTGTGTGTTGTGTGTGTGTGATAAGGGAACGTTGTGGAGTGGTAGAAGATGTAGTGACAAAGATAGAGAAGGGGATGCTTAGATGGTTCGGACACGTAGAAAGGATGAGTGAAAGTAGATTGACGAAACAGATTTATGAGGCGAAAGTGAATGGGCGAGACGGTAGGGGGCGACCTAGGCGAACGTTCTTCGATCAAATCGAAGAAATCTTAAGTAAAGGCCAGGTCAAAAGTACCCAGAACCGACGCGCTTGTATGAAAACGCTTATGAAAGTAGGAGAATTGAAAAAGGTGTGTCAGGATCGTAGCAAGTGGAAAGAAGTGGTCTCTGCCTACCCCGATGGGAAAAAGGCGTGAGCTTATGTATGTATGTATGTAAAAATTTTCTGTTTAGAAACTCATTCCATTTCTCAACCATTTTGAAGACTAAAAACCGGAATTGAACCGCTAGATAATTTACTTACACTAGTTTGTTTAAATATTATGTGTTTTTATAAAAAAAATCGTTACAAGATTGTTTGCTTTAAATTAAGTACCTAACCAAATTGTTGTTCTTTTTACCTGACTGCCAAAAAGGGTTATGTTTTTCGCGCGTATCTTGAAGGTATCATATCTCCTGAACCACCGTACGGATTTCAAAGATTCGTGTCTCAAATGAAAGGTATTTCTGTGAATCACTAATTTTCTGTGAATACACCTCTATTTACCTCCTCGGGGATTTACAGGCGTGAGTAAATGTATGTATATATGTAATTGTCTATCCTATTTTGTGGTGGTTCCCCATCTTATGAATGGCCAAGATTTGCCAGCCAGTTTCTTAAAAAGTTGTTATAAACGTTACGGCTGAATTGAATTGCGCCGTTTAGTTACCAGCCTAGGCAGTTAATTGAACGGCTAATTAAGTTAGTAGGCGGCGACAAGTATAAAAAATCGATTTGACTTAGTTTTAGGGGGTTATTTTTAATAACAGGCAACACCAAAATTCGCATTTAGAACAAAACCGATCCATTAACAAAATAGCTCGCATGTTCCAACTATTTCCTAATCCAAGTGGTGTCGTTCTACCCTCATTTGCATACGGTTTCAATTTATTGTGCACTATAAAAAGTCTGAACACGCTCCCAAAGACATCAGTTTGTGCGGAACCATCGAGCAAGATGCATGGCATTGAAAAAATCAGTCTCACTATTGTCTTAGCTTTTGTAAGCTGCGTTTTAGCCACAGGAACTGATATGAAGGTAATTTTTTTCTAAAATATTTTTTTAGTATGGTATGTATTTTTTGTATATTATAAATTGAATTGTGAAGAATAACGTGTTACCGATGACAATATAATAATACTAGCTGTTGCCCGCGGCTCCGCCCGCGTGGATGTCGGTTTTCCTGAATTTTCTTTGCTATAAACCTCACAGAGCCCGAGACCTTTCCAACGAATGCAAAACCGTGGAAATCGGTTCGTGCGTTCTGGAGTTATAGCGTCAGGAAGGAAAACCCGACTTATTTTTATAAAGTAGATAAATTACTTAAAAAATAGACCAATGTTGCCTGGAATAGATCGATTGTAGCGATAAGGCCACCATTTGTACATTTTTCATAATGTTGTCCGTACATTGACTTTGATATATTGGTGTAAGTATTAATAAAGACTTATCTTAGATAGAAAAAGAATTAAAAATGGCTGTTAAACTATTTTTAAGACCTAATTTGTAATATCTGGTGAATTAATCCAACATTGTGTTACTAATGACAATTTTATATTCTTATATGAAGAAAAAGATTGAAAAATAAAAACAAGATGATATAAACTATTTTAAAGGTCTAATTTTTTAATGTGAAGTGAAAGAAAAATGGCATTTTTTTTAATTATATAGGACTCGACAATTTGACTTCAGAGTCAAAGTCTCAGAAAAGAGTGTAACCATTACAAACACGTACCATATTAACAATGGTGGCACTCAGCTTGACGGCGTCATCAGATGCTTAATTTTACGCCCCGCTTAAAGGACCCGGGACTGTAGGAAGAAGGAAACGCGAAAGTGTCTACATTTCATAACAACACCAGGTTTTAAGATAGGTGGCCATTCTAAAAGATGTTGAAACCTTTACGTGCCTCGGAGAGCACGCTAATAGCTGCTATATTTAACATCTATGGCAGTAGTTACAGATAGTTGGAGTCCTAAAGAGTCCGACTATATCACCAATTTGGTTGTGAAGGTCACATGGCAGTCGCTTCACGGAAAATATCGAAGTTCATAATATAATATACAATAAGCTCATTACTAGGACGAATGTCTAAAGCGGCACTAGTAGGTTCGCATTAAATTTGGTTAGGCAGGGAGGGGAACTTGGGTAGTGAAGGTGAGTGTCGGTGTACATCAACAAAAGGGGCCCCTTCTAAACCTACACTTGGGTCGCAAGTCCCAGGCACTGTCCCGAGTTCCCAACTCAGCAACGCGGTGGACCCGGCACCCGCACGGAGAATCCATGGATTGCTAAGAATATCAGTCTCTAATAAATAAAAACTATTCTTTTTAATTCATTTAGGATGCTGGTCAAGATCGAGAGGCGCACAGCGATCGAGGCGGACAGTTGTGGTTCGGTCCCAGACTTGGTAAAAGGTCTTTGAGGCTAACCAGTGAAGATAACAGGTAATCTTACTTACTTTTATAACATTTTCTTGTCACACTGGTTGTAACAAACTCCTTCGAAACAGCTTAAACAATTATAATTTTTGCCAAGAAGGATTATGTTTTCGCTCGTATCTTGTATGTGTGTATGTATGTATGAATGTTTGTGATATTCTTTATTACCTCATATCTTCTGAACCACTATATGGATTTCATTGATTAATATCTTAAATGAAAGATATTCTTCTCCCAATGGATCTTGGGTACTTAAAATGTGAACAAAAGCTATATGTTCGATTTTAGGGACCAAAATGTATGTTATCAAAAAATATTTTCACTCAAACTTATCGAAGTATGTTATCAATATTATGGAAATAAGAAGGCGATTACAGATAAGTTTAATAAATGTCATAACTAAAAGGATATAATAAAACTAATTATTAAAAATAAAAAATCCGACTGATGCTGAAAAGATCGAAACAAGTTTATAAATCGGCTGTTTTAAAGGCTAAAATGAGAAAAGAGAAAGAGTTTATAATATTTTCATTCACTCTACAAAATTGTCATTTAATTTTAGACTTTAAGTGTATTATTATAAAGTCTAAAGTTAAATGGCATTTGTTAGAGTTTCTGTGGTACGACAGTGGTTTTGCTAAGATAAAAATAATAGCAGGGCCCTGGTACAACGCATGTCGGCAGTGGTACGAGCGAAAAGCTTTTTAAGATACAATGTTAATAATTAAAGCTTAAGTCGCATTATGTCCAATTCGCAAAATGTCCAGCGGGCTCAAATTGTCCAATTCTCACAACGTCCAATTCCCAAATTGTCCAATTCTCACTATGTCCAATATGGTTAACAACCCGTTTTTTTAAACCACCCAAAAATATGATAGTTTAATTAAAACTGAAATTACTTCGAACTGGACCAATTGCGAACTGGACCAACTGCGAACTGGACCAATTGCGAACTGGACCTATTGAGAGTTGGACAGTTGGACATTTTGCGAATTGGACATTTTGCGAATTGGACATAATGCGACTAATTCCTGGTAGAGCAGAATAGCGCGACCTCACCCCTGTGGGTGTTGTATAAGGCGACTAAGGGATAGGACTGATCTGAAACGAACCATCCGATACAGCCCATGACTGAGTGCCCACTTGACGGCAATTTAGGCTCACCCCCCAGTACGTGAGACCGAAAACACCTCTGCCTACTGTTGCCCACGGCTTCGCCCGCGTGGATATGAAAGAAAGAAAGAAAATTAATTTTTATTGCGGATAAAAAGGAACACATCATTAAAGGAAAATCGAAAAATAAATATACCATGCCAAAATATCGGTGGACCTGCAGCAACTCAGGAGGCGACCATGTCCGAACTCCACAACGGTTCTCCTATAATCTATTCTCTATGGTTTTGCGCAAAGATTATTTTTTTGTTTATTACTTATCTGTGGTCGCCGCCTGAAAAAAAATGTACACATTTTCCGCAATTAGGGCTAGACACTCAGCATATACTGAGGTGGGTATTAACCACCACAGAACTGATTTTCAGTGTAAACCCATAAGTGCCACCTCACGTCGTTAAGCAGTATCGCCTTATATTTTCATCAATATCGGTTATCGCATTGTGTTGAGCCGACGCTATTGAGCATTTCAGTCACATCTCTAATGAACTTTGTCCTCGACTATTTTTACATAAAGAATCACTGCTTCGCAGCTATGAGTAGTAGCGTGATCATATATAGCCTTCGTGTTATTCTGAAGTATAAGCTATACTATTATCAAGTTTTATTAAAATCCATTCTTCAGTACTTTTTACCCTTTAGTCGCATTATGTCCATTCGCAAAATGTCCAACTGTCCACTCTCAATAGGTCCAGTTCGCAGTTGGTCCAGTTCGCAATTGGTCCAGTTCGAAGTAATTTCAGTTTTAATTAAACTATCATATTTTTTGGGTGGTTTAAAAAAAAATAACCACGAAGGCTAAGGCGGGAGCGAAGCGGAGCGGAGCTCCCGCCTTAGCCTTCTAACCTAACCTATCCGAGTCGGGGTTTTCTGAGTCGGGGTGTTAACCATATTAGACATAGTGAGAATTGGACAATTTGCGAATTGGACGTTGTGAGAATTGGACAATTTGCGAATTGGACGTTGTGAGAATTCGACAATTTGAGCCCGCTGGACATTTTGCAAATTGGACATAATGTGACTAAAGCGTTTTTACGTGAAAGAGTAACAAACGTCCATCCATTTATACTTACATACTTTCGCGTTTATAATATTAGTGGGATATGTATGTAGTTTAAAATTATGTATTTTTCAACAGGCAAGCGTTCTTCAAGCTTCTAGAAGCAGCTGACACATTGAAATACTACTATGATCAACTACCGTACTATGAGAACCAGGCTGATGAACCAGCCTCAAAAAGTTAGTAAATTTACCTCTTGTCTTTTCTGCTTAATTCATATCTGAGGACGAACAAACAGACTGCATTTCAACTGCCCTTCAACTAAAAACTGCACTTTGATCGTTTGCAGGCGGGCAGAAAAAAAAACAGGATCTCAGTCTTTTTTTTATACCACTCAAGTGGCAAACAAGCATACAGCCCACCTGATGGAAAGTGATTACCGTGGCCTATGGACATGTACTTTTGACGTCAGCAATTTATAAAATTGTATTTCTGACGTCAATATGACTAATTTTTTTAGAAGATAGGACACGACAGTATTCCCGTCCAATTGAGCAGTCCGACTGGGGAAGTACCTCCGCCCTTCAAAATACCGCGGCCATAATAACCTCGTGTTGTGTTCCCGGCGGTAAGTAGGGTAGCCAGAGCTCACTGGAGAGGTTTCCTGCTCTCAATGAGAAGACCAAAGACTATTCCTGCTTTGTCTTCTACACTGACAGCACAGAAACTCTCTGTGTTTACAGGGTTGGCAGCACGAGTGTGACTCCCCTGGTTTTGCACACGTCCATGTACCGTTGTAACCACTTACCATCAGGCGGACCGTGTGCTTGTCTACCATTCCAGTTGTATAAAATAAAAAATCATTTGTCCATAGTCTCCAAAAAGGTGATCTTCACACCCAAGCTCGGCCGCAGCCTGTCGCCCTACGAGGAGAAATTCTTCGAAAACGTTGAGTTCACACCTCGGCTCGGCAGACGATTGGCTGACGACATGCCTGCTACGCCCCCTGATGAGGAATTGTAAGTACCTTACTGGTTATGGAATTTACAGACGAGAAGTTCCGGGTTCAAATCGATCGTGAGCCCACTGCTAACACAAGTTATTGGGCTCAGCTGAAGAAGGACTTCGATCAATTTCTTGCAGAGGCAATGCTTTGTCCACTGAGCTACCAAACCATGTCTCATGATGATTGTATTTCTTTGCTTTTCCAGTTCAGTAGCAGAATAGACAGGCTTTAACACTTCAAAAACCTTACCTTTTGTGTCCAGGTATCGTCAGGACCCTGAGCAGATCGACAGCAGAACCAAGTACTTTTCACCTAGACTGGGCAGAACCATGAGTTTCTCGCCCAGGCTTGGCCGCGAGATATCCTATGGTGAGAATACCGTTATTGTTTTATTAGCTGATGAGCGACAGCTACGTAGGAAGCGTGTTTCCATTCCCGCTCAGCCTCTCTAGATAAGTGGCAGTTCGTCGGCTGGCATTTGATTAAATTGAAGGACGAATGTATGGTATTTGACGCATTTGACATGCGTCAAATTCCATACATTCTTCATTCTATTCCATCAGCCCCCTTAAATCCAACCACACATTCAGATCGTCCACCTAAATCTCTTGGGGGGCGGACACACGGAAATTAATTTTCTGGCGTGGCTAACGTGGCTCTGGTACACTTGACATAGGCGTTTCGCCATTACTCATCTTATAATACATTTTACTTGACATTGACAAAATTGTGGCTATTTGCTGCAGAGGCCATATTGAAGAAGTTGAAGTTCTATTCCAACAAAAGCCGGCCGACGAATTGCGACTTGTCAAGAGAATTTGTATTTATGAATATGGCTAATTGCGTTGGTCTGGCCGTGCGTCGGAAAACACGTTATCTACCTATCCGTCGGTCCCGGTTGCCATACGAACATCTTTGACAGTCGTTACGGGTAGTTGGAGCCCTAAAAAGTGCTGGTCTAACTGCAATACGTCGATATCTCCAATGGGCTATGGGAGATGGCAGTCACTTCTAGGAAAATATCGAAGTTCAGGCAAACCCGCAGTTGGACTGGAAGAAACGGACCAGCCCCTCTAGACAAGTGGCAATTCGCTAGCCTTCGTTTGATGGAATAGAATGACGAATGTATAGGATTTGACGTATTTGACATGCGTTAACGACTGTCATATACGTCAAATCCCATGCATTCTTCATTGTCTAGAGGGGCAGGGCCTTGATTCTGCTATTATTTATTTGATGGCAAAACCACTGCGGTACCACGTACACTGTACCCAATGCCATTTAACTATAGACTTTAGTGCTATACTATTAATGTCTAAAATTGAATGACAATCTTGGAGAGTGAATAAATTTATTTTGGACTTTAATTCTCAGCCGTAAGGTTCAAAATTTAATAACATTTTGTGCAATGTCAACGGTGTGACAGTGGTTTTGTTATGTCATAAAATTATCGGAATCGGGGGCCTGAAATCTGATGAGAAAGTACGGGATGGATGAAAGTACGGAAAGGATGCTTCCGGGATTCTTCATCCTAGCTTTAAGGATACGATGAAGAAGCCTAGCTGAAGCCCGCGGTTATAAGGTAACCATGAAGTTCTATAAGGGATTTGAACTCCCAGTACAATGGTTTATGTTCAGAAGAATTTTTCGACATGATGTCCACAGCTACTCTGCATCGCACCGCTCGCCATAGGCAGGGAATTTATTCTCGCACGTTGCTATCTAAGAAGGTAGGACACGATGGTGTTTCCGTCCAATTGAGCAGTCCGACTAGGGAAGTCCCTACAGAATACTGCGGCCATAATAATCCGTTCCCGGTGGTGAGTAGGGTAGCCAGAGCTCACTGAAGAGGTTTTGTACTGTCAGTGGGAAGACCAAAGGCTATTCCTGCTTTGTCTTCTACAGAAATTCTGTGTTTATAGGGTCGGCAGCACGAGTGTGACTCCATAAGCCACGGTAACCATTTTCCATAAGGTGAGGCAGAGTTTGCTCCAATAAATCATTGACAACATCATTCGGAGCATGCCCAGATGGATGGAAACCTTTATCAGGGCACGAGGAGAAAACACTCGTTATTAAACATGTTGTTGTTGTTTCATGTTTTATACTCTCCTTTTTTTGAGTTCTGCTAATTCTGCCGGTGTGTGTATAAACTATCATCCCCTGTTTTAACTTCAAAAGGGCGTTAATTTCTAACGATACATTATTAGTACATCTTCGCTTCACCTATAGAACATACATTGTAAATTTCAAGTCTCTCACTTCAAAAGCATAGGACTTTCATAAGAACTTCCAACCTTTATTTTACCCCCTAGGGGGGGGGGGGAGGGGAGTTTCTTAAAATCTGTTCTGAGCGTACGTCTACAACTTATAACCTACCGAATCTGCCAAATGTCAACGGGTGTTATAGATTCTGAGATTTCGTAATCAATCAGTGGTACCTATTTGGTTGTTATGAATATAGAAGATTAAAGTTTTTATTTTTATTTTACAGATATGTATCCAGAAAAAGTAAGAGTGGTCCGGAGCACAAACAAAACGCGATCTACATAATTACGGACGAACTAAACGCTAGAATAACCTAAAATTTAAATTTTTGTATAGATAATACACATTTTGGACGAAATAATGTTATATTATAATGTTAAGATTCGCTTGTAAGGGAACAATACATGATTTAATCTAATTTTGATGGTTTTATTCTTCATTTTGTTGGTTTTTGGGACCAATTTGACCTTCCCTGTAGCCCTTCATTCAGTTCCATAATTCAAGAGGAAAAAGACGTAGATCTTTAAAGGCACCCACACCTGTTCGGCGGCCTGCAGTCCTCAGCCGATAGCGCCCATACGCTAAAGCTATTTTGGCCTAATGGCAATCACCTGTTGTCAGTTTTGCGAACACACACGAACTGTTAACCGGGCACTTATTAACCTGCGATAAATACACACATAACTTCGAAAAGCAACGAAAAGTCATTGGTGTGTGCCATGGTAAAACCTGGGATCAAACCCGAGACCTCGTTTCAGTAGTCCATTGCCTATACCTCTAGGCTACCGCGGTTGTTTTATTTTAACGAGTTATACTTTCAATTATGTAGGTACGTTGAACTATTTTCTAATTGGATTTATTGAATTGGAAAACCTTAATGAAAAAAAAAAGACGAGTTGCACTCTGGGAGTGCCGGCAGAAGTGAAAACTTTTTCTTTCTTTCTTTCTTCGTTATTACGTTTAACACTTTTTACCCATCTAACGCTTTTCACTTCAACAGTAACAACCACATCAAGAAACTCGGAACAGTTATTAATGGCGAAACGCCAATGTCAAGTGTACCAGAGCCACGTTAGCCACGCCAGTGAATTTGTTTCCACCACGAGATTCAGATGGACGATCAGGACGTGTGCTTGGATTTTAGGGGACAAGAACGTTTCGAACGATCGAACACACTTGATAGCTGAATTCGGGGTGAGATTACAACTGCGAATGCTCTATATTTAATGACGTCACGTTTGAACATGGGCAGTTGAAATCTCATCGTGAATTCAGCTGTCAAGTTCATTCGATTGTTCGAAACGTTTTTACAGCATGTGCCTGCTGGACTCCTTCTAAACTAGAACAAATCCAGGAAAAACAGATGATGAATTATGTTTAGTTCAGTAACTAGTTACGTAGCTCTGGTTTCGTAGACGGCCGAAGGGGGTGATTCATTGAGTGCTTCGATATTTTCTACTAGCTGTTACTTACAGCTCTGCCTGCGTGCATGTCGGTTACTGTGACCAAAGATAACCTGCCCCTCTAGACAAGTGTCAATTCACTTGCAAGCGTTTGATGGAATAGAATGACGAATATATGGGATTTGACGTTTATGACATGCGTTAACGACTGTCACAAACGTCAAATCCAATACATTCATCATTCTATTCCAACAAACGCTGGCAAGCGAATTGCCACTTGTCTAGAGGAGCTGATCTATCAGTGTACCTACCAAATTTCATCAGATTATCTTCAAAAAAGCCGAACTTTCATCGCTTTAACCCTTTTTTCTTGATAAAAGGTATCCTATAAGCTTTTTTTATCATCCACCTCTGTACCAAATTTCATCAAGATCTGTAACCCTAGCATGAAAAACGTAAACGTAAAAGTATTGAGAGAACGAAGCAAGGCGATTGGCCGCTTGCCAACTGTGAACATGGGTGTGTGTGAGGCCGGCCAATGGCAATCCTCTGTTTTATCAATACTTTTACGATAATTTTTCGTCCTAGGGATACGGTTCAGTAGTTTATACGTGAAATCGTAACAGACAGACAGACAAAGATACTTTTACATTTATTATTATTATGGATATTGTTATCTTTAGTTCCATCCTTGTGTACTTGAACATGATAACATCACAAATAGGAAATGCAATGTTGCAGTTTTATCAGACATAAACTGTTGTGTTTTATAATATTGAAAGATTTGTCGCAAAGCAAAATGGAAAATAAAATGAAGAGAAAAAGAAAAAATGATAAAATGAAAACTCACCAAATAAAAAAAGTAATGAAAAAAATAAAAAAAATTAAACTCGAAAGTTCATTTGATGGTAAAATAGAAGAAATACCGGATATATTTGTTGACAACTTTACATCTCATGTAAAAAGTGCTTATTTTCTGAGTCACTATCATACGGACCACATAGTGGGGTTGAGGAAAATTAACAAGAAGAAAATGAATGAAAACGGGGCTTTTATCTATGCGTCACCAATAACTGCGGCTATTATAAAAACTTTTGACCCACGCTTAATAGATTATGTTAGGATTCTTGAACCTGGTAAGTAGGTTTTTTATATCATTTAGATGGCAAATAAGCACACAGCCCACCTAATGGAAAGTGATTAAAGTGGCCTGTGAGCGTGTACACTAAGAGAGCCACACTTGTGTTGCCGACTCTGTCAGAACAGAGAGTTTCCAGAAGAAGGGTTATGTTTTTCGCGCGTATCTTGTATGTATGTTTGTAATATTCTATATAACCTCATATCGCCTGAACCACCGTACCGATTTCAATGATAAATGTCTCAAATGAAAAGTATTTATTGCCCAAGTGATCTTGGGTACATAAAATATGAACAAAAGCTATGCGTTGGTTTTTTGGCGCCAAAATATATGTAGTAAAAATTAAATTTTCACTAAAATTTCTCAAGTGGGGTATCAAAATGAAGGAAACTAGAAGATAATATATATATATATATATATATATATATATATATATATATAACATGTGTCATAGTCATAACTAAAAAGTATGATTTTTTTTTAATTAAAAATAAAAAACCCGACTGATTCCGAAAAGATCGAAACAAGCTTTATAGCATGCCCTACCTCAGTGCGATACCCATTTGCAAATCTCAAACCAGATGACAATTAATGGGTACCGCCTGCTTTATAGCTGGTTTCGGTCTTTTCAGAATCAGACGGATTTTTTCTTTTTAAATAAAATGAATACTTCTAGTGAATCGAGCGTGTTGGGAATTTTTCGTCAAAAAGAATTGGATGAATGATGATGTATAAGTTTAGTACACATATCTTAGACTAAAGACACGTCGGAGAACCACGTACTATCCTCAAAGGATACCTAAGAAACGTGAACTGCGCGTATAGAGCACATTTAAGGTCCAATGTATATATATATCCTGAGGCCTAGACTAGATTGTTTGATATGTATCAAAATATGCATCAACCCCATACGTGCTTTAATCTACACACACCGGCAGAATTAGCAGAACACAAAATTAAGGTCTGGAAAGGGATATGTTTAGGAGCTCGCACGGAGTTAGTGGTAGTCGACGGCGGAAATCTGACTGCTGATCGGTAACAGGGAGATTTAAGAGGAACATGTTGTGCCATTTGCCCCATTTTTTGGTAACGACTTCATTTTAATGCAGCATAATGCTCGGGCTCACAGTGCTCGCTCAGTACAGGCATACCTAAACCATGTTGGTGTTACGGTGATGGAGTGGCCAGCACGGTCCCCGGATATGAATCCGATTGAACACGTTTGGGACTTGCTAAAGAGGAGTGTCAAATCAAGAATGCCACCTCCTAACAATCTGGACGAGCTGCGAAACACATTAGTTGAAGAATGGCAGAGGTTGCCCCAAGAAATCATTGACAACATCATTCGCAGCATGCCCAGACGGATGGAAACACGAGGGGGAAACGCTCGTTATCAAACATGTTGTTGTCGTTTCATGTTTAATTATTTGTTAAAAAATAAAGCCATCTATTTTATACTCTCTTTTTTGAAAATAAAAATCTAAAAAATGCCACTATCCTGTCTCGATCACCGTGTGTCATAATCCACGTCTCAGATCCATAGAATGCAATGCTCCAAACATAAGTTTTAATAAATCTTCGCCTAATTAATAATGAGATATTTTGGTCATAAATAAATGCTTTTTGTAGTAATATAAAAACTCTGTTTTGGTGACAGGCACCACTACAATTCCCATCACCGTGAAAAAGGGGGGGGGGGGGGGGGGGGGAAAGGAACAACGATACAACTCAAAGTCACCACAATCCCTGCTCACCACTGCTGTGGATCCGTCATGTTCCTATTTCAGGATGGTGAAAAAAATATTCTATATACAGGTGAGAAATTAGATATAAGGTAAGTGATATAAACATGGCCGAAGAAGGTGAAAAATAGAAAATACGTGCTAGACGAGTTGGTACAGGGTTTTATCTATCTTTACACGCGGCAGCGTGTCAAGCCAAGTTCGAGACAGAACTGAAGTTACAGCACCGTGTATATAAGTAAGTAATATCACATGAACCATTTGGAGCTTCATTTGACCCCCTTATAACTCAAAAACTATTTTACATAAAATCAAATTGAGCTCATTTATTGAGACTTGCGAGATACAACGTGCTTCAAATTTCATAAACACAACAGATAATAGAATATTAACGCCCAAATATCGTCATATTTAACACTGAGTGACCTTTAAGTCAAAACTCTAACCCAGTTCCAGATAAACTAGACAGTTTAAATTTGGCATGCAGATAGGTTACACTGCGTGACAATTTTTTTGAAGTGAAAACTTCTTTAGCGGCTTTGGATGGGTAAAATTGTTAAACTCGCGTCAGGATTACTTGACCTTTGAACCGTAACCGACGACTGATGTCATACAACATTACAACAGCTACAGATTGTTTATTTTGTTAGGTGCGTTAAGAAGCTTCGCGGTAAACGCTTCGACTATAAGTCCATATGGTTTCAGATACTACCGGGTTCGAACCTGAGCATCTGATACTTTTTGTGATTATTTTTTCTTTTTGTAATTTATTACCTTTTGTGATTATTTTTCTTTTTGTAATTTATTACTTTTTGTGATTATTTTTTCACTCCTTTAGTGCAACCCGTCTTTTTTCTATCACATTGATTTAAATAGCTGATTTCTGTCAATTTGGGCCTGCTGAACACGAATATAATATAAATGAATGAATTTCTTGTAACACGTACCATTTCAAAGTGATGATAAATTTACTTCCATAAGTATAATACTTCAATAAATGAAATAAGACAGCGTAAAATTTTCAAATCAAATATAAACATGTTTAGTCACCTGTATTTTGAATTTTAGATTTTAGTACAAAAATAGTATTATTATATACTTGTACGTATATAGTGAACAAGAATAATCCAGGTTCTTGAACATTATGACTATTTATTATTATTGCTATGTTGACATCTTGTATATATGACATTTTGTATTGTAATCTTATTCTTTGTTTTGAATGAAAGAATTTAAATAGAGGTAATATTTGCATGCCACTGAATGGTAGATGTGCGGAAGTGTATTATATTTATGTAACATCATGTATGACCACATATCTGCAAATAAATTAATTTGAATTTGATTTTGAATATAATAAGTGTAACAATACTTTTTACTCTTGACTTGTGAGGACTTATTATATTATTGATTATATTATTGTATTTGACATTCGACGATCCAATGAATTAAATATAAAAGGTTGTAATAAATTCCTAAGGACTCAACAATTAATTATTGTATATTGACATTTTTTTTTTTTTTATTTGAAATATTTTTAATGTGTAATATTGCAATGCCTGAAGATGGCGCTAAGTCTTAAGCACTACTAATACTTTAAGTATGTAAAAAAATGAGCCACATTTTATGAAAGAAAATTACAATAATTTTTTGATTCCTTTTGTGGACTGTAAAATTCTCTTGAATAACAAGTCAACAATAATCTGCTAACATGTTGGCATCCCATATTCCTTGATAACGCTCTTCTATCCGTTAAATATCTTAGTGAAAGCGTTCACCTTGTTCGTCACTCACCATTCCAAGATTAGAAGGAGAAAAGTCAAAATGAAAATATTAAAGATGTATCTTCAATGAAAACACTTGTACTATTCCACATTACATTACATATTTATTAAATTCCTGACCGGTCATATTGCGATTCTCCCTAAATTTTGGGAAAATTTATAAAGTGGTATCTCACTATTTTTGTCTACCCACAAAGTCAATATATTACTTTAATTGACATCTGATACCCAAAAATCATTTATCAACCTTTGATTATGCTGTAAGGCCCGGTCAGGAATTTAATAAATATGTAATGTGGAATAGTACAAGTGTTTTCATTGAAGATGTGTAGCAAGTTCCACCAAGTGCCATCAATCAACAATATAAGCAGTTTAAAAATGTATTTTTAAGGACATTCGACAACCCATCGTTTTATATTTTCGTAACAAGTCTATAGCTAAAACTCAGCGTTTTCAGCTTTATCATTGCCTAAAAATTCTTGTACTACCTTCTTCAGAGGCAATTAAGCAGCAAGTTCTCTCTTGGTAAGATTTATATCGAATTAATTTTCTTTCATTATCTTTTTTGAAGTGAAAACTTCTTTAGCATCGTTGGATGGGTTTAAAATGTTAAACGCGCGTCAGGATTAGTGGACCTTTGAACCGTAACCGACGACACGTCATACAACATTACAACAGCTACAGATTGTTCATTTTGTTAAATGTGTCAAGAAGCTTCTCGGCTGAGCGGTTAGCGCTTCGACTGCAAGTCCATATGGTTTCAGATAGTACCGGGTTCGGAACTAGGCTTCTGAAATTTTATATGATTATTTTTTTCTTTTTGTAATTTATTACGTGTTGTTTTTTTTGTAATTTATTACTTTTTGTGGTTATTTTTTCTTTTTGTAATTCATTAATTTCTTCTGACAGTAATTTAGTGATAGGTTCTATGATTGGCGCTATATTATAGGTATGGTATGGTATGGTATGGCATGGTGTGTTCTTTTTATCTTTTTCTCTGTATATAACGAAGAAAGAAAGAAAAAGTTTCCACTTCTGCCGGCACTCCCGGAGTGCAACCCGTGTTTTTTTATTTGTTATTTCAATTTAGCTTAGACCTAAGAAAGGACATAAGTAGGCTATGTTTGGTCGCTATATAAACGACATCCACGCGAGCGGAGCCGCTTGCAACAGCTAGTTCTTATAAATTAGCACTGAGCGGGAATTGAACCCACTCCATATGTCACGCCACAGAGGCAGATACAAATAAAAAACATAATATTATCATATTTGTATTTATTACAGGTGATTTCAGAATTAGTAAAGAAGACGTTACCAATATGACAGAATTGCATGAAAATGGCGCGCCAATACGTATAGACAAGATGTACGTTGATACAACGTTTCAGAACGTACCATCATTTCCTGAACGTTCTGTGGTCACGAAACAAATCGCGCAGCTTGTTCGCAAATGGCTGAATTCAAATCTAAATAAACGAGTTGAAATTTACACTTCAGCCGGTTTTGGTTATGAGGAAGTGTGTAAAGAGGTCTATTCTGTAACGAAACAGCACACATATATTGTTGATTCCGAATTTCGTCAAAAACATGGCAGATCTGTCCATAAAATTTTACGGTAAGAATTTTTATTTTTTTATACATCTCTTTTTGTTTCTCGAAAAATAATCATCTTATAAATGAGCTGCTAAAAGTAAATATATCTAACCATAAACAGTTAAAACATATTTCTCGAGCCTGGGCTATATCTCGATTATGGGCTTGCAGCGCGTAGTGCAATTGTAGGTAGTGCAAGAGAAAATCGCATTTATCTTGGTCTACGTTGGGTTTACACGTATATAGTTCGAAATAAAAGTAATTTGATAATGCATCGCTTTGTTCTGTTAATAAAGAGGCGTTTTATTTCAGTCAATTTCCGGAATTTGAAGGTATTACGGACAGAAAAACATCCAGGATTCACTTGCGGAGTCACAACGGGCTTGAAAATCTAAAGAAGAAAAGGATACCTCACAATACAAAGAGAATAGTTTTAGATGCTATGTCATGGAAATCTAAAGATTTGAAAGGAAACTTTCCAAAAAGCAAACGGGGACGAAACACAATTTTGCTTCTCTACTCATTGTGGACGAGATGAGCTATTATATTTTATAAGGCACTTTAATCCTGAGACGATTGCTGGATTCTCTAAGCCCTTAGATACAACTCTGCTAGAACAGCTACAGCAAAATAAATGAGGGAGGCGGAATTCCTAACTTCTTCATCCTAGTATAACTCGTTTTTTTTTTACGTGCTGGAATTATGTCGGACTCGAACCGAGTAAACCGCACGCCGTCTCTGGGTCGTAGTACTAGGCTGAAGGTGAGGTTGCCATGCGACATATCCCTCGCACCCCGGCTGACCCAGGGCCATCCATCTCGGTCTGGCCCTCCTCGGGAGGGGGGACCATGTGGTCACGTTCGCGGTGTGGGGTGGCGCCGCCTCCGTGGCCTGCTTCTGCTAGGGTGACGAGCGGCTCCACCAGTCACCCGCAGGCCCGCGCTCATGGGGGGCGGAGGTCGGTCTGCGCCCTCCGACGCCCGTGCGCCCTCCAACACCCGCCTAGCGTTAATCCCAGTCGCATTCGAAGC
Organism: Eilema caniola; assembly: GCA_949126895.1. Lineage (NCBI taxonomy): Eukaryota > Metazoa > Arthropoda > Insecta > Lepidoptera > Erebidae > Eilema > Eilema caniola. The sequence goes on from OX421487.1 coordinate 5,018,371, forward strand.
TTTCAACTCGAAGTCTGGGCTCCGCTTTCATCAGTCCAACTGAACTTCGATATTTTCCGTGAACCGACTGAAATCTGACCTTCACAACCATAAAAAGTCCTGATAAAAGATAAATAACTAAGAGAACGGGAATTAACGCGATCATGGTATAGGCACTTACATACCTTTGATTGCCTGACGTTTCGACCAGGTTACACCGGCCGTGGTCACAGGCTGACTGGCTCAGCGGTGCACGCCCACCGTCTTCGAATCCTTGAGGTAGAAGGTTCTTCATCTACCCGCACATTTACAATATTTTCTTTTCGCCATGTACCGTCACATACCGCACTTTAATATTGTTTTTCATAAAGTTTTTTTGTTTAACTCATGATTTATGATAGTTTTTTTTGAAGTGAAAACTTCTTTAGCGGCGTTAGATGGGTAAAAAGTGTTAAACTCGCGTCAGGATCACTTGACTTTTGAACCGTAACCGATGACTGACGTCATACAACATTAGCTATAGACTGTTTATTTTGCAAGGTACGATAAGAAGCACCGTAGTAATGTTAAGTACTTATGGTTTCAGATAGTATCGGGTTCGAGCCTAGGCTTCTGACACTTTTTGTGATTATTTTCTCTTTGTAATTCATTAGATTTTGTGATCATTTTTTCTGTTTGTAATTTATTAATTTCTTCTGTCAGAAAATTAGTAGAAAATTAGTGATAGGTTCTATGATTGGCGCTCGATTATAGGTATGGTATGGTATGGTATGTTCTTTTATCTTTTTCTCTGTATATAACGAAGAAAGAAAGAAAAAGTTTTCACTTCTACTGGCACTCCCGGAGTGGAACCCGTCTTTTTTTGTTTAACTTATGTTACTTATTTTATGATAAAGTTTTTTTTTTATATATACTTTTGTTTATTCAGACACTTTGTCATGGCCACAGACATTGTAATTTTGACGTCTTAAAAATGCCGCAGTGGAGTTTGTTGCGCCGTTTCTTCTCCACCAGCGCCTTGGAAGCGGTGGTAAACTTAGCTTAAGTACAATTATTATTGACGTCAATAACAAACAACATGATTGTTTAACGGTGTAACCGTCGGTATAACCTTCTAAATTAAATAAAAAACTCAACTTTAACTTTTGACTTTGTTGAAGTACCTATGAGACGATATTCTTAGCAATCCATGGATTCTCCGTGCGGGTGCCGGGTCCATTGCGTTGCTGAGTTGGGAACTCGGGACAGTGCCTGGGACTTGCGACCCAAGTGTAGGTTTAGAAGGGGCCCCTTTTGTTGATGTACATTAACACTCACTTCACTACCCAAGTTCCCCTCCCTGCCTAACCAAATTTGATACGAACCTACTAGTGCCGCTTTAGACATTCGTCCTTGTAATGAGCTTATTGTAGCTCTCGATAGGCCTAGATCTTTAAGTAGGTTATAGAGAGATTTAGCTGGTATACCTCTAGCTCCCACTTTCCACTCCCGTATTGTACTGTCTAATTTCAGTCCGTAAGTGCGTGAAAACAGTAGGTCACAAAGACACAAAGAAACACAAAGTCTCCCAATACTGGGAGAGTCCTATGTCCAGTAGTGGACTGTGATAGACCAATTGATCAAAGCAATGCTCACTTTTCCAAATATAAAGGTAGGAAAGAGTAGGTACACAGTAAGAAGGGCACTTAAGCCAGGGTACCATGGCCTGTCGAAAGCACATATAGCGCCATGCCGTGCTGCGCCACATCGTGGGAATCACTCGGCTCGTGGCGTAAATGTAAGAACACCAACTCGCGACGAATCGGATGCTCTGTAACAGGCCGCGACAGTCGCGGTGCGTTGGCATGTCCTGGAGCGGCGCGGCCTGTCTTTAAAAAAGGCCGTCGGACCCAAGATTTAGACGGGCACTTAAGGCGCGGTGAGAAGCAACCGAGTAGGTATTTGAGGGGGTGAAGCGAGAGGCAACGCGGCGGTAGGCGCGGGGCCCGCCGCGCGGCGCGTACGCTCGGCGCTCGACGTGGTCATTGCTCCCGCTCGGTGCTGCGTTCACACAGTCGGTGCTGCGTTCACGCAGTGACGTCGATGCGTACTCGGCCGATTGGTTTACCTACCTATTCGCTATTCCTTTTCGAGTTGAATCCCTTTTTCCCGCTATTTAGGTATATCTATAATATTATGGCTTAGGTAGGTATAATAAAATTACTTGTCTTTAAAAGATTAGTACCCGAATAAAAACGTTTGTACTGGTTAGGTAATGTATGTATTTGGTAAAAATGTTTGTAATAGCATAATAACACATACAATAAATGCCAGGTAGCTGGTCAGTTTCTTTATCATCATCTATAGCCAATGAGAGGACTGTTGAAAAACCTTCCAAACCGGCTTGCTTCTTGCGAGATGGTTCACTTTCTTCGTATGCTTCACTTAAAGGAGATGATAAATGATAATCCCTCTAATGGTAATTTTCTTTTACAGCCCGCCTCATTTTTTACTACTGTAACTTGATGGAGATACAGCACCAGTGGTTCTTGAATTCAAAGGTTGATCGTCTCTCAAGGGCATGCCTCGAGATTGACGAGAGTTAACTATTTCTGGTAATAACCAGTCCATGAAGAATCTACCTAGTTTTCCTTGCATTTTTGTGTTCCAAAAAACATCGTCTTTTTCTATTACTTCCGTTTTTATTGGATTGCTTTCTCCACTCCACACGGCAAATAAACATTTTTTCTTGCCTGTCACCCGGAGTTGCCCTTGAATTTGGGAGATTCTTTCAATTCTTCTATCTTGAACTGGCGCATACCCATCTTGGCAGTTGGTTTCTATAGTCTCACTGAAAAAAAAAAGATAAGTTGACTCAAGAACCATAGCTATTACGGGAGTCACTTCCATCCGACTAAAAGAGCACCCCGTAATAGCAGCGGTAAGACCCATCATGGGGGAGTGGCTAGAGAGGCCACACGGTAGCTGCTTGGATCCGGAAACAGCCAGCGTCTGAGAGAGGACTCGGGGCTGCACATGCTCACCGAGTGCCCGGCTTCGAGACGCCGAGGCGGAACCTAGTGGCGGTCCTAGAGGTGAGAGTTCTCTCCTCGCCACCTTGCTTACGGCGATGGTGTGATGTGCAGATACGTGGGCTGCCACTGCCTTCTTCTGCGAGCAAGTTATACTCTTGAAAGAGGTGGCGGAGTGGCGGAGGGGTAACGGAGGAGACTCGCCAGCTACACATCCCAATCCCCCATGAGCGCGAGCCTGGGTACTTCACGCCAGCTGTGATACTAGCAGGAGCAAGCGCACCTCTCCATACACGGGCGCTACATGGGGACTCCGTAGGTCAGCTTGAAAGAAAATGCTATGGGTTGACCGAGGTGCGAGAGATTATGTCTCAGCTCACCCAATCTGACTTCCGGTAACCTACAACCCCCTAACAGCGTCCCATCATGGGGGAGTGGCTAGAGAGGCCACACGGTGGCCTCTCGTACCGTACTCGTCGTTTGAGACGCCGAGGCGGGAGCTTGTGTCGGCCCTGGGGGTGAGAGTGCTCACGCTTTCCACCCTGCTCGAGGCAATGGTCCGCTGCGCGGATGCGTGGGCGGCCAGCGCCTCCTTCTGCGAGCAGGTCATGCTCGTGAAGGAGACAGCAGAGCGGGCGCGGCGCGATGAGCGAGAGAGACTCGCGGACATCGCTGCCCGCGTTCGTAGGCGGCTCGGGCGTCGGAGGGCGCGGACCGACCTCCACCCCCCATGAGCGCGGGCCTGAGGGTGACGGGTGGAGCCGCTCGTCTACCTAGCAGAAGCAGGCCACGGCGGCGGCGCGCATCGTAGGACGATGCGCCTCCCCTCCCATACCTGGGGCGAGTCGGGGACCGCGTGAGGAGGGCCAGACCGAGGAATGGCCCTGGGTCAGCCGGGGAGCGAGGGATATGTCGCGAGACAACCTCATTTTCGGCCTAGCACATCGACCCACAGACGGCGTGCGGTTTAGTCGGTTCGAGTCCGATATAACCTCCCCACCGGCTCCGGCAGGGGTGGGGGGAGGGGTTAGAAAGTGCATAGTCCTTGGGAAAAGGTCCTTCTCAGAGGATGATGATTGTATCTTTGTGTCTTTTATTTTTTTACCTAATTATTATGATCTTTTATTTTTATGTTTGTACTCCTATCAACACTGACCATATCGACTGCCGTCAGAACTGAGAGTTTAGGGTTTTTGCCCTGATGATTATTTCCTTTTCTACAATAAAAATTAAAACAAGAATTCTTTAAAAAAATTAAAACTGACGTTTCTATTATTATTCTTTTCATTTCTCAAGATAATTAGGTACATAGTAAATATAGGTACCCAAACCAATGCCAATATTCATATTCATGTACACCTGACAGCCTTCGTGGCGTAGCGGTAGTGAACGCGGCTGCTGCGCAGGTGGCGCGGGTTCGATTCCCGCTCAGTGCAAATATTTGTATGCATGAATATTTATATTTGCATTGGTTTAGGTTTTTCTATGTTCCTATAATATGTATGTATTTACAAAAAAAATGTATCTAAGTATGTTTATCCGCATTCTAGATTCCATAACACAAGCTAGTTAAGCTATGCTTACCATGGATCTAGATAGCGTTGTGTGAAATTTTGTGGAATATTTATTTATTTATTATTTATTTATGTATACCTGCAAATATTTGCACTGAGCGGGAAGCGAGCCCGCTAACTCCGACTTAGCAGTCGAACTCTCATCGCCACCACCGCCACGACACGGAATCGAACGGGGTAGGTACTACCTACTTGTGTACATAATATTTTGAGCGACTCAAGCCAGTGATTGCCAAATTCTATATAGTAGCCAGTAAGAAAATATTCCATATTATTACATAATTATATTCTGTATCAAATAAAATTACTAAATGAAATCCTCGTCTAATACTACTATCATCCATCACCAAGGTAAAAATATGTTTGTACTAACCCAGATACAATTTTCTTTTTAGATTTCTTATTCTTGTAAAAATACCCATTTTCATACCAAACATAACAAAAACTTCAACCGACACAGACACACGCACTAATAACGGAAGTCAATTTGCACGAACGAATAATCCTATTATTTTCGACAATATTTTTACGCGGAGCAAAATTTTAGGCCCGACCCGAGTGACGTGCTCTCTCGCTAGAACCTCGCCGCCGACTGCCAGCGGCGCGAGCGACCAACAATCATGCAATTTCTTTGGCGGTAGATGGGTTTATAATTTATTAAATAAATATGATGGGTATTACTGAGATCATATTTAGAGAAGCCTTTAGAAAATTAAATTTTCTTTATTATTGTAGCAAAAAAAATATATGTTATCGCTAAAAATATTGAGCAATGCGAGACGACAAATTTATTTCGTGAGTGTTCCTTTGCAATTTTTTTAACAAGAAACAGCTTTATTTTTCCCCAATATTTTTGAATTAACCTCTACTACAGATAATAATCTATACACAAAAAAAAAAATCAGTAGTGTAGCATTAATAAAATATGATGCTGTGAGTGACGAAAAATAAGCATTTTATGGTAGTTTACCTTTTGACAGCCCCTTAAGCCACGGCCTGTCGAAACCACAGGCCGCGCCTGATCGCGCCACGCTTGGGAATCACTCGGCGCGGGGTGCAAATGAAAGCAAAAGCCTCGTGCGTACATCCGCAAGTTACCAACTCGCGATGGATGAGACGCACCGCGCCAAGTTTCGACAGGTGCGACAGCACCCATGGCGCATTGGCTTGTCCTGGCACGGCGCGACCTGTCATTACAACAGGCCGTGGGACCCAAGCTCAAGACGCCGCAACTGCCGAAAGTATGAATCATTTCTATAAACATAAACATAACATAAACTCACGCCTATATCTCCGAGGGGGTAGGCAGAGGTGCTAACACCCACATTTCGCCAGTTTATGTTTAGGTCCCAATGTAATAACCTGCGATAAATACACACATAATTTCGAAAAGCATCAAAAAGTCATTGGTCTGTGCCATGGAAAACCTGGGATCGAACCCGAGACCTCGTCTCAGCAGTCCATTACCAATACCACTAGGCTTCCGCGGTGTAAAAATGGCTACTACTACGGTATACTTTGATTCGTACATACAATACATTCACCCTATGTTGCAAGTTGCACACAATGACAGTTTAAAGATAGCAGAAGCTCACTCACACAAAACATGTTTATCACTTCTCATGCTCTTAAAATGTTACTTTAGTCCCTGCATATCGGGACTAAAGTTCCTTATTAATCTCTAGGGACTAAAGTAATTTTTTTTTAATTTGCTTTGATAACTCCTAAACAGCCAATCATTGTGCGGTGTCGGTAGATGCCTCCCACCGTCGCCCTAAGACGGTAGTATAGGAGAATTTGGATAGCTTCAGGTGTGGCCCGGTGGCTCAGTGGTCATAGCATTCCCCCTGTAAGGGAAAGATCGTGGGTTCGAGTCCCACCTGGGCATTCACTTTTTCCTATCTTAATCGATTTGAAAAGTTAGCCTAGTAAATGCTTCAAAATTTCATTCAATCTGTATTTGGTCCCACGTAATAGGGGGTGAGCCTATTGCCGTATTCCGGGCACTATTGTTGACTCGAGCCATGCATCTGAGGCTGAGTCTGGGCTGTACATATCTGTCTGATGTTAAAGTAAATCAGCCCTATCCCTTAGTCGCCTTGTACGAAATTACATGGGAGGAGAAGAGGTGGCCCAAATTCTACTCTGCCGGGAACCACGCGGCTAATCTATTTTATATAATTTCTTAAAATTTTCGATATTTTTGTATTTTCCTAAAATGTTTATCTAAACAATCTATAGTTGCGCGAGCGAGTTTATACATCACTTATCAAATTGTCAAATGAATTGGCCCTCTCTTTGGCAACCTCTGCCAAGGAAGGTCACTTTTAACTTCGGCGGCCTGCTGCGTCAGCACCGGGTCAGTAGCACCGGGTAAGTCTCAGGTTATGGCCTACTTAATGCATGGCTTAATATATTTTATTTTTTTATTTTTAGTATATGCCATTTCAACCTACTATTTAGCGCCACGAGGCCGATGACATCTACGGTTAGAGGTCGCATCACTATCTTGCGCTGTGCTGCAATGTTTTAATTTCTTTATACCTTTTAGCTACGTTGTTTTGCCGCTGAAGAGATTACCTTCACCTGCTGTAGGGTGTGCGTTGTTTTATAGACAATTGTTTAATATAATTTCGTTATTACAGAAAATGTTTCGCATAATTTCGTTTCATAGAATAATCAATATACAGAATACTTACTTTAAAGAATTTTAAATCATTGAATTTTATTTCATATAAAGTTAAACATTAGAATAATCATTTCATAGAATATCAAATCAAATATTCTTAATCATTATATTGTTTATTTAATAGAAAACTTAGTACAAAGAATAACATATTATCAAAGTGACAGTTTCTAAACGTTTCAATTCATAAAATGCGTACCCTCATTTAAATGGGACAATTTTTTTATAAACTAAACAATTGATGCGTCTACAAGGTTGACGGAGCCCCGCTAAGCGGGGCTCCTACTTCTGGGTGGTTTATAAAAAAATAACCACGAAGGCCTAATGCGTGAGCTTCGCTACGCTCCGCTCCCGCATTAGCCTTCTAACCTAACCTATCCGAGTCGGGGTAATCTGAGTCGGGGTGTTAACTATATTGTAAATGTTACAGTTAAAAATAAATGTGATTTGGAACATTATAAAGGTGGTTTAATATTCTTAAAAAATAATTCTACAGTTTGATAAGTTTGTTAAACAAAAAATGTGATTAAAAATTAGTTCAATTGTGTTTCTGTGAAATATGTTTCATTGTAGTAAATTGTTTTTGAAACAATAATATTCGAAATAAAAATATAACAACCAAATATTATATGAAACATTTTCTGTGAAACGAAATTCTATGCAATTTCTTTCTACGAAATAAGGGGCTCCCCCTGCTGTATTTTAGCGGGTCACTGGACGTAGTTCACTTGTAGCATACTGACCCGCACTTCTTCTTTTTCCAGGGCCTTCGCACTGGGCTTCACGCCCTCATTCGGTCTTGAGACACACCAGTGAAGACCCTGACACGCCGGCAACATCAGCAGCCGGCAGTCAACTAGCTAAGTGCAAGTACTTTTGCACCGGTCCAAATAACGCCTCGACAGAATATTTATTACGAATCCATCCCTGAGATTCATTTTGACACGCTTTTTTATAATACATATCTATAAAATCATGTTACGGTCTTTTACATTGATTATTATGATTCCCCGGCGGCGACGCGCATCGTAGGAAGACGCGCGCCTCCCCACACCGGGGTTGAGTCGGGGACCGCGTGGTCCCCCCCTCCCAAGGAAGGCCAGACCGAGAGGGATGGCCCTGGGTCAGCCGCGGTGCGAGGGATATGTCGCATGACAACCTCACCTTCGGCTTAGCACTACGACCCAGAGACGGCTTGCGGTTTAGTCGGTTCGAGTCCGACATAACCTCCCCCTCCGGCTCCGGAGAGTTGGGTATCCGTGGGGATTTCCCGCACGTAAAAAAAAAAACAAAAAAAAAGATTATAATGATTAACTTGTAATCAATTCTTTTTATTTATTTCTCATGTCTCTGCTCTCACCCTAGCCGGTATAGACACTTTATTGCTAATTACCTATTATAGTGCTCTCGTAGCCCCATTCCAATTAACAAATTAATAAAAACCAAGCCTAAAACTAATTTTATCGTTAGCCTAAAACTTATTTATGTACCCGAAAGCCATGGGGTTCCAAGAGAAAAGCAAGAGTGTGACGCCCCTGGTGTTGCACACGTCCATATGCCACAGTAACCACTTTCCATCAGGTGGGCCGTATGCTGAACTGCCACCTCAGTGTGCGCAGACTTTTGTGGTAGAACCGTTTATCTGGCTATAATAATCACAATAAATAAATTTCTATTACATTTTGTCAAATTTATTGCACGTGATAAAATATTTATGCCTTTTTACAAGTTTTCGAGTATGCATGAAGCATGTATTTTTATTCAGCACTATGTAAGTTAATATTTTTACTTCCAAAGGAAAAAAGTATAGGGTAGGCCAATGACTTCTTTGACTTTAGGACACATATCTTGTGGCCCTAAGTCGCGAGACAAACGAGGCGTTTGCGCGCGCGGATTGTTTTGTAATTTATGCTTAGTGAATGTGAGCTCGTCCAACGCTGTCGCTTGCTATTCTAAAAAGATACCCGAGAAAAGTTTACTGCGCGTATAGAGCACATTTTAGGTCCAAAATATATATCCCGAGGCTGTTAATAGTGTTAGAATGTAAAGGCTTAAAATTCAACCAGCCCACCTTTTGCAATATGGTCTGCAGATGTCAGCTCCAGCACATTCCATGAGCATGAATACCAGAAAGAATGTCATCATGGTGCAAGGCGTAAACCGGCCTCCTGAGATCAAATTCAATGGTTCTATTATCGAGGTCGTAGATCACTTTTGTTACCTCGGCTCCACGGTCACATCTTCACTGGTGACCGACAGGGATATTAGCGCTCCAATTGGCAAAGATTCACCTATATTCGGTAAACTTTTTGCACGCATTTGCAGAAACAATGAGCTTTCCAATAACACCAAGGTTCTTTTTTATCGAACCTGCAAGCATATTGCTATACGCTTCAAGAATCTGGACTACATACGCAAAACAAGAACGCACGTAACGTAACGTAACGTACTCTTTCTTCGTTATATACAGAGAAAAAGATAAAAATAACATACCATACCATATCTATAATATAGCGCCAATCATAGAACATAACACTAATTTTCTGTCAGAAGAAATTAATGAATTACAAAAAGAAAAAAATATCAAAAAAGTAATAAATTATAAAAAGAAAAATTAATCGCAAAAAGTGTCAGAAGGCCAGGTTCGAACCCGATACTATCTGAAACCATAAGGACTTACAGTCGAAGCGCTTACCGCTAAGTTACGAAGCTTCATAGCGTACATAACAAAATAAACAATCTGTAGCTAATGTTGTATGATGTCAGTCGTTGGTTACGGCTCAAAGGTCAAGTGATCCTGACGCGAGTTTAACACTTTTTACCCATCCAATGCCGCTAAAGAAGTTTTCACTTAAAAAAAAACAGTCATCTTTTGAGATGTTGTGGATAATGATGAGAATTCGAACAGCCTACCAGAAATTATTTAGATTTTTAGATTTTTGCAATATAGTCTACACAGATGTCACGGGTAGTTAGATATATAGTTCGGCAACTGCTGTGCAATGCGACAGCCTTGATTAATATTGTCATTGGTCGGTCTGTGTGACGTCAATAGAGATCGACCAATGACAAGCTCCATAAAGAATGTTACAGCTCTGTGCTCGACGCTGAATCCTTAGAAAATTTCACAGCAGGTCTAACTACAATACCTAATTTCGCCAATAGATTGTTGAAATTAAATGACTCTCACAGTAAATTTCCAAGTTCTGTCACGTCGCAGTTGAGTTTGTTATAGGGATTCGCCGTGAAGGCCTCGGATGCAACTGGGCAAAGGTCATTAATACCCACATTTCAACAATCATTGTATTCGGTCCCACGTAATAGAGGGTGATCCTATTGTTAACTCGAGCCATGCATCTGAGGCTGAGTCTAAACTATAAATATCAGTTTGATGTTAAAGTTGAACAGCCCTATCGCTTAGTCGCCTTGTACGACACCACATGGTAAGAGATGGGGTGGCCCAAATTCTACTCTGCCGGGAATCACGCGGCATTTACGGAAGAAGACGATGATTAGTCCATACAACGGACCGGTAGTCTTCTTGTAGATAATATAATAACTTGATCATACTTCGTTTCTATATTTTGTTACGTGTGAACGGGTACCTTAACGTAGGTATTCACAAGAAACTAATTATTATTTTTAATTTACAGGTTATTTTATTACCGTCTTAAGTTTAGCTACGAGCGTTATAGTACTATCAGTTAAAACTGAAGATATTCGAACTATAGCTGAGAAATTTGGCTCTAACAACGCAGTTTCTAATATTTATGAAGTTATCAAAGACGTAATCGAACATAATAAGCATAAAAAATCTAACAAAGAGCCATTATTTCGAGATGAAGTGTCTGTAACAGAGAAAACAGAACTCAAATATAACAGAAAAGAGAACAGTAGGACTAAAAGTAATAAAACGCATTATGAAGTTAATCTAAATGAACTTGTAGAACAAGTGAAGCAAAAATTGCAGAGAGACGTCTTGCAAATGACTGCAAATGGTGAAATAAAAACTATTCAGGATACTAATGAAAGACTGAACCAATTATTATCTTCTTCTGATAAATTTGATATACTAGAGGATGATCAGGTAGCCCGTATTACAGTAACTGAAGATCAGAATGATAATGACGGTGCGCAAAATAAGATTATTGATAAAAAAATCGATAATAATGAAGCTGATAATCCAAATTTAGATCATATGGACGTACAACCATTAATAGATGAAGATAAACTTGGACTAAAGGTAAAAGAAGATTTAGCAGCCATCCCTAAGGTAAAAATTAACCATCGTCTGAATAAACAAATAAACAAAATAAATACTAAGCTTAAAAGAAAAGTAAAAAATCCAGAAAGTTTTACGATAACTGCTAAGAAAATTTTAAGAGGATTTAATTTGATACAGGAGAATAACAGTTCTCTGGATTCTATAGATGAAGAAGAAAGATTAGCTGAAAAAGAGACAGAAGCACCAAAAACAGCACTACAAAATCCATACGTACAAATAAAACAACCATTAAATCAACAAATATCTAAAACTGATTATAATCCTTATGAAGATGAAACTACAAATTATAACAAGAAAAAGATTAAAATTAAAACAAATTATAAAGAAACGAAATATCATAAAAACGATAATGAATTTAAACATCAACTCAATAAAGAAGGAATTCAAATGGTATCTTCTGGTAAGCCAGCAGAAAGTACTGAACAACAAATTAAGCCTTATGCTGAACAAATACAGGAGTTAGAATTTGCTGGTAAAAGTGCTCAAGTAACAGATACACTTGAAGTACAAAAAGAGCACATAGCAAACAATGTATATCCTTCTACTTACTTACTGAGACATAACGAAAAAAATAAATATAAGAAATTTATAAGCCAGCAACAAACGACAATTTGGTCAAAAAGAGAATTCTTCAGAATGCGCACTCCTGGAGATTCAGTTGAATTGCCTGTAAATACTAAGAAACCTGGTCCGATTCCCGTTATCCCTGGAGAAGATTGGGTTAAAGATAATTTTGAGAATTTGTAAGAAGTAACTTGATTCAATGGTGGATGTAATAATATTTGTTATATTTACAGGAGAGCATGTACAGGTCACAGCTAACTACTTTACTCAGCAGTTCAATAAACTACCTAGGCTCTTTACTGAACGGCGCCGTTCAATTAGTAGCCTGAATGTTGTTCAGCCATTTCATTAAACGGTTAGGCAAAAAGCTCGGATCGATAGCGTTTATATACTTGCCTAGTAATTTAATCAAACAGCTATAAAACTGACTTATTTCTGCATGGTTGTAAAAAATAACCACCTATGGCTGCTAACCTAAACTATTAAAAGTCGGAACGCTTAACTTCGTCAAGAACCTATCAATATTTTTCTGTGAATACATTCCTGCCTACCCCCTCGGGGATTTACAGTATATATGTATGTAATTTTCTGTCTTATTTCGGGATGGCGCCCCATCTTCCGAATGAATGAATTTATTAAATGTTGTAATAAACGTTACGGCTGAATATCATTCAGGTCGTTCATTGAATGGTGCCGTTTAGTTAACAGCCTACCCAAGTAACATTTTAGGTTTTAGAAAGGTTTTGAAAAGGTTCTATAAAGTTTATATGAAAATCTGCTCGTAAGTCTTAATAGGCTCAATAACGTTATATTAACCTTATATTAACCTCCTGAGTGCAAAAAGGGCCCACGTTTTAAAACCTTTCTGAGAGCTACAGCAAAACCTATAGCTCAAATCCAGAACCTTTCGAACTACTTACACAGTACCCAAATATAACCTTCACAACCTTAATTTAACGTTAATATAACTTTGCCAGACAGCTTTTAAAGTTCTAAATTAGTCTTGGATGTAACCCTATGACAACTTAAAACCTTTCCAGGACTCTCGGGTTTTAAAATGTTTCTGTGTAAGATTTTTTTACACAAAAAGATCTATCGTGAATTTAAATAGGTACTATGATGGCACCACATTCCCTGACATTATTCCAAGTTTCAAAATGGCTAACTAAGTAGTATTTAAAAAAATATAAGTAGTAAAAAAATATAAAATAAAGAAGTTGTGCGACTGGCACTTCATCGTGATACTTTAGGATAATAGTGCTGTTACGAGACGGGCCTTGCGCTAGTTTATAATTTTGACGATATTTTAATGAAATAAAAAATTATAAAATTATACGGTTGGTGGTAAGTTGCATTAGAAATAAAACTACTATTCATCGTAAAAACATAAATTTTAAATGGTATAGCACAAGTTACTTAATTTAGCCTCATTGAATTAAAATATTGCCATTGGTTTCGATTATTTTTAAATTTAATGTAAAAAAATGGCTGGCGTTATGAAACTACTAGAAAGCATTAAATTTAACATTTTTAGAACTGTTACAGCTAAAAGCTCTTAATGTTTGCCAAAATAAGAGCTAAAGGTAATCGCGCGGAGCTAGATAAAACGCATAGGCTGTTTTCGCAGCTTTAAGGCTAACGCTTTGAAGTCGCGGCGACAACTGATATTTTTTGAGGATGCCTCAAAGCTGTAAAATAATCTTGTAGGACGTTAATAATGCTTTAACCTCTTAGACAATAGATAATTCGTTTGGGTTGTCACCACGCAGTCCTAATTTGTTTGCCTAGACACTCTAAAACAGCCTTAAGGTTTGAGGTAGGTTTTAAAAATTACTTATAAGCAATTTCGATATTCCATAACTTTGTGGTCATAACAAAGTTAAAAATTAAACCTTTAGATCTCATTTCAGCATAATGCTAGCCTTTTCATAACTTAATCAGGAGTCTACGACAACTATATGATCCTAGGACTATATGCTCTTGAAACACAGTCAAAATAACGTTAATTTAAACTCTTGTCATCTGCTCCAAGGCAGAACTATTATCGTAGAACTATTTATTAATCTGTGCCCAAGGTTGTAATAAAAAACAACTAGTTTCAGGACCTGTTAACCATTTTCAAGTACTTAATATGACCTGATGGCTAAGCTTTAACCTTTTTACGACCTTTAGAAAACCTAAAGGCATTTTTTACAACCTAGGCCCAAATGAAATGTTACTTGGGTAGGCAGTTAATTGACTGGCCGATTAAGCTAGTTGGCGGCGACATATACACCATTTGCTTAGGTACTTAAATAAAGATAAACAATATTGAAGCAACACACGTAAACCAGGTTAACTGATTAGCAAGTACAAGAAAACAAGTTTAATTTCGGTTTTTAGTATTTAAAATATATAATAATCTAAAATAAAATATATCAAAAAGACAAATAGAATAGAATAGAATAGAATTATTATTTCTTCAATCCATATAAAGTGTTAAGGCGCCCACTCACTAACAGTCCGCCTGCAGTCTGCCTGCAGTTCCTGATCTGTCCGGCGGCCTGCAGTCCTAAACCGATAGCGCCCACACACTAAAGCGATTTTGGCCTGCCGGCAATTCCCTGTTGTCAGTTTTGCGACCACACATAGCAGTTGTGAGTCGTCAGTTTTAGGTCGTACGATCGCCTGCCGGTAATGGTCTGATATCAGTTACATAGAGACTACGAAACAGTGCAAGCGATTTTCGACCTTATTGTCATTTTTTTAATTACATGCTTGTTCGCATAAATAACTGCTGCTGATCACGAATATAAGAAAAAAAACTAGATTTGTTGTGATGTCAATAAGGTTGAAAATAGCTTGCACTGCGTTATTCTTATATAAGTACGTGCTAATCATTGTGAGAAATAGGTGTTAGCTATTTTGAATCTTATGGACTATGTGCATAAGAAATATAGACGATTATGTAAAAAAAAATAATAAAATCTTAGTAAAAAATAGTGATGTAGGTACATGTCTTCATAATATTATTACTTCAGACAAAAGAATAAAATTAATTCACTGTTTTATTCTAAGTTTATTACGTAAAAAAGCTGACACGGAACGTCGATCGACAGGCCGCCGGTCGACGTGTGCTCGTTCGCCCTGACGGCCTAGGACTGTCCGACTTAGAACTGTCCGGAATCGTTCGGCGACCACACACTATCGGATCGTATTAGTCGTCAGTCCAAAATCGTTAACGAAACTGTGAGTGTGTGGGTTATTGCGATTACCTAACAGATTTATATCGTCCGGCCGTCGCGCGTCGTCCGATAAACTGTTAGTGAGTGGGTGCCTTTAGTACCATAATCTAGTGTTAGTATCTCAGCAATAGTCAATGAAAGAAAGAAAGAAAGAAAGAAAAAAACATTTATTTAGTGCAATGTGGTCACACAATACAGAAATACACGTCAACTACATTGGAAGTATTGGAAGTATGTCCACTCATCAGTAATAAACATGCCTCCAAACTCCAAACACAGCATGTGCCGGGTAGAAACCTGACGCTGGTTTTCAACTGGAACCCGATGGGGCAGTGACCCACGGACGCCGAACCGCCGAAGATGCGCCCACATGTAATGAATCTACGCCGAAGCGACAATTATATTATAACAATAAAATAACAAAAATATTACTCATATGCATATATACACACACATACACACATATACATACATATATATGCATATATGTATATACCTGCCCATACACACACACATACACATACATACACTTATACATGATATCCGGTACACAACATACCAATAGTGGTTGATAAGTAAAAATAAACTAGACACAGTAGAACAAACAAGTAGAACAGTGATTTGACTGCCATGCAGTTGCGTGTAAAGACAATTAGATGATTGAAATATTTGAGTTAACGCTATCCAGCCTCCTTTGAGCATCCAAGAGGAACAATCTTAATCGTTTCCTAAACGTGGTAATTGTTTTAATGGCTCGCAACGGTGTTGGAAGATTGTTCCATATTTTGGAAGCCGAATAACGAAAACTGCCCCTAAATGCCTCAGACCGATGCCGCGGTATTGACAGTTGCTGGGAGCACTGTCTTCTAGCACACGATCTTCCGCCGGTAACCCAGCCGAGCTTGTCAAGCAGATACCGCGGCTCTCTCTGTTATGGCTCTCTGTGCTGCTCCCTGTGCTTGAGGTACAGAAGGCGATACACAGGGGCCTGTAGCTGCAGCCAACGGCTCAGTAGTGGGGAGTCCCACCGTACGGCCAGAGTGCTCAGGATGATGTTCGAGCTGCCGCGCACGCGCGCCCATAGTGAAGTGCAGCGTTTTCTGATAATGTTATAGAAACTATCCGTAAGTGCCTCAGCGAACATGGATGAAGCGCTACAGTGGCTAGGCAAACCGAATACAGCCTGAACGCGTTATTATACTGTACGCGCAGAGCACCATATGCACGCTGCGTAAAGTTTACCCACAGACTGCACGTGTAGAACGACTGGCAGTGAGCTTTAAAAAGCGCCAATTTGACTGGTTTACTACACCATGCAAATTTGCGAGCCAACATGTTACAGCGAACACATAATGCCCTACGCTCCCTCTCCATATCTACAGAGTCCGACAAGTTGCTAGTGACCCAGTGACCCAGATACTTTATTTGGTCAACTTTCTTTAGTTTGGTGCCTCCAAGAACAACAGAAGATACGCTCCGTTGACACGCTAGTGCTCCTGTTTGGAACACCATGAGCTCACTGCTAAGAGAGATGTATCTGAGCCCGTGGGCACCCGCATACTCTTCGCAGACAAGAAGTAGTGTCCGTAATGCTCCAATCGATGGGCTCAGCAGCACCATATCATCGGCATAACGCTTTGTCTGCGAAGAGTAACATAACTAATAATGTTAGTAAAAACGCCACCCACATGGCATCCAATGCCGGTGCTACTAGGCCTCTCGATAAGACCAATATACAAATTAAAAAGCTTGCGTGAACTCAACCCCCCTGTCTCACCCTGCATCGCAACCCATACACATTAGACTGGGAATTGCCCTATTTTACACAGTTCCTCTGATTGTCATACCAATATTTAATTATGGACGTAACTTCAGGAGGCCGGCTAGTTTCATTTAACTTTTTCCAAAACAAATTATATGATACCAAGTCAAATGCCTGTGACAAGTCCAAAAAACCAGGCAAAAACCGGGATTTTCCTAGCTCTGTAATACTGAACAGTCTGCTTTAGACAGAAGATGGCACTTTCAGTGGACAGACTCGGCTTAAACCGAAACTGTGCATCATGGCTTTTAATGTGCTTCCCTAATGTTCTACCCAGCAGACCGTCCAGTACCTTCGCTATAACGGTAGCTAAAGATATGGAAGAAATAAACAGGTTTGTTTAAGTTTAGTTAATGTAACATAATAAAACAATTCATGATAACATAAAATAATAAAACAATAATTAGAACATTCGGCAGTATTTTTATAAACCCTCTCTCACACAATAACTGACCTTTTCTATAGACCCTCTCCCACACAACGACCGATCTTTCATCCAATGTATAGGGTGTAATAAGGTCTTTAAGGTTTTTTTAAAGAATATTAGCAACCGAAATTATCGAAATTACTAATATTCCCTCTAACCCCCCAACTAAGCTAAATTGCTTATGCTAGTGGTGGGTTCACGTCGGTAGTGTAATGGCCAGGATTCGAACCCGGGACCTCTCGATGGTAAGGCCGACTCCTTAACCATTAATCTACCGGCGCTTCAAAGGTTACAAGACATACTACTACGTTGAAGTCATAAGATATTAGACAAGGTCTTTGAGGTTACAAGATATACTACGTTGAGATTAAGAATTAAGAAGAAAAGAGTTAAGATATTGGACAAAGTTTAGACATGTCGCAGACAACTACAATTAATCAGCATTTGAACTAACAGCTGAGCAAATGACTTTTGTCAATGATGTATCGTTACTTGGTTAGCCTACTCCGCTCCCACATTAGCCCTCGGATGGCGCTGCTTTTCTCAATAAACCTACCACAGATCAATTTCTTTTTGTTTCTGGGTACTATATCGTACAAAGCAAATGGCCTAAGCATTAACCAGTCAGTTTATTAAATGTTGTAAAAAAGTTACGGCTGAATATCATGCAGGCCGCTAGTTTAACGGCGCTGTTTAGTCAAGAGGCAATTGATTGAACGGCTGCATATATATGCAAGTTACGTCAACGATACGATATACATCAACGTTCTTATAGTAAAACCAACATTTTCGTGAATTGGCAACAACAGTTCTGTCCGTGATGATGATGATAGACCGATCCCAGTACAGTGTGATTTGACCATTTTCGAGAACTGGATCAGCAATATACCTTTAATACGGTATCTCAGCGTCCACTAGTTGGTACAACAGAGCAAGCTGCTGGTTGTTGCTGTGGATGATCCTGGCTACTTGGTTGTGCCTGTGCAAGTACTATTATAATACTTAAAACAACCTAAATATGATCTGTATATTTTTATTTTTTCTTAGATCTTTCAACACGTTCGCGGGCAGTAATTTTGCCAAACATTATACTGATAATCACCAAAAAATTCCATACATGACGAAAATTCAAACCTTTTCTTTCTTTCTTCGTTATATACAGAAAAAGAGATAAAAAGAACATACCATACCATACCTATAATATAGCGCCAATCATAGAACCTATCACTAATTTTCTGTCAGAAGAAATTATTAAATTACAAAAAGAAAAAATAATCACAAAAAGTGTCAGAAGCCCAGGTTCGAACCCGGTACTATCTGAAACCATAAGGACTTACAATCGAAGCACTTACCGCTGAGCTACGAAGCTTCGTAGCGCACCTAGCAAAATAAACACTCTGTAGCTAATGTTGTATGACGACAGTCGTCGGTTACGGGCCAAAGGTCACGTGATCCTGACACGAGTTTAACACTTTTTACCCATCCAACCCTGCTAAAGAAGTTTTCACTTCAATAAAAACTCTAATCCACTGATTAGAGTTGCAGCACTGCGATAATAATATCCTGTTTACGAGTGTTAGATGCAAATAATGCAGGAAATATATAGATAAGTAAATAAATACTTCTGTCAGCGAAGTTAGTAATGATAGTACTTAAATATCAGTACAATATAATATCTACATAGACTGCCAGCGGCCGCCTGCGACTTCTACCCACAAGTTAGATTTTATATAAAGCACCTTTTTAAGCTATTGCATAGCTTCTATCGAGGGCCTTGAGCGCGGGGAACGAAAAACCTCACGCTCGTTTCTTTTCGGCAGTCTTCGACACGGTGTTCGTGTGCGTGCAACTAGCCGTATTGTACGACTCTACGAAGCTCGCACGAATCGAGACGAGCTGCTCCGAAATCGGACAAATACATAAGCAGCTGTTTATGCGAAAGTATATAGGTGTATAAGTATTTATGTACAACAGTGAATAGCTGTACTTGTAAAATTTGTCGATAATCACTTCTTAATATCGTTATATTTTTTTTAAATGAATAATTTTGTTTTGGTGTGTCATTACACTCATTACACTATTTATACCTAATTATTTATACCTATTATTTATACCTAGATATTTTCGTTTTATAGAGAAGAAAAGCGTAAAGAGCTAAAAAGAAAAAAAGAACTAATGCACGTCAAAGGGCATATTATTATAATTGCATAAGTTGATACAAAATGCTATGCAATAGCTTTACCGCGGCAATTCCCGAGTGCCACACGTCTTTTTTTTAACGTGCGGGAAATTCCCACGGATCTTCTCCCCTCCCCTCCGGAGTCGGAGGGGGAGGTTGTGTCGGACTCGAACCGATTAAACCGCACGCCGTTTGTGGGTCGTAGTGCTAGGCCAATGGTGGAGGTTGTCATGCGACATATCCCTCGCACTCCGGCTGACCTATCTCATCCCGGTCGGTCTGGCCCTCCTCGGGAGGGGGGACTTCTGCTAGGGTGACGGGCGGCTCCAACCGCCTCCATCAGGCCCGCGCTCATGGGGGGCAGAGGTTGATCTGCGCCCTCCGACGTCCGAGCCGCCTACGACATTTATAGCACCATCTCCGGTTTTTACACCAAAACGATACATTATTAGCACACTTCCACACCATCTTAAGAGCATGCATTTCAAATTTTAAGTCTCTTCATAGGATTTTCATACAAAACATTTGCCCCCTTTAGGGGTGAAGTTTCGTTAAATCCGTTCTTAGCAGATGTCTACAACGTATAAGAAACCTACTTGCCAAATATCAAGTTTGCAGAAATTTCTTCGTTAATCATGTCTTTAATTTTTTTTTCCTGACTGCGCCGGAAGCTGGGTTATGTTTTTCGAGAGTATATAATATGTATAATTGTTTGGCACGCACTGCAGCCTAAATGGTTCGATGGATTTTAGTTTCAGAGGTGTTGTTAGATTCGTATTTACTATGAGAGTGACACTAGATATACAAAAAAAAAAACAGTATCGCGGATTTTGGTAAAAAATATATATTATATATAATAACAAAAAAGTTTAAAATAAAATAAATTATTAAAAATAAAAAACCCGACTGATGCTGCAAAGATCGAAACAAGCTTTATAGCAGGCGGTACCCATTTGCAAATCTGAAACCCGATGATCTTTTCAGCATCAGTCGGGTTTTTTATTTTTAATAATTTATTAATGTTAACATTTTAGTATGAGAGTAAATAAAAAGAACATATATTTCAATAGTATTTTTTATTAAATACAATCGGCGTCCGATGATTCGTCGGGATATGGCTCACATGTCTTCTTAGCGGGAGGTTTCGAAGGGGTGTATCGGGTAGCCTTCGAAGATTTGGTGGAACCTAAAAATTTGAGCCATTATAATATTAAGTTTTAAAACTGAAACCCGACAAATGAAAAATCACGCTCAAAAAAGTATTTTACATCAATACCTACAAAAAAATATCAAGGATGGCCAGTTACTCTATAGACGCCCACTCACACAACGTCCGTCTACAGTTTTTGATCTATCCGGCGGCCTGCAGTTCTAAGCCGATAGCGCCCACACACTAAAGCGATTTTGGCCTGCTGGCAATTCCCTGTTGTCAGTTTTGCGACCACAAAATAGCAGTTGTGGGACGACAGTTTCCCGCCGTACGATCGCCTGCCGGTGTGTGCACGTTCGCCCTGACGACCTAGAACTGTTCGGAATCATTCGGCGGCCACACACTATTAGATCGTATTAGTCGTTAAAAATCGTTAACGAAACTGTGAGTGTGTGGTTTATTGCGATTAACTGACAGATTTATATCGTCCGGCCGTCGTCCGGTGAATTGTTATTGAGTGGGCGCCTTAAGAGCGTGCGCACACAGAGAGCGGTCAGCATTCAGCCCCTCTAGACAAGTGGCAATTCGCTAGCTGGCGTTTGGTGGAATAGAATGACGAATGTATGGGATTTGACGTAAATGACAGTCGTTAACGCATATCAAATACGTCAAATCCTTTACATTCGTCATTCTATTCCATCAAACGCCAGCCCCTCTAGACAAGTGGCAATTCGCTAGCCGACGTTTGTGGAATAGAATGACGCATATATGGGATTTGACGTATATGACAGTCGTTATCGCATGTCAAATACGTCAAATCCCATACATTCGTCATTCTATTCCATCAAACGCTGGCTAGCGAATTGCCACTTACCTAGAGGGCCTGCTAGCGAATTGCCATTTGTCTAGAGGGGCAGGTTGAGTTCTGCGTTCTGCGAACCTTGACAGCTTAAGAGTTCCAACTTAGAATGCACACAGGTTGCGTTCAAATTCGAGCGTTCTAGTTTCGTTTGTGTTTCTGTACGAGTAAAATATCACTATCTACTATGAAATTGATTTCTCTTGTGGAGCTTAGGAGCTTCTAAAAAGAAAGTATTCGATGCACCTAATTAACACAACGCTTGAATAACAAGGCGAATTTAGTATTTTTAAGGATTTACATAAAAGTGATCAACGATTTTATATTTAAATAGTATATAATTCTATCATTGATAGCAATATTTTATACTAAAATCGTGTAATAACTTCCTTTCTCTAACCAATTTTATAATTTTTTTCTGTGTTTGCAACCTCAGAAATCGTGGAGTTCAGGCGTTCTCTGTCTCGACGAGAACAGCACGCTAGAACGCGGCATTTTGCTTCGACCGCCGCAGTCTGCGTCTGACTGCCCGCTGTGTGCGCGTTTGCATACACTCCGATACATTCAAAAAAACGCAAAACGCTTAACTCGGAACACAGATCTCCCGACTGCTCTCTGTGTGCGCGTGCTCTAACAAAACAATATAGGTACTCAAGAGTAAACTGGGGGAATGTCAATTTTAAACATCGAGTGGTCTAATCTATTTTACTAACGAATTGCCACTTCTTATCTAGAGGTTCTGATATTATAAATGCGGTGGTAGCTCTGTCTGTTGAACTCAAGGCCATGAAGGTCAAGATGTTAGTGTTAACTAACGTCAAAGTTCAAGGTCAAACTTAAAGCTGCTCGTTAACTTCGATGTTTAAAGTCGGAGGTCAAAGTCGAAGGTCAAGGTCCAAGGTCAAACTCAAGATTGATAATCAAGCTCAAGTTGAACGTTAACTTCGACTTTTAAAGACAGAGGGCAGAGTTGAAGAAGTTCAAGATCTGAAATCAAGTAAAAATTACCGGATAATTCTGAAGTTTGTATACACGGCGGCCTGAAAATCCGTGTTTGATGAAGCAGGTTTGATATGTCCCCCAAATCCATGTGCCATTTGGCTAGTAGCTTTTTGACACCAGATTTTAACGTTCTGAATGTGTGAACTCTCTCTGTAACATACATAACATACATACATTATTTTCATGCACACGGCCCATCTGATGAAAAGAGTTTACCGTGGCCTGGGTGAATTTGTTCTATTAACTGCCTTAACGGCCTGAATGATATTCAGCTATCTCGTTTATTGCATCATTTAATAATCTGGCTGACGCCTGACGTTATTAAAATATGTAATAAACGAGACGGCTGAATATAATTGAATGTTAATATCAATTGAATGGTGCCGTTTAGTTAACTGCCTAGGCAGTTATTTAGACGGCTAGTTATTAAGCTAGTTAGCGGCCCCATATACAGCGTGTCCCAAAATTCAACGATAAGCGGGCCCCAAAAGCTAGACCGGCTCATGAGCACTCGAGGAAAAAAAATAAAAAAAATATACCTAAATTCTTTTTTGGTTACAACATAAATTTAGAAATTCTTTGAAAATTTACACCTTTTATGATATTTTGAGTTACCACGACCACAATTTCTCAAATATGCTTAAGGTATTTTTGTATCGAATACCTAAGTAGTACTACAATTCACCACAACTCTTAAAAATACTAAAATGCCCTCAGTTTTTACACAAAAATTGATCAAAATAATATTTTTCCCTTAAATTTAAACAAAAAATTAAATTCACTCTACTTTTTATTTTTAAAATTGACGCAACTAATTAAGATTCCAAAATGGTACAAAACTCTAAGATAACTAGTAACAAAAAAAAAAAATATGCCCACCATTTGTAAACAAGAACCAAAATTCTTAATTTTTCTTGTTTGTAAAAATCACTTTTACTTTATGCACAAAACGAGTCATAAGTTGCAAATTCCTAGAATTTTCATGGAACGGACGATAAAATTTAAAAGTAAGAAAAAGAGAGAGAGAGTAAATCAAAATATAAAATATCATAAAAGGTGTAAATTTTCAAAGAATTTCTAAATTTATGTTGTAACCAAAAAAAAAATTGTTTTTTTTTTCCTAGAGTGCTCATGAGCAGGCCTACCTTTTGGGGTCCGCTTATCGTTGAATTTTGGGACACGTTGTATATTCGTTCTAGCGTTAATCCCAGTCGCATCCAAAGTTTTTACCTCCGTCCGGCTTTTCTGACCCTCTAGACAAGTGGCAATTCGCTAGCAGGCGTTTGATGGAATAGAATGACGAATGTATAGGATTTGACGTATTTGACATGCGTTAACGACTGTCATTTACGTCAAATCCTATACATTCGTCATTCTATTCCACCAAACGCCTGCTAGCTAATTGCCACTTGTCTAGAGGGGGTCTAACTACGTGTTTTGTTGAATTTCGATATTTTCCATGAAGCGAAAGCCATCTGTCCTTCACAACACAACCCATTGAGTTATAAATTTAAACAACAATACTATCTCTGGAAAGATTATTTATCGGAAATCAGATTCCAGGGACCCTTTTTTTTTACGTGCGGGAATTCCCCGCGGATACCCACCCCTCCGGAGCCGGAGGGGGAGGTTATGTCGGACTCGAACCGACTAAACCGCACGCCGTCTCTGGGTCGTAGTGCTAGGCCGAAGGTGAGGTTGTCATGCGACATATCCCTCGCACCCCGGCTGACCCAGGGCCATCCCTCTCGGTCTGGCCGTCACCACTGAGTGTAAAGATATTTCAGCCGCTTCCTGTCTGCTGTGCAATGCTGTGAGCATACAACGTTGAGTGTAACGCTGCAAGGACCTTGGTGGAGATTGCCAATGGTCGGACTGCGTGACGTCACGGGAGATCGACCAATAATCTCTATTAAAACAAACTGTCGCAGCGTAAAAGCGTTTTCACACTGTCCGATATCCAATATCTGAGGAAATCAAATGTATCTTTTACATTAACTGGCCCGTTATCGACTGTCGGAGTCGGAGCCAACACTACTGTTTTGGCCCGATATCGGAGAGACTAAAACAGCGACTGCAAGCAATTTTAGACCTTAATGATATTTTCTTGGTTACGTTTCTTTTTGCGTTGATGCTGATCACAAATATAAGAAATAAAACTCGATATGTCATGTCAATTAGGACGAAAATTGCTTGATTTTTGAACTTGAACTATTTTTTTCATCCCTAGCATCCCTAAGAATACTTAGTCTGCGCTATCGAGTAAATGGCCGATTTTATCGGATAAATGTGAAAGCTGTACAAGGTGTCGGATATCGGATGAAAACGCTGTAAGCTTACTGGATTTGCGTGTTTGTGTGCGTGAGTATTACCGTGTATAATCGTATTGAACAGAAGTTTCATTGCCCGTTCGTCCCATTGAAAGAGTCGTATGTTCATAGTGCTTATCTGAAAGAGAAGTGAATATATCTCATCTTTGGTACTTGTGTCCGTCTTCTCGCTAAGTAGCTGCAATACTCTGAAAAAATATATAAAGTTAGAACAGTAATTACAGTGTCGTGAATTCCTTTTTTGTTTTCTTTATTGAAAAGCTTAATCACACTAAGACGACTATGTCGCCTTAATTAAATAACAATTACGATAAAAAGACAAAAATTTAAACTATTAAGTAACATACCTACTATGACATAATTTAACTGTATGTATTGTATGTATTCGATGGTAATAACAGCTGTAAGTACATCTCAAAAAAGGAATTAACATTTTTATATAGTGTTTTGCATTGCTTTTCAATTGCTTTCTCTCAATTCCAAAATGAAAAAGATCTTAAAAAGTTTTCAATTAATAAATAACTTTATTTATTTGCTTGGTTATAGCCCAATAAGCGGGGCTGTTATGAATGAATGAATTCTTTTATTTAAAGCAACGAAGGCTCAGTATTTGTTAGCATTACCTACCACAGATAATATATAATAAAATTCTTATACAGATGAACAATCAGGAACAAAAAATGGTTGCACTCGTAACTTCAAGAACCAGGTAGGTAGCGTTTTAGTTCAGGAGTTATAACTAGATGGCGACATTGTTTTGGCAAACTTTTTATAATTTTTTGGATTAAAATTAACTTGTCAAAAATATAACATACACTAAACACATTATTGAGCATGACTGAATAAAACTATAATTATTCTAATTTATATTGATTCTACCAGATTCTGCAGTAATTGCCGCTTATGCCGCTAGATGGCTCAAAAATAATAAATAAATAGCACGATTGTCACGAAATCATGTAAAAAATTATTTATTACATTACCAACGAGTTTGATATGCTAACATGCTTACTTCATCATGTGTTTAAGTTCTGAAAGAATTTACGTGATTATAAGCAAGCAAATAAGCGTTTTATCATGGCTTTAACCTTATATTCCTTTAAATTAATCTACTAGTGCCATCAACTCATTTTTGAATATTACTAAAGATATTTTCTTAGTATCGGTGCCCCATGGTATTACTTATGTCTATGTTAGTATGATAAAAGTATAAAAATTTGCAATGGCCATTCCTACCCCTGTCCCCAGCCCCCGCTATGGTACAGCAATGGTTTACATGGCGACTGTCTACTCTTCGTGCGATCTTGTTCAGGATGCTGCTGCCGCCCCCGCGCATCTCTTACGCATGGTACCGACTAAAGCTGTACCTATGTCGTCGGTCCCCCGCAAACCCATAGTCATCTCCGGTATCAAGAAAGCCACCTGGGGTGTATAGGAACCACACTGTCCTACATAGTATTATTTATTACATACCCCAGAGAATACCGCGGCCATGATAGCCTCGTGTTATATTCCCGGCGGTGAGTAGGGTAACCAGAGCTCACTGGACAGTTTTTGTACTGTCAGTGGAAAGTATAAAGGATATTCCTACTGTTTTACACTGACGGCACAAAAACTCTCTGTGTTTACAGGGTCGGCAGCACGAGTGTGACTTCCCTGGTGTTGCACACATCCATAGGCCACGGTAACCACTTTCCATGTATAAAAAGAAAACTTACCTAAGCACCTTCCGATTATTAATTGATATAATCTTCAAGGTCCCATTCCCTGTCTCCCCCAATAGATATGGGGATAGTAGTTCAAGGCAATGTACACCTCTCACTGGGTGATTTAAAGCTCTGTCCAAATCCCTTCGATAGAAGATCTCTGATGGTCTCCTTGGACTTTTGAAGCTGGCTTTGGTCTTCTTGTTCGAAGTTCTGTAAGATAGGTTAGAGGGGTTGGCTTTAGAATCGTGCCAATCGAAATAAGGGTTGTTAGGGGTTGTGTTAGATAGGGGTTTGTCTCCTCTTCTCAAAAATACTACTCTCGCCCCGCGGAGATGCGTAGTTTTTTTTTAGGGCTTTTTAAAGTTTCGTGTAACAGAACGAAGTAATGCGTAATAAAACGCTATATTATTATTATTATGGAGGGAGAGGGAGGAGAGGGGAGAGGAACCCCTCCCGCCACCCGCCCCCCTCGCGGAGACGCTTCGTTTTTAAGTTATGATTATTTTCATAACCTAACCTAAAAGTATATTTTTGACGTAAGTAGGTAACAAGGACTAAGTAAGTTTCTGATGTGTAGAGACCCCCATATCCAAACAAATTATTTATAATCCTAATAAATAAGCAATGGATTATTTATTGTTTTTATTTTTTTTGCCTTTTTTTAAGGGCTTTATAATATCCCGACTCAGAGTACCCCGACTCGGATAGGTTAGGTTAGAAGGTTAAGGCGGGAGCGCCTTAGAATTCGTGGTTATTTTTTTTCAAACCACCCAGAAATAGGAGCCCCGCGGAGCGGGGTTCCGTCGACCTATCTTGATAGTAGTATGTCAAACGATTTTTAGTAGGTAAAGGGGGGCTAGGGAGTAGGTATACGGGGATGGGGCCTCTACACATCAGAAACTTACTTAATCCTTGTTACTTAAAATATACTTTTAGGTTAGGTTATGAAAATAATCATAACTTAAAAACTAAGCGTCTCCGCGGGGGGGGGGGGGGGAGTTGGTGGGAGGGGTTCCTCTTCCCCCCCCCTCCTCCCCCCTCCCTCCCTCTCACTCCATAACTCGATTGGCACGATTCTAAAGCAACCCCGGTTAGAGTTTAAAATGGTAGAAGTTTTTAACCCCTCCAACTAAGCTACATTGCTCGTGCTAGGAGTGTGTAGTGAGCAGGGTGAGGTGATATCCTCCAAGAAAACACTCCGACCTTTATCACCGTTTATTGTCCACTCACAACACAATGTTTTACAGGATACTGTTACTGATGGTAGGCTTATAACTAAGAGGCAAGCAAGCATAGATAATTGCTATAGATTATTTGCGAGAAGTATATAGGTAAATTAGAGTTAAGCGGGCGTGCGCATGCCGCGGTGATGCGTGGCTGACTGGCGGGCGCGCGCGGGGTGGCGCGCGCGGCGGTCGACGGCGAGCGCATTCCAGGCCCATTGTTCTCGGCGCAGCGGCCGGCCGGTATGGTGCTTTAACACGGTACGACACGACTGGCGTCTGCGCTACGACTTCTTCATGATGATCCTTGTTGTGGATATTATGTAAGTATTTTTGTATTGTGTTTTTGAACGTATGGTGGTGTGAATGTGAGATGTATGAATGTTGAATAAGTTAAGTGGTAAGTAGTTATAAGTAAATGTAAATATTATAATATAGGTTTACGAATATACTATGTACATTATATATTTTTAAGTTTAGTTTTTAATTAGGTACATAAGTATAATAATGTAATGGTGGCTACGCCACATGACTCCCCCCCGAGACCATCCTAGGATGGGCGGTAGTGATTGGGAAATCTGACCGTTCTCCCAGACCTTGTAGTTTTAACGTTCGCATCTTTGCTTTCAGGAACCGTAGGGTGAGAAGAAGTATATGTATCTGAGGCCAGTACGTACGCCGGTTTCAATCTCTCTATTGATACTGTCTGCTCTTTTCCCTTCATTCGCAGTTTGAAGACTTTGGCGCCTCGTTGGAGTACTTCGTATGGTCCTGTGTATGCTGGCTGAAGTGATCCTCTGACGGTGTCGTCTCGGACGTAGACATGCGAAGCAGATAATAAGTCTTTGTATATGAAAATGTTTCTTCTGCTGTGTCTTGCAGCCGGCCGAGGTCGAATTTTGGCCATAGTGGAACGAAGACGTGCAACAAACTCCGTCTGGTCGCTGGTCGTATGCGTGGTCGTATTTGGTTGTAGAAAGTCTCCGGGTAGTCTAAGAGATTCGCCGTAGAGGAGTTCAGCGGGTGATGCTTGTAAGTCCTCTTTGAAAGCACTTCTCATCCCCAGGAGTACTAAAGGTAAGCTTTCGGTCCAGCTTGAGCTTTCATGACACATTATAGCTGCTTTGAGTTGTCTGTGCATTCGTTCAACCATGCCATTGCTTGCAGGATGGTACGCGGTTGTTCTATTGCGTTGAAATCCAGCAAGTTCTGAAAGCTGTTTCATCAGTGCAGACTCAAATTGTTTTCCACGGTCTGTCACGATTTCTGATGGGCAACCGTAGCGTGATATCCAGTTTGAAACGAAGGCTTTGGCTACTGTTTCGGCTGATATGTCTTGCAAGGGTATTGCTTCCGGCCATCGTGTGAATCTGTCCACAGCGGTAAGACAGTATTTGTAGCCCTCAAAAAGGGGTAGAGGTCCCACGAGATCTATGTGTACGTAGTTAAATCTGGCGCTTGGAAGTTTGAAGTTGCCCACAGGTGGTGATACATGGCGTGTGATCTTCGTGCGCTGGCAGGCGTGACACAGCTTCGACCACTCACGACAATCTTTGTTTATTCCAGGCCACACGTAACGCTGTGCTACTAATCTTGCAGAGGCATTGGCGCCTGGATGGCTTAGGGAATGTAGACTGTCGTAGACCTGTCTTCTGAGTTCTTTAGGTACATATGGTCTTTGTGTTGGCGTGCCATCGTCGCAGTAAAGTTCCAGATTCGTTCCGGGTACGATTACTTTGACGAGTTTCAGCGATGTACCTCCTTCTAGTAGTTGTTTAAGTTCTGGATCGTTGGTTTGTGACTTCACCAGGTTGGTCAACTCGACAGGCTGAACTATTTCCTCTATTCTAGAGAGTGTGTCAGCTACTATGTTGTCTTTTCCTGATATATGTTGGATGTTCGTGGTGAACTGAGAGATATAATCGAAATGCCGGAACTGACGCGGTGAACATCCTTCTTTGTGTCCGCGAAACGCGAAACAGATCGGCTTGTGATCCGTGTATACGGTGAAGTGTCTTGCTTCGACGAGGTATCTAAAATGTTTGATTGCCTCGTATATTGCAAGTAGTTCTCTGTCATAGGGTGAATATTTTCTTTGAGCAGAGTTTAATTTGCGGCTGAAAAAGGCGAGAGGTTGCCAGTGTTCGTCAATTTTCTGCTGTAGTACTCCGCCAATTGATGTATCCGAGGCATCTGTGACGAGCGCTAGCTTAGCGTCCATGTCCGGATGTGCTAGAAGCGTTGCGCGGCACAAACTTTCCTTGCAGGATTCGAATGCGTGTAGTGCTTCTCCAGTGATATTTACTGGATGTGAGCCTTTTACAGATCCAGTGAGTAGATTGTGAAGCGGTGCTTGTGACTCGGCGGCATTTTGTATGAACCGACGGTAAAAGTTTATCATTCCAAGGAACCTTCTGAGTTCTTTTACGGTTTTTGGAATGGGAAAATCCTTAATGGCTTGTATCTTGCTGTCCAGAGGTTGTATTCCAGATGAAGATATGCTGCAGCCGAGGAAGGTAACGTTTTCTGCTCCGAAAATGCATTTCGAGGTATTGATTACCATTCCGTACTCCTTCAAGCGTGCGAATAGGATGCGTAGATGACGAAAATGAGTCTCTTCATTGGGGGAAAAGATCAAAAAATCGTCTAAATACGAGAAACAAAAATCCAGGTCTCTTGTCATTTCATCAACAAATCTTTGGAACGTTTGCCCAGCGTTTCGGAGGCCAAACGTCATAAATGGGAACTCAAACATCCCGAATGGAGTCGTGATGGCAGTCTTCGCGATATCTTCGGGATGTACCGGTATCTGATTGTATGCCTTAACCAGGTCGACCGTTGAAAAAATCTTGCTACCAGCTATGCTTTGTGTAAAATCCTGGATATGACGGATAGGGTATCGGTCGGGGATTGTTCGGGCGTTCAGCATCCGGTAATCACCACATGGCCGCCATCCGTTATCTTTCTTTGGAGCAAGGTGGAGTGGGGACGACCATGGGCTTTCTGAAGGCCTTGCTGTCCCGTTTTTCAGCATCTCGTCAAATTCCTGCTTCGCGATCTTCATTTTGTCTGGAGCTAGCCTTCTTGGTGTGCAGTGTACCGGTGGTCCAGTCGTTGTCCTAATGTGGTGGACTGTATTATGACGAATGACTCGATGTGTACCTGCTGGACGAGTTATCTCTGGAAATTCTCGAAGAAGATTCAGGTATTTGGACTCGCCTGTCGTTGTCTTCACCGAAGCTATGGTTTCTGATGAAGGTACAGGAGCTGCGCTTGCTGACAGAGTTGTCGTGTTGTCGATGAGGCGTTTGTTTCGGCAGTCTACTATTAAATTGTAGAAAGATAAAAAGTCGACTCCGATGATTGCCTTCGTGACGTCTGCAACTATAAATCGCCAGTAAAAATCGCGTCGTAGGCCGAGGTCTAAGTCCATTGGGTGAAAACCGTATACGGGGATAGGCGTTCCGTTTGCTGCGAAAAGGTCATAGTCATTAGTTCGTGGTCGTCTTTGTTTGAGAGCGGAGCGAGGAAAAACACAGAGGTCGCTTCCTGTATCGACCAGAAACTGTATTTTAGTGCGTTTATCCGTAATAAATAAGCGACCAGTTGAACTTGGGCAATCATGTGTCGCTACTGATGACTGCCTTTCGCGTTTCCCGACTTTGGCTGATAATCGCATGGTTTCAGACATCTTCGTGCCTTATCGCCATATTTGTGATGGAAAATGCAATTTGGGAATTTTCTGTACGTTGATTGGCTACGCGTGTTGCTCCTGTCGCGACGGTTTCTCTCTCTTGATCGAGATCTTGAATCTTTCGATGAGAGGGCCTGCACTTGACGACTAAGTTCGGCGATTTCTTTGGATAGCTTATCGATCAATGAACCTGGGACGGCGTCTGCAGAGGCTACTTGCGGTGCTGCTGGGACCAGATCGTGTACTTTATCCGCTAGGTTAGCCAACGCTGTAAGCGAGGATTCTGGTTGCGATGCTACGACGATCTGAATGTTACCAGGTAAGCGGGATGTCCAAACGGTTTTTATAAAATCGTCCGGGATGCTTGGACCCGCTAGATGTTGCAGGTGACGAAGAAAAGCAGATGGACGCCTATCTCCTAACTCTTCATGCATGAGCAGCTGGGTTAATTCCTTTTCCCGTGAAGCGGAAAGCCGTTTAATAAGCTCGCTTTTCAGTTTTTCGTACTTGCCTTTAGCTGGAGGGTTGATTAAAATGTCCTTAACTTCTGCGGCATAACGATGTTCTAATTGCGCACTGACGTAATGATATTTAGTGTTATCATCCTTAACGCCGGAGAGTGCAAAACTTCCTTCAATTTGAGCGAACCACACGGCGGGCTCTTCGGGCCAGAACGGCGGAAGTCGTACTCCAACGCGAAAAATGTCGGATGGTGTAAATGTCTTTTCTTTGGAATGCGAGCCGCCATCTTCTACGACTTTACTGGATGCGTCGTCGCTTGTAGACATTTTTCACTAGCTTACGGTTGTTGTTATCCCTCGGGCTGTGTTCAGTTCTTCGGGGTCACCACTGTAGTGAGCAGGGTGAGGTGATATCCTCCAAGAAAACACTCCGACCTTTATCACCGTTTATTGTCCACTCACAACACAATGTTTTACAGGATACTGTTACTGATGGTAGGCTTATAACTAAGAGGCAAGCAAGCATAGATAATTGCTATAGATTATTTGCGAGAAGTATATAGGTAAATTAGAGTTAAGCGGGCGTGCGCATGCCGCGGTGATGCGTGGCTGACTGGCGGGCGCGCGCGGGGTGGCGCGCGCGGCGGTCGACGGCGAGCGCATTCCAGGCCCATTGTTCTCGGCGCAGCGGCCGGCCGGTATGGTGCTTTAACACGGTACGACACGACTGGCGTCTGCGCTACGACTTCTTCATGATGATCCTTGTTGTGGATATTATGTAAGTATTTTTGTATTGTGTTTTTGAACGTATGGTGGTGTGAATGTGAGATGTATGAATGTTGAATAAGTTAAGTGGTAAGTAGTTATAAGTAAATGTAAATATTATAATATAGGTTTACGAATATACTATGTACATTATATATTTTTAAGTTTAGTTTTTAATTAGGTACATAAGTATAATAATGTAATGGTGGCTACGCCACAAGTGGGTTCACGTCAGTACTGTAATGGCCAGGATTCGATCCCGAGACCTCTCGATCGTAAGGCCGACTCCTTAACCACTAAGCTACCGACGCTTCAGATGTATGTTTGTATCTATGTATGTTTGAAATTGGTTTCTGAGCATCGATTTTCTGAGAAATCGTAGATATTAATTCACCCAGGTATCGATGTTTACTGATGACAGTGTTAATCTAATAAGTAATAGTACATTACTGCCGCGGCCGCCAAGTGTAGTGTTGCCGGACGATCGTGAAGTATGCGGCACGCATTACGGAGTCCGGCAACGCTCAGTTGTGGCCAAGGCTCGTATAGTGCTTTTCTCAAACAATGCACGGAAATTAAAATACAATTTAGTTACCTACTTTTCAAAATCAATAAAAATCAATCAAAAAACAGTAATTTTTCATGCGGCAAAATGTTCATTTGTTTTTTATTTTTCTTAATAAACAGCTTTCTATTTGCAAGGCAGTTTTGTATTTGTATCTGTAAGTTACCTCCTTGGTTGCCATGGTTCGGAGTAAAAGATGGTTCCATTTTTAAATTACACGACAGATATGAGTTTACATAGTAATTTATTTGGCCGCTAAAACACGACAGATATGGATTTTCATACAACTTTTGCCTGCCGCTGCTCGCATGTACAGCAATTTCGATTTATCTCGAAGAAGGTTGTCGAAATAATGTTCAAATTTGTTTGAGAAAAATAAATATTTTAAAAAGTAACTAAAAATATACTTGCTTTAATTTGTTTCTTGTGTAATAGAAGACTAATGTCATTATATTAATATTGAATAACTACTATGTGAATGAAATATAATATTAATTTAATTTAATTTGACGATGATTATTGTACCACTTAAACACAAATTCATAAAATACAAAAAAAAGTTTAAAAAAAGAACCATATATACAAATATACAATTGTACAATTAAGCTAATATAATTTATTTTTAGATAAAGAAAAACTCACCTTAAAGGTTTCACATTGAACGGCTCTATCTTTTTAGTAGTTGTCGATGGTTTTTGAGTTGAAACCTCCTTCTGTCTATGCCTTAGGTCTTTATTTTTTTTATAAGGCATGATTGGAGTAATTGGACCGTCATCTTCAAATTGAGATCTATCAAGCTCACGTAAGTCCATTGGTGCTTGAAAAGAAAACGACTGTACTTTAAACCACATAAGTCATGACATGATTGAAGTAAAACTTAATAAGCCTAGATTAATGAACCCATAGCAGTCTACTGCTGGACATAGGCCTAGCCCAAGGTAGGAAGGTCTTGGCCTACTGTGTCCACGCTGGCCAGACGGGTTGGTACAGGGTTTTATTTCGAGTGTTCCTTCTCTCGCAGTGATATCGTCTGCATATTGTTCCGTCAGTCGCCTCTTACGACACCCTTCGCATGAGATGGAGTGGTGACACTGTGCCTTAGATATTAACTGACTATGAGAGTATAAGAGAAAGAAAATATGCGCTCCACTGACCTGTAATAGTACTCGCTGGACTGGTGATCGGTAACCGTATATTGTGTCCAATTGAAAATCGCCATTTTGGCGCTGATAGTTGCGGCACGCAGTAGTGAGGGAACTAATACTAATGATGGACAGCAATTGTCTTGGTATCGATAATTTATTATAAACGATGGGTCTTATGTATCGAATTAACAATATCACAAAATATAAACGCATACATAAAAACAACGAACAACGTCCATTTGCAAACTAATTAGTTCTCAGTACACTCACGGTGGCGCTTTATATCGACACAAAAAGTAAGCTGTCATTTTTGTAGTATAGCCAGTCCAGCTAGTTATAGAGGTCAGCGGTGTGCTCGCACCTCTCTCTCTTGCTCGTAACCTTAATAACTAAGTTCTTAAACTAATAGCTAAGTAATTTTGAATTGCAGCCAAATTGTGTGTGGTGGAGATAAATTGTGTTTTTGCTAATGAGACTAACAATAATAAAAGAGATAGTATTTCTAATTTAGTTACTTACCGAGACTGTTCCTAAGATTATTTTTTAAATTCGAATATGATTTAATATAAATATATAAATTTTATCTGTTGTAGGTATTATCATTTTATTTGCACCCATTATACTTAATTTAAGCTTTTTTTGTTAAACACATTCGCTAAACATTCGCATCATTTTTGCGAATACGATTTTTGTAATTTTTTTTTATATAGGACACGTCAATTTTATTTTACCTCACCTGATGGTAAGCTGAAGACAAAGGCAAATTCGTTACATCAAAATTGTAAGTAAACCAAACATGCCCGCTGAGTTTCTTGTCGGAATCTTCTCAGGCCGGTGTCCAAGCAGCGTCAATTGCTAGTCTATTTTTTATCGACGTTTGATATTTGACATTTTGATGTTTAACGTTTGACATTGACATTTGACGTTTAAAATATGAAGTTTGACGTTAATGGCCTATAAAAAAAATTAAATTTACACAACATACCTTCAACAAAAGCTGATTTTTGCACCAGGACTTCATCTCGCATCTGTTGTTTTAGGATCTCAGCTTGTTGTTCTGCATGTGGTACAACTACTTCGGCGTAGTCGCCCTGTATTGTTTTTATGTATGGCAACTCGAATACTAAAATAATTTAAATCAATTACTTCTATGTGGAAGCCAGTGACGTCACCAGTCAACAAATGTACTCTGTACACGCAGTACGCGTTTGTTATTTAGGTGTCTTTTAAGCGTAGTAAGGGCAGCTGCGTCCGTGGAGAATCTTAAATCCACCATTAATAGAATACAATAATAACCAATCCGCGTGTGGCAGGGCTGTAGGGCTACCAGTTCTGATCTAGAAGGCTCATTTCTTAACCGATTATCACTAAACTTGCCACAAGTGTTCTGTGATGTGAATTAGGGGAGAAAAAGGGGGAAGTTTTCTGTCGCCTAATTTATGAACGGATCTTGATGATTTTTAGCTGAAATATTAGGGGTTAAAGTATGCAATTGCCGATTTGTACTGACAAATTGAAATTCGTTTTTTTTTTTATTTAACGTATTTATTTAATCAAAATAATTACCATTATTATCTATACATTGCTGCCATCTAGTAGGAAGGTCATTTATGCCTTTGCGATAGAACTCTGGTGATCTAGATTCGACAAACTGTGTGAAAGCATTTTGTACTGCCTCCTGAGAAGAAAACTTTTTATCACATAGAAAATTGTCCAAATCACGAAAAAAATGGTAGTCTGTTGGAGCAAGGTCTGGCGAATACGGAGGGTGACGGATAGTTTCTAATTGCAGTTCCTGTAGAGTTAAAACGGTTTCTCGTGCTGTATGAGGTCTCGCGTTATCATGGAGCAATAATGGTGAAGATCGATTCATGAGTCGGGGCTGTTTCACTGCTAGTTTTGCTATCATTGTTCGGAGTTCGGCACAGTAGACATCTGCCGTTATTGCTTGACCAGATCGTAGAAAGCTATAGTGAATAACACCATGCTGAGACCACCAAACAGTTACCATTACCTTTTTATTGGTAAGCTTTGCTTTAGGACACTGTTGTGGCGTTTCACCTGGGGTCAGCCATTGCATTTTTCGCTTACGGTTATCGTAAAGAATCCACTTTTCATCACATGTCACAATTCGATCCAATATTCCTTCATTTCTGTATCGATTCAACAAGGCAACACAAGTTTCAACACGCATTTCTTTCTGCAGATCAGTTAAATCATGAGGTACCCATTTTTCACATTTTTGAAGTGAAAACTTCTTTAGCGGCGTTGGATGGGTGTAAAATATTAAGGAAGCGTCAGGATTAGTTGACCTTTGAACCGTAACCGACGACTGACGTCATACAAGATTAGGTACAGACTATCTATTTCGCAGATTACGATAGTTAGCGTCGTAGCTTAAACGGTAAGCACTTCGACTGTAAGTCCTTATAGTTTCAGATAGTATCGGGTTCAAACCACCTGGCCTTCAGGGATTTTTTGTGATTGTTTTTTCTTATTATAATTTATTACTTTTTATGATTATTTTTTCTTTCTGTAATTTATTACTTTTTGTGATTATTGTTACTTTTCATAATTTATTGATTTCTTCTGTCAGAAAATTAGCAGAAAATAAGTGATAGGTTCTATGATTAGCGCTATATTATAGGTATGGTATGTTCTTTTTTATCTTTTTCTATGTATATAACGAAGAAAGAAAAAAAGAAAATGGTTTCACTTCTGCCGGCACTCCCAGAGTGCAACCCGTCTTTTTTTTATTTTATTGAATTGACGCAAATGAGTCAATATTGTTGGTAAGGTAACGTTAAACCATGCAGCTAATTCCTGGGTAGTTTGGCTCGGATCGGCTTCCACCATGTCTTTCAATTCATTGTTATTCACCTGTGTGGACGGCCTTCCTCGTGGTTCGTTCTTCAAATCAAAGTTTCCATCACGAAAGCGTTTAAACCAAAATCGCACGGTGCGTTCATTAGCAGTCCCCTCTCCAAACGCAACATTGATATTGCGAGCTGTTTCTGCCGCGTTAGTTCCGCGTCGGAACTCGTATTCAAAAATCACTCGAATTTTCGAAGAATCCATCTTTCTTGTCTAAGCTGAATAAAAAAAACAACTGAAAGTCGATAATCGAATGTTGCAAATTTTTAAATGAAGAACTACATAGGTACCATGTGGAAAAAGTTTCACTCAAAAATCTCAAACCATGAAGGTTCTATGTCAATTCGAAGTACCTATTACAATGAAACGGCAATTTCATACTTTAACCCCTATTATTAACAACATGATTCCTGACAGATTGTTGTGAAAATTTTGAACTTCGTTTTAAAAAACCAGATGAAGTAAAAGGGGGAAGTTGGCTGTAGAGTTCTTTAATCGTCATTTTTTTTTAAACACCCTGTGCTGTTTAAAGTAAGAATATCTGTATCGTTTTTCTTTTCTTTTTTGACACCAGATAAGGGTACTTGATAATATGATAAAGTGGGCTGTTCCGTGCTCGCGAGGTCTACTGTTCATAGAACTACTAGTGTTTATTTTCTTGACCTCACCTTAGCACATCGACCCACAAACGGCGTGCGGTTTAGACGGTTCGAGTCCGACATAACCTTCCCCTACGGCTCCAGAGGGAAGGGGTGGACCGTGGGGATTTCCCGCACGTAAATAAAGGTCTTTATTTTCTAAATTTGAAAATGACTAAAACCGTACGCTGTCTTTAGTCTTCAGATTCGGAGTGTAAGATAGCTCTAACACATCTCTCGCAAACCCGACTGGCTCAGGGCCATCTCAAATTCAAGTAGCATATTCGGGACATATTTCTTGGACCTAAAATACGCGTAGTACACGGTTTTTGGGTCTCTTTTGCGGAGAGTACGGGGTGCAACGGTGGGGGACGAGCCCAAACTTACCAAGCATAGATTGTTAGAAAACAAAATAAGTATATAGAATTCAATGTACTGAGTCCTTCTTTTGAAGTGAAAACTTCTTTAGCGGCGTTGGATGGGTGAAAAGTGTTAAACTCGCGTCAGGATCGCTTGACCTTTGAACCGTAACCGACGACTGACGTCATAAAACATTAGCTATAGACTGTCTCTTTGGCAGGATACGATAAATAGCATCGTAGTCGACTTTAAGTCCTTATGTTTTTGAAGTGAAAACTTCTTTAGCGGCGTTGGATGGGTGTAAAATGTTAAGGAAGCGTCAGGATTAGTTGACCTTTGTACCGTAACCGACGACTGACGTCATACAAGATTAGGTAAAGACTATCTATTTTGCAATTTACCATAGATAGCGTCGTAGCTTAAACGGTAAGCAATTCGACTGTAAGTCCTTATAGTTTCAGATAGTATCCGGTTCAAACCCCCTGGCCTTCTGAAACTTTTTGTGATTATTTTTTCTTTTTGTAATTTATTACTTTTTATGATTATTTTTCCTTTCTGTAATTTATTAATTTTTGTGTTTATTTTTCTTTTCATAATTTATTAATTGCTTCTGACAGAAAATTAGCAGAAAATAAGTGATAGGTTCTATGATTAGCGCTACATTATAGGTATGGTATGGTATGTTCTTTTTTATCTTTTTCTATGTATATAACGAAGAAAGAAAAAAAGAAAATGTTTTCACTTCTGCCGGCACTC
The DNA here is from genome assembly GCA_949126895.1 of Eilema caniola. Classification (NCBI taxonomy): domain Eukaryota; kingdom Metazoa; phylum Arthropoda; class Insecta; order Lepidoptera; family Erebidae; genus Eilema; species Eilema caniola. The sequence continues at coordinate 5,057,653 of OX421487.1, forward strand.
CCAGAGTGCAACCCGTCTTTTTTTTGTAATTTATTACTTATTGTGATTATTTTTTCTTTTTGAAATTTATTAATTTCTTCTGACAGATATTAACAGAAAATTAGTGATAGGTTCTATGATTGGCGCTATATTATAGGTATGGTATGGTATGGTATATTTTTTTATCTTTTTCGCTGTATATAACGAAGAAAGAAAGAAAGAAAATGTTTTCACTTCTGCCGGCACTCCCAGAGTGCAATCCGTCTTTTTTTTAATTAGGTGTTTTTATTCGTGACAGAATATGCCAACCCCATTGTGCCCTTAATCCTACTTATCTCTAAAGGGAAAGAGAGTCACTGCGTGGGCTCCTTGACCATCCGACATAGGTATGCAGCCGTCTCTGCAGTTTGTTGTGCTAGGATGCTCAATATCATACCTACGTCATATTTTACTGAGTACTTACATAATATAATAACAGCAGATAAAAACACACACTTCATTATATTCAAATTTAAACAAAATTAGAAAAAAAAAACACCACACAGATATATTTACATTTCAATATAAAAAAGTAAAAAAAAGAACAATTCAAAAATTAATATTCCCGATTGCTTTTTTATTTCAACAAAATTCGTTCTGAAAAATATTTTGTGTTGTTACATACTTTTGATTAAAATCATTGGAGCGTTTTTCAGCAGTTTTTTTATTACTTACACTCGTTTGCAATACTACAAAAAACAGCTATGGTACAGAATATATACTATTATCTTCACTATTATCCTCTAAGCCAGCGTTTCCCATTTGCCGAGTCGTAACCCGGTACTGGGCCATCAAAATATAATACCGGGTTGCACAATTCTCGCCCTTATTTTAAAAGTAATACCTACTATCGATCGACGCATCGTATATTAATTTAAATGAAGCTGGGTTTTCAAGACTAGTTTAACTTAAAATAAAATAGAAACTGACTTGAAGTGGACCAGACCTTAGGATAAAATTTTCGTCATTTTCCGCAAGCCTGGATTCTTTATTAAAAAATAAGCGGAGCTGCATACCTATTTCGCACTAAAATTCAGTGACTAAATATATGATACTAAAATCTCGTGTGTACAGGCAGCAAAGGTACGCAGGAGGCGCGGGTTCAATCTCCGCTCAGTGCAAATATTTTGTATGCATAATATGGGTATTTGCATTGGTCTGGTCGTACCTCGGAGAGCACGTTAAGCCGTCGGTCCCGGTAGTCATACAAACATCTATGGCAGTCGTTACGGGTAGTTGGAGCCCTCAAAAATCCAACAGCTGCTCTAGCTGCAATGCTGCGATATCGCCTTTGGGTTGTAGAGGTCAGATGGCAGTCGCTTCACGGAAAATATCGAAGGTTAGCCAAATCCGCAGTTAGACTGGTAAAAAACGGACCCCAGACTTCAAGTTGAAAAGCTTCGGATGCGACTGGGATTAACGCTGGGATGAAGAAGGAAACAGCAAAGTAGATACGATCTCATTTTTTCATATAAATTTGCCACCGTTTCTACTATTTATAAATGTGTATTGGTAATGGAACCAGAGTTTTGGCGGGAAAACGCAGAGTGGTACATCGTTGTGCTAATTTATTTTCCGAAATTGTTGTGAATTCGAGTTTCTATGTGTAAAAATGGTGGATTTTTAGTCATAACGTCTTGGACAACGCACACAAGTGTTGGAAAATGGCATATTACAGTAAATTGTGACTTTTCGTGTTCGGCCCACAACTTTACTGAGGCAGCAATCATCTCATTGATCGTCATCATAATCATCATCGTCATTAATATCATCAATTCAATATTATCATCATCAAAAAATGAAGATATATTATATAAATGAAGAGGTGACTTAAAGGTCCAGCGACCAAGTCATAAAAACCCAAAAAAAAAAATAACCAGCTTGGGTTAAAAAGTATTCAGTGGTAATGTAAGAGAACGGTAATTAACGCGATCATGGTATAAGTACTTACATACCTTTGATTGCCTGACGTTTTGACCAGGTTTCACCGGCCGTGGTCACAGGCTGACTGGCTCGCTGATCGCGTTAATTCCCGTTCTCTTTTGTTAGGTATATATCATGGAAGGCGATAGTATAAATATTAGTATTTAGTGGGTCACAAAAGGGCAGTGTCATGGTCCATGGTAGAACAATGTTTGGGAAACACTGCTCTAAGCATTTTCCAACTCAGTTGGTAATACAAGCAGCTTTACGAATATAACTTCAAAATGGATAAGCTTCAATATTTTCAGACTTGCACTGGAGATTGATGGCGCTTGGTGGAATCTACTACAGTTAGCTTGTATCGAGTAAGCCTCAACATACCTAAATGTAGCATACATTCAACATAAAAACTCTTTTATTTTACCTATTGCACTTAATCTATGGTTTGTTTTTGCCACCAGAAAAAGAATGCACGCAGCCACCGGCATTTGTTTTTTTCACGTTGAGTGAATATAATTGATAAATATATAATGTATCAATTTATTACATAAGAGGATATAATAATGAAGATAAGATGATTGAATATAATATATAATTATTCATTGTCATGAGCATGTAAGTATCGATTGTTATTTGTAATATGTATGTAGGTACTAGATGGACTAGGAAAACGAAAGGAATAAAAGCAATAATTTGTTGTATGATTAATGGATTCTTATTGATTAAACCATATCCTGAGGTGTGGATAATATACTACACATATTAAATAATACACTTGTACTTTTACGTGCAGGAAATTCCCCACGGATACCCCCCCCCCCCCCCCTTCGGAGCCGAAGGGGGAGGTTATGTCGGACTCGAACCGACTGTGGGTCGATGTGCTAGGCCGGAGGTGAGGTTGTCTTTTGACATATCTCTCGCACCCCGGCTGACCCAGGGCCATTCCTCTCGGTCTGGCCCTCCTCGGGAGGGGGGACCACGCGGTCCCCGACTCGCCCCCGGTATGGGCATAGTCCTACGATGCGCGGCGCCGCCGTGGCCTGCTTCTGCTAGGGTGACGAGCGGCTCCACCCGTCACCCTCAGGCCCGCGCTCATGGGGGCTCAGGTCGGTTTGCGCCCTCCGACGCCCGAGCCGCCTTCGAACGCGGCCAGCGATGTCCGCGAGTCTTTCTCGCTCGCTGCGCCGCGCCCGCTCTGCTGCCCGCTCTGCTGCGAGCAGGGTGGAGAGCGTGAGCACTCTCACCCCCAGGGCCGTCACAAGCTCCCGCCTCGGCGTTTCAAACGCCGGACACTTGGTGAGCGTGTGCAGCCCCGAGTCCACGCTCGCGTCGCAGTGATGGCACTCGGGCGTTGGCTCTATGCCCATCAGATGCAGGTACCGCCCGAAGTTACCGTGTCCGGTAATGACCTGCGTCTGACGGTACGACAGGCCACCGTGCGGCCTCTCTAGCCACTCCCCCATGATGGGTCTTACCGCCGCAATCACGGCGTGCCCTGCGCGTGGTTGCTCAAGTCGTAAATACACTTGTATTGTACTGTTCCTCAATTTATTAACAGTTATAAACAGTAGGTAAACAATTATAAGCTGTCGAAAAGTACAAGTGTATTATTGATATTGTGGTGATATTTTCCGTGATGTAACTGCCATTGAACCTTCATGATACGCATAATTGAAGTACCTACCTTTCACAAGTCAAGACGAGTACCGGACTTTTTTTCTTTAATGGCATACAAATTGAAGACATTTTTTTTCTTCACATATTTAGGCCAATGAATGATGTACATATTGTACCTATTGAAAATTAAAGGTACGTCATGCATGAACATGGCGACTAGCAAAAATGGCGCGAACACTAAATCATACATATATAAAAATTGGAATAATAATTATTTATTTCAATTATACTATTATTTAAATCAAAAATATTTTAGTGAGTATTAGGAATTTAATATTAAAGACGTATTTTTGTACCGTAGCGTAGTGCGCTGCTACGATGCAAAAATACGCGTCGCTGATTGTTGCTTATATAATTATTACCAAAGTCATTAGATTTTTTGACGCCATTTTTGAGTCCAGCGGACAACGCATCTAGTTTATAATACATCATTAATTTAGGCCGATTAATATGACTACACCCCGCCTGAGACTGCACCCTGAGCTGCAGTCTAAAGGATAGGTCACCGGTCTTCGACAGATGCATATAGTACCTACTAGCCTACCCAGGATAATAGGAAGAGGGGAACATGTGTCAGGGTAAAGCGTTCCAGCTGTCTAATTCCCTAAGCGCAGAACATCGAGCTCAGCGCTGTGACAACCTCAATAGAGATTGTTATTGGTCGAGCTCCGGTGACGTCACCCAGTCTGACCAATGACAGTCTCTATCAAGTTACCGAACATAATATTCGAATTCGTACCGTAAACGTTTCCAGAGAATGGAGCAATGCGATTGGCCGGCTGCCTACTGTGAACCAATCACAACGCTCCATTCTTTTGATATGTTTACGTTACGAATTTGAATGTTGTTCTTGTTCGGGGCACTGGTCTTTATCGTTCGACAAAGAAACGAATTTCGATCGATAATGTCGTCTGAGAGAGACATCTGAGTCTGTTTGAAGTTGAACATTAAAATAAACAATGATTTTAACAAATAAATGAATATATTTCTGTGTATCGTTTAGTAACATGATATTACTGCATCACCAGTATCTATGTAGAACTAAAATTATTTTCGTATTTCAATTTATTTCCCTTTAGAATATTTTCACAGTGTGTCATTTGGATGGGTTCAAATTCTGGAAAAATAAAAACAAACATCAATTTATTATATTTATTAAGATAGGAAAAGGTAAATGCCCAGGTGGGACTCGAACCCACGATCTTTCCTTTACAGGGGGAATGCTCTGACCACTGAGCCACCAGGCCACACCTGAAGCTATCCAATTTCTAATATACTACCATCTTAGGGCGACGGTAGGAGGCATTACCGACATTCATACGAAATATCGGAAACAATGAATGATGTTGCAATCATTTTTAAACATTGTTTTTTGATGACTCCGCCCAAATAATTGAATGAAATTTTGAAGCATTTACTATGCTAACTTTTCAAATCGATTAAGATAGGAAAAAGTGAATGCCCAGGTGGGACTCGAACCCACGATCTTTCCCTTACAGGGGGAATGTTCTGACCACTGAGCCACCGGGCCACACCTGAAGCTATCCAAATTCTCCTATACTACTGTCTTAGGGCGACGGTGGGAGGCATCTACCGACATTCATACGAAATATTGGAAACAAAGAATGATGTTGCAATCATTTTTAAACATGTAAGGGAAAGATCGTGGGTTCGAGTCCTGCCTGGGCATTCACTTTTTCCTATCTTAATCGATTTGAAAAGTTAGCATAGTAAATGCTTCAAAATTTCATTCAATTATTTGGGCGGAGTCATCGAAAAACTTTTTGAAATAAATATCTTTAAACCTAAAAAACAATGCTTTTTGTGATTGCTTTTTAGCCCTTTTTCATGGCTTTTAGCCTTTTAGCCTTTTTTCTGGATGGAACCCTTCGTGCGCGAGTCAGACTCGCACTTGGCCGGTTTTTTTAATCCAATATAACCTATTTTACTCACAAAGAATGTAGCTTTCAAATGGTGAAAGTTTTTTTCAAATCGACCCAGTTGTTCTGAGCTCATTCATTACAAACAAACTAATTATGATATTACTAGCATAAATAATCGGGGGGCACGGTAGTGCTCCCGCCAAGTCGAGCAAAACACGGCACGGCCGTCTCATTCTTTTTCGAAGCAGTTCAGGCTGTTTTCGACCCCCTATTAAAGACCAAACGCGAACTACGATTTTTTCTCGTGCGATAATTTTATCGCAAAAATGCAACGTATGTGTTTATATGTCAGCGCGCGCATATGCGATAAAACAATTACAGCGATTTTTAAATTGTGATATGTCACATTTTGCTGCGACTGCTCGCGACGCGATTGTTGCAAAACTAAATTGTAGCAAACGGAGCTGTATGGCCCTCTCCGCACTGCGATAATAAAATCGCACCTCGAAGCCCGTGGCGGCGCTCAGTTGGCATTTCACCTTTGTTTTTTCAGTTGAAATTGCATTCCGCCATCTTGTATTTTTATATTCAATATGAGGGCCTAACAAATTTATTGTCAGTAATTGGACAAATGTTTTCATTCTATAATAGCCAAAGATTTTTTTAGGATATTAGCGAAATTCATTATGTTTAAAAAAAAACCTTTAATATGTTTTTCAGCTGTAAAAAGATGCGTCCGAAATTGACAGTTTCTTTTTTCTTTTTTCTACTCCTCCGAAGGAGCAAAGTAAGACAAGCGTCTGGTACGAAATTCATGTTGAGAATGAACAATTCATCGACATTTTCATCGCAGTGCACGCGGTGAATTTTCAGCGATATGTTACAGCGCGATTCTAAAATCGTGTCGCAAAATTTAAAATCGTAGTGCGCGCTTGGCCTAACATGGTTGTGGATATGTCGCAGCCAACTAGCTTAATCGGCAGTTCAATTAACTGCCTAGGCTCTTTACTGAACGGCGCCGTTCAATTAACGAACTGAACGATGTACAGCCATTTGATTAAACGGTTAGTCAAATGGCTTAGATCGATGACGTTTAATTACTTACCTAGCCATTTAATTAAACAGTTATGAATATGACTTTATTCTGCATAGTTATAAAAAAAATAGTCACGAATCCTAACTTCGTTAAGCCTTCTGACCTAACCTGTCCATGTCAGATTGTGCAGCTTTCTCGATAAACCTATAACTAATTTTATCTACTCTGATACTATAATCCAAAGATTATAAAATTGAAATCAAAACTCTTATGACAAACATTACGCACAGGCCAAAAAAAAGTTTTATTACGAAACAGGTCTTGTATGGACACCTATATCATTAAATAACTTTTTAATTATAACGATACACCTATACAACCTACATCTGCAGGGCTAACATGCGCGCCACGAGATAGCTATCTCGAGGCATTTTGCCGTTTTATGTCGATATGTCGACTGTTGGTAGCATGAAGGGCTAACATGCGCGCCACGAGATAGCTATCTCGAGGCATTTTAACGTTTTATGTCGATGTCGACTGTTGGTAACATGGCAAATTTCATGGCGATCTGTCAGATGTCGACATAACTCGACTTCGAGAAATCATCTCTACTTAGTGTCTGCAAATTGTAACATACGTGCCCTTATTTACTCGAATTTTGACATTTAAAATGTTTTGTCTCTCGTCTTTCATTTGGTCGACGAGAAGTTATCTCGTGTAAACTTTTCTTGTGCTCGGTTCATTTTGGATGAAAATTTAGTACCTTTGTGCGACTGCAAGCAATTTTCAACCTTAATGACATTTCCTTTGTTACGTGTCTTTTCGCGTTAATTGATGACGCTGATCACGAATATAAGAAAAAAAATCGATAGCATGTCATGTCAATAAGGTCGAAAATTGTTTGCACTATTTTTTCTCTTTTTTAAATTAAAATGTTTTGTCTCCCGTCTTTCATTTGGTCGACGAGAAGTTATCTCGTGTAAACATTTTTTGTGCTCGGTTCATTTTGGACTAAAACAGCGACTGCAAGCCATTTTCGACCTTAATGACATTTCCTTTGTTACGTGTCTTTTCGCATTAATTGATGACGCTGATCACGAATATAAGAAAAAAAAATCGATAACATGTCTTGTCAATAAGGTCGAAAATTGTTTGCACTATTTTTTTCTGTTTTTTTCATACCTAGCATCCCTAACTAGTCTGTGCTTTCGAGCAAATGGCCGTATCGGGCCGATTTTATCGGATAAATGTTTAAAAAATGAGTATGCCATAGACAACAATTGAAAAAGTTTGACGCGACAAAATATGTCGGCGTTACTTCGCTCGAGAAGACTCGAGATGATATCTAGTCTCGATTCGAGATATTTGACGACGCGCGCATGTTAGCCCTGCTGGACTGAACCTTAAGTTTAAAAAAAAAACCGCCGATGCGCAAGAAAAAAAAGAAACACGCATGCGCAATCAATGTTTGCGCATTGGCGTTCAACATTTTACATTTAAATTAAACAAAGTTGGGTTTTGTTTGTAAAATAAATTAGTTTATGTTTTATAGTATGAGAGTAGATAAAGTAGTGTATGACACTGTACATAACTTGGTCTTATAACACTCGTGTGATAATATACACACTCGTGTTATAAGAACCCTTATTATGCAACAGTATCATAAACTACTATTCTGTGAATACACCTCTGCCTGCCGCATCGGGGATTTACGGGTGTGGGTGTAATTTTCTATCTTAATTCGGGGTGGAACCCTATCTTACAAATGGCCTAAACATAGCCGGCTAGTTTCTTATATGTTGTAATAAACAATACGGCTGAATATCATTTAGGCCTGGCATTTAGTGAACAGCCTATGTTAATTGAACGGCTGATTAGACTAAACTACTTGACGGCGGCAGATATAATTATATTATTGGCTATCAAGTTTATTTGAAACCTCTACAATGCACTAATACAGAGAGAAGACAGATAGAGAGATACAGAATAAAAAAATACTAAATACCTCTAGGAACAACACTAGAATTCCTGCAGTTAAAAGCGTCCAAAGCACAGGTATTTAAGAACAACACGACATTTCCTTGGGTAGTGCTGTACGCGCAGACAGGATCCACCTCCTCATCAGAGCAATCTGTGGGGCAGCTCTGACGTAGGAACATCACGTAGACACGGCAGAATTTCAGCTCGATTAGGTCATATTCTGTGGAAAATAAAAAACTAAATCAAAATAGGTTCATCCGTTTGGGAACTTCGACGTCACAGACAAACACACACACACACACACACAAACCAGACGCGATTGCAGCCTGAAGTTTGGAGAAGGAAATTTCATTTTTTATTGCGGAATATGCGGAAATTGCTTTAGAAAATAATTTTTTACAAGACTTTACGATTTTGGGGGAGGGGATCATGTCCCCTGTGACTCCCCCCCCCCCCTTTGGAGCGTACATGAAACACACACACACACACACACAGGTACCTCATTTTATTTTAAGTGAAAACTTCTATTCGGTAAACAAAAATTATGGAACTCGCGTCATTGTCACCGAACGCTGAAGCGTCAGGTCACGTTAGAATGTCTGAAGCGGCTGACGTTATGACGACACAATTCACAAGTTATTTAGTTTTCACTTCAATTGGCATCACTGACATCATCTCAGGCAGCCTATTGCAGTTTACTGCTGGACATAGGCCTCTCCCAATGTTATCAGGCTTCAGCCTTGTTTCCACGCTGCCCCTCTAGACAAGTGGCAATTCGCTAACCGGCGTTTGATGGAATAGAATGACAAATGTATGGGATTTGACGTATTTGACATACGTTAACGACTGTCATATACGTCAAATCCCATATATTCGTCATTCTATTCCACCAAACGCCAGCTAGCGAATTGCCACTTGTCTAAAGGGGCTGGCCAGACGGATTCGTACAGGATATCAAGGTTTCCTTCTCTCGTAGTGATATTCCGTAAGTCGCCTCTTACGACACCTTTCGGATGAGATGTGGTGGTGATACCCAAAGTCAAAGATTTTTATTCAAAATAAATACTATGATCTCACAAACGAATTAATCAAAAAACGGTTACGTGGTTAATTTGTATGCAGCAGTGGAAGCGAGAGGTGTATCAGCAAAATCTCTCTTTATCCTACTTAAAGAATACTAGGCCTATCGATAGCTACAATAAGCTCATTAGGTGCTAGGACGAATGCCTAAAGCGGCACCAGTAGGTTCGCATCAAATTTGGTTAGGCAGGGAGGGGAACTTGGGTAGTGAAGGTGAGTGTTGATGTACATCAACAAAAGGGCCCCTTCTAAACCTACACCTGGGTCGCAAGTCCCAGGCTCTGTCCCGGGTTCCCAACTCAGCAACGCGATAGACCCGGCGGAGGATCCATTGATTGCTAAGAATATCGGTCTCAACATGGTTGTTTCTTATTGACGATAATAATTCTACTTAACCTAAGTTTACCAACGCTTTCAAGGCGCTGGTGGAGAAGAAACGGCACAACAAAAGGGTATTTGACAAATTTTGGAAAACCATTTTAAATTATTCCTTAGCATATAAAATGCACACTACATCGATATTTCAAAAAAAAATCAACGGATTTTAACAAAAATCGATGTTAAAGTTTAAATTTTCAAAAACGCGCGAAAAACGCTGTCACCTTGTATGGAGCCGATTACGTGACGTCACACATTTTGTATAACCTTAAAGCAGTGAAGTCAAAGTAAATAATAAAGTTTTTCTTCAAACTTTGTGAATAAAATGGTGTATAAATGGTGTGTAGTTGCACAATGTACAAATACGTCTATAAATAATCCACAAAAACTGTTCGTTTCTGTTCTGTCACAAAGTCGTGTTTACTTGCGTGTGACGTCAGCAGTGCTGTGATCGATGACAGAGCGTTTTCGTCACAGATAAAAATTCGAAAAAATATTAGATATTTTTAAGCGAAATTCTCAAAAAATATGCTTATTTTAGTTTAATTTATAGTTTTAAATGTCTTTTTACGCTATTATCTGATAGGATGACCATTATTTGTAGTATTTTTTTTAATGTTGTCAAATACCCCATTGCACTTGTATTCTTTCTCCGTCATCATACATAAAATAGTTTTAACAACCTAAGGCGCGGCTTATACAGAATAGACGTGGCGGGGACGTATGATGTGGCGGACAATTTAATTAACACAACATAAACCTTATGTAGTGTGCAATAACGTCGTTTTTGTCTTAGAGGAGAATTACGTCCGCGCCCCCAAGCGACGTCCCGCCACCAACGTGACGCGCCATCGCTACAAGTGGCGCGTCACGACATTGACGATATTGCACACTACATAAGGTTTACATTGTTGTAATTAAATTGTCCGCTACCGACCAATGTCCCCGCCTCGTCTCGTCTATATAAATCGCGCCTAATAATAACACAGAAATATGAACTTACTAAGAGCACCACGGAAGTCAGAACATTGGTTATGTAGTATGATATGACAACCGCTTTGGAAGTATCTGAACCTCATTGTCTTACGGTTAAGCCCACAGACCTGTCTGTGGTAATCATTGCAGTGGTAAGGGTCGCAGTAATCCATCCAGGCGGGGTGGAACGGGGCTCTCTCACTATCCTGGTAGGTGAACGGCAACTTAGGCTTCATTATTAATCCTGAAAAGATTTAATTTGCTGTAAAAAAAAAAAGCCGAAGGCCCCTTCTAGTAGATAATACGGGTACACTCCATATTTTGTTAGAAAAAAATCGTGTCATTTGTTTTTTATTCCGTTAAATTAGCATTATTTACTCTCCATCGTATTAGGAAAACCAATTAAACGAGAATTTCATAAAAAAATCACTACAGAAAACAAACTAATGGAGTCAAGCGCGTGCTTTTTCGTAGTGTTCGCGACTGCTATAGTTGTATTTAAAAAAAAAATTAACTCACTTTTGAACTGTTCTTTCATCAATTTTGAGTAAGGAGTTCTCCTAAAAAAGAAATAATTAGTAAATTGTAGTGAGACCGGGAGCACTGTTTCCATAGAAAATGACAGTTTACTATTTGTGTCGATTTGAAGCGCCAACGTGAATGTACTGAGAACTAATTCTAAATCCAACAACTGGTCTAACTGCAATGCTTCGATATCGCCTTTGGGTTGTGGAGGTCAGAAGGCATGGAAAATGTCGAAGTTTAGCCAAATCAGCAGTTGGACTGGTAAAAGCGGACCCCAGACTCCAAGTTGATAGCTTCGGATGCGACTGGGAGTAACGCTGGGATGAAGAAGAATCTATGCTTGGTGAATTTGAGCTTGTCCACCGTCGTAATACCGCGTGCTATCCTCGACAGACATCAAAGAAACATATACCCATCTACTGTGCGTATAGAACACATTTTTTTGGGTCCAACATATATAAATATACATATATATATATGTCCCGAGCAATGCAGTACTATAGCCATTTATGCTGTTCACCATTTACAATAATTCCTACACCTACTCATAATTGGGTATTTGACTGACTAGTCAAATTAGTTACTTTTTACTAAACGTCAAAACAGTAAGTTAAAAGGAAAATTGTATGAAAAATGTATTTGTGACGTAATAATATTTAATAGTCAAATCATTTACTATTAAAGGTTGGGTGGGTGATTAAAAATAAATAAGAACGATAAAATAAAAACCGACTCAACTGTTTTTACTCTTTTACTATTCTTAATTTAATAAGTTCAGCTAATTAATTTATTTTAGCTGCAGGAAAATACCCAATTATTGGACTGTCCAATAACTTTTAGTCACGGAGGAAAGAATATGATTAAGTAGCGGAGATGCCATAGTCAAATTTCTCTTAAGAAAAACGCGTGACCAAATGCGGGTGGGAAGGGAGACGCGGGGGGCATGACGTCATACCTCGTCCCCGTCTCCATCTAGTGCGTCATAGCGAAACCGAACAGAAACAGACCTTGTCATTTTTGTTAGATAGTTTGACTATTCGCCACTAAGCGCTACACAGAATTCGAGAATAATCTATTATTAGGTAAATAATTTTTAAAAACAAGACGCCATCTTTCTGATTATAGCAAAATCATTTAGGGGGCTAAATGATTTGGCCTTATTTCGACAGATGGCCCAATTTTTTTTAATTTTATTTTCAATTTCAGCTAAATATGCCATTTAATAAATAAAATAACATTTTCGAAATCACTAATGAACTCGGGCGAGATTATTGTGATGAAATTTTCATAAAATGAATTGAATTATTTTTACAACTATATAGTATACATGTAAGACAAGGTTACTTATTTCTTCTCTACGCCAGATGGATCTGTAAAGACATTTTTTTCAAAAAAATTAAAATTTAAATATAGTGGACTTACTGATGAAATGTTATACCCTTAAAATGTTTGAATTGTTTATCTATATACTTTATGCATCCTTGTACTGCGCACTTCATTCTTAAACCAGGTTATAGCTATTTTTATCGTTGAACTTTTGACCAAAAATGGCAACCGAACGCAAGGACGTTTTACTAGAACTAGTTGGTGACGTCACAGGCCAATTGAGTCGTTTTGACATATGGAAGGCTCGCGACTCGATTGCCTTGCAACATCTCCGCTATCATTCCCTTCTCCATGCTTTTAGTAGAGAGTGAGTATCGCAAAAGACTAGACGAATTGTAATATTTGCGCGCCATTTTATGGTGATAAAACAATGTAGTTATTTTATTTTTATGTGAGCAACTAATACCTATGAATGTATTAAACGAATTCATTAAATAAATAAATAAATATTTAAAGTGATTATAAAAAGGCACTTACGGCTCTGCAACAGTAGTTTTTGTGTCTGAAAACAAAAATAACTGTTATTGTATTACATATTGATATCATACATAAAACTCTTTAAACTGAAAAATCTGTTAAAAGTATTTGGGATATTTTTAGAGAAAGAAATATGCCAAATGACTTTGTAGTATAAAGCTTCTGCCAAATAGAAGGAACCCTTTATTTTGGTATCGAACTGTGACATGGTACGATTATTTTACTATAATAATAATTAATAATAATCATACCACGCTACGCGGCTACGGCGCGATACCAAAATAAAGGGTTCCTTCTATTTGGCAGAAACTTGATACTACAAAGTCATTTGGCATATTTCTGTCTCTAAAAATATCCCAAATATTTTATTCGGATTTTTCAGTTTAAAGATTTATGAATGTATGACATTAATGTTTACCAAAATAACAACTAACGAACTTGACTAGCGACAATCCCTAGAATTTCATAGAAGTAAATTAGTTTGCTGCTTTTTTTATTTTTCTATACTTATTTTTTTTATTTTGTTTTTATAATTATATTTTTAAATGCACAATGCACATACCATCCGCATCTCCATCACCACCGCTAGATTCTTTTTTATCACCTGCAAAAAGAATTTTACAAAATTATTAATATCCTACTAATATAATAAACGAGAAAGTTTGTAAGTATGATTGGATGTTTGTTACTCTTTCACATAAAAACTATTGAATGGATTTTAATGAAATTTACAATAATATAGCTTATAGGTACATCAGAACAACACATAGGCTACCGACGGCCGACATCCACGCGTGCGGAGCGGCAAGCAAGTTATAAATAATTAATCAGCAAAGCATGTATGAAACAATTATGAAAGTTGAAGAAACGAAAGATGCCAGAATCGTAGCAGGTGGAAACACGTAGTGGCGGGACTATTATGTATGTTATTAAGAGCAGAAATTGGATACTTTTGATTAACATACTTTTAATAAATAAAAGATAATACAAACCATTTTTTTCATTATTTTGGCCAGTAACTATGCCTGTAACAGACATTTTGAATCTTAAAGTAAAATTCTCGCTATAAAAATATGTTAAATTAAGTCTATCTAATCTCAGTCTACCAAATGTCAAAAACGGTATTCTCGTATACCTAGGTCAGCATCAGTTCTATCTTGATGAACAAAGTACTCAAAATGACATGAATTTAGTTCGGACAATAATTACAAGTCAAGATTTTTCTAATGCTGAGTGTCGAACATTGACATTTTTAGTCGCTTTGACATTTAGGATATTGATATTTATGAGCTTGTTGCCCACGTAGATGTCGATTATTGCGACTTTTAATACTAAATCTTAAATCTCCTGTTCCGAGAATACCTAGTTATCGGAATTATTAATATTCCTCTAGCATTTCCAGCTAACCTATATCTATCACTTGTCTTAGGAGTGGGGTGGTCAGGATTCGAAACCGGGATCTTTATCGACTCCTTAACCAGTAAGCTATAGAGGCTTAATACAAAAAAAAAAGTATGTGTGTACTTATGTACACGCGTTAGAAGTTATACTTCTTTTATACTAAAATGTTGATTATAGCTAACTTCGGGTGTATGTTGACTATAGCTAATTTCAGGGTGTCGGTTCTTCGTGACGGTGTGCGCGCGCATCGTAAAAATTTACTCTCATCATTTTTCTCTAACTCGCAAAAAGAAATAAAACTTTATGTTATATTAACAAAGAATATTTTTGGAATTCTCTCTATACTGAACGGCTTTGATTTAGTTTGGCTAGGCTTACAATTTACAATCGATTCTGGTACCGACTGAGTCAATTTAGGTAATCTTAACCGGAGATAATACATAAAGTCGAAATATCCAATGTCCACGCGGGTGGAGCCGTGGCATCAGCCAATGCTTTAGGTACAAAAAGGTTGCATACTTACTTTTTCCCACCATATCTGAAATAAAAAATATTTGAACAGCAAGACTTTTTTTATAAAGTAAAAACTATATGTTAATGTGTACTAAAGTTTAGATGCTTTGGGCATTACTCTTAGAGATTTTTTTGGTTGACAAGAAATCATGGAATTTGCGACATCGCCAACGCATCATACGCACCGTACGCACACTCCGTGCATTCTGCCATCACGACGATGTAATTTATGAGTTAATTTGTTTTTTTTTTTGTTCTCTACAGCTAGTAGTACCGACTTGACGAATTATGCCATTACTCACCTCTTTACAGTAAAAAACTTCCTTAGTTCTTCTTTTGTTTTCAAAACAGCTTGTCTTACGGCCGTTCCTTATATGCGATTTCAATCCAAATATGCCAATCCGAAAACAGAATTTCGATCGATTCATTGCTCAAAACGTCCATATATTCAATCGATGGATTGCTTTGATCATCCTTTTTCACTATCGAGCCCATATATTAACTTTTTGAGCAAGGAATCGAACAAAATTCTGGTTTCTGATTGACATATTTGGAATGAGATCGCATATGAGGACCGGCCGTTAGTCGGCTTTCTAGTCTAACTATGATGCGGCTGAAGTTCGACATTTGCCGTGAAGCGACTGCCATCCAACCTCCACTAACCAATTAGTAATATCAAAGTTCTGCAGTTAGGACTAGTTGAACTTTTGAGGGCTCCAACTATACGTAACAACAGCCATAGGTGTTTGTATAGCAACCGGGACTACCAGCTTAATGTACTGAGGCACGGAAATACCCAAATCAATCTGCACTGAGCGGGAATCGAACCCGCGGCCTCTGCGTACCTGTCGCGTTCACTACCGCCACGCCGCTGAGGCTTTCATAGAAATCACATTGAATAAAATAAAACAAAAAATACTTACACACAACTAGAAAGAAACATAGTCGGATACTCGTTGACATCTCACAATAATCTCCGATCTTACTTGAATTTTTTAGACTTAGCCAGATTTTAATTCAATTAATTATGTATTTAAGTACAGTTGAAGAGTCATTATTTTTTAATTACCAATCAAGGCATTCAATTATGTACCTACTTAATGACATAAGTAAACGTGTACTAAGTAATCGATCGATGAGCCTCAATTACTTTGGTGTATATACCTTTACGAATTTAACGTAGGTGTTTTTAAGTTCGTTTACTCAGCCCAGCATAAACATAGGTACATACTTAATGACGCCACGGGTTTCCGAAATTAGTCAATAAACTACTAATTTGAATACGTGTAGCAGGATTACCAATTTGAAGCTGGTCACATTGGTCAACTGTCATAATTGTTCGGAATGTCATGTGTCATAATATCAATACCAATACAATAACAGTGGGACAGGATCTACAGCGAAATTTCGATACGTGATATCGTTTCGTTAAAAACCTTTTATCTTGCTATGGGGCAGCAAATGAAAAGTGCATTCAGTGGAATCATACGTGAAATACCATTCATACTTGTCGATAACTTTGAAAATCGAGACAAAACTGCGTACTTTTTAAGTCACTTTCATGGAGATCATATATTTGGACTTAAAGATGCTCGTTTGCCCACCCACTTGGAAGAGAGTGAGGGGTTTATCTATGCTTCAGCAGTGACTGTAGCCATTGTGGAAAATAATTTCCCGGCTTTATCACCATATTTGAGAGTTTTGGAGCTTGGTATGTATGATCTTCATAGTTCAATAGTATTAGTTTTAGATGTGTCTGTACTGCCAGCCATAGTAACATTGACATACTGGAGAGATTCCAGAACAAAACTATCGGCAATATGCTAATTGTATTTTTTTTTTTTTCTTCCCATTTGGCAAGTAATAGATAAATGCCAGTGTCAAGTTAAAGCGAGGAAACGTTTATTTATGAAAAACGGAACGGAATTACTAAAAAAAAGTTAAGGAAAAAAGGAACAGGATCAGGTGGGTACGGAAAGATATAAAAAAAATTAAACAATAAACATAACATAAATAGATAGGTATATACAGATTTAAACTACAATTTAATATCATTACATTTTATAAATATATCTATAGCTTCCAATACTTGCTTATTAAAAGGATACATAAGTAACGAAGGAACATGAGTAGGTAATGGAATACAGGAAGGAAGAAGATCAAAAAATTTAATACTAAATTGACGGCAAGCCAGAAAAAGGTGATTTAAATCACCCACTTCTGCACCGCACTCACACATAGGGCTGTCCCTGATTTTTATTTAGCTAAATGTGCAGGAGTGCAGGTATGTCCCAAACGCATCCTAATTATAGATGTAGTCAATCTCTTATTTAGATTTAAAAAAGCAAACCACGGCTTTATGGGAATGTTAGGTTGAATGTTATAATAAAAAAGTCCCTTCGATCTACTGCTAAGCTGCCAAGATTCATTCCATGTGTTGTACAGGTAGCCTTTCGCACCACAATAGGCATCTTCACCAAATATTTTGTATGGGACCATATCTCCACAGGAAACAGCTTCCTTGGCAATTTTGTGAACAATTTCATTTCCTACAATACCAGAATGACTGGGGCTCCAGGCAAATTCAACAACAATTTGTTTATAGTAGCATTCATGTAGTAAATTCCTGATGCCAAATAATAATGGATTATTTGCAGATTTAAAAGGGTTCTTTTTTAAAGATTCTAGAATAGCAAGAGCGTCAGTAAAAATAGTGGAGTTTTTAAGTTTTGCAATTAGGATATATTCCAAAGCCTTAAGAATGGCGAAACATTCAGCATTGTAAACAGAAGTCTCTGGAGGCAATTTAATTTTTTGAACAATATTATAATTAATGTGATACACACCCACTCCCACTGGTTTAGGGAATGGGTGTTTGGAAGCGTCAGTATATAATTGGTGTGAATTTGATTGTCTCGTAAAATCTGTATTATAGTTTAATCTATCTATAATATTAGGGGACAACATTAAAGCTTCATAATGAATACTATAAAGAGGTAAAAGGGGAGACTGGAAAATAGGCGATGAAAAGGATTTAAATTTTAAATAGCTTTCTAAAATATAAGGTTTTCTTTTATGACGCCAGTAAGAGCTATTTTGTATATACTCTGAAAGAACATGAAGTTTTGAATGAAGAGGATGGTTTGAGATAAGAAGTGCTTTAAATATAAACCTATCAGCAAGGAATTGTCGTCTCAAATTTAGTGGGGGTTCCGACACTTCAACTTGTAAGGCATTAATTGGGCTGGTTTTCATAGCACCAGTAATAATTCGAAGAGCTTTGGCTTGTATGTTATCCATTAGTTTAAGACTTGAACTACTACACAGACTGAGCAAATATGTGCCATAATCTAGAACACTTCTAATAATGGCATTATAGACTAATTTTAACGAAAAAGGGTGAGCGCCCCACCATACTCCAGAAAGGCATCTAATAATATTAAGAAGACGTTCACATTTATTAACAATATACTTAGTATGAGCAAATCCATTCAACCGAGAATCAAGAATTAAACCTAAATATTTGGCGTGAGGTTTTACTGGAAGAACCATGTTATCGTAATACACGCGAACAGAAGGAATATATCTTTTTCTCGTAAATACTACTGTGGTACTTTTTGAGGTTGACAACTCCAGGCCATTAGAATCAAACCATTGTTTTATAGAAGATAGAGATACAGATAGCATCTCACAAGCTATCTCAATGTCTTGGTCTGAATAATATAACAATAAGTCATCGGCATATTGAAGTAAACGAACAGTACTTCTCAGAGAACTATCTAAATCATAGGTGTAAATATTATATAACAAGGGGCTTAAAACGGATCCCTGTGGAAGTCCTTTTTCCACAACTCTCAAAAAATTTAAATCTTCATGGGCTATTTCAATTGTTCTGTTTATTAATAGATTACAAATGAAGTTTGTCAATAGCTCGGGGATGTTCAAGAGAATCAAGTTCTGTTTAAGAATTGAGATGATAACATTATCGTATGCAGATTTGATATCTAGAAAAGAAGCGACTACAGATTGATTACAAGAAAATGAAAGTTGGATATCCGTTATGAATATGCTGAGACAATCCATGGTGGACTTACCTTTTCTAAAGCCGAACTGGCTATTTGAGAGAATACCACTGCTTTCTACAATCCACTCCAGTCTATTTTTGACTAGATGTTCAGCAATTTTTGTAATCACTGGCGAAAGTGCTATAGGTCTATAAGAGTATGGGTCATTTGGATCCTTATCTTGTTTTAAAATGGGAATAATAATCTGACATTTCCATGATGGGGGGATAATACCTGAGGCGATGATAGAATTAACAAGATCAAGATAATAGTGTAAGCTTACATCGCTAAGATTACAAAAAAAGGAGTAAGGTATACCATCTTTCCCTGGAGAGGAGTCTTTTAGTGTGCTTATCACAGATTTTAACTCTTGAAAGGAGAAGAGAGAAGATAGCAGCGATGGAGAATTGGACACAGGAGAACTTAAATATGTCAATTCAGAAACGGAGGGAGGAGCAAGAATATTTAAGAAATTATTAATTATTGACGACGGTATTGTGTTAGAAGATGGTTGAGTAAAAGCTGAACGAAAACGTCTAATTTTATTCCAAACAATTGACGGACTAGAATTAGGGCAGAGAGAGGTACAGAAAGATCGCCAGGAAGATAGCTTTTTATTTTTAAATAACTCCCTTGTATCTATAATGGCCTGAGATAAAATTTCATAACTTTCCCAAGACATAAAATGTTTGTAATTCACTTCAGCTGCTTTTCTTTTTTGAATGGCATCAGTACATTCTTTGTCCCACCAAGGTGGAGACGGTAAACGGTGGGGGACATCCCCTTTAGTGGGAAATGTAACGTTGGCTACTTTTAATATTAGATTGGAAAATGCTTCTGTGCAAACAATTTCATTTCCATGGTGAATGTCGGGAAGATGATGTATTTCTTTTTCTATTGCATATTTAAATGAGTCCCAATCGGAATCAGGGGTTAACTTGTGTCTTAATAGAGATCGGCGTTTATTGTGAAGCGTTATAGATAAAGGAACAGTTAAAATTAAGGGAAAATGATCACTGTCACAAGAAGAAGATAATGGCTGCCAGGATAGTGAAGGAAATAAAGTTGGTGAACATATAGACAAGTCAACTGCACTTACACGTTGCCCTGGTTTTGATCTACGAGTAGGGACTCCTGTATTAAGAATACACAAGTTGTTTTGATTAATTAAGTTATATAGTTCAGTTCCATTAGGATCAGTTTTGCAACTTCCCCATACCGCGTTATGCGAGTTAAAATCGCCTAATAGAATTAAAGGTTGAGGTAGGGTCTGGATAATACAGTTTATTTCCTGAAAGATATGTGACGAAGGATAAGGAATATAAATTGAGACAAAACAGATGTGTTGAATTTGAACGGCAACTATTTCAAATTCATCACTGTGAGAAGGAATTGAAACTATTATAACTATTATGGCATGGCATAACTAGTATGGCAACACCACCAAATCCGCGGCCGTCACTTTTGTCTTCACGTATACATACAAATTTTGAGATTCTAAATAATTGATTGGGTTTTAACCATGTTTCAGAAAGGGCAATTAAAAAGGGGTTATATTTATTAATAAGACTTATGATCTCACTTTTTTTGCTGACTGCACTCCGGCAATTCCATTGTATTAGTAACTGATCCATCATCAGTGTATAAAATTTTGGCAGCGTGATCTATAATAAGGGCAGCGTGGGACGGTGAGATAATTGATTTAGATAACGATTGTAAAAGCTGTGTAATAACTTCTAAAATATTTTGGTTCTTTGCAGAGGTATCAATATCGATGGATTTATCAAATGCACATCCATTAGCTGATTCAGGCATCCTATGCTCATTAATAATAGCTTCGTGAGAAGATTTATCATAACCATTATGAGATTGTGTCTTATTTCTAGGTTTTAAAAAGACGGTTTTCCTATATGAAGTTGTCTTAGGGAGCGTTCAAGTATTACGTAACGCAATTTTTGAAGATTTTAGACCCTCCCTCCCCCCCATGTAACGTACCGTAACGTTTTTCTGTACCCCCCCCCCTCCCCCTCCCTAAACGTTACGTAACATTTAAGTGACCACTGCATTTTTTTTTTGCCAACTGTAAGTTTTTTACAAAATCTGTGAATGCAGTTCAAGATATGTCAAAAAGTTAGGGAAGGTCTTCTAAGAACGTTTTGCTGTAACTGCAACTGTTAAGGTACTTGCCCTTACTGCCCCGTTTCAAAAATACACCCTGTATATGTAATTAATATACATTTTAGCAGAAAACTTACCTGTGTAAAATAACTAAGCATTGTTGCTTTCTTTTTCGTGGCCTTCACCTTGAACTCTTGTATAACATCGTTCATATGTTCTACAAACTTTTCTTTGTTTTTTAGTTTTTCTTTAGCCGTTTTCCAAATTTCGTTGGCATTTTTTTGGCACAAGTGTGCTGGCAAGTTAGTATGACAGCTTTTATATGCTAAGAACAACTGATGATACAAATCTCCCGCTTTTGAGGACATTACGGTATTTACTCACTCTTTAACAACACTGACAACAGCAATGTGCTTCTGTATAAACTCTAATCAATACTGACATCGATAATAAAATAAAAATCACGTACATACAGTTGAGGGATTTCCCGAAACATAAACGAAAGGTTTACCAACTTAGGAAACAAAAATACGTACAATACAATCGAGGGATTCCCCGTAAAACATAAACGAAAAGAGTAGGAGAGTTGGAAGATTCTAATTCCCTAGCTCCGAGTTGGAAGATACTAATTCCCTAGCTTTTTTATTAAAATAAAAGAATGTTACGTAACGCGTTGTTTAAATACTCCCCCCCCCCCGCCCTTGTAACGCACTGTAACGTTTTACAAGACCCCCCCTCCCCCCAAATTGCGTTACGTAATACTTGAATGCTCCCTTAGGTGAAACTGTGTGAGGAATTGATGAAGAGTTATGAACAGGTAAATGATTAGAAACAGTTACATCAGCATATGATTTGGAAACCTTAGGGAAATGTTTCTCAGCTTCTGCATATGAGATACAGTTTTCTGCCATTGCTTTTTTAATACTTCTCTGTCTACTGAATTCAGGGCATATTTTGTTAGTTGCAAAATGATAACCCTGGCAATTAATACAGAAGGAGTTGTCTTCACCTATTCTACAAGAGTCAGCAGTATGGTCTTGACCACATTTGAAGCACCTTGGCTTTGAACGACATTGAACTTTGGTGTGTCCATAGCGGCAGCAATGGAAACACTGTATAGTTGGGAAGATATACAAATCTACTGGAAGGGCATTGAAAAACATAAAAACTCTTTTAGGTAATATTTGACCATCAAATGTCAGGACAATGGACTCAGTAGGTTTCCAGGAAATATTATCATTTAGTTTAATTTTGTAATTCAATCTTCTCACTTTAATGACAGCACCACATCCAATTGGTACAGTAATATTTGATAATATATCTTCCTCAGTTAAGTCTGTAGGAATGCCACGGACAATACCCATACGGGTGGTATGGAATGTTGGGATAAATGCCAGTAAATTATGAGATTCTAAACTTTTATTGTTTACAAAATCATTTGCATTTTGATAGTTTGTAAAGGCAACAGAAATTCTGTTTCTCCCAATTCTTTTAATACTACCATTTACAATGTTCTGTTGCTTGTTGTTTTTTAGGAAGTTACCAAGGGTGATTGGATGAAGAGTGGTGCCATCATTAGGAGTAGAAGCTATTTTTTGTACATGTACAACATAAGGAGCAGAATCATGTTTCTCATATACTTTCCTACCGATGCCCATAGGCCGTGGTTGCTGGGATGTAATTACATCTATGGCTACTGGTGAAGTGTCCATTAGAGAGACTGATGTAGTAACTTCAGTTATTTTATGGCAATTACATATATTTAAATCAGAATCATTCGCGTTTTTCTTGCGACGTTTGTTACACGACTTGCACAATTTTGCTAGTTTGATACGCTTTCGGCTTTTGAATGCGGATGAAGCGTCCGAATCCAAACCCGATTCATTAGATATGGTGACATATGCACCCACATCCAGAGGGAGAGACCCCCCTGGGTCAGGTGGCTCATTCATGTTAGAATTCAACTATTTTCTAAGTACTTACCTAATTCAATATATACAAACTAATAAATATGAAAGGATAATATAATACAATATGTTACAATACCCAACTGATCACTAAAATTGTTAAAATGAAAATTTTAAAATTAAAATACTCCCGCCACCGAGTCGTTTCCCGCGCTTTTTTTTTTTCCTAATTGTATTTCCTCAAATAAGCAATAAGTTTATTTACCTGGATATCAAACTGAATTCAGTGAAGTAGGTAAGTGACTTATATAGCAGGAAATATCAGATAAAACTATGCAACCAGAAAAACACCCGGCTGCAGGCCACTAGTGGGCATAGTTTCTTCAGACTGAAGAGCTTAAAAAAATGGTTTTTTTTTATTTTTTTATTATTTGCTTGAGCAATGCTTCTACACATGCTTGCTCAAGCAAGCTGATTACTTCCATGATTGTAATTTAAACTAGCATGTAAGTTGTAAATTGATACAGTTGTTAATAAATAATTAATATTACTTAACTTTTAAGGTTAAAATATTGCATGCTGCAAGGTTAAAGACATAGTCACCCTAATTTAAGAACACGACATCTATAATAGTAATTCATGAAAATAAATAAATATATAAAAATAGATATGGTATACCAAACCTTGATTTAGATAGTATTTGTTTGCCTTTGGATTGTGGAGGTCAGATGGCAGTCGTTTCACAGAAAATCTCGAAGTTCAGCCAAATCTGCCATTAGCCTGGTATAGTAGACCCAGACCAAGCTTCAGATGCAACTGGTATTAATGCTAGGATGAAGACAAAAATAATTATACACTATTCAAATTGATTTAGATTGGCAAAAGGCAATGCCCACACAAGACTTGGACTCATGCTCAGGCCTTTATGAAGGGAATACTGATCGTTTGATATTGATAAATTGTAAAACATGATTTTACTTGCAGGTAGAAACACAATCACGATAAAACAAGATGGTCGGGAGATATACCTGAACGTCATCACATTACCTGCTGGACACTCGTTGGGCTCTGTAATGTTCCTATTTCAGTACAATAAAATTATTTTATATACAGGTAAGAAACGTCACTATATTTTTGAGACGAAATTTTTAATTTTCTGTGGATTCACTGTTCAGTTGTTAGGTCCATCACATGTATCATGTGCACTGACCTCTATAACTAGCTGGACAGGCTATTCCATAGAAAATGACAACTTACTTTTTGTGTGGATTTGAAGCGCCACCATGAGTGTACTGAGAACTAATTAGTTTGCAAATGGATGTTGTTCCTTGTTTTTATTTATACTTTTACCATGAAAAATGTCTAAAATGGCCATATTGTTAATTTGATACATAAGACCCATCATCTACATTAAATTTTCGATACCAAGACAACTGTTCTCCATCATTAGTATTAGTTCCAAGTACTCTCACTATTGCGTGGGGCAACTATCAGCACCAATATTGTGATTTTCAATTGGACACAATATATGGGTACCGATCACCAGTCCAGCGAGTGCTATTACAGGCCCCTTTATAAGATGTTCGTAGATGAGAATTTTTGCTTACCTACTAGCATACATAGCTTGGTATTCTTTTTTTTTCAAAGAATATTATTAACTATAGTAATATTTGCTTTTACCCCTCTAGATGTAAGATTTCCAGACTCTTTTAGTGACAAAGGGTCAACACTTTCAAAACGGATGCGGGTGGAAAAAATCTTACCTCTTATAGAACAATCATAGAAATTTTGCATAGAATTCTGAGCATTGTGATATATTATCTTTAAAGCGGTTTATACAGAAGGGACGTGGCGGGGACGTATGGCGGTGACGGACAATTTAAGTAACAATATAAACCTTAAGTAGTGTACAATAACGTTAATGACGTGTCGCGCGTCACTCGTTGCGATGGCGCGTCACTTTAATGGTGGGATGTTGTCTGGAGGCGCGGGCGCAAATCTGCTCTAAGACAAAAACGACGTTATTGTGCACTACATAAGGTTTATATTGTGTTACTTAAATTGTCCGCCACCGCCCTACGTCCCCGCCACGTCTCTTTTGTATAAACCGTGCCTAATTGCACAAGCCGGCAGGAATCAGGTTATTGGGGCCCCTTGTCACTGCTATTTCATTTACACTAGGATCTAATCATTGAGACTACAAATATATCCACCAATTATAGATTATATAATAGTAATCCGCGCCTTGGGGTCAACAACAAAATATCGGTATAGTTGAAACTACCATATGACCTTGACCCTCATGGCTTTTTTGGGGCCCCGTACGGCTTGGGGCCCCATAAATCCTTTGGACCCTGTACACCCTGAGGTTCACATATACCGTGGGGCCCCTATACCCTGGGCCCTCATACGCTCAAGGCCCCATACACTCTAGGGGTCTAGAGCCCCATACACCCTATGGCCTTTACACACCTTGGGCCCCATACTCCCCAGGGCCCTCACACTCCTCGGGGTCCCGATTTTTCCTTGGGCCCCTATAGACCAAATTATGACATTATTATTTGCAAAAATAAATTATCTTAATGTTCCACAGGTGATTTCAGAATAAGCCAGAACACTGTTAGAACCTTTTCACACTTGCATAAAAACGGTGAACCCATACACATAGATGCAATGTACGTAGACACAACTTTTCAAGATGTACCGTCATTTCCTAAACGGTCTGAAGTTGTCCGCAATATTGTTGTCCACGTCCGTGATTGGTTGAATTTGAATAAAGAACACCGTGTTGTGTTTATAACGTCAGCGTGTTTCGGCTATGAGTATGTGTGCAATGAAGTATATTCTGCAACGGGAATTAAGACGTATATTGATGAAAAGAAATGGAGTATTTTTAGGTAACATTTTTATATTTTTTGCTACATATATTTAGTTCATATTGCACTGTAGTGTGGTGTCCGTAGTGTACGTGACCTTTTAAAGGTCTTTGGAGGTCAAACAAAGCACATCTGCAAGCTGGTACTTCTGCAAGCCAGGACGAGGTTTCGGCGCAGGCTATAATTCTTGAGGTCATATGGCAGTCGCTAAAACAATCCATAAGTATAGGATAATCTTTGCCTAGGAGGTAGGACACGACGGTATTTCCGTCCAATTGAGCAGTCCGACCGGGGAAGTACCTCCGCCCAACAGAATACCGCGGCCATAATAACCTCGTGTTGTGTTCCCGGCGGTGCGTAGGGTAGCCAAAGCTCACTGGAGAGTTTTGGTTCTGTCAGTGGGAAGACCAAAGGCTATTCCTGGTTTGTCTTCTACGCTGACAGCACAGAAACTCTCTGTGTATACAGGGTCAGCAGCACGAGTGTGACTCCCCTAGTGTTGCACACATACATAGGCCTCGGTATGGGACCTCGATATTTTCCAGGAAGCGATTGCAATCTGACCTCCACAACCTTAACGTGCCGACAGCTTTACGTGCTCCTGAGGCACGGCCAGACTAATGCAAAGTTTTTATAATCACGTATGAAATTGGCGTTTTATATAGAAAAAACCCATATATTTTTTATATATTTTTTTTAATTTCATTAATTAAAGTATGTACCGTTATTATCTTCGACCGTATCGTTGTTATTCTGGAGGTCAAAATTTCCAGAACGAAAGCGTTGGAACCAAAAATGTACTGTGTTTTGTTTAATAATGGCTTCTCCCTACACATCATTTATCCATCGATCTGGGCCTTGATTCTGCTATTATTTTTTTAAACACTGTAACCAATGCCATTTAACTTTAGACTTTACTTTAATGCGGTTAAAGTCTAAAATTAAATGACAATCTTATGGAGTGAATGAAAATGTTATAAATCCTTTCTCTTTTCATTTTGGACTTTAAAGGTCAGGCATGAAGTCTAAAATTTATTGTCAATTTATGCAATGTCAGCGGTATGACAGTGGTGTTATTATGTCATAAAATTAGCAGAATCGGGGGCCTGTTTGTGCAGCGCTGGTGCCGCGATGAAACTCGTATTTGAAAATAATGTGATATTTCAAGTTTTCCATATTGTGCGCAGAACGATGTCAAAGTAAAATTAAATAGCGCGAAGGCAAATAAATTATCACATTCGAAACACAATAAGCTTTAAATTCAAATAAATTTGAATTTGGAATTCCTAACCAAACGCTGGATTTTTGAGACCAAAATGGCCAGTTCGATAAAACGTCAATTTCATATTTAAAGACCTAATATTTGCTTCGAGCGGTGATCGTTCCATGCGTTCACATTCACCACAAAGCTATCAAATTAATACATATGTAAATATGAAGACGTGCTTTATATATTTTCAGAAAATTCTCCAAAGAAATATACGGCATCACAAACGATATCACATCTAGAGTTCATTTATATCAAAAACGGACCTTCAACACAGACTCACCAAAAATTTTGTCCATATACTTTTCTGCGTGGCTTTGGCGGGAAACGGTCCACGAAGAAAATTTTATAAGAAAGATTAAAAAGAATAAAATGGAAGCTTGCTTTGCTACGCACTGTGGTCGCGACGAATTGCTATATTTTATTAAATATTTTAATCCTGAACGCGTCGTTGGTTTTCCTAAGCCTTTCGATGAAAATACGTCTCCTGTCAAACTCGAAAGTTATAGTCAAACGTCAGAAAGTCCGTTACAATTTAAAGTTTCGCCGCGTTTAAAAAGAACTAGATCGAATTCCGAATCTGAAGATTTGGGGGTAGGTACAAAATTACCAAAAAATGTTCTTAAAAAATTATTTGAATGGTGAATGAACTGTGAATGAAGTTTTTTGATGGCTGTGAAGAAAAATTTGGTGCTCAAAATTTGTGACACTTATTAAAATAGCGTCTATTTGCTAAGACTTTTTGGATATGCGATTATGTGATTGGCATTAGTTTGTACCTAATAAATTTTCAAGTACAGTGAAATTAACTGTCAATAATTATAACTTTTATTCTAAGTACAGTGACATGACTTTGCAATTCTGTTTTAATATGTTTACAATTAATTATAGTTAATTTTCAAATACAATGATGTTAAAATTTAATAATAATAATAAATTTTGAAATACAGTGAAATGAACTTCCAATAATTGTGATTTGAAATAGACTTTTTGTAATATTTTATTTATATACAGTATACCTACATATTTTTAGTTGACTTTTTGGAAATTAGTTTTTTTTAATGTATTCATTCAGAGGAAGTTTCGGTCTTATAGGAACTTATGAGTTCTCCTTTTTTACTAAAGAAATGACTGCCCAAAAAGGCCTTTTATGTTTTCGGGGCTGTCCGACTGTTAGTTTATTTATAGTTGGTAAGAATATACTCTTGAAGGTATGATTCCGAAGCCGATCGCATATGACAACTGCAGAAGCATACAGCGACTGACCTCTATAACTAGCTGGACTGGCTATTCCACAGAAAATGACAGCTTACTTTGTATGTCGATTTGAAGCGCCACGTAAGGCGCGGTTTATACAGAAGAGACGTGGCGAGGACGTATGGGGGTGGCGGACAATTTAAGTAACACAAAATATAAATCTTATGCACTGTACAATAACATCGTTTTTGTCTTAGAGGAGAATTACACCCGCGCCTCCAGGCAACGCACAGTGGGTCGAAACTGCTATAAGAGGGACATATGATATTTTGACACAAATTCCATTTAAAAAAATACTTGTAGAAAGATCTCGTCATACTGATCAATAATTATTATTAGAGATGCGCCGAGTAGCACTTTTGCCGAGTAACGAGTACCGAGTTTTACTCGGTTCAATTTTTTTCCTACCGAGTACTCGGCCGAGTAACTCTGTTCAATTAAATCCACGTTTCGGGCGCGTAAACAAGTACAAACAGATTCGCGCGGCACGAGCGGCGAGCTCGCGTTGATACACCCCTCACCCCGCCCCCGCCTTTCATCTATCAGTCGCTAGTTTACAAACAAATACGTCACGTTGCACGTCATAGTAGATAAATAATTGAAAAAATTTGTTAATTAACAATTGACTGTGATGTCTTCACGTAAAAGATTCCGAATTTAGACGTTTTACGACGAAATTGAGGAAGATAAAACAAAAGTGAAATGCACCTTATGCAATTCTCTGATTTCACGTAGCGGTGTTGGACAGAAGGCTTCTACGATAGCAATGTTAAGCCATGTTAAAATAAAACACACAGAAGAGTTTAAATGTTTGGAAAATGAAACTTTGAAAGAAGAAGAAAGAAGAAAGAAAGAAAAACCTTTTATTGTAGTGCAACACCGATTACACAATTAATTGTGTACCTACTGACACACGCAAACAAGTTAATCAGGCACAATTATTCTTCGCGCTACACCAAAAAAGGAGCCAGTTCAGCATGATATCAGGCACAAGTACCTGACGCTGGTTTTCAACTGGCTCCTATGTGGAGGGCATGCGACATGAATAATAAATAGAAAGATATTAAATTTACAAAAATAAAAAATAAAAACGAAAAAGAGAAGGAATACAAAACAAAAAAATAAAAACCAAAAATAAAAACACAACAGCAGAAGCTAACATGCTGGAAATATCTCAAAATCATGAGCCATTTGCGTCAACGTCAACAACCTAAATATATTGCTTTACCTAAACCGAGTATACTCGGTATTAAAACCGAGTTATTCGGCCGAGTACGAGTATAAAAAAATCCGCCGAGTACGCCGAGTACCGAGTAGCAACCGAGTACTCGGCCCATCTCTAATTATTATGAACACTTTTCTCCAAAACTGATAGTTTACTTGAAAAAAAAAAAATATTTTCAATTTTTGTTGTATGGAATGAAACCAGAACCCCTAAAATTTGGCCAAATCTTGATAGGTCTTGCTTTGAAACTACTTCAGTCTTAACCTATGACTTATAGGCTTTAATTCTACGACGCCACTAAAATGACGCGCCATCGTTTCCAGCGGCACGCTTCACGTCATTGACGTTATTGTACACTACATAAGGATTATATTGTGTTACTTAAATTATCTGCCAGTACCATACGTCTTCGCCACGTCTCTTCTGTATAAATCGCGCCTAAATGTACTGAGAACTAATTAGTTTGCAAAAGGACGTTGTTCGTTGTTTTTATTTACCATAAAAAATGTCTAAAATGGCCATATTGTTAATTTGATACATAAGACCCATCGTTTATATTAAATTATCGATACCAAGGAAATTATTGTCCATCATTAGTATTAGTTCCAAGTACACTCACTACTGCGTGCCGCAACTATCAGCGCCAATATGGCGATTATCAATTGGACACAATATATGGGTACAGATCACCAGTCCAGTGAGTAGTTACAGGTCAGTGCATGCAGCACATACATTACTTGTTTAACTTCGATTCGGATAAAAGGCATCATTGAGAGGTCGCGATGTATCTGCTGCGTGCCTTTGCAGTTGTCGTATGCGGCCACCATCAGAATCATAGCTTAAAAGTCGAATAATGTAAATATTGTGATACTTTACTATGTAATAATAAAGTATCAATTATTTTTATAGATTATTAACTGATAATAAAATGTTTGATAATAAAAATGTGTTATTTTATGTCGTGAATGGCCATCACCATCACCATTTTTATAATAAAATGAATGATTAGAAACAAAAAACCCGACTGAGGCTAAAAAAATCAAAACAATCTTTATAGCAGGCGGTACCCATTAATTTTCATCTGGTTTTGCAAATGAGCATGGGCCTGTCGGCTATAAAGCTTGTTTTGATCTTTTTAGCATCAGTCGGGTTTTAGTTTTTATTAATTTATTTTATTTTATACTTTTTAGTTATGACATATATATTTTTGTAATCTTCTTCCAATTGCCTTCATTTTGATACCCCACTCGATAAATTTGAGTGATTTCTTTTTTACCACATACATTTTGGCGTCAAAAACCCTACTAGCTTTTGTTCATATTTTATGTAAAAGTATTTATTACCCAAGAACACTTGGGCAATAAATACCTTTCATTTGAGACATGAATCATTAAAATCCGTACGGTGGTTCAGAAGATACGAGGTAATAAAGAATATTACAAACAAACATACAAACATACAAGATACGCGCGAAAAACGTAGCCCTTCTTAGCAGTCGGGTAAAAATAAAATAAAATAATTTACAGTCCATCAAATCTAAGAGGTACCGTTTGACGTTTCATATTTTTCAAACCGAAACAACTTTGTTCATACGTACATTATTCAGTTTCGATAACCTTTTTCATAAAACCATGAATTTAGAAAGATTTCATTATTGTATCTAAAAATTTACAATTCTTAATATCTAAATGTAATTGAAAACTTTCAAACAAAGCAAAATAACACATATTTACACAGTAAATAATTTCTAATAGTTATATTCTTGACCGCATTACAAAGTTACGTAGTTAGGTCACTGCACGTAGTGTTGCGACTCTTCGGATACACTTGTATGCAAAAAAATCGTTTACATATACGAAAAATCGAATGTATTATTTACAAATTACACTTGACAACCAAACAAATATTTTTTCATGTGAATGGGATTTATCTCACATATTACGATTACATAACTATTTAGTTAGAGATAAAACCCATTCACCAAAAATACGTATTTATAAATCAAATATATTTGCTTCTTTAAAAAGTTGTCGAAAGCGATTTGTCGATTTTTGATTTTCGCGCCCAAATAAGTCGGGGTTTCTCGCGCTAACGCTGTCGAAATAGTAAATGGAGTCAGGGATAGTGTTTTTTACATTTATTTTTGTGTATGATAGTATGGGTTTGCATATTACAGAGAAATAAACAAATTTTTAACAAGCACATCCATTGATTTTACAATTACAATTTTTTCTTCTAAGTCTTATTTCTACGTCTAAAACTAATAAAAATAAGGTATGTAGAACCCATTCACAAAAATGTTGTTGCCTGATGTTATAAATTAACGACGTTACTGCGCGACCGCATAATGCACTGAATACACAGATACCCTAAAATAAATTAATTTAATTATTTTTAGGTCAATAGGCAAAATCGCAGGTGTCCAAGTCTCTACAATTTTTTTTTTCTGGCAACACTGCCAACTACAAGCGCACGCGGTCCGCTCGGTCGGTTCGGCATCAGCAGTCTCTCGCCATCTTGGAAGCTGACTGTGCGCGTACTTGCTTTCTCGTTTGTGTTTTACAATTTGTGACTTGGCTATTACTTTTCTGGACTGATCATTCTTTATCCGTTTACCTTGGCAATATTTATACTGGACTCCGAACTAAGCAAGTGTTTATTAATAATGTCGAAAAGAGGACGTACTTTGAACAGCCAGGCTCGTGAATTGGTGGTGAAATTACACGAGTATTTTGAGCGTGAATCTCAAAATGCTGGACTTCTACTGCCAGTTACACAAGTTCGGGATCGCGTCGGTGAAGCTCTCGGTATTGGTAGCCGCACCGTTGGCAAAATATTAAGTGAAAAATATGGGCCTTCGGGGAGTGACAGTAACGTACTTCACACACCGAAAAAACGAAAAAGAAATAAACCTGTGACAGGCATCGATGAATTCGATAGTCATGCTATTAGAAACCATATATACGGGTATTTTACAAGAGGCGAATTTCCAACATTGGCAAAGTTATGTGCAACTTTAAAAGATGCCGGGCTGTATAAGGGAAGCATAGAGTCGTTGAGAACGGTAATAACAGGAATTGGCTTCAGATACAAAAAAGTTGACAAACGAAAAATTGTTATGGAGCGACATGACATAATTATGCAGCGACTAACATTCCTGCGCGAAGTTAAACAAATTATAAACTGGGATAATGTAATATTTTTGGACGAAACTTGGCTAAATTCCAACCATTCTGTGCCGAAAACATGGACTGATGATTCTGAAGCTTCGTGCTCGAAGGTGCCGATAGGAAAAGGTGGACGCCTCATAATATGCCATGCTGGGTCAGCGTCTACAGGCTTCGTGGAAAACTCTTTATTAGCTTTCCAATCCAAAAGCACTAAAGAGTATCATGAAGAAATGGACGCAGTAAGGTTCCGAGAGTGGTTCTTAAATTTATTACAGAATATCCCTCCTAACAGCACAATTATAATGGATAATGCCCCATACCACTCTGTGCAAATTGATAAAGCACCTACGTCAGCCAATAAGAAAGCAGATTTGGTGGCATGGCTGCAAAGAAAAGGAGTGGATGCCGACATGTCACTATTAAAAGCTGAATTATTACAGTTAGTGAAATTGCATAAACCACCAAAACCGACATATGTAATTGACCAATTGGCCGAAGAGCACGGGCACAAAGCCATACGACTTCCTCCGTACCATTGCCAATATAATGCCATTGAACTGATTTGGGCCCAAGTTAAAGGTAATATTTTATAATATTATAATAATAACACGAGTACTTCTAACATTTATAATTTAAACAATGGTTTTCGTCTGCTATCAAATAGTTACATTATTGTTTTACAGGTTATGCAGCAAGACACAACACAAAACCACCCTTCAGTGTCAAGAAAATGGAAGGTTTATTAAAGGAAGCATGTGCCCAAGTTACACAGGAAGATTGGAGTAAAGTAGTACAAAAAACAAAGAAAATAATAATGGACGACTTCGAAAGAGACGTACACTTTGATAATGTAATGGACAATCAACTGGTCATTAATTTAAATGACGATGAT